>CM060937.1:410328071-411528071 GCA_030765085.1 Allium cepa
GTTTTGGCTATAACGCTCTCGTTCATCATATGGATGCGGACATAAAAGTTTCATTTCTGATCACTACGGAGTCCGTCAGTCAGGCGAAATTTAGTCGATTTGTTATTCTCACTTTCCTCTATATATTTTCTTTTGGTTACATGCTTAAAATCATCACATATTTTGAGTTATTAATAATTAAAGTTATGGAACAAAAGTTGTTTTATAAAGTTTGCATGGATAGTGTTCATTCTATTATAAAACAAGCATGCACGTCATTTTATGTTTATTATTTTTCAAAGCAAGCATGCACCTCATTTTATGTTCATTATTTTATAACGCATGCATTTACATTCACTTTATGTTCATTACATAACGCAAGCATGTATGCTAATTTTATGTTCATTATTTTACATAGCAAGCATGTGTATTTCAACATTCTTAATTATACTTTCCTATAAGAGAATAGTGAATTAAGTTGTACATGCATAACGTGTTGGCATATATGTTTCAGCATTATTTATTATACTTCCATGTGACAGAATAGTGAAGTAAGTTGTACATGCATAATGTGTTGGCTTGTATATTTCAACGTTCTTAAAATAGTGAAGTAAGGTGTACATTCATAACATGTTAGTGTTAGCATGTATATTTCTACCAAAAAAATATAATATTATTAACCAATTAATATTTAAACTCATGAAATAGCAATATGCTCGAGACCTCTGTTATATATTTTAGTTAAGTGATGACCATGATACATATGTACAGGTTTACAAATATTATTCAAACAAACTAAATCATATATGCATATATATATTTATTGACTTCTTAAGTAATAAAGTGTCTTGCCATCAAAATTTATAAAACAAGTAGGTTATGAAAGAATATATGGACCATGTGTGTATATTTAATATGCACGTGTTATGAAATATTATCTATCAACTCACAAAGTAAAATAAGTAAGGAAAGAAAACGACCAAACCAGAATTTTTATACCAATTCGGATCTCTAGTCCTACATACAGTTCCTAAAGCTCCCCTTCGGACTTTCAAAAACCACCCTCGCTTTGCCGGAGGAATAGGCTTACAATAAAAGAACTTTCTTTGACCATAGTGTGTTCTTGACAACACAATTTTTGACTGCTCGGTATAATCCTTCCTATAATCTCCTTTGAGTATTTGTAATTTGAAGCTTTGATATAAGGAAGAAACAAAAGTGTGCTTTTGAGCACTTTTAGAAATCAGAGAAAGCACATAAATATTAGAGAATAAATAGATAAGAGTTCAGAAAATCAAGTGAGTTTTACTTCTCAAATTCTTACTTATTTATAGATGTTGAAGAGTTTGTTGAGAAGTAACGACCTTTGGTACATTCTATTTCAGTCCAAGAGTTGCATGTTTGAGGAGGAAGAGCTATGACCAGTGATAGTGGATGTAACTCTTCGATTGAAGAAGATGTCTATTGAGGAATGTTGGTCGTTACCCAGGTCAGACATCTGGATGTGTAGGTCAGACATCCGGCCTGTATTTAAAAAGTTTAAACATAAAATATTGCCAGACATCTGAATATATAAGCCAGACGTCTAAAACATATACAGCCTGAAAATTTCCGTTCTTGACTTGTAAACCTTTTTAATAGCTTGTATGTTCTTATGCTTGTAAAAACTACTTAATGAGATTGTACATATCATCTATTTAAGATATTAACACAATATACTAATATTTCTTAATACAATGATCCTCTTGCGTTTGTCTTCAAGTCTTAGTCGCAATAATTTACCTGCATATGGATAATATATATATATTGCATGATAGTGACTGTATAGTTTTTGTCGTCGAAATCATAGAATAGAGGTTCTAACATTCTCCACCTTTTTGATGATGACAACTATGCAATCTAGTTTATAATAATGCTTCCCCTGAGTTTTTTGAGTTATCTCCCTATATATATGTAGTATAAAATCTCTCCATCTTTGTCATTATCAAAAAGATTATATGAAACAGAATGAGGAAGCGTCACAATAGCATAATGTCACTAACACAATGTCACAGAACTAAATCAAAATATCATAGTCATACACAATAGTAATTCGGAATAAATTTATTCAACATTAGTAAATAACTTACCGATAGGAAAAATAACCCCATAGGTTAGAAGCGTTTTCATCATAGTCGCTATTCTGCCAATGCGCCTGATCATGATACTCTTCATCTTCCGAAATGGAAAGTCCCTGAAATGATTGGTAGTGGTCGTAATGTGGGGCTTCCTGTGGAGGCTAAGACATATCTTCACCCTCCTTAGTGTCCAAATTTACTGGATCTTTTCCAGAAGCATGTGTTTGTAAAAGCTCTTCGGTCGTGCTAGATCTTGGTGGATATTCATGAGGTGCTAGAGGTGGTCTAGGAGATGGAGATGAAAAAGATCATGAAGAAGAACATCCTCAAACCTTTCTCATAACCTTTCCAAGAGTAGAAACAATCTTTTCTACAGTCTTTTCTGCTTTATTCATTCGTGTGGAAAAAGATCGTTCTATTCGGGAAACTTTCTTATCTAAAATCTTTTGATTTAGAGATAGGAGGAATTGGTTTTGAAGTGTTATGTCTTGAATACTTTCTCCTTGTCCTGCTGCAATTCAAGCCTCTTGAATTTCAGAATCAACGTAATACCCTGTTGACTCAGAAGGCCCTGGTATAGATGTAGGTTGTGTAGGAGTACGCTATTGGTGGTATTGTTGTTGTTGTTGGTATTGGTATTGGGAAAAGGATGTAATGCTTGGTGGATTTTTAGGAAGATGCATCAAAGATAGAAAATGAATTCCATTGTCCTTAATAGGAAATTCTTCATATTATTATAAGTATGAAGGAACATTATGTGCTTGAAGAATTCTCATAATATATGGTGCATAGATGATTGTTTGACGAAATGGGGTCCAAAAACTTTTAATTTGGTCAAAAATATATTTAGCCCAATTCACTTTGGTATGGCCGAAAATAGAATATAAAGCTTTATGTCATGGTCATACACTTGCTCAAGACTACCTAACCGTAGGAGTACAGTATTTATAAGCATATGGTTAAGTAATCTAGATTTTGGACAAAATTTGAATGGTGACAATTTCTTCATGTCATCTTCCCAAATGAGATGTGTAATTGCATCTCTTGGCATGTGTCTCATATCAGGAATATCTTGCAATCTAATTCCTGTATATGAGCACCGTAATATTTTCCCAAGCATTTTGACATTGAGTTTTATAACTTCCATATAAACATTCATCCAAATCCAATATTCCGAATCAAACATATTCCAAATATGAATTAAACATAAATTCATAATGAATAAAAATACCACAAGTTGATCTATTTAGCCGGAGTTAGAATCACAATCTATTAGATGGTGAACCTCAGCATCGCTAACCAAATCATCGATTTCGTAATTCAAAAATCATCAGAGTGGATAGGTTGGACCATAATTTATCTTCTTCTTCTTTTTCGATTCTTGAAGTTATTGTCTTCCATCTTTTTCTACCATCCATTGATCAGTGATTTCATCGGTGACAAATTGCTGAGAAGGGGGTTGAGAGCTGTTGCCTTGGCCTATCATCTTGCACTTGGGAAAGGGTTTCTTGGCTTTGGGTGCCATGATTTGAAGGAATTGAAAGAAAAAATTGATTTTGGGGGTTTAGGGTTTTTTATTTATGGTTAGGACATGATGGCAAAAAAATGTAAGAGATCATTTATAGGTGAGGTTGAAACATTGAATTTTGAGGACGATCAGACGTTTGTATTTTGGATTAGACGTTTGGTCGTGTAGGGAATTTTAAGGCAGAGTCTTGAACCAGACGTCTATGCGGAGTTCGGTAATTTTCCACAGAATTGGTCCAGGCGTCTGAGCTGAAATAGAAATGATTTTTAGGATGAAAGAGTTAGACGTCTGTTCGAAATACCTGATGTCTGTTCTGTATCTTTTCAGTTTAAACATTCTTTTTTTAATCAAAAATGTTATTTTTTTCATTTAAAAAAATATACAAATCATATGCATGAAGAATATTGCTTAGTATGACAAATATTATATAAAGTATTATTTGTCTCACAAATTTGGTTCGACCTTTGTATCCTCTTTCAATGGTCGTAGCAGAGACCAGTAAGGAGGTACGACACTCAGTTGAGCTTCTGATGTACCTTCTCCTCATAATTTTGGTGGAGTGATCCGATGAGCACGTGGACGGGTTTCCTTTTACACGAGGAGAGCGTACATGAACACAATCCTTTGCAGATGAATATCCACATATTGCAAGGATGCATTTCCCTAGAAAATTTAGATGAGCTCCCTAGCGTCTTTTTTCATAATACATCTCCTCTTGTACATCCTTCATTACTTTTTGATAGTGATGGATTTCGTCGGCTTTGTCAAAAAGAGAGGTTGTTTAAAGGTTAATACCATGCTTGACTTCCTTTCCTTTTGGAGAATAGCCAGTATGATATGTAGGGGAGTGAACAATTTTTGGGGATGGAGATGATTTAGGAGTTGTTTTTGTAGGAGATGTATATGTACTACCAGGTGATGGTGATGAAAATCAATGGCATAGTAGGTGGAGTCGTGGTCGGATGACATGTTGGAAAATTTCTTTTAGTTTGAAAAGATATATTAGAAACTTTTGTCTGTGATTTGGTAATAATTTTTCCTACATACATATATATGTGTGTGTATATATATAAGATTTTGATTTTCTATTTTAAAAGGCTGTTTGTTTTATTTGTTAAAATAGTAGTGGTATTCAGAGGACTTTTATAAAAAAATAAAGGGTATAGAAATTATATGGTTTGTTAGCAATTAATATTGAGAGGTAGAAAATAAACAATTCCGAATATTGTTCTAGTTCTTTTTAAAGTTCAAATAACGAGCATATTCCCAGTTATCTTCTAATTATTATAAATGATGCTTCACATAATGGTTTTCTAAAAATGTCTGCTATCTGGTTTTCAGTGTTGATGAATTCTAAAGACATAACACCTTTTCCTACGTTATCTCTACGAAAATGACATCTGATATCAATGTGTTTAGTTCGAGAATGATTTATAGGATTCTTAGATAAATTAATTCCACTTGTTTTGTCACAATATATTGGAGAACAAGTTATAGTTTTACCAAAATCCAGAAGCGTTTGTTGCATATATATATATATAATATATATACATATATAAATTGTACATAGGACAAAGCAGCAGAGATGTATTCTGCTTTACAAGTTGAAAGAGAAACCGAATTCTGATTTTTGCTGAACCATGATACAAGGGACTGACTAATAAAATGACAAGTACCACCTGTACTTTTTCTATCTGTTTTACAACCTCCAAAATCAGCATCATTATACGACACGAGTTCGAAAGAGCTGCCTTTAGGATAAAAAAGACCGTAATCTGTAGTGTTGGTTAAGTATCTCAAATACCTTTAACTACTCTATAATGTTATTCTTTTGGTTGTGCTTGAAATCTTGCACACACATGCACTCATCGTAATATCGGGTCTACTAGCTGTGAGGTATAACAGGGAGCCTATTATACTTCGGTATAACTTTTGATCTAAATCTTTCCCGTTTTCATCTCTATCCATATGAATGCTTGTTCTCATTGGCGTTGGTTTACTAGAGGTCTTCTCCATTCCAAATCGTTTTAACAAGCCATGATAATATTTCTCTTGATATATGAAAATACCTTTTTTTTTAATTTTTTAATTTGTGATCCTAAGAAAAAGTTAAATTCTCCCATATGGGACATTTCAAATTCATTTTTCATGATATTCGAAAAATCATTACATAATTTTTCATTAGTTGATCCAAAAATTATGTCATCTATATATATTTGAACAATTAATATCGTTATGATCTCTTTTTATGAATATTATTGTGTCTATTTTTCCAATTTAAAAACTGGAATTAATTAAATGAGTTTTGTAACATCCCTCCTTTTCGCACACTTTAAATCGACACACGTGCCAATTCAAACCATACGGAAGGGCAGATTGTTATGGGGCAAATAAGAAAAAGTAGAGAAGAAAAGAAAAACAAAAAAGAATCTTGCAGCGGAACAATAAAATATAATAATCAAATATACAGTTCATGAAGCTGTTTACAAAATATTCGACTATACTTATACAACATATATCAGAGTTACACATACCAATAACAATGCAGCGGAACATTATGAATGTAATGGAATATTATAATAAATAATAATAATATCTTCGTCTTCGTCCTCCA
Source organism: Allium cepa (assembly GCA_030765085.1). NCBI lineage: Eukaryota > Viridiplantae > Streptophyta > Magnoliopsida > Asparagales > Amaryllidaceae > Allium > Allium cepa. Next base: position 410,334,310 of record CM060937.1, read on the forward strand.
GAATACGATCTTCCAAATCCTGAAATGCTCGGTCTGACCTGAGCGAATTGGAAAACAAAAAACTCGAGTCAGAACTAAAAGATCTGATGTAAGTTAAATCAACAGGAATAAATATAAGTGTAGTAACTTAAGAGATGCTCAGGATTCACATCTCCTAAGGATCCGTTAAACTATTTACTATGTAGTATATTTCGCTATTATAATAGTGTCTAATTGTAAAATAAACTTACTTTTTTCTTAGCATTAAGGGGTTACCCATATAGCCTTAACACGTAATAGTCCCAGTAGTCCATCCAATATCATAGTCCCTCTTGATCGGGAAGCCACTAGAGGATACCACACGGGCTACGGGAGAAAACCAAACTCGTACAAGGCGCGATAGGGTAGGTGACATGACATAACTAGGCAATCCCAGGGTAGATATACCAATTACGCATTCGGGCTGGTGGTAAGACGTAGCAGCTACTACCTCCCACCTCGAACAACACCCCCAAAATCAAGAATCAAAAGTGGCCACCGAATCAAACCAAAAGTCAGAGTATAATATCGAAGGAGTGCGTCCGATCAGAGGAATGACCTCATTGGCCCGAGAATCGCTCCTGTTTTAGCCACCTTATGCCAACTCACAGGAGTCGGGTCCACGAATTTACCTCAAAGGAACACCTCCACCATCCTACTTCATTCTGGAATCTCCACCGCGTACGTTGTTGAAGTGGTTTTCGGAGTTGGCAGAGAGTATGGCAACTTCTGATCCCGGTCTCTTCGACAATCAAACGTTATTATAACACCGCGGTCTTTTCAAAATAGTTTATAATTTAAAACCGGAATAAAATATCCATTTCAAAACCATATAAATACGATATCATTTCTATTTTAAAACCCAAATCAATATGATATCATTTTTATCTTAAATATATCTTTTTCAAAATCATAGTACTTTCAAATATATATACCTTAAACCCATAGCTTCAAAACAACATTTCAATACTTAAATGGTTTAATAATACATTACTTCATAAAGTAAATTAGCTTTTTAATTTCTCAAATCAATTCCAAATACATATTTGAATTCCCAAATAAACCATTTAAATTTCCATATATTTCAAAGTTTAAATATTCCACCAATTCAAACTAAATTTTTAATTCATATATATATACACCAAATTCACTTTACTATTATTTAGTTTTGAAATACTTACTTAATAAATCCAGTATCTTTTATATAAAACTTTTAAATTCAATAATTGAATATTCCTCAACTTATTTAGACTAGATATATTCACTTAAATCATCTTAAACCCGAATTTAGTTATAACACCATATTCTTTTAAATCTAAATTTCAATAAGATCTTAATTAAATAAAATTCAAATCAATTTCAAAACTATCTTCTCAACTTTGATTTATAAAAATCAATATAAACTCTATATTGGAATATAATTTAAGTAAATACTTATCCATAATATATTTTAATAAAATCAACTTATTATTAAACTTACTTCATACTTTAAACAATTTTATACATAGCTTAAACCACGAATTTAACTATATATAAAATAACCTTTATCAAATATCAAAAATCAATATCTCATAAAACCATATATATATATATTTCTTTACAAAACATAGAAAATCATTTCAAAATATTTATATATATACCGCGGTGTCTGTATCAAATTTTCTATCCTATGGTCAGGTGATACAGATATTTATCATTTCAATCCGCAACTTAAAATAAAATTTACAGTTATATATCATTTCAAACCGCAATCCCGAATGAAATGAAAATGCATGATAACTTGTAGTTTATTCAATATAAATACAACATTCATTCATCCAATATCAATCATCAACCATTTATCACAATCATCATCCAAATTCAAACAATACATCAATATATAACCGGTGATAAATAACAGGCATTTATTGGTAATTTATTATGCAAAATAAATTAACCAATAATTCTAACTATCAGTTTATATGCAAAAATAATTTAACAAAAAATTTAACTGGCAATTTATATGCAATAATGAATTAAATAACAAGTTAATTAAATAAATGCTAATCAACTGAGATAATGATGAAATATATGCCAAACAGCTATAAATAAATTTCAAATCACATCATAAATAAATTTAACAAACATAAGAAACCTTAGAAGTTGTGAGTGGGTTAAAACACTCACCTTTTGAATTTAAATTGAATTTAAATTCAATTTAAACCCAAAAATTGAACATTTTCCAAATCCATCCAAAGAATCGACAAAATGTCCATAAATTAATTACGATCCTAAGAAAAAAAATCGCGCATAAAATGGATATCGTATGTGGAAGTTATTCGAGTTATAACGATTGAAATAAAATTAAAAATTAAAACAAAAACTAACTCACCCCCAAAAAGAAATCCACGTCATCAGGAAAGTTGCACATGCACAGTGAATCCCTTCTCCCTGATGCAACATCCAGGTTTCATGAAACCCTAACCTACGCGCTGTATCGCGTGCGACGCACTGCCACCGCCTCCGAGTGCAACTCCGACTCTATCCCCACGACCACGACCTCCACGCGCCTCACCTCGCCAAGCTCACGCGACCACGTGACCGACCGTGAACCCGAGCCGCATCAGCCGCCGCCACATTTTGCTAAGCCCTAACCAATTATTGCACTCGATCCAGCCATTGAATCGACGAACGAATTTCACCAATGCACTCCCCATCGTCCACTCTACAATACCCAGAAACAGTTCGTCGATCCGTCGAGTTTGATTCCGACGTGTAGCACGGCCGAAAATTCTTTGATTTTTACTGATCAGACGATGAACCAAAATGAAAAACGAATCATGGATCTGAGTATCGCTCATTAAGAGCTTCAATACATTTTTTTTTTCAAATTTTTCTGAGGAGTTTGAAATTTCAGCTTTGGATTTGATTTTGGGATTGCAATTGTAATTAGGGTTTGTCTGCCATTGGAAAGGAGGAGTTGAATAAATTTACGTACAGACAAATGAGAATGAGGGGAATTAGGTTTTATAACCGGGTTTATATAGGTAGGTCAAAAATTAGAATGGATGGATAAGGTTGGATATACGCGTTAACGACAAAGTGGCCCAAAAAGCCCGTTTCGACTCCGGAACGAAATTAAGTCAACCCATATATCAAAAAAGGTGTTTTTAAATATTTTAAATGCAATGGAAAAGGTTTCAGGTTCAAATTGCATCATATGAAGAAGTTATGCTAAAATCAATAATTTCAAATTGATTTCAGTTGATTTCAATTAAATCGATTTCAAGGCGTTTCAAGCCCATACTATCAAACGACCAGTCCGATCGATACGAAACTTGAAATCCTACAATAATTCACTGTTACGGATACGGTGAAACTTGTTTTGTCGAAATCCGAGTCAGTGGCCAAGATGGCTATTTTTATATTAATTAAATAAATTTGAAATGAATTAATTAAATCAAATTTCCTATTTAAATTCTAAAATTGACAATCTTTATCACTTTATAATTCTTAATCATTTATACAAAAATTTAAACAAGTTTAGATGTCGATTTAAAGTTGATTAATCTATCAATTGCAGTGTCAAATCTTCAATTTCATTATATTCAAAATTATAAATTAAATCTTCAAAAATTCTATTAAATTAAATAAATCAATGATTATTCCATCCATAAATTTCAAATAGATGAATTTAATATTGGATTCAAAATCTATTATTTAAATATTCTTAGATTTCATTTAAATCTATATTAAGGAAATATTTAGTTGTTTAAATTCATTTATTTTCAAGTTAATAAATCTAGTTATTTATAATTACTTACAATACATTGCCTTAAACCCGATTTCAATCCTTCCATTCTCTATGAAACCTTTCTATAATCATTGTTAATATCTATTTTACATTCATTACATTAATGCTCTAATTTCATCTTTTATTTATTGACTATCATATTTCCATTTACTATATTTTGGTCAATTTCACCCGTTATTTGAAATTAAAGTCTCAATTAAACTTATCTATTTTGATTTCATTCCTATATTATATCACTTATTGTTTTACAAATAAACTACATTTCAATTCATCCTATTCCCTTCATATCTGGTGACTATTGCCTTAAGTTCTAATTAACATACATTAAGGTTCATTAAATTCTAATTGGCTCCCATTTTAATTATTACAATAGTTACTATCCTTACTTCCAATTTCACTAATTAAGAAATTACCAATTTTATTTTCAAAATCCCATTAAATAGGCTTTCCATTCTTTATTACATCAGTTACTACTTTAATTTACATTAACCAAATGTTAAATTAACATTTATTGAAATCGATTACCAAAAATTTATATGACATATTAAATAAACAAGCAACCTATATTAATTCCCACCTATTTTCTTTTAATTGCACTCATAAGTTCGTTACTTATCAATCCAGATTTATAATTTCATGTACGCTAATTTTTTTTATTTCATGACATTAATATACGCCTATATGCCACTTAATTTGAATAAATATTATATTCCTAAATGTACTTCTATCAATTAAATGCATTAATTAAGGTTTTAAAACCAATAAATGAATTTTCCTTAATTTCATCCTTAAACCAATTTATTACTCTACATACATTGCGTATTAATTCATCAATTGACATACTATGAACTATCTTCCCTATTTATCAATTACTACCTTAAAATAAACTTATGTTTCTATTTAATTTTCATTTACACTTTCATTACTATACTAATAATCATTAAAGTAAGGTTTATCAACAACACAAACATTATGAATACTTATCAACCTGCATCATTCTTATTACATTATTTTCAACTAATTGCAAAATAAATTTTAAATTGTTAATTTTAATTTCAATTGCCACATCTAATTCCTAACATTCGTTCCAATATAAATTATAAAATTTTTATTTCTTTCTAAATTTAATTACAAAATTTAATTAAATTAACCAGATTTATTCATCAAAATTTACGAGTCGTTACAAGTTTTTAATCTATCATACTAAGCATGAGGCACTTGTTTTAAACCATATAATACTTTCTTTTATTTATATACATGTTGAGGAAAATTTTCATGTGTGAATAATGGAGGCTTTTCAACATAGACTCTTTCTTTTATAAAACCATTTAAGAAAGCACTTTTTATGTCTTGAAAAAGTTTAAGATTACGATGGCAAGCAAAAGCAAGTAATGTTCAGATGGCTTCTAGTCATGCTACGGGAGCAAAAGGTTTTTCTTAATCAATGCCTTCCTCTTGATTGTACCCTTGGGCGACAAGTCTTGCTTTATTTCAAACAATGTTTCCATTTTCGTCAACTTTATTCTTATAGACCCATTTTGTACCAATTACAGACTGGTCTGTAGGTCTAGTAACAAGTTCTTATACGTCATTTCTTTCGAATTGATTGAGTTCTTCTTTCACTGCCATAACCCATGATCCATCATTCAAAGCTTCTTTGTAATCCTTTGGCTCAAAGTTTGATATAAATGAATGTGGCTCATTTGATTAAGTTGATGTCTAGTTGAAACTTTTGTGTTTAAATCACCAATTATGTTATTAATTAAACGATTTTTTAAAAGGCAAGGAGGTGATCTCAATATATTTTTATTGTTAATGGAAGTCTCATTATTGTTATTCGAGAGAGTAGTATTTTATGTAGGTTTTATTGAAATTTCATCTTCATCGTTACTTTTGTTAGTCAAAAAGTTTTCATCGAATAAGACATGTTTTAATAGTATTGATACGTTTATTAAAGATTCTGTAAGCTTTGATATGATCAGAAAACCGAATAAAGATGCCTTGATCAGCATTTGAATCGAATTTCCTAAGATTGTCTTTAGTCTTTAAAGTAAAACATTTCAAATCAAATATCCTAAATAGGAAACTTTGGGTTTCTTGCCAAAAAACATCTCATAACATGTATTTTTGTTTAAAGGACATAATGTGACCTGGTTCAATACATAACACGCAGTAGCTACAACTTCTCCTTAAAATCTTTGGTAGATCACTACTGTTGCGCGTCGTTGATGCAAATTCTTAAAGTGTGCGATTTTTCCTTTCTACGACACTATTTTGTTGCGATGTCCGAGGGAATGAGAAATTATGTGAGACACCTTTCTTGTTATAGAAATTTTCAAATATTTCATTTTCAAATTTGCCGCCATGATCACTTCTCATACTTTTTATCTTAGGATTCGTTAAGTTTTTAATTTTCTTAGCAAAAATCTCAAACATCTCAAAAGTATCACTTTTACATTTTAGAAAAGTGTCGATGTATATCTTGAAAAGTCATCTACAATAACTAGTACATACTTATTATGATTTATTAATCATACTTGAGTAGGTCCAAACAGATCTAGATGTAATAACTCCAATGGTCGTTTAGTTGAAATTTCCTTTTTAGATTTAAATGAACATCGTTTTAATTTTCCATATTGACATGCATCACATAGATTCTTAACTTTATAATTTATTTTAGGAAGACCTCAAACTAAATTATGTTTAGCTAACTTGTTTAAAAACTTAAAATTTATGTGACATAACCATTTATGCCAAATCCATGGATCATTAAAATTTATAGATAGGCATAAGTCACTTGAGTTATTAACTTTCATATTCAAGACATAGATGTTTCAATTTCTTAATCCTTCAAAAATCAGATTTTCATTGTGATAAAATATGTTACATCTATTCTTTTCAAAATCTATTTTAAATCCTTTGTTACAAAGTTGAGTAATACTTAATAAATTATGTTTCAAACTCTTGACTAAGAGAATATTAGTAATAATAGGTGAAATGGACATGCCGATGTTGATAACATCTCGGATCCTAATGATCAATCCTTTAGAATTATCTCCAAAAGTTACTTTCCCGCCATCAATATACGTTATATTTGATAGCATATCTGCTTTGGCGATCATGTGTTTGGAGCATCCACTATCGAGTATCCATTTCTCCGTATGTTTTCTTTTGGGTACCTATAAGATAAAAATAATTTAAGTGGCACCCACTTCTTTTGTAGGGTCCTAAGTGTTAAAAGGAGAAGGTAGCCATACCTAGGAGTTTGGGACCTTTAGAAACATAATTTTTATTTTGAACAACATTTAAAAAAAATTATATGCTTTTGTTTAATTAACTTATTGTTAGACTTAGGAATCCAAATTTTTATTTTCTTCGAGTTTAAAGCCTTTTTGTTAGAAGATGGATTTTTGATCTTTTTGTAGAGAAAGCTATATTTTTTATGTTTAGGAGCTTACTTAAAACCTAATCCGCTGCGATTACCAAATGGTTTAGAATTTTTGATTATGTAATATAAATTATGTTTTCCTTTGTTAAATTTCAAAACATTATTTGTAATCTTTTCCAACTTATTCTTAAGATTAGAAATTTCGGATTTTGAAGCTTCTAGATTATCTTTTAAGATAATTTTTCATTGCTAATTTTATTATTTTCTAGTTTAAGTTTTCCAAATTCACATGATAGAGAATCATTTTCAATAGAAAGATTCTTACATTTTTCTTGAGTAATTTCTAATTCTTCTTCTAAAATAGATCTCTCATCTTTTGGTAACCCTATTTCAAATTCCATTCGATTTATCTTAAACTTCTTAGTTTCTCTATATATTTTTTCAATTTCCATGCTTAATTCTAATATTTCATCATAAGTATGGTTGGGACATTCCTCTTCGGTCTTTTCTATAAAGCATACATTTGCTTGCTCATTATCACTGTTGTTATCGCGGTCTGACGATGATGATGAATATGAATCATCCCAAGTAACTTGAAAAGCTCGTTTCTTTTTCTTAAATCTTTCGAACTTGCTTTTCTTATTGTTGAGTTCTGGGCACTACTTTCTCATATGTCCAAACCTATTGCATTGATAATATTCGATTGAAGTTTGTCCAGATGAGTTTTAATTTCCTTTGTTTTGAGACATTGTCATCTTTATGAACCTTTTGAATTTGTTGTAGTTTTTGGCAATAAATAATATCTCACCCTCATCCAAGTCGGAATCTTTATCATTATCTTGAAAGGCTATATTCTTTTTCTCGTGATTTTGTTCTTTTCTTTCCGGTAAGTTTGCTTCATACGACATCAAGTTTCCTGTCAACTCTTCAAAATTAAGTTGAGATAGGTCATTAACCACTTTAATGGCCAATACTTTTCTTTCCCAATCATTTGTTAGAGAATTCAAAATACATGTAACTAAATCAAAATTTGTGAACTTGACTTCAAGTGCCATGAGATCATGTACATATCGCTAATAGACTCATTTGCTTTCATTTTAAACGAAGATAATTGATTTTGCAAAATTCAAATTTTTGTTTGTTTGACTTTATTTGTGCCTTCATGTAGACTTTCAAAGTCCCCCAAATATCATATGTAGTAGTGCAAAACATGACATTTGAAAATTCGTTTTTATCTAGTGAACAAAAAGAACATTCATGGCTTTAGCAGTGTTCTTTTATGCATCTATCCAAGTGCTTATGTCTATTGTTGGTGCTATATATTGAGCTGTGTTGCTTGCCATATTTCTATACCATTTGATTCCATAAAAATATGCATACGTGTAGAGCAATAAGCATAATTTGAAACTGTGAATAGTGGAGGATGTGTAGTAGATTGTTCTTCTTGAAATGTGCTTACCATATTCAATATTTTTCAAATACATGTTAATGTAACTAAAGAACCGCGCTTCGATACCAAATGAAATAATATATATATATATATATATATATATATATATATATATATCGTGTGTGTATTTAGTATGCAAGTGTTATGAAATATTATCTATCAAGTAGCAAAGTAAGGTAAGAAAATGATCGCACAAGAAATTCTATACTAGTTCGGATCTCTCGTCCTACATCCAATTCCCGAAGCTCCCCTTCGCACTTTCAACTATCAAAACTACCCTCATTTTGCCCGGAGGAATAGGCGTACAATAAAAAGAACTTTCTTTGATAATAGTGTGTTCTTGAGAACACAGTTTTTGATTACTAAGTACAATCCTTCCTGTAATCTTCTTAGAGTAGTATGTAATTTGAAGCTTTGATATGAGGAAGAAATAAAAGTATGCTTTTGAGTACTTTTAGAAATAAGAGAAAGCATAGGAATATTAGAGAATAAATAGAGAAGATTTCAGAAAATCAACTGTGTTTTACTTCTCAAATTCATGCTTATTTATATATGTTGAAGAGTTTGCTTAAGAAGTAACGACCTTAGGTTCATTCTATTTCAGTCCAAGAGTTGCAATGTTTGAGGAGGTAGAGCTATTATCAGAGATAGTGGATGCAAGTCTTCGACGAAGAAGATGTCTGGCCTGTATTAAAAAAGTTTAAACATAAAAAATTGCCAAAAGTCTGAATATATAAGTCAAACGTCTAACACATGTACAGCCTGATAATTTCCGTTCTTTACCTTGTAAATTTTTTTTAATAGTTCGTATGTGCTTATGCTTGTAAAAACTACTCAAGAATAATGTTCATATCATCTATTTAAGATATTAACATAATATACTAATATTTCTTAATACAACGATCCTCTTTTGTTTTTCTTCAAGTCTTGGTCGTGGTAGTTTACTTGCATATGGATGATATATATATATATATATATATATATATATATATATATATATATATATATATATTTCATTCTAGTGATTGTATAGTTGTCTTCGAAATCATAGAATCGAAGTTCTAACAGGTTATGTATTCATATATACAAGAATAGGTATTACTGTTCTATAGATTTTACTTGTTGGTTTGAGAAAATAATATAATGAAGATAAGTCATAGCACTGAAGTACTAACATATAAAATTGGTTTTATATATACAAAGATATATAATCTTACTAACATTTTTAATTAAATTTTGATGAAAATGCGAAGGTAATGAAATAATCAAATATAATCAGTAATAAAACATGACGGAGAGGCAGTGTAACTACCCATAATTTTTGATGATTAAAACTAGTTAATTTAATTAAGTTTAGTGATTTAATGTTGTTTGCACAAAAAATGGACAAACACCTCAAAGTCGTATGATTTAGTTGATTTTATGTTGTTCTTAGCGGTTTGGGTGATTTATGCAAATATATAAAAAAACAAGGGCTAAACTGTAAAAGACACGCAGATTTATAGTGGTTCGGCCAGAACGTGCCTACATCCACTTTATATGTTATTCTCTCTTTTCTTTCAGATTACAAGTACAAAGCTTTGTATACAAGTATATGAAATTTGTTTGAAAGTTCCTTCCGTGCTTGAGCTCTCAAACTTGTCTGCCATTGTTGTTCCCCTGCCCCTCTATTTATAGAATGAGGATGGGGGCAGGGGTCTTGGAGGTATATAGCTGCTGGTGGGCCTGGGTTGAAGCAATCTGGCCTGGCACATCTGGTTCGGTAGAGCTTGGTTCGGTATTTGTTGAAAGCGTCGACTCGGTGGTGGAAGCGTAGCTTGATTCGGTGGTAGAGGAAAGGAGGTTGGTTCGGCGTGGTCTTGGACCGGTGGTGTGTGAAGGGGATTTGTCCGGTCGTGTCTGGTCCGATATGGTTGGTCCGGTGGTGGCTTCGTTGGTTCTTGGTCCGGTAGTGGAGGGTGGAGGTTGGTTCGGCTAGGCGTGGGGAGATGGTTGGATCGGCATGTACATGGAGTAGTTTGGTTCGGCAGGGTGCTTGGAGTAGAGGTTGGCTTGGTAGCGTGGGGAAGGAGATGGTTCGGCAGTGGCATTAGTTTGGTGATGAGGATTCGTCCAACATTTGCCCCCCAAAGTAGGGCACATGCCTGCATGTGTCGCGCTTTGTTTTCCTGTAGTTGTAATAGCTTCATTCGGTTTCGAGGGCCGAACCATCCGATCCGGTTATCTTGGGCTCGCCTATAAGTAGGGGAGTCACGCCTTCGTTATTTCCTACTGAGTGTGATAGCCGAATCAACCGAGTGCCGAATCAACCTTAACTGTTCCAAACAGCCGAATCGAACGAGTACTGTAGCTCTCCTAACTGCCGAATCGAACGAGTATCGTTGCTCTCCTAACTGCCGAACCAGGTGAGTAGCCGAATGAACACATACACCTGAATTGCCGAATAAACACGTGTATTGGGAATGCCGAATGTGATATGCCGAATGAATCGTTGCGTTGGGAATGCCGAATGAACACTTGTATTTGAATCATGAGTGAAATCCCGGACTTATATACACTTGCTTGCTTATATTTCCATACTCCTTGTACTAACAACACGTCTTTCGCTTTTGTGTATGCAGATAAAATGTCTCAAAAAGTGGAAACCCGATCCGATAAACGGAAGTCCAAGGATAGAGCAGAGTCCTCCGTAGTGCCCCCAGTTCGGGCCGAACATCCTGGGCCTGCTCCGAGATCGCTAGTAGATGGGTATGGCCCCCAGGAGCTCTTGAATTCCCCGCCCGATTGTTTTCCTAGCCCCCTCAGGGAGGAGCAGCTTGATGTCATCTCTCGTTCCTTCGGGATTGACAGGGCTCGCATGCTGTTGCCGGGAGAGGGGGTTATGCCATATGACCCTCCTGAAGGATATTTCGCTTACAGCAGATACCACTGTATGTGTGGGGCCATTCCTCCGATCAATGCATGGATAGTCAGCTTCCTTACATATCTGAAGGTGGCCCCTCTCCAGCTCCAGCCCAATTCCTACGCTATTCTGGTGTGCTTATTCGTTATCTTCCAGAGGAGGTATGGGCGCCCTCCTTCTAACCGGGAAATTTGATACTTGTATAACCTGAGAGGCTATAAGAAGGGGTCTCCGTATGTTAGTTTAGAAGCGGCCGCGCCCTTCAAACCGGTCTTGGACTTATACTCAAAGTTCACCATGTTTAAGAAAGAATGGTTTTTTATCAGGGACGATTCTGTCTCCTTCCGCCTCTTCACTTCTGGCTGTAAGTTGAACTTTATTTACAGTTTCTTTGTTCCGACTGCAGTGCTCCTTCTGATATGCTTCTATTTCTTGCTAGCGACAGGTGGCTTTGCAGTCGTAGAGAGTGATTCCCTGGTCCAGATGGCTACGGAAATAAAGTCCATTTCGGGACGGGACAGGTCGGCTTCTTTCCTGATCAGGAATGCTACTCTCCTGGAGCACAACTTGATCCTGCCACACCAGTCCATGGTTAAACAGAGAGACACGACTGAGGAGAAGGCCGCCAAAGCCAAGGAAGGGGCCACGGTGAAGAGTGGCAAGAGGGAACCTTTCACAAAGCCTCCCGTTGTTGGGGGCAAGAAGCTCAAGAAGTCCGACGGTCCCTCTCCTAGTACTTGCCCACTTGCTCCGGGAGAGGAAGATGTAGAGGAAGATAGAGGTGAAGGTGAAGGAGGAGATGGACAGAGCGGTAGTGGCGTTGGTGCCTTAACCTCCGGGCAAGCGGGAGAGATTCATGAGTGGACGGATGATGCTTTCCGTCAAGCTTTTGGGGAGTCGGAGGAAGGATCGGCTTTGGTTGAGAAGGCAAAGGGGGTTGACAAGACTGGGGCTGGCGCCGATCCATTTTTTGAGAGTTCTTCAGCTAGGGCGATTCCAGCGATTCAAGGTGAACTTTTGACTTCTGCAGACTCCATTTATGATAGGGACTTAGGAATATTTTATGGTTCGCTTCCGTCCTGGACTGAGATTCAGGACTTATTGCAGTATTCTACTCCTCCGCAGGGTTTGTATAACATACGTGTCTTCTCATTCTTTTTAACTTAACATATTTCTTGAATTATGGATCATTGCATGTTCGTAACACTTGGTTTTTATTCCAGGAGCAAGTAAGGCGGCCAAGTAATCAGATATCCGGCACCGCCTCGAACAGTATAAGCTACTCAAAGCTTCTGCCAAACCAAAGCCGCCGACTAGCCGTCTTGGGGATGCAGTTAGATATTGCCCCCTTCTTGGAGTCATTGAGGAAGATATGCAAAAGAGGAAGAGGGGCCGATCTTCGCTTGAACTTTCTCCTGGCCCTCAGCCTCCAGTCCAGCCCATCCATGATATGACTGAGGAGGATACTGAGTTTATGCCTTCACCCCATCCGTCCGAAAATCCAACCGTCACTCCGATAGACCGTCCTGGTTTGGATCGCAACCCATTTGCCGGCCACCCTGATCTGGACCCGAGTTTTCAGGATATCTCTTTTGACGAGGTTACGGGTGAGCATCTTCTTCCCCGCAATCCCATGGTACGGGTGCTTGATGAGGCTAAGTCGTTAGACCTCGATTTGCTTACTACTCGGATTGTGACCATGGGGAATGAGGCCAAGGCTAGCATCGATCGGGTGGCTGAGGAAACCAAGAGGCTAATGGAGCATCACGCTCGACTGGCCAGGGCTGGGGAGGAAATTGGAAGTGCTAACATCCGGTTGCGGCTACAGGTTTCTGATCAGGCCAAACAGCTTGTCGATCAGGCTATCCAGATATCCCAGCACGAGGCGGCCTCCCGACGACTAAAGAAAACCATGGAGGAGGCTACCAAGGCTGAGTTGCGAAAGATGGAGGCCGCCTGCAAGGAGAGAATTGACATAGCTATTGCTACGGTAGACGAGGTTTGGAGGGCGGATTTCGAGCAGGTAGAGGAGTTATCAGGGAGGCTTGAGGCCGTAGAGCTTCCTCAGGCCAGGCTAAAGGAAGAGATGGAGGAAATGAGGAGGACTGTCCAGGCTGACTGCTTGAGATATCGATCGGAGAGGGATGTTGTCGTTGCTAAGTTGCTGTCCTCCGAGGCCCGGGTGAGGGAGTTTGAGGAGAATGAGGGGATGATGGATGAGATGTTGCAGGATATGTACTTCCGTACCTGGAAGCAGGGTAATCTATCCTGGATGGATGATTATCCCCGGATCATGGCTAGGATCTATCTTCGGGCTTTGGAGGAGGCCAGGGCCGATGCGGACAAGGAAGGTGGAGCGGCATTCAGGATGGACATGGTTACCGCCCAGTTCTCAAAGGAGGAGAAGATAGCGGTGAAGGAGGGGATGCGGCTACTTGCTGCAGAGGAAGCCGGTGTGCAGTTGGGGGATGAGGACCAAGAAGCGGGTGTTGGTGAGTTTTACCTTTTTATCTTTTCATAACTTGATCGTTCGTTGCCGGTTTAATGGATTCTTTTTCTGAATTGGACAGGTGGGGCCTCTGGTCATCATGCTGGGAGCTCCGATCCTGCAGCTAAGTAGATTCGAAGAGCTGGTTCTTAGGTGTAGTGGTTAGCGCTAATGCAGCTAGTTATTTTGTTTGGTCTGCTTGACATTCCTGTATATGCTAGTTCAAAACATTAATGTACTTTTGAGCTGTAATTATGTCATTGAACGACTTTATGTAAGTTTATAACACAAGCTGATTCTGTTATATTTTGAATGCTGTTATTATTTTGATGTGCTGCATAAGAAGTATAACTATGCATATGCATGTGATTTAGTTGTGTTTAATGCTAGGCTCTTGGTTGAAGTATAACTTCATGTTTTGCAATGTTAGTGTGATGTATGAACAAGTTATAGTTACACGTTTATGTACAAGGGGAGAAAGTACCGCCCTTCATGTTTTAGTTGTAGGGGGTAGCTTTGAGCGTCTTGTGCATTTGGTCATGGATACAGCTGAGTGCCTCGTTATCCAGCTTGAGGGCTCCGATCCTTATGAGCGAATGTCTCCTAGTCGGTGTCCTGTACTTTAGGGACCGTTACACAAGATAGGAGAAAAGTATTTCAATGGAATGGAAATATAGGAAAAGTAAAACTTCCAGTCACGGAAGGCCGTCGATGTGCTTAAGTTCGTGGCAAACGGGTTTTGTAGTCACTTTCCCTAGCTGTGGGTCTTGGAGACATTTGTCACCCATCTTACGCCTCTACGGGGAGTTTTCTTTTTACCACAGCCGCACTTAAGACACATCGGAGCCGATCGTGCACAGTAACTACCCGGGCCATTATGGCCCGTAATCGCGAGTATTATTCGATTTACTGCAGCCGGCTAGCATGGGGGCTGATTGTCAACCGTGAACTGCCCCTGGCTGGCCACACCTTATGTTGGGGCTTATGATCGGTTCACAGTTGCCGGCGAGCCGAATCGCTGTAATGAGCTGCTATGGCATAATCGGCCTTCTCGGTGGCTTATACTCGGCTTATTACAGTCGGCTTTAAGGGCCGAGGCAAACAATGAGTTAACTCGCGGTAGAGGGATACCAGAGCAAAGTGTCTCATTGGCGAGGGCATAGGATCGTAGTGTACCTGTTAGATTTTGTCCAGGTGGAGTTGTGTTGTGAAGCTCTGAATTGAAATGTCATCTGCAAAGGATTTTGTTCAACAGCAAAGGATAAAGCTTAACAAGTAGCCAAGATATAAAGGAACAAGTTAACAAGAGCCAAGTTTTTTAAAGTGGTTCGGCACGAAAATGCCTACGTCCACTGATTCTCTTTGTTAATTCACTTCATACGGGCAGTACAAGTTAAGAAAAGTATCGATGGAGGTGTCGGATGTTCCATGCCCTCTGGAACACCTCTCCATCCACTGTTGACAAAATATAAGCTCCGTTGTGGAGATCTTTATGAATTACATATGGTCCGTCCTAGATTGGATCCAGCGCTCCTGGGCGCGGAAAGATTCTCTTGCGGACAAGATCTCCTTCTTATAAGCTGCGATGTTTGACTTTGGAGTTTTATAGTGCTGCCACTTTTTGTCTGTGAGCTGCTGCTTTGAGTGCTGCATCATTTCTTCTCTCCTCAATCAGATCCAAAGACATGTGGAGGAGTTCTTCGTTTTCTTCGGGGTTGTAGTGGATCCTACGGTGGGAAGGTACAATAGTTTCAACTGGGAGCATAGCCTCTGATACGTATGCCAAAGAGAACGGAGTATGCCCTGTTGATGTTCTGAAAGAAGTGCGGTAGGCCCATAGTGCTGTAGGAAGTTCGTCCACCCAAGCGCCTTTTGACTTTTCAAGCTTCTTCTTGATTAGAGTCTTGAGAATCTTGTTGACAGCTTCGACTTGTCCATTTGCCTGGGGATAAGCTACGGATGAGAAGCCCTTATGGATTTCGTGCTCTTGGCACCAGTCAGCAAATTCCTCGCTGTCAAATTGAAGCCCTTTGTCTGATATGATTCTGAGTGGAACCCCGTACCTGCACAGAACGTTTTTGATCAAGAAGTTGATAATTTTAGTTGAAGATATTTTATTCAGAGGCTCCTCTTCCACCCATTTGGTGAAATAGTCAACTGCTACTATAGCATATTTAGCTCCACCTCGGCCCATTGGCAGTTCACCAATCAAGTCAATTCCCCATACTGCAAAGGGCCAAGGGCTAGTCATTTGGGTAATCTCATTTGTGGGTAGTCGAGGAATCTTGGCAAATTTCTGACATCTGTCGCATTTCTTGACGAAGTCTAAGGCATCTTTGTTTAAAGTGGGCCAGAAATACCCATATCGGAGTATCTTTTTTGCTAGGGTCTGCCCTCTGGTGTGGTCTCCACAACTTCCCTGACGGATATTGGATAGAATTTCCTTGGCTTCTCTTCCAGCAACGCACCTCAATAAGGGGTTAGAGAAGCCGCGCCGATAGAGGATGCCTTCTTGCATTGTGTAGCGGGAAGCTTTCCTTAGAATTTTCTTAATTTCATTTCGCTCGTCGGGTAGGGTGTCGTTTTGTAAGTATTCTCGGATAGGGGTCGTCCATGTTTCCTCTTCGGTTGCAGCTATCAGATTTACTTGCTCAAAACTTGGTGCCAGCTGTTTTGAGATGGTTAATGCTCCGAAAATAGTGATGTTCTTCATGCTAGCTTGTTTTGCTAGTTCGTCGGCCTCTTGATTCTCTTCTCGGGAGATATGTTTGATTAAATAGTGATCTGATTGATTGAGCAGTAGCCTGGTCTTCTTTAGATACGCTGTGAGTCGTTCTCCTCGAGTCTGGAATTCTCCCAGTATTTGATTTACAATAAGTTAAGAATCACTATGGGGACATAAAGAACTGACTCCAGTTTCCAGTGCAAGTTCTAATCCGGCTATCACTGCTTCGTATTCTGCGTCATTGTTGGTGGCAGCGAATTCCAACCTTAGGGCGTAGTGCAGCTTCTTTCCCCTGGGGGTGATTATCACAACACCTGCCCCCGAGCCTTGTTCGTTCGACGCTCCATCTACGAAGAGATTCCACTTGATATCTTCTGCTATTTTAGATTGGTCCTTATCTTCGCTAGTAGTGAATTCGGCAATGAAATCAGCTATGGCTTGCCCCTTGATAGCGGTGCGAGGATGGTAACTGATATCATATTGACTTAGTTCGATGCACCACTTAAGTAATCGCCCAGAAGTGTCGGGGCGATGGAGCACTTGCCTTAGCGGTTGATCGGTTAAAACTCTGATGGAATGAGACTGGAAATAGTGTCGCAGTTTCCGCGACGTGATAAGCAGACAGTATGCTAGCTTTTCAAGTTTAGGGTATCTGACTTCTGCCCCCGTAAACCTCTTACTTACGAAGTATACGGGCCGTTGCGTGCGGTTGTCTTCTCTCACCAGCGCGGCACTTAGGGCATGTGGTGACACAGCAAGGTATAGGTATAGTTCCTCGCCTTCATTTGGAGTTGAAAGTACCGGTGGTCTCTGGAGGTGTCCGATTAAGTTAAGGAAGGCTGTCGAGCATTCGTCAGTCCATTCGAACTTTCCTTTGTCTTTCTTTAGAGCTTCGAAGAAAGGGATGCATTTATCGGTTGCTTTAGAGATGAACCTACTCAGGGCGGCCACTTTTCCGTTTAGGCTTTGCATCTCTCTTCGAGTAGATGGTGTCTTGATATCTTGTAAAGCTCAGACTTGTTTGGGGTTTGCTTCAATCCCCCTGGCATGAACGATGAATCCCAAGAACTTTCCCGATGATACTCCGAAGGAGCACTTTAGAGGGTTCGGCTTCATTCCATATTGGCGAAGTATTTGAAACATCTCGTCCAGGTGGTTTATATGGTTGTTGGCTTTCCTCGATTTTACCAGCATGTCATCCACATAAACTTCCATAGTTCGTCCTATCAGTTCTGCAAAAATCTTGTTGACGAGGCGCTGATAAGTAGCTCCGGCGTTTTTAAGTCCAAATGGCATTACCTTGTAGCAGTACAATCCTCGGTCAGTGATGAAGCTAGTGTGGTCTTGATCGGGGGCGTGCATAGGGATCTGGTTATATCCTGAGTATGCGTCCATAAAGGATAAAAGTTCGTGTCCGGCAGTACTATCCACGAGTTGGTCGATTCGGGGGAGTGGGAAGCAGTCTTTCGGGCAAGCGTCATTTAAGTTGGAGAAATCGATGCATGTTCTCCACTTCCCATTAGCTTTCTTTACCAGTACCGGGTTGGCGATCCATTCCGGGTAGATGGCTTCACGTATGAAGTCATTGCCAAGTAAGTTCTTTACTTCTTCCTCGAGGGTTGCTGATCGTTCGGCCCCCATACTTCTCTTCTTTTGCTTTACCGGTACCTTGGTAGGATCGATGTTTAGTGCGTGGCATGCTATGTCCGGGGAGATTCCAGTCATATCAGTGTGCATCCATGCAAATGCATCCATGTTGTGGCGAAGAAAATCAATGAGTTGATTCTTTAATTCTCTTTTTAACTGAGATCCGACTCTCAGCAGTTTACTTGGGTCGCGTTTGTCTACAGATACGAATTCCATAGCCTCTGCAGGCTCGGCGGTGGCCTCCTCCTCTTTGTCCCTAGGGTCTAATTCATTGAAAGGATCACTGGTATACCGAAGAGGAGGGGCTTTCTTTAGTTGCTATGCTTCCAAGCTTTTCATGCAGAGAATAGTCTCTGCATTTTTCCCTTTATCTCTCCTGCGATTATTGCGAAGTTCGGTTACATAGCAGTCTCGAGCGGCGTCTTGATCCCCTTCTACTTCTCCCATTCCATTATTCGTTGGGAACTTCATCTTCAGGCACCATGGGGCAAGGACAATTTGGAAGTCGGACAAGGCTGGTCTTCCTAAAAAGGCATTGTAGGCCGAGTGGTTGTCTATTAGCATGAATGTTTGTTTCCGAACGGCGGAGCGGGGATGACTTCCCAATTCAACAAAGAGATCCAATTGTCCGAGGGGCATCTTTGCTTCTCCAGTGAAACCGTGTAGCGGTTTGTTGCAGGGAGACACGTCCTTCATTGACAGCTTCATTTTGTCGAAAGCATGCTTGAACAGAATATTCACTGAGCTTCCAATGTCTACTAGGATTCGAAAAACTTCAGCTGGGCCGAACCAGGCAGAGATGACCATAGGATCCATATGAGGGTATTGCCTTCCTTCTAGGTCGTGCCCACTGAATGTGATGTCATTATTTTCCTTCCGCTTAGGGTGGCGTTCTTCCATAACAGAATTGACGCAGTCTCCGTCGCTTCTGAGTGAGTTTCCATATCTTTCCATTTCTGTCCAGCTCTTGTTGGCGATGTGTGACCCTCCTGATATTGTATGGACCACTATCTTCTCTTGGCTGGAACCGCTGGTGTTGCGATTTCCTCCGCCTGTCTCTGGGTGGAGCTGCCCTGGGTTTTCCTTGGCGGGAGTTGGAGTCCTGTCCTGGCCCTTTACATAGCGTTCCAGCCTCCTTCTGCTGATGTGTTCTTCAATTAGATCTCGAAGATGGCGGCATTCATTGGTATCGTGCCCATGAGACTCGTGGAAACGGCAGAATTTTCCGGACTGGATTGCGCGATCTGACTCTTTCTTGTACGGGGGGCGCTTGTATGTAAGTTCGTCCTGGGTGGCCAGGAAGATGTTCTCGACTGTTTCATTTAAGGGAGTGTAAGCGTCAAATCTCGGTCCTGGTCGGTACAAGCGTTTTTCTCCCTTCTTGCCCCCTGCATTGTCTCTGGAGTCGTTTCTCCGAATGTGCTTCGCCGCGGCAGGGGTGTTTCCATGAGCCGTCTTAGCCTGTGGTCCTGTCTGCCTTTCAGTGGCAGCCTCTTCGAGTCTCATGTACTTCCCAGCTTCATGGAAGAAATCGGGCAAGATAGCTGGTTTTTCTTTAGTTAGTCTTCTAGCAAACTTGGTATCTGGGTGCACACCACTACAGAGGGCCATTAGGGTGAGTTTCTCATCGGCATCTTGGACTGCGGCCGCCGCGGCGTTGAACCGGGTTAGATATTGTTGCAGTGTCTCTCTGGATTTCTGTTTGACAGTAGATAGAGAATAAACATCCTTGGGTTGTTCCACATGAATGCGAAACTGGCTAATGAACTTTTCTTTCAACATCACCCATGAGCTGATAGATCCTTGGGGTAGATGGCAGAACCAGGAGGTAGCTAGGTCTGCTAGGAATAGCGGAAAGCATTTACACAACACTCCTTCCGTTGCTCCGCTCATGAGCATATGCTGTGTGTATCTCTGCAAGTGTACAACGGGGTCAGAAGTTCCCTTGTACGGTTCCATCGTCGGCATTTTCCATTCTCGAGGGGTGATGGCGGTTTCGATGTCGCGGGTGAAAGGGCTAGTTACCCTAGCGCCTATCCCTCGATCCCTTTGCTCCCGTCGGACGCATTCCCTGAATAATCGTGCTATTCTTTCATCAGAATTTGGAGCGGACAAAAATGAGCTTGGTTCTTCCCTGCGGGATCGGTCTCGTCCAGATGACCTGTAGGGATGGTATAGTCTATCACTTCTGACGTTATCCAATGGCAGTCTTTGGCTGCTCGGATGCATGCTAGGACCAGCTACAATTGCCCCCTGCCTTGATCTTCCCCTGCGGGGTTCTGTTTCGAGCATTTCCATGGGGTCAACTTCGGGCTGGGTTCTAGCTCGGCTCCGTTCAGCGGGGTTTCTATGATTAGGCGGCATGACTGGCTCAGCTACATCCGACCCTTGCCTGGTGCCTCCCCCATTGGGTTCGGTTCCAAGCACTTCCTCGAGTCGGAGTTCGGTCTGAGTCCGGGCGCGGCCCCTATCATTGTTGTTCCTGTTGATAGCTTCTTCGAAGAGGGAAGACCTTTGTTGTCTCCGAGATCCTCCAGATTGAGACTCACCCCATGATTCAGTGTTGCGGTTGGATTCTTCGGCATCCCTCAAGCGTGATATGAGTTGGTTCACCAAAGCTTCTTGTTGGGATGCGAAGCGGTTAGCTACTTCAGCCACAACTCTGTCTAGATCTGCCCTAGTAACTGCTGCCGGTTGTTCTGTGGCAGGGGCTGTCGGGCTTGTCTGATCCTCGTTCGGTACTGCTGTTGGAATGGGATGATTCTCTTGATCTGTGATTACTGGATCCGGAATGCTGCTAGTTGCGATGTTCTTTCCCTTTCTCTGCCTGGAAGTCATGTTGTCCAGGCACCAAGCGATGCTGTTAGGAAGAAGGCTGAGTGGGGGAAGCTTGAAGCTTCGGGTTCGAAGTTCTCAGTGAAAGCACCAAAAATGTTTGCACAAAAAATGGACAAACACCTCAAAGTCGTATGATTTAGTTGATTTTATGTTGTTCTTAGCGGTTTGGGTGATTTATGCAAATATATAAAAAAACAGGGGCTTAACTGTAAAAGACACGCAGATTTATAGTGGTTCGGCCAGAACGTGCCTACGTCCACTTTATATGTTATTCTCTCTTTTCTTTCAGATTACAAGTACAAATCTTTGTATACAAGTATATGAAAGTTGTTTGAAAGTTCCTTCCGTGCTTGAGCTCTCAAACTTGTGTGCCATTGTTGTACCCCTGCCCCTCTATTTATAGAATGAGGCTGGGGGCAGAGGTCTTGGAGGTATATAGCTGCTGGTGGGCCTGGGCTGAAGCAATCTGGCCTGGCACATCTGGTTCGGAAGAGCTTGGTTCGGTATTTGTTGGAAGCGTCGACTCGGTGGTGGAAGCGTAGCTTGATTCGATGGTAGAGGAAAGGAGGTTGGTTCGGCGTGTTCTTGGACCGGTGGTGTGTGAAGGGGATTGGTCCGGTCGTGTCTGGTCCGGTATGGTTGGTCCGGTGGTGGCTTCGTGGGTTCCTGGTCCGGTAGTGGAGGGTGGAGGTTGGTTCGGCTAGGCGTGGGGAGAAGGTTGGATCGGCATGTACGTGGAGTAGTTTGGTTCGGCAGGGTGCTTGGAGTAGAGGTTGGCTTGGTAGCGTGGGGAAGGAGATGGTTCGGCAGTGGCATTAGTTTGGTGATGAAGACAAATGTAGGAAAAAATTAAAATTTGTGATTAAATAATACGAATATAACTAGAATCAAAAGAAACAGTATTAATTTAAGGTAATTGATAACTGCATTAAATGTAAGTCAATTAATTTAAAAGGATTAACAAGGTTATAATTGGTTATAAATTATAAATTTATTATAATAATGAATGTATTAATTTATAACTGAATTAGAAGAGCAATTGATAATTTAAATATTGTATTAATTAAATAGTCTGTAATAAATTGTAAATTGGAAAAATGAATGTTGTGTGAATAACTATAAGATTTGTGTGTAGATAACAAACATACAAATGTGACTAAAAGTTAATGGTGAAAATTATTATATGTTACCTATTTATTTAGCCTGCTAAATTAAAATTGAAAATCAATTAAAATTAATTCACTTATTTAGTGCAATTAATGTAGGTTAAATTAATAATTGTAGAATATTAATTCAATAAGATGGAACCAATGAAAATTTTATGCATAATATGATAATTGATTAAATAAAAAGAATTGGAATCAAGCTTGCTCAATTTAATGGAATTTAAATTATAGTAAATGGATTTATTGCAGTTAAATCCAATTAAAATTATGATAATGAAAAGCAAGATAAAAATGATAAAGTATAAATGTAACAAAATATATAACAATGTTAACTATGTTGATAGAGAAATAATCGATTAAATGAAAAGATCGAAACTAAAATAAATTAATTTATTGAAATTAAATTATATTAATTGGATTTAATTATAGTTGAAATTGAACAATGAAATTAGTGCAATATTTAAACACTGAATTAATATGTAAAATTTATTTTAAATTATTGTAAATGGCTAAGTAATCAAAATTAATGAAAGTTGTTGGTTATCAAATTTGAAATTTAAAGGGTGGTTAATTAATTTAATATTAATTTATTTAATTAACATGGAAAATAACCATTTTGGCCACTGTCTCGGATTACAACAAAACTAGTTTTATTGGATCTGTAACGGTGAATTATTGTAAGGTTTCAAGTTTCGTAGCGATCGGACTCGTTGTTTGATCGTACGGACTCGAAACGCCTAGAATACGATTTAATTAAATTTAATTGATATCAATTTGAAATAAGCTGATTTTAAGCTAACTTCTTCATACGATGGAATTAGGACTGAAACCTATTCCATTGAGTTAAAAAAAATATCGAAAAATCTATTTTGATGTATAAGATGATCCATTTTCGTTCCGAAGGCGAAACAGGCTTTTCGGGTCGTTTATCGTTCAACTTTCAAACTGATCCAATCCATTCGTTCCTATTTTTGATCTGCCTATATATAGCCCATTATAAATCCTAGTTGTTCTCATTTCTTATTATCTGTACCTACAATTCTCTCTGGATATCTCCTTCTTCTAGAAAAAAATTCCCAAATTGCAAATTCAATTCCAAAATTCAAACTCCTCAAACTATATCATATTTTACATCAATTCGAAGCTCTCGATGAGCGCAGTCTATTGCAACGATTTTTTTTGATTTGGATCATAGTTTAGCCAGAATTGGATGGATTAAACACGGCCGTTCATTGGAGTTTGATGATCATCAACGGATCGTCGATAGGAGGATAACATTGCGGAGAGATAGTCGAGTGGAGTTCATCTGGGGGGTTCGCTGGTTGTTTCAATGGTTGAATCGGTGGCAAAAATTAAATTAGGGTTTCATCATTTTGACGGCACTGTGGGGTTTTGGCGTCGATCGATGCCGCGTGAGGTCGCGGTGCCATAGGGGAGGCGCGGGTGGAAGGAGGAGCCGTTCGGTGGCCTCTAATCACGTCATAGTTCACCGGAGATGCGTGCATTCATGGATGAAACGACGGCGGCGTAGGGACTCGTGCGTGCGAATTGGGTAGGGCTTCGAGCGATGTTGCTAACGTGTGCTTGAACGGGTGATTTATTTAGTCTATTTTATTTAAATTTAAATATAAATCGTATATATTCTAATTATCATAACTTTTACATACGAGTTACATTTCATACGGTTTTTTTCACTGGATCGCACCGAAATTTCGGACGTTTTGACACTAGTTTGGGTGAATTCTGAGATGGTTAAATTTTAAGCCCTAATTTGGATTTCAATTCGATTTGAAATCAATGGTGTGTGTTTTAAACCTCTCACAACTACTAGATTACCCTATGTTAGTTAAATTAAATTTATGATGCGATTGGGAATTTATTGATTGATATTTGGTATGTTAAATTGTCGTTCTTCGTAAATTTGACTTTTATTTCATTTAACCATCGTTTAATTTAAATATGAATTTAAATTATTAGTTTGATGCTTACTATTGATTATTAGTTATTTATTGATTGATTTGGATGATGATTGTTTATATTGGATGACTGGATGTTGTATTTTTATATTGTTATAATATTGCAAGTTCCCTATGGGCTGAAATGATACATACCTGAACGATCTATAGATTAGGAAAAAATATTTATGGATTGAAATGATAGACTAGAGCGATTTTATGGATTTTATTTAATTCGGGATTACGGTTTGAAATGATATAATCATAAAATTTTAAATTGCAGATTGAAATGATAAATATCCGTATCACTTGACCGTAGATAGAAAATTATATACGGACACCGGATTGGTCAAATTAAATGATTTTCGAATCTTTAAATTTTTGAATGCAGTTAACTGGTATTTTGAAATAGAAATTGATTTATATAAACCGAATTATTTTCGATAATCCAAGTGTTAAATGTTGAAATTTGAATTGGTTTAATAAATTGCTCAAAGAATTTAAATTTGAATTTCAAAGTTGAAGAGTGAAATATAAACGAATTTATTGGAATTGAGTGAATGAAAATGTTTGGATATACCTTTGAAATCTATTTTAACCAATTTAAACTATTTTAACTAAATTACCTATTTTAATCAATTTAAAACTATTTTAATTTATATTAATCTACTACAACCTATTTAATCCAATTTAACCTATTTTACCTATTTTAAGCTGATTAAATCTTTTAATCCATTTTAAATCTATTTAATATGATATAAATCTATTTAATTTGTTTTAAACTTATTTAATACATGTAAAAAAATCTACTTAATATAATTTAAATTTATTTAATCTATGTAAATCATCTTAAAACTAATTAAATCAAATTTAAATCTATTTAAACTATTTTTACTATTTAAACTATTTTAAATCTATTCAAACTATTTTAAAACTATATAAACTATTTATAATTGCCTAAACTATTTTCTAAAATTTCAGATTGTGTAAAGTGAAGTATTTTATTTAAATCCTTGATGATGATACAACCTAAGTTGGAATTTGTAATTGATACCTTTGTGAAATGTCATATTTTAGTAAATAAGATTTTGAAAGTGAATATGATTTCAAAAGTGATATAATTTTGAGAATATGATATTTTGATATCAACTGTGAATTGACTTTTGAAATGTAAAAGAACCATCTAAATAAGCATTTGGTTGTTAAAGAGACCGAGATCGGATATTGTCATACTCTCTGCCAATATTGAAAACCACTTTAACAACTATATACGTAGTGGAGATTCCAAAAATGAAGTACAATGGTTTGGAAAACGATTTCTGTATGAGGTATGATGTGACCCTGTATCCCATGTGTCAGCTAAGATGTGACTAAAACAGGAGCCATGCCGGGCCAAGTGAGGTCATTACTTCTATCAAACACAATTCTTCGATACCATATCTGTTGCTTTGTGATTGATTTGGTGGCCACTCTATGATTTTGATTTGGAAGTGTGTTCCCAGGTGGGCGGTAGTAGCTGCTATGCGTTACCACTAGTTTGGATCCGCAATTGGTATATCTACACTGGCATTGTCTCGAGTGCCATGTTCACATGCCCTAACGCGCGCCTTCTACGAGTTTGCTTTGTACTATACCTATGGAGTGCCCTTTGGGTAAACCTCATGGAGGAGCGTACGGTACTGTATAGACTACGGGAATATGTAAAATGTGTTAAGGGGGATATGGGTAACACCTTAGCGCTATTTTAATACTTTTACTTTACTGTAGACATATTATAATAGCATATTATACTGCATAGTAGATAGTTTAACGGATCCTTAGAAGATGGCAATCCCAAACATCTCTTAAGTCACATGTGATATCCCAGAATTTTAGGCAAATAAATATGTGATAATCTTCTTTTATAAATTATATATAGTGTGTAAAAAAATTCTTTTTCAAACAAATAAATAATAATGTGTTGTTTATGTATTTATATATATAAGTAGATTATAAATAGAATTTCAATTTAAATTTGGAATTCAAAAGATAAATATTTTAAAAATAAATTGGATATAAAAATAATATATATATATATATTATTAGTATATAATTATTTTTAAATCATTTTCTTTAAAAGATTCTATAAATATAAATAATGGAAATATATTGAACTAAATAGTAAATAAAATATAAAAACTTATATAAAAATATATGAAAAATAATTAACATACAAAATAACAAATGTAAGAAGAGTAGCATGCAATTTTACAAGTGTCGCCTTATTATTTTCTTTCCATTTTAAAAGAAAATTAAAATCAGCCCATAAATATCTATACCATTCTCTTCTAATTCTCTTTTGTTCGAACTAAAGAAATCAAAGCCTGTAAAAAACTTTAAAAAACCAGAAATTTAAAATCAAAACAACAACTCTTTACAAACTTGAAGCAACAAGATTTAAAGCAAGATTTCAACTTCAAAACTAAATCAAGCAGATCAGATCAAAAGTGATTTCCGGTTTCAAGTTTCAAAAGATCAAGCATTCCAGTTCAAACTTCTCTGTTCAACATCATATTAGTGTGAGTAAACTTTTTCTTAAAATCATACATCTGTTAAAAGCTTGATTTCATGTGATAAATACTTGATGTATGTGGTCAAAAATTATTGTATAGATGTAAAATTTGCCTGCATATTTGTGTATATATATGTAAATGTTTGTGTGCATGTCTATAAACAAGAATGTGTTCTCTGTTCTTTTTTTACAGTTTTCAAAACTTTTCAAAAATTCAAATCTCATCCTCTAATTTCTTTTAGACTCTGTTATTCAAACAAAAACTGTTTAAATTTGTAAGATCTTAATTTCAAAAATAGTTCCAAGTATAATTAGTTTAAAGATTTCTAGAAAATTAAAATATACAGTTAAAACCTAAAGTTTGTTAAAATTCGATTTCAATAATTTAGTGTTTCATGTATATAATCTAATTTATCTTCTAAAACTATGATTTTTAAAAGAAAAATCATGATTTTTAAGTATGTAATTTGAGAGAACTTGCGAGTTGATTAGAGTTTGTGTTTCGGGCCATTTCGGGTGATCGGAGGGTTCTGGGTGGTCGGGATCAATGTTGGAGGTAGAGGGGAGGTAGGCGATCTTGGGAAAAACGGTAGGTGGTTCTATCGACCACCGTGGAGGTGGGTCATCGACGAAGTAGGGTTGAAGCTCGGGTTTTAGTCAAGGTTGGAAATTAGGTTGCTGCTTCGTCATCGGAGCACCGGAGTTCATCGAAAGTGGGGGAATAGGTGCGAGGTTGGTCGACGAAGATATGGACGAGGTTTCAGAGGGTATGGTGGTCGGAGGCATAGGTCGAGGAGGTTCTTGGTCGATGGTTTCTGTTCCAGTTAGTTCACGATTGCACAATTTCGATTTAGTGTTTATGTTGAAGATTAGGTGGTTGGAATCGAAGGTGGAGATGGTCGTCGACATGCTGGAGGTAGCATCTGTTGTCGGAGTCGCTTCGTTCATCGGTGCACGTTCATGAGGATCTAGTGTCAGTGGGTTTGGAGAAGAAGTGTGGGCTTGGGGTTTGTCTCGAGGAAGGGTTGATCTGTCCCGGGTTTGGCTTCGAGTCTTTGCGAGTGTTTGCATGATAACAGTTGTAAAGTTTAAACATAACAAAGTTAAAAAAAAAGAAGTTTCTTGGGTTGGTCTCGGGTTGGGTACCGGGTTAGACTCGGGTATATTTATAACAGTTTTAAAGTTTTAAATAAGCAAGTTTTTAAAATTTAAAATATATCAAATTTTAAATTATTTCTTAACTCAATTTATTTTATATAATAAATGTTTTTAAATATTTGGTTTAAGAAAAGTTGTATGATTTACTTAACTTAAATTTATTAAGTTAAATTATTAAGTTTATTTTAAACTTAAATTAAATGTGTAATTAAGTAGTTAATTATAAGGGTAAAATTTTTTAATTTATATGTTAATGAAAATTAATTCCAAGATTTACTAAATAAGATTTTAATGATAATTTAGTAATTGATTAAGATAAATGATTTATCTTAAACTTTATTAAGGTCTTGGGTAATTAAAGATTAATTAGTTAATTAATAATTAAGGATTAATTAATTAATAATTAAGGAATAATTAATTAGTAGTTAAGAATTAATTAATTAGTAATTAAGGATTAATTTATTTGTAACTTAGATTAATTAATTTGTAATTTAGATTAATTAATTGGTAATTAAAGAGTAATTAATTAGTAATTAAAGGATAATTAATTAATAATTAAAGGGACTAATTTATGTATAATTATAAGATAATTAATTAATGTAAGTAATTAAGGATGATGAATTAATTTCATTAATTAATTAGATAATAACAAATGGTTTGTAATTAATTAATGATTAGTTAAAAAGGTTAGGTAATTAATTCATAAGTAACTAATTTATTCTGATTTAATTAAATTAATTATAGTTATGGATTAATAAGTCTTGCTTATGGATGATTGATTGCATAGAAATGTCAGGATTGATTAATATTATAGTATGATAATCTATGATGTTCTGTGATGTGCAATACTTTGGATATAGCTGTGATAAACGTGAGTTGTTTATCTGTGATGGATGCTGAGTAAATATAATGTTTTGGAATTAATTAAATCGTTTTACTTAAATAACTTGGCCTTAAAAGAAACGTTTGGATTTCGATGAGATCGGGATCGGATATCAAATTTGTTATCCGAAAACCACATCGATCCAAGTTAAACGATAGGTCGTGAAATCTCAAGTGAAGATTGAGATGAAGTTTCAGAGTGCAAAGGCTATTTGTCGTTAACTCTGAGTGTGATTCCAAAACGATTGTAACGGAGATAGTGCCTTCGGTTTCGTTCGAACCCGAAACGAACTTGTATGGATGAATGCTATCAGACCACCATCAATGGAGGATGATGAGCATTCCAAGATAAGTGTTCTAAAAAGATAATCGTAGCCTCAAGCCTCATCAATCGGGAATGGCTAAAACAAGGGAGGTGCATGCAAGGTTATGTGGGTAGCACCCAAGTAGGATAAGATTTTCCCTTGTCTAGAGGTCCCTTTATTTGGCTATGTGGACGTTGTTGGCCACAATAATGGGGTTGTCTTATTCGGACTATCCAGTTAGGGGTAGATCCGGTTTTGTGTTGCAAGGGATCAGGGTGGATCCTCGGTACAGTGATCTAGATCCCATACTGTGACGGGCGGTACCCCTGTAGCCCTGCTATTGTATGGAATCCAATCTCCAGTAAGTGATCTCAGACTAGATTGTATACCTATGTATGCTGGAATTTAATAATGTAACAATTTCGGCTATGTAAATATTTATTTGAAAACCCTAGACATTATTATAATATAATCGGATTTCCTATCAAATTTTATGGTTATCGTAAGGGAAAAACTTGTCCGTGTTTATTTGCGGAGAGTCTTACGAGATACCTTTTATTTCAAAGGTTTTTTTCAAGTTAAACAATTTAACTGTTTACTCACACCAGACCCATGTCTGACCCAGTGTTTATTCTTTTTTCTTAAACTCTTGGGTACTCAAATTTTTATGAGTAGCCAAGTGATCAGGTTGGCTTGACGAATTTTGGAAAAGCTTGGAGCAGGAGTCTTGGCATATCTATATATTTATTTCCGCTATGTGGGTATCATTTGTCTGTTTGTATTCTGGAATGTAATGGATAGGCAAGTCTTCACCACTGCCTACTATGATGTTGTAACTGTATTGACTCTGATGTGTAATGACTATGTAATATCTATGTGACATAATATATATTTTTCCGTTTCCGCTGTGAGATTATGATATTGTTTTTTCTTTATTTATCTGTTCTCTTTTCTACATATTTCTTTCTTAATGATGATACGTCTTTCTATGGAATGAAAGGCGGGTCATTACAGTTGGTATCAGAGCCAGGTTGATATAATACCAAGGCTTTGGAGTAGTATCTATCTTGAGAGCGCGTACATGTAATTTTTTATATATCTATATACCTATCTAATTATTGGGTTACCTGTCCAGGTTGCCAACAAGAGTTCTAGAGGAAGGAGAGGCAGAGTTGTAGGTAGCACGACGACCACTAATGGAAGAGGTCCAAATTCTAGCGAGGCTGTAAATCCAACGCCGCCTCGAGTAAGTTTTGCTTCTTTGTGTAAAGATTTCACCAATCTGGGAGGAAAGCCTTTTAAAGGAACGGAGTCCATCATTGAAGTTCATGCTTGGTTACGCTCGTATGAGCGAATTTTTAAGAGTTTGGATCTGTCGGATGAGCAAAAGAGAGTGATGGCATCGTGGCAACATCTAGAAGGAGCGGCTACATGGTGGGATGGAGTTACCATGAATATTTCAGAAGATGATATTTCTTGGAATAAGTTTAAGTAACTTTTTGAGGAACATTTTATGCCGGGAAGACTCGTTTGTATAGAGCTTTTTTAGATCTAAAGCAAGGGAGTATGCCGGTTTTTGAATATGAGACTAAGTTCAATGAATTATCTCGCTACGGACCTAGTCTTATAGACGCACCCCTCAAGAAGAATGAGATGTTTGTACTTGGTATGAGGCCCGAGTTCCACGAGAAGACGATGGCTCATCTTAAGGGATCATTCATGGAATTGATTGACATGGCATTGAGGTATGAGGAGCTTATGAATAAGAAACTCCTGACATCTGCAGCAGGACCGAGTGGAACTTCTTCCAATCCGAAAAAATGGAAATTCAACCTAAATTGGAAGAAGCAAGGAAAAGGAAACGAGGAGGCAACAACGGAGCTCATAAGTGTTATGTGTCTCAGCAAGAGGATCATTTGGCGAAGCAGTGTCCCAGAGGTAGAGCTCAGCAGTAGCAGCATCAGAGTGGACCCAGTTCCGCAATGGTTCAGAAGTCTTTGTGTTTCAACTTTCAACAGCCAGAGCACATAGCGAAGGCTTGCCCGCTTCTTCAGAGAGCTCAGCCCACTAAGGTATTTTCTATTCAAGAAGGACTACCAACTTCTTCGGATAGGAAAGGAAAAGGCGTTCTGGATGGTACTTTGCTTTTCGATGGAATTTTTGTTAGAGTTTTGTTTGATTCTGGTGCTTCCCTTAGTTTTAGTTCGTTAGATATGGTAGAGAAGTTTCATTGTACCCCTAGTATTGTGGACCATCCTATTTTTGTATCTAATCCTATAAGGGCAGTGACCAAGTTAGATAAGATCTATAGAGGCCTATGAATTTCTTATCTGTCCCATAGTTTCTCTTGCGACCCATTTGTATTGGATTTCAAAGGGTTTGACCTTATTCTGGGAAGGGATTGGTTGGACAAGCATAAGGCTGTTCTGATTTGTGAAGAGAGAACTGTGACTTTGGAAACCGAGTTACGAATCGAGGCATCTCCAGAAGGCGTAGAATCCATCGAGGTGGTCAGAGATTTTCCAGATGTCTTCGAAGATGTTAAAGGTTTGCCCCCGCATCGAAAGATAGAGTTACGAATCGACTTGATTCCCGAAGCAATACCTGTTGTTCAACCCAGTAGGAGGATGGCGCCGAGAGAGAGAGAGAAGAGTTGGTGAAAAAGACCTAAGGTTTCTTAGAGAGAGGTTTGATCCGGCCAAGTTATTCTAGCAGGGGTTCTGCTGTAGTCTTTGTGACCAAGTGGATGGGTCATTAAGATTCTGCGTGGATTATCGGGAGTTGAATAAGGTTACTTTATGGAATAAGTATCCCTTGCCCCATACAGATGATCTTTTTGATCAACTCCATGGAGCTTCTGTTTTCTCCCAATTTGATTTAGCTTCGGGTTTCCACCAGTTAAAGGTAGCTAAAGACAGTATATCCTTGACTGCGTTCAGAGGACCCAATTGTTTTTATGAGTAGCTCGTTATGCTTTTTGGGCTAACCAACGCTTCTGCCGATTTTGTGGATTTGATGAATCGAGTTTTTGGGAATGTGACGAACAAGTTTGTGCTCGTGTTCATCGACGATATTCTAGTCTACTCCAAGTCTGAAGAGGAGCATAAGCGACATATGGAGATAGTGTTAGAGACTTTGAGGAGGCATGTCCTGAAGGCTAAGTTTTCAAAGTGCCATTTCTTGAAGTTGAAAGTTAGATTATTGGAGCATATTGTATCCGGAGAGGGTATTTCTATAAATCTGGCCAAGGTAGCAGCTATTCAAGAGTGGAAGCAACCGCAGACTCCTACGGAAGTCCGTAATTTTCTAGGTTTGGCAGGGTACTACAGGAAATTTATTAGGGACTACTCTAAGATTTATTCACACTTAACCAAATTGACTAGGAAAGGAGCAAAGTTTAAATGGACCCCCAGGTGTGAAGTGGCATTCCTGCATTTGAAGGCGAGGCTGACCAATGCACCTGTTCTAGCTATTCCTAATGGTATGAGTAAGTTTGAAGTCTACACTGATGCTTGTGGAGTAGGGTTGGGTGCAGTGCTGATGCAGAATGTGAAAGTGATTGCATATGCGAGTAGGCAGTTGAAGCCACATGAGAAGAATTATGCTACGCATGGTCTGGAATTGTTGGCCATTGTCTTTGCTCTGAATATTTGGAGGCACTGTCTGTTGGGAGAGAAGTTCGAGATTTTTACTGATCATAGACCTTTAAAATACCTTTTCTCCCAGAAGGATCTCAATATGAGGCAGCAAAGATGGGCAGAATTTTTGGCATCTTATGATCTGGATATCCTTTATACTCCAGGGAAAACGAATGTAGTGGCAGATGCTCTGAGTAGAAATGCAGTTTTGGCTATTTTGGAAGTTTTTCCATCTCTTCTTGAAAGGATGGCGAGTAAGCAAGGATTAGATAGAAGATTAAGAGAAATCATTAGGAGAATCAAGAATGGTCAATGCTCCAGTTTTGAGATTGATGACCAGGAAACTTTGAGGATCAATGGGAGAATTTGTATTCCGATTTTCAAGGATTTAAGGCAAGAAATTTTATTAGAGATTCATCGCTCCAGGCTGAGTATCCATTCGGGAATCTCAAAGATGTATAAGGATATGAAGAGAGTTTTCTGGTGGCTAAACATAAAGAAGGATGCTGCAACTTTCGTGAATGGATGTGCGATCTGTCAACAGGTAAAGGGTGATCAATAGAAGACTGCAAGATTGTTACAGCCTCTGGAAGTCCCAAAATGGAAGTGGGAAATGATATCGATGGATTTTGTCGATGGTATGCCAAGGACTAGAAAAGGAAATGAAGGAAAATGGGTAATCGTAGACCGGCTGACCAAGAGCGCCCATTTTATTCCGGTTAAGGCAACCAGGACTGCAGCGTCTTTAGCGGAGATTTTCTTGAAGGAGATCGTCTGGTTGCACGGAGTGCCCATCAGCATAGTAAGTGACCGTGACCCAATCTTTACCAGTAAATTTTGGGAGGCTTTGCAGATAGCTTTGGGGACAAGATTGAGTTTAAATACAGCCTATCATCCCCAGACCGAGGGATAAACGAAAAGGTTGAATCGAATTCTTGAGGATATGTTGAGGGCTTGTGTTCTACATTTCGGTAGATCTTGGGAGGAACATCTGCATTTAGTGGAATTATCGTACAATAATAGTTATCGGCTGAGTATTAAGATGGCACCCTATGAAGCTTTGTACGAGAGACCTTGTAGATCACCGTCCTGTTGGATAGAATCGGGAGATTGTCTTGTTCTTGGTCCAGATTTGATCCGAGAGGCATCTGCGAAGGTGAAGCTTATCAAGAAGAGAATTAAAGCAGCCTAGGATCTTCAGAAGAGTTATGTGGACAAGAGACGGAGGCACTTGGAATTCGAAGTCGGAGATTTTGGTTTTTGTCAAGGTTTCCTCGATAAAAGGAGCGATCAGATTTGGAAAGACGGGAAAGCTTGCCCCGAGATATATTGGTATGTTTCGTGTGCTTGAGATAATTGGTGCTTTGGCCTACAGGATTGAATTGCCACTCCGGATGGCTGGAATTCACAATGTTTTTCACGTATCTCATCTGAGAAAGTACGTGTATGACCCATCTATAGTTGTGGAACCGGATTTAGAGCTCGAACCGGACATAACTGTGGTCACGCATCCATCCAGATAGTTATCAAGATGAGAAGCAGCTCAGAAACAAAGTGGTGAAGCTGGTCAAGGTTCAGTGGAGTGAGGATCCTCTAGAATGTACCTGGGAAACTCTAGATAGTGTTAGGAAAGCCTATCCGGATTTATGTCTGGATAGTTTGAATTGTTGTTTGAATGAATTGTTGCTCTGATTGTTAGTGTATGACAGATATGTATGCTTTGATTGTTTGAAATAAAAGCTTTTGGATTATTTTTTTCTTTTAAATTTCGAGGATGATATTCATTTAAGGAGAGAGGAATGTGATATCCCGGAATTATAGGCAAATAAATATGTGATAATCTTCTTTTATAAGTTATATGTAATGTGCAAAAAATTTCTTTTTCAAACAAATAAATAATAATATATATAAGTAGATTTCAAATATAAATTGGATTTAAAAATAATATATATATATATGATTTTTATTAGTATATAACTAGTTTTATATCATTTTCTTTAAAAGATTTTATAAATATAAATAATGGAAATATTTCAAAATAAATATTAAATCAAATATAAAACTTACATAAAAACATATTAAAAATAATTAACATGCAAAATAACAAATTTAAGATGAGTAGCATGCAATTTTACAAGTGTCACCTTATTAGTTTCTTTCCATTTTAAAAAAAAATAAAAATAAGGCTATAGATATCTATACCATTCTCTTCTCATTCTCTTTAATTCAAACTAAAGAAATCAAAGCCTATAAAAAACTTTAAAAAAACCAGAATTTAAAATCAAAACAACAATTCTTTACAAATTTGAAGCAACAATATTTAAAGCAAGATTTCAACTTCAAAACTAAATCAAGCAGATCAGATCAAAATTGATTTCCAGTTTCAAGTTTCAAAAGATCAAGCACTCCAGTTTAAACTTCTCTGTTCAACCTCATATTACTGTGAGTAAATTTTTTATTAAAATCTTAAATCAATTAAAAGCTTGATTGCATGTGACAAATACTTGATGTATGTGGTGAAATTTTTTTGTATTGATGTAAAATTTGCCTGCATGTCTGTGTATATATTTATGTAAATGTTTGTGTGCATGTCTGTGAACAAGAATGTATTCTCTGTTCTTGTTTTACAGGTTTCAAAAAATTTCAAAAATCCAAATCTCATCCTCTAATTTCTTTTAAACTTTGTTGTTCAAATGGAAACTATTTAAATTTGTAAGATCTTAATTTTAAAAATAGTTCTAAGTATAATTAGTTTAAAGGCTTTTGGAAAATTAAAATATACAGTAAAGACCCAAAATTTGTTAAAATTCGATTTCAATAATTTAGTGTTTCATGTATATAATCTAATTTGCCTTTTAAAACTATGATTTTTAAAAGAAAAATCATGATTTTTAAGTATGTAATTTGAGAGAACTTGCGGGTTGATCAGAGTTTGTGTTTTGGGCCTTTTCGGGTGATCGACGGGTTCTGGGTGGTCGGGATCACTGCTGGAGGTATAGGGGAGGTAGGCGATCTCAGGAAAAATGGTAGGTTGTTCAATCGACCACCGTGGAGGTGGCTCATCGACGAAGTAGGGTTTAAGCTCGAGTTTTGGTCGAGGTTAGAAATGAGGTTGCTGCATCGTCACCGGAGCACCGGAGTTAATCAGAAGTGCGGGAATAGGTGTGAGGTTGGTCGGCGAAGCTATGGACGAGGTTTCAGAGGATGTAGTGGTTGAAGGCGTTAGGTCGGGGGTGTTCTTGGTCGATGGTTTCTGTTCCAGTTAGTCCATGATTGCTCGATTTCGATTTAGTGTTCATGTCGAAGATTAGATGGTCGAAATCGAAGGTAGAGATGGTCATCGACATGCGGGAGGTAGCATCGATGGTCGGAGTTGCTTCGTTCATCGGTGCACGTGCACGAGGATCTGGTGTCAGTGGGTTTTGGGAAGAAGGGTGTGCTCGGGGTTTGTCTCGAGGAAGGGTTGATCTGTCCCGGGTTTGGCTTCGATTCGTCACGAGTGTTTTGCATGATAACAGTTGTAAAGTTTAAACATAACAGAATTAAAAAAAGAGAAGTTTCTCGGTTGGTCTCGGGTCGGTTACCGGGTTAGACTTGGGTATATTTATAACAGTTTTAAAGTTTTAAATAAGCAAGTTTTTAAAATAAGTCAAATTTAAACTATTTCTTAACTCAATTTCTTTTATATAATAAATGTTTTTAAATATTTGGTTTAAGAAAAGTTGTATGATTTATTTAACTTAAATTTAATAAGTTAAATTCTTAAGTTTATTTTAAACGTAAATTAAATGTGTAATTAAGTAGTTAATTGTAAGGGTAAAATGTTTTTAATTTATATATTAATGAAAATTAATTCCAAGATTTATTAAATAAGATTTTAATGATAATTTAGTAATCGATTAAGATAAATGATTTATCTTAAAATTTATTAAGGTGTTGGGTAATTAAAGATTAATTAATTAATTAAGGATTAATTAATTAATAATTAAGGATTAATTAATTAGTAGTTAAGCATTAATTAATTAGTAATTAAGGATTAATTAATTTGTATTTTAGATTAATTAATTTGTAATTTAGATTAATTAATTAGTTATTAAACATTAATTAGTGATTAAAGGATAATTAATTAATAATTAAGGGGATTAATTTATGTATAACTATAAGATAATAAACTAATGTAAGTAATTAAGGATGATTAATTAATTTCATTATTTAATTAGATAATAACAAATGGTTTGTAATTAATTAATGATTAATTAAGCTAGTTAGGTAATTAATTCATAAGTAATTAATTTATTTTGAGTTAATTAAATTAATTATAGCTATGGATTAATAAGTCTTGCTTATGGATGATTGATTGCATAGAAATGTCTGGATTGATTAATATTTAAAGTATGATAATCTGTAATGTTCTATGATGTGCAATACTTTGGATATAGCTGTGATAAATGTGAGTTGTTTATCAGTGATGAATGCCGAGTAAATACAATGTTTTGGATTAAATTAAATTGTTTTACTTAAACAAATTGGCCTTAAAAGAAACGTTTGGATTTCGATGAGACCGGGATCGGGTATCAAATTTGTTATCCGAAAACCACATCGATCCAAGTTGAACGATAGGTCGTGAAATCTCAAATGAAGATCAAGATGAAGTTTTAGAGTGCAAGGGCTATTTGTCGTTAACTCTGAGGGTGATTCCAAAACGAGAGTAACGGAGACAGTGCCTTCGGTTTCGTTCCAACCCGGAATGAACTTATGTGGATGAATGCTATCAGACCATCGTCAATGGAGGACGATGAGCATTCCAAGATAAGTGTTCTAAAAAAGTAATCGTAGCCTCAAGCCTCATCAACCAAGAATGGCTAAAACAGGTGAGGTGCACGCAAGGCTAAGTGGATAGCACCCAAGTAGGATAAGATTTTCCCCTGTCTAGAGGTCCCTTTATTCGGCTGTGCGGGCGGTTGTCGGCCACAACCGCGGGGTTGTCTTATTCGTACTATCCAGTAAGAGGTAGCTCCGGTTTTGTATTGCAGGGATCAGGGTGGATCCTCGGTACAGTGATCTAGACCGTGTACTGTGACGGGTGGTACCCCAGTAGCTCTGCCATTGTATGCAATCCAATCTCCAATACGTGATCTCAGACTTGATTGTATACCTATGTATGCTGGAATTTAATAATGTAATGATTTCAGCTTTATGAATATTTATTTGAAAACCCTTGACACTATTAAAATATAACCGGATTTCCTATCAAATGTATCATAAGGGAAAAACTTGTCCTTGTTTATTTGTGGAGAGCCTTACGAGAACCTTTTATTTCAAAGGTTTTTTTTCAAGTTAAACAACTTAACCTTTTATTTCCGTTGTGTGGGTATCATTTGTCTGTTTGTATTTTGAAATGTAATGGATAGGCAGGTCTTCACGACTGTATACTGTGATGTTGTAACTGTATTGACTCTAATGTGTAATGACTATGTAATATCTATGTGAAATAATATATTTTTCCGTTTCCACTGTGAGATTCTGATACTGCTGTTTCTTTCTTTAACCTACTCTCTTTTCTACCTATTACTTTCCTAATGATGATACGTCTTTCTATGGAATGAAAGGCGGGTCGTCACATAACTGTACCCACGTTAGACGTTGGTAAGAGATGTCAAACCCCGTAAACATCTCTAACGCCGTTACCCCCATATTTAAACTTGATTTAACTTACGTAAGAATCTTTTAGTTCTAACTCGAGTGTTTTGTCCTTTTCAATTCGCTCCCGGTTAGCCTGAGCATTTCAGGTTGAAGACCTTATTTCTGGAGAAAGAAGACGAAGATTTGTACTATTATTATTTATGATATGTATTTCGCTGCATCATGTTATTCCGTTGCATTTATTTGTTATTATTTCTTGTTGTATGTAACTCTGATTTTCTTGTAAAGGTTTAATTAATGTTATCTGTTTATTTGATTATTATATTTTTTTCATTCCGTTGCAAGATTTTGTATTTGTTTTTTCTTTCTCTTATTTTTCTCATTTACCCCATAACAGTCTACCCCTTTGAATGGTTTGAGTCTGACGCGTGTAGTTTATCATCGATTTAAACCATCCAAAAAGGAAGGTCGTTATAGTTGGTATCAGAGCTTTGGTTTAGCGATAACCTTAGCTTTGTGGGGTCTGACTCATAAATAGCGTAGTGATACCCTAGAATGAGTCATTGAGTGTATATATTTGAAAGAGCGTATTTGGTAGGGTTATAAAAGGTTTTTGTATTGTGTTAATATGTTCCGTTTTGTATTTTTGAATTCTGGTCGGTGCATAGGACACTATGACGTCGATAGGGATTTCTAAACACTAAATAGGATAGCTCGACACAATATTGTTTTGAAATATAGGAAAATGAAATTATTTTGCCTATTATGTATTTTTTGTATAAAATAATAAATTTTATAAATGATATAGTTGGATGTAATATGTTGTTGTTAGGTAGAGAAATTTATAAATATTGGTTGAAAATAAGATTTAAAAATAAAATATATATAAACTGGAAGTTTAGAACTGAAGTTCCGGGATTTTTGAAAATTTCTTACGAAACATTTTGGAATATAATATTTGTAGTATTTAGAAGTATTTTCTGATATGAATATTTCAACATGATTTGAAGTAAATGTTTTAAAATAGAAATTTTAAAGGAAATAAGTTCTGTATTCCCTTCTCTTTCATTGTAAAATAATTTTGGTGATGAGTGCATGCATCATTGACGTTCATTTTCGAGTTTCAAAGTGGGATGACCGTTGTAGTGATTTTATTGCACAATTGTTTTGATAAAAAATAAAAAATCTTGATTTAAATTCCAAATATGATTTGATATTTATAAAAGATATGGTTATATATATATTATTATTTTAAAATAATTGAAATGAAAGCCGGTTATTTAGTTCTTAAGTTTCTGTAAATTAGAAATTGAAATTATGGTAATGAATGGTATCCTGACTATGTTAATAATTAGAAATTTCTTAAATGAAAATAAGAAATTTGACGTTAAAGTGATTAATGAAATAGATAAGAAATTGAAAATTTTAAACTTTAAATAAAAAGGGAAATGAAAATAAGAAATGGTAACTATTGAACATTTTGTTAACTGAATGTATAGGAGAAACATGGATAATATTCAACTGCATTCTTGAAAATGCATATATAACTTACCAAAATATTAAAATTTGAAATATGAAATAAGAATATGTAATAAAATATTTTACAAGTAAAACTTGGAAAAATGAAGTGTTGAATGGACTTACTTTTATAAATAAGAATTCTAATGTTATAAATATTTTATAAACTTAAGTTGATAATTTGAAATTATATTAGCTAAACGTAAATAAAAGTAAATAATTATAAACTTGAATTAATATTGAAGCCATTTATAATTAAAATGAGTACTATATAAATTAAATGACTATAACTTCAAAAATGTTGAAAAGATTTAGAAACGGAGTTAATATTCAATAATACTTTATATGGAAGAATGAATGTGAAAAAAAAACAATCTATAAATGGTGAATCAATTGTAAAGAAACTTACCAAATAATGTATAATCTAATAATTGAAACAAAAATAACTTATTTAAGTGATGAATGTAATGAAAGAAAATGGCATTGTATGAATAAAGAAGAAATGAACTTTTGTAAGTAATAACGAATGTAGATTAATAAACATTGTATGAATGAGAAAAGAAAAGTAAATGATGTGAAAAAGAAAATAAATCAAACTAAATTGTAAATGTGAAGTAAACTGAAATAAAATATATATAGTACTTCAATAAAGAATCAATTTATAATCCAAATAATTGAAATGGGTATAACGTATGTAAGTAGAGAATCTAACTTAATAAAATAAGCCTTACATGAATGAATGAAATTTAAAATTTTGTAAGTAATGAAGGATAATTAAAGAAAAATCATTGTATGAAATAAAAATGATAAATAAGAAATTATGAACAATAAATGATGTGAAAAGATAAATAAAATTAACTTAAAAATGTATTAAATTATTGTTTGTTTGACTTATGGATTGGTTGGGAAAGGATATAAATAATCTATAAATTTTTATCTATGATTGTTGAGTGTATGGTTTACTTCATGTTTATTTATCATTTTATATGATTAGAAGTTCTGAACTAGAACAAACCATTGGTTGGTTGCTATGGATGTATGTTTGATTTCTTTGATTGCATGTGATGATATGATGGTTGTATTGTTTGTTTGTAAGTAACTATTGTATGTTGTGTTGTTTTGTTGTTATTAGTTGAAACAATTTAAATATTTCTCTTTTATATAATTATTAACTCTTTTGGGTTATATAATTGAAATGCATGTTATGGAAGCAAATTGCTATTGCTTTTGGTTTTATATAATAAGCGATGTTTGCCTGACAAATAGGTACGTTCTCAGATTACGGTTTTCTAGCGATATTGTATTGTTTTTCCTGTTGTTTGGGATATACTATTTTGATATGATATATATTGTTATTATTGATATTATTTCTCCTAAGCCTCCGTCCAACGGAGACTCTGCCGAAATTTTCCATGAATTTTGGACTTAGAAAATTTTGTGAAATGTTTTTCAAACTTTTGTTAACTTGAATATAAAGGATTTAAGTGTTATAAATAGATATATTTAATTTAATTTATAAATTAATTTGTTATAAATTTAATATTGTGAATAAGATATATTGATTACTTAATTCCTTCTTTTCCCTTCTTTTTCCTTTTCGAGGACGAAAAGTTTTGAGTGAGGGAGAGTGCAACGACCCATAATTTTTTATAATTAAAATTAGTTAGTTTAGTAAGTTTAGTAATTTAATGTTGGAAGAAATAAGAATTTGTGATTACATAGTAAGAATTTAACTAGAATCAAATGAAATGGTATTTATTTAAGGTAATTGATAACTTCTTTAAATGTAAGTCAATTAATTAAAAGGATTAAAAACGTTATCATTGGCTATAAATTGTAAATTTATTGTAATAATGAATGTATTAATTTATAACTGAATTAGAAGAGCAGTTGATAATTTAAATGTTGTATTAATTAAATAGTCTGTAATAAATTGTAAATTGGAAAAAATGAATGTTGTCTAAAAACTATAGCATTTGTGTGTAGATAACAATCATACAAATGTGACTAAAAGTTAATGGTGACAACTATTATATGTTACCTATTTATTTAGCCTTTTAAATTAAAATTGGATATCAATTGCAATTAATTCTCTTAATTAGTACAGTTAATGTAGATTAAATTGATAATTGTAGAATGTTAATTCAATAAGATGTAACCAATGAAAATTTTACGCATGATATGACAATTGTTTGAATAAAAAGAATTGGAATCAAGCTTGCTCAATTTATTGAAATTTAAATTATAATAAATGGATTTATTACAATTAAATGTAATTAAAAATTACAATAATGAGAATTAAGATGAAAATGGTGAAGTATTAATGTAATAAAATATATAACAATGTTAACTATGTATGTAGAGAAATAATTGATTGAATGAAAAGATCGAAACTAAATTAAATAAATTTATTGAAATTAGATTATAGTAATTAGATTTAATTACAATTGAAATTGAACACTGTAATTAGTGTAATATTTAAACACTGAATTGATATGTAAAATTTGTTTTAAATTATTGTAAATGGCCAAGTAATCAAAATTGATGAAAACCGTTGGTTATCGAATTTCAAATTTAAAGGGTGGTTAATTAATTTAATATTAATTTATTTAATTAACATGGAAAATAGCCACATTTGCAATTGTCTAGGATTTCGATGAAACTA
Source organism: Allium cepa (assembly GCA_030765085.1). NCBI lineage: Eukaryota > Viridiplantae > Streptophyta > Magnoliopsida > Asparagales > Amaryllidaceae > Allium > Allium cepa. The sequence continues at coordinate 410,377,040 of CM060937.1, forward strand.
GTTTCATTAGATTCGTAATGGTAAATTATTGTAAGGTTTCAAGTTTCATAGCGATCGGACTTGTCATTTGATCTTACAGACTCGAAACCCGTAGAATTTGATTTAATTAAATCTAATTGAAATCAATTTGAAATAAGATGATCTTATGCTAACTTCTTTGTACGATGGAATTAGGACTTGAAACCTATTCCATTGAGTTTACAAATATCGCAAACATCTATTTTGGTATATGGGATGACCAATTTTCATTTCAGATGCGAAATGGGCTTTTCGGGTCGTTTATCGTTCAACTTTCAAACCGATCCATTTCATTCGTTCCTATTTCTGATTTTCCTATATATAGCAAGTTATAAACCCTGGCTGCTCTCATTTCTTATTATCTATACGTACAATTCTCTATGGCTATCTCCTTCTTGTAATGGCAGAAACAAATTCCCAAATTGCGATTTCAATTTCAAATTCAATTCCAAAATTCAAACTTCTCAAACTATATCATATTTTACATCGATTCGAATCTCTCGACAAGTGAAGTCTATTGCAAGTGATTTGTTTTTCGCTTTGGGTCATAGTTTGGCCAGAATTGGATGGATTAATCTTGGCTGTTCATTGGAGTTTGATAATCATGGGCAGATCGTTGATTGGAGAATACCGTTGCGGAAAAATGGTCGAGTGGAGATCATTTGGGGGTTTCGCTTGTTGTTCCAATGGTGGGACCGGTGGCGAAAATTAAATGAGGGTTTCAACATTTCGGTGGCGCTGTACGGTTTTGGCGTCGATCGATGACGCGTGAGACCGCGGTGCCATGGGAGAGGCATATGTGAAAGGGGATGTCATTCGGTGGCCTCCGATCACATCGCAGTTCGCCGGAGATGCATGCATTCATGGATGAAATGATGGCGACGCAAGGTCTCGTGCGTGCAAACTGGGTAGGGTTTCAAGCGATGTTGCTGACATGTGCTTGAATTGGTGATTTATTTAATCTATATTATTTAAATTTAATTATAAATCGTATATATTCTAATTATCATAACTTTTCCACACAATGGCCAATTCACACGCGGTTTATTTCATTGGGATCGTATTGAAATTTCGGACATTTAGACAGTGGTTTGGACGAATTATTATACTATTAAATTTTGAGCCCTAATTTGGATATCAATTCAATTGAAATCAAAGATGAGTGTTCCAACCCACTCACAACTACTAGATTATCCCATGTTAGTTAAATTAAATTTATGATGCGATTAGGAATTTATTGATTGATATTTGGTATGTTTAGATTGTCGTTCTAGTTAAATTTGACTTTTATTTCATTTAACCATCGCTTAATTTAAATTGAATTTGAATTGTCAATTTAATACCTGTTACTGATTATCAGTTATTTATTGATTGATTTGGATGATGATTATGATGGATGCTGATTATTGATATTGGATGACTGGATGTTGTGTTTTTATATTGTTATAACATTGCAAGTTCCCTATGGGTTGAAATGATACATACCCGAACGATCTATAGATTAAGAAAAAATCATTATGGATTGAAATGATAGACTGGAGTGATTTTACGGATTTTATTTAATTCGGGATTGCGCTTGAAATGATATATAACCGTAAAATTTGAAATTGCTGATTGAAATGATAAATCTCCATATCACTTGACCCTAGGGTAGAAAACTATATACGGACAACAGATTGGTTAAAGTAAATGATTTTTGAATCTCTGAATTTTTGAATGCAGTTAACTGATACTTTGAAATAGAAATTGATTTATATAAACTGAATTATTTTCGATAATCCAGGTGTTAAATGTTGAAATTTGAATTGGTTTAATGAATTGCTTGGAGAATTTAAAATTTTTCAAAGTTGAAGCATCAAATATAAATGTCTTTATTGGAATTGAGTGATTGAAAATGTTTGGAGATACCTTTGAAATCTATTTAAACCAATTTAAACTATTTTAATAATATTAACTATTTTAATCAATTTAAAACTATTTTAATTAACGTTAATCTACTACAACCTATTTAATCCAATTTTACCTATTTTAAGCTAATTAAATCTATTAAATATATTTTAAATCCATTTAATATAATTTAAATCTATTTAATCTATTTTAAACTTATTTAATCTATGTAAAAAATCTACTTAATATATTTTAAATCTATTTAATCTATTTAAATCATCTTAAACTAATTAAATCAAATTTAAATCTATTTTTACTATTTAACTATTATAAATCTATTCAAACTATTTTAAAACTATATAAACTACTTATAATTACAAAACTATTTTATGAAATTTCAGACTATGTAAAATTGAAGTATTTATATTTAAATCCTTGATGATGATACAACCTAAGTTGGAATTTCGAATTGATACCCTTGTGAAATGACATATTTGGGTAAATACGATTTTGAAAGCGAATATGATTTTGAAAGTGAATATCGTATGAAAGTGAATATGATTTCGAAAGTGATATGGTTTTGAGAATATGATTGTTTGCACAAAAAATGGGCAAACACCTCCAAGTCGTATGATTTAATCGATTTTGAGTTGTTCTTAGCGATTTAGGTGATTCATGGAAATATGTAAAAAGCAGGGACTAAACTGTAAATGACACACAGATTTATAGTGGTTCGGCCAGAATGTGCCTACGTCCACTTTATATGCTATTCTCCTTCACTCTTCAGACTACAAGTACAAAGCTTTGATTACAAGTATATGAAAGTTGTTTGAAAGTTCTGTCCGTGCTTGAGCTCTTAAACTTGTCCCCCCTTGTTGTATCCCTGCCCCTCTATTTATAGAGTGAGGCTGGGGGCAGGGGTCCTGGATGTATATAGCTGCTGGTGGGCCTGGGTTGATGCAATCTGGCCTAGTAGTGTCGGTCCGATACGCCTTGGTTTGGTGGTAGGTGGCAGATGGTTTGGTTCGGCAGGAGGTTGGTTCAGTGGAACTTTGGTTCGGTGGCAGGAGATGAGTGGACCGATGGAACTTTGGTTCGGTGGCAGGAGATGAGTGGACCGGTGGAACTTTGGTTCGGTGGTAGGAGTGTGGTTCGGCAGGGGTGCTTTACGGCCTGATTCGGTGATGACGAAGATGGAGTTAATTTGGTTCGGTCGAAAACACACTCAGCAACGGGATAACATTTGCCCCCCAAAATATGCCTTGCGGTAGGAAGGCGTGTTTTGAAATGCCATGAGCTGGATGTTCATATCCTGTTGCTGTCCTGCAAAGGAATTTACAGTTTTATGTGACCTCAAATGATGACCGTTCGGGATCGAGATATTTGAGATGAAGTGCGACCGTTCATGGTCAAGCGCCTAACTTCAAATGACGATCGTTCGGGATCGAGCCCTTTGAGGTGAAGTGCGACCGTGTGCGGTCAAGTGGCGGACCTCAAATGACGACCATTCGTGATCGAGCCATTTGAGGTGAGGTGAGTTGTGCCGTTCGGGGCGAGTTGTGACCGTTCGAGGTCGGGTGCCGTTCGAGGTGAGTTATGACCGTTCGAGGTCGGGTGCCATTCGAGGCGAGTTGGGACCGTTCGAGGTCAGGTGCCGTTCGAGGCGAGTTGTGACCGTTCAAGGTCGAGTGTCGTTCGAGGCGAGTTGTGACCGTTCGAGGTCGGGTTCCGTTCGAGGCGAATTGTGGCCGTTCGAGGTCGGGTGCCATTCGAGGTGAGTTGTGACCGTTAGAGGTCGGGTGCCGTTCGAGGAGAATGAGTGTGCCCAGGGGGGACTTAATATTATCAGTGCCGGAGTTATTGTTTAGGGGAGTTTCCGAATCAAAGACTTCGGCAGTTCACTGCCATGCAAGAGGTGCTCGTGGACCGTTCGCGATCCAACGGGCATACAAGTAGATTTATTTCATAGAATTGTAAATATTAAAGCAATAATCATATGAACCTTACAGCAGAAATGTCCAAACAGGCAGAATTTAAATGTTCAAATCAAAATCAAAGCAAAACGTAAAATGAAGATGTTAAAGCGTAAACTCTTACTATAACGCGGTTGGTAGTCATTCAGAGCATGCCTATGGATCGTGCGCGATCGCTCACATGTGTAAATGATTTAACCGCGTTAGTGAGAGGTTTACAACTTATTCATCGTTGTTTTAATCAAGCAATCAATGGATAATCAAACGGTGCCCCGATCCAGGGTCACCTCTGGCCGATGTAGACGGTGGTTGCTCTGGCTCCACTGCTGGAGTTCGCCTCCTCACATACTGAAGGAGCATACCGTTCCTGATATGCCCTTCCACCTCATCCTTCAAATGCCTACAATCATTAGTGTTATAACCGTTCAATTCATGAAATACACAAAACTTGTCTGATTTTCTTTCGTCGGAAGTTGGATCCCTTTGCATCGGTCTACGATACGGAACCTGCTCTTTAGTATCCTGATAAATTCATTCCAGACTCTCATTCAGCTCATAGTAAGTGGTGAATCGCGGCTCCCTCCGTTGCCGCTTTGGCCTGTCCCCGTCATTCTCAGTCTTTATTTTACCTCTACTAGTTTCCGCGCCTTTCTCAGGGGGATTTCCTCCTTTGATCGCATAAATATCAATTCCTTCTCCTTCTTCTCTTTCGGCGTTCGCATCCTCCAATCGTAGAAACTTTTTCGCCTCATGATAGAATTCTTCTAGATCCACAGGTGGATCCTTAGTTAATGAATTTTTGAACTCTGTTCCGTCAGCTATCCCGGACACAGCCGCTATCATAACCATGGATGGATCTGGTCGATCCACCGAAGCTGCCGCCGCATTGAATCGCGTTAGGTAACTCCTCAAAGTCTCTCCGATTTTCTGCTTTAGGGTTGCCAAAGTCATCACATTCTTGGGTCTTGTAATGTGGACCCTGAATTGCCTCATAAATCTCTCAATTAAATCATTCCACGTTCCGATAGATCCATTCTCCAATTGTCTAAACCACAATGCTGCAACATCCGCCAAGTACAATGGAAAGCACCGGGCCATAACCTCCTCTGATGCCCCCCAGCACTTCCATATGCCTCATATACTTCGTTAGATGAACCGTGGGGTCCGTTCTCCCGTCATACATGTCCAGCTATGGTAACTTGAAATCCGGTGGATTCCTAGCTTGTCTGATTGCTGGAGTAAAAGGACTCCTATTAACATCCTCCAAATCTTTGTTTACCAAACCGCCTCTCATAGCTTTTCTAACCATCTCTGCCAACCTGTCATTGTCTCCGAGATGCAATCTTTGTTCATTACTTTCGACCTGCCCCCCCGAGTCCACGAGGGAATTCTGGGATCTGCCTCCTTGACTGAGTGTTCACTCCTCTGCTGCTTCCAGGTTGTGCAGATGCTCCTCTTTCTCTCTCCAAAATTGGATCTATATTCTCCATGGGTGTGCCTCCTAATCCAGGTGCTATGCCGGATGGTCCTGCTCCGTTCCGAACTCCATCCGCTTCCTTATTCTGTGCTCCAAGTTGCCTAATCTGCTGAAACAAATTCTTAATGAACTCCTCTTGTCTTTTCATCATTGTCTCCATCTCATCCCTGGAGATGAAGACTGAAGTTTGTTTCTCTCCTGAGGAAGCCCCTTGACTCCCTTCGTGCTGACTTCTTTCTGGTCTCTGTCTTCTACTTGTTTTCCTTCCAAGAGTCATAATCTCGGATAGACTTCTGGTTCTTAAAGAGAGTCTCTCAACAAATCTTTGCGAGGCAATAATTAAAGCGCTCCTGGGTTGTTCTCAGTGAAAGCACCAAAAATGTTTGCACAAAAAATGGGCAAACACTTCCAAGTCGTATGATTTAATCGATTTTGAGTTGTTCTTAGTGATTTGGGTGATTCATGCAAATATGTAAAAAGCAGGGACTAAACTGTAAATGACACACAGATTTATAGTGGTTCGGCCAGGATGTGCCTACATCCACTTTATATGTTATTCTCCTTCACTCTTCAGACTACAAGTACAAAGCTTTGATTACAAGTATATGAAAGTTGTTTGAAAGTTCTGTCCGTGCTTGAGCTCTCAAACTTGTCCCCCCTTGTTGTATCCCTGCCCCTCTATTTATAGAGTGAGGCTGGGGACAGGGGTCCTGGATGTATATAGCTGCTGGTGGGCCTGGGCTGATGCAATCTGGCCTAGTAGTGTCGGTCCGGTACGCCTTGGTTCGGTGGTAGGTGGTAGATGGTTTGGTTCGGCAGGAGGTTGGTTCGGTGGAACTTTGGTTCGGTGGCAGGAGAAGAGTGGACCGGTGGAACTTTGGTTCGGTGGCAAGAGATGAGTGGACCGGTGGAACTTTGGTTCGGTGGCAGGAGATGAGTGGGCCTGTGGAACTTTGGTTCGGTGGTAGGAGTGTGGTTCGACAGGGGTGCTTTACGGCCTGATTCGGTGATGACGAAGATGGAGTTAATTTGGTTCGGTCGAAAACACACTCAGCAACGGGATAACAATGATATTTTGATATCAATTGTAAATTGACTTTTGAAATGTAAAAGAACCATCTGGGTGAAATAAACGTTTGGTTGTTAAAGAGACCTGGATCGAATATTGTCATACTCTTTGCTAATACCGAAAACCACTTTAACAGCTGTGTACATAGTGGAAATTCCAGAAATGAAGTAGGATAGTTGGGCGAACGATTTCTGTATGAGGTATGACGTGACCTTGACTCTCGTGAGTCAGCTTAGATGTGATTAAAATAGGAGTCATGCTGAGCTAAGTAAGGTCATTCCTCCTATCGGACATATTTCTTCGATAAGATATCTGTTGCTTTGGGATTGATTTGGTGGCCCCCCTTTGATTTTGATTTTAGGAGCGTGTTCCGAGGGGGCGGTACTAGCTGCTATGCGTTACCATCAGTCTGAATCCGCAATTGGTATATCTACCCTGGCATTGCCTCGAGTGCCATGTTCACATGCCCTAGCGCGCCTTCTACGAGTTTGTTTTGTACCAAACCTATGGAGTGCCCTCTTGGTAAACCTCACGGAGGAGCATACGGTACTGTATAGACTACGGGAATATGTAAAATGTGTTGAGGGGGATGGGTAACGCCTTAACACTATTTTAATACTCTTACTTTGTAGTAGACATATTATAATAGCGTATTGTATTACATAGTAGATAGTTTAACGGATCCTTAAGAGATGGGATTCTCGGACATCTCTTAAGCTACTATACCCATATTAGACACTGGATAAGAGATGTCAAACCCTGTGAACATCTCTGACGTCATTACACTCATATTTACCATTGATTTAATTTACATAAGAATCTCTTAGTTTTGACTCGAGTGTTACGTCGTTTTCAATTCGCTTAGGTCAGCCTAAGCATTTCAGGGTTGAAAACCTTATTTCTGGAGGACGAAGACGAAGATTTGTACTATTATTATTTATGATATGTATCCCACTACATCTTGTTGTTCCCTGCATTTATTTATTATTATTTCTTGTTGTATGTAACTATGATTTTGTTGTAAAGGTTTAATCAATGTTATTTGTAAACAGCTTCATGAACTGTTTATTTGATTATTATATTTTGTCATTTTGCTGCGAGATTCTGTGTTTGTTTTTTCTTTCTCTTCTTTTTCTTATTTACCCCATAACAGTCTGCCCCTTTGAATGGTTTGAGTCTGACGTGTGTGGTTTATCGTCGATTTAAACCGTCCAAAAGGCAGGTCGTTATAGGCAGTGATCTAAATACTAAGTTACTGACAAAAGAGAGAAAAGGCGAGAAAGTAGAATAAAGAAAAGAAAACAGAGAGCAAATTATACTCACTTTGATTTGCGCGGTATGCAAATGAAAAGGTTTATTGCTCGCATTAGTGTAGAAGGGAGTGTAGTGCTTGTATAGTGTTACGCTGATACTTTACGACTAAGCAAGCAAATAGGTTAAATTATAATCACGAAAGGGATATGGAGGGTGCATAATTATGAAAGAGATAAGTTTGGAGAGCTTAGGTTGAATGAAAACATATTTATTTTATTTTTTCCCGCAAATGATTTTGTAATGCTCAAATAAATTTTTGTACCCTTAACCGCGATATTGCCCTACGGCAATTTGGTCTCTGATTACAATTATGCTCGTGGCATTTTACTCTAAATTTTATTTTATATCCATAACGATTTTTTCAATTTTTTTTAATTATTTATTTATTTTATTTTTTAAATTATTGCTATAGTAGCAGGATGTCACAGCCATGCATAACTTAAATGTGATCTACACTTGTAGGAGGTGTAACCTGTTTAGGTGTAACCCTTGTCTTTTCAATGACCACTCAATACCAATGATGTTCTCGACCTATGTATAGCTTATACTCTCAAGTATTGTATCATACACAGTAACATAGAGCCTTGCTTTGCTTACCATCCCATATAGGTTGCCTGACGCAATCAAGGTGATACCCCCTAAAAGATTAAAGCAACTCTACTTGGGTATTCCTTTATTTATACGCAAACTGTGACGACCCAAACTCGATGTTCGATAAACAACACCAAATTCGCATCGCCGGAGCTTATAACAACAATTAGATGAATATAAAACAGCGGAACAGAATCAATATCATAAATATCATCACAGTTACAACATCAACATAATATCATACTGCAACAGAGTACATAATACATACACTACAACTCCAAATACAATATCATGGTAATACAATAGTAATCATAATTCCAAAAGTCCTCAAATGAGAGAGATGATTACGAACTCCCAAAAGCTAAACACCTGTAATCTCCAAAAGCTCCTAAGATATCTCCAAGATAAGAGCTCCAAAATACTGCTACTCCAAAATATAGAAACCTGCTACTAGGCTGCCCGTGTGGAAATAATGGGCACCCAGAGTTTAGGAAAGAAAACAATAAACTCCGGATCAGTCATGGGACTGGTATGAGTAAACAAAAACAGTTGCATTTAAATAAAAACAAGATTTATAAAAGAATTTTCGGTATGCTTTTAAAAATGGAACTACCATAAGACCTCCCGCCACACACACAATGCAAACGCAGAATTGGAGGAGATTTCTTCTTATGATAGTTAAATATGCTTGATACGAGAAAAGAATTCTTTAATATTATACTAGTGTATAGTGAAGTAAATTATTTCGAAAATAGAATATTAATCTTAGCCAACATACGACCATTATCGTATGCCTACTATAGCTACCATCTAAACAGTGGTGACCACCATAAGTAAATGGCAGGTTCTACAACTAAAACCGTACAGGGTTTCGTATTGGGAATTGGATTTCCAACAAATGGTCAGGCCAAGGAACTTCCCATTGCCACATGAGAACGCCTCTGGAAGGATGTCCCCGAGAACCAAACCGGATCTCTACCAACACAAGGCCGGGTTACCCCTAACTGGGTAACTACTGACACGAGTATGCCATCTCCCGGTTGTAACCAACCTTTAACCGGGGCCCCAACAACAAATCACAAAATCATATATATATATATATATATATATATATATCTGCGATATCAACATAAGTTAAGTATCTGGGCTCCAAACCATGATACCACTTCTATCCAGAAGGAAATGCACATACCCTAAGGGGTGCTACCCCCAATAACCTTGCTGCATCTTTCCTGTTTCGACCATTTCGGGGTGTGAGGTCCGACGAAGTCTCGTCAACAAAAACACGCTTTATACAAAAGCTGTGCTTTGGGTCAACAAATGATCATAGAAATGATCACCAAGATAGACGATCAAACAAATGATCCTATCACAAATGATCAACACAATGATCATTTCACAGCAACACTCAGCATGTCACATTACCAAATTGGGAATATATCGCTGATAACCTTCAACTACATAACCTCTGAGCTCGTACGTCTCAGAGAAGGGTGTTAAGCTAAGAGAATAAATTCTCTGCCACCAACAGAAATATATTTGAAAGAAATCGGCTTTATATCTCAATTTGTAATGTCAGACATACTATCCATACAAGTCTGTTCCGGGCTCGAACAGAACCGAAGGCACTTCCAAAGAAGTCCTTGCAATCCGGATATCCACAATCCTGATCGGATTCCCCATCACATATGGAGAACTCTATACCAGAGCAATTCGGTGCAGAGTCAATCGACAGGTCATCCTATCGCTCTCGCAAATACCCGGTCTTCAACACCGGTCTTCAAATGCTATCCATAACGTCGAATCACATATTCGAAATGGGTTATACGACCCAAAGGTCCTTTCCCGGCTAATTCGAATAGTGAGTGTCAAATTTTAAAACATGTGGATGTCATTCACAAATATTCACAGGTTCGATGTGGGTTTCGGATAACCAACTGAAATCCGATTCCCTGTCGCATCGAAGTTTAAATGCCGTTTTACGGGCAACAAGGTTTTCACATCAATACAGAACAAATCATAATCACAGTACAATAACATGGCAATTACATCATACAGAATTACAAACAGAATAGAGATATCAATATAAGTTAACAACAATAGTTAATTACTTTCCAATGTGATTTAAATAAATTTACCACTAAATTAATTTAATTTAATGATAAGAATTTGGATAAATAAACTAAATTTTAATTACTCAATTTATTGTTTCAAAATTTACAAATTCTTACTTACAAATTTATTTAAACACTTAATTGTTTATAAATCAATTTAATTACAAGTTTGTAAATCATTCTTGATTTCTTTTCAAAATCATTGATTAATAACAATTATTTACCTTAATTATCTTTTTAAACTACATTATTTATTTATTAAACAATTTTGTAAAATAATGTATCTGGATTAAATAAATTTAAAACTTAATCATTTTGAAAATCCTTTATTTAAACTTTAATTATTTAAAACTTAAATCATCCCCTTATTTTAAAACTTGGGTTTTATTTAAAATTGTTGAAAAGTAGAAAAACTTCAAAATACAAACTGTTTTTGAGTGGCTCCTGTAACTACTGCGAGTCACCCCCGAGAAATACTCGCCTTTGCTTCGGGTTACTCAGAAATTTAACCCGAGGGAAAATATTTTCCTTTATTTTTTCTAAGTCCAGAAACCTACTCGACATTCCACTAAAACAACGCGAGTCATCCTTCGAGTCTAACCCCAGTTCCCCCGAGAAATACTTCGAGTCTTCCTCCATGCCACTTCTTCTTCCACAACCCACAATTGTTCAGATACGCGATGATACGCGTATACATGTACGCCTGAACGGTGATGCTCCGACCTTCCTCGCGACCATCAGCAAGTCGATGACGACTATCTCAACCTAGCCGACCACCCAGAAGTTTTGATACCACCGTGGTTCAACTTCAGGTGGTTCAATCGAACAAACCCAACGGCACACCACCACTAAATCATCTCGTCTTCCCACGTATGGCCATCAGAAGCCACAAAAATCTTACTGAAGCTTCATCGAGATGTGACGCCTCTACTGGCACCGGAGATGTGAATTCTGATCACCCATAGGTGGAGCGGCGATCCCATTTACAACGCGAACTGGAAACAGTTCTTAAACCCTAGTTTAGATTCGAATTCAAAATTTATGCAATAGAAAAAAATTTCAACATTTTTCCCGAACTCAACGATGATCAATCTTGCTTTAACCAAAATCTTAGCATACGATTTCGATTCTATCACCAGATAATGATCAAATTGCTATTTTTGTTCATATTCAAACTGTCCCTTAAATACAAATCTAAAAATCTTCATTTTCGTTTTGAAAATCATTTCTTGCAGTGTGGATTCAAGTTATATAAGTGAATCAAGGTTTCGTGACATTTGAATTTGGCACTTTGTATCATTTTGCTCTGTAAAACAATGTTTCTTACTGTAATATTTCACCAACCTCTTTAAAACCAAGCTTTAGCTCTTGTTCTATGTTTTAACAACCAGGTTTGTTTAAGAATTTAAGCCTAATGGTAATTGGATGCAGATGTATTGAGTTTTATATAGTCTATTTCACTCTGAAACCAGGAAAAACAAAAAAAACAAAACAAGGTCTGCAATCCTATGGATATTCACAGAGAGTTGTTTTTATTTCAAAATTATTAAGCAAGCATATATCATTGTAAAGCAATACACAAGTTTTAGACTTTGAAAAAGAAACAGATGTGTACTCACCTGGAAATATTTGAAAACAGAGGATACTTTTGTTTTGTTTTGAAATCTGCAGTTTTTTTTTTCTTTTTGATTCTTCTTTTCATTTTATGTTCTGATCTTGTTAGGGTTTGCCTGTGAACAAACTATACTAAGTTGCATGTATATATAAAAGGTTGTATGCAAGCTAAAGTATAGGCAAGTACAAGATAAATAAATCCATGCTTTAAATTGGGCTGATGTGATCTGGTTTATGCAGAAGAGTAAATGGCATTTAATGCAAGTATGTTTGGTGAAGCTTCCTTGCACATCTACATCATGCCGTGTTTCATGCTTTGATTTAGGCTGATGTATGTTTGTGTATGGGCTGAGGAGAAATAGCATTAATTGTAAGTATGTATGCCATGTTCATTTTTTTCTATTTAAAATACTTACTTTCCTAGTTTGCTTTATAAAATAAAAGTGCTTTGTTTTAAAAATACTTTCTTGCATAGATTTTGTTTTCTATGCTATCTTCTTGTTTGCATGCAACTCACGGCAAACTACTTACTGGTTTGTATATTCTTTTTGCAAGTACAAGTTTGCTTTACTAAAGGTTAGGAATTTGTTTATATGTAAGTGTTGTTTTGTTTAATTGTATTTGTTCATTTTTTTTTATTTTATTGTTATAAACAATTTCTTGTTGATAAGTGTTGTTTCCTTTAATTATTATTGTTATTATTTTTATTATTTATTTAAACTTTATTATCAAAATTTATTTAATTCCATCCAACCTGTAATATCAATCTCAACAATATTAAATTTAGGTTGAATTTCACTAATTAAATTCCAAAGTTCAAATAATTTATCGAATTTTAAATTCAAAAATTTTGGGATGTTACACAAACGCATAATTCCATTGGTCCTGCAATTGGATATATCATATATCAGTATAATATATACATAACTACTAGTAGCCTCTTGCAGTGGGCATACTTCTATTGTGTAACACAACTGACTTCACATTCCAACTCATTTTAGTGACTTTCATTCTTATCTAAGCTAAGCTTTAGCTAATTTTAATAAGTCACACCTATCATAAACATATACTTGAGACTACGTTTGTGTGTGTGTGTGTGTGTGTTCATTATTATTTCATTATTATGCCTCCAATGTTCAACTACTCATATTCACTTATTTTTGTTTAACTGACTCCTTATTTCATTAATCTTGGTCTAATATTATTTACTGCTTTCCTTGAACTTAAAAGATTTAAGTATCTTTCACTATTTACTTTCTTCTTTTGAATCATTATTTCTATCCATTTTAACCTTTATTATCCTTCCTTTTCTAGTGGACTCCTCATACTTATATATTTTATATACTTCTTGCCTTCATTTTATTACTTGCCTACCTTTTTATCATCTTCTATTTGATTCGTATCTTGTCCTCATTGCATTTATATATATATATATATATATATATATATATATATATATATATATATATATATTAGTGTAGGATCGATTTCACCCGGGAGGGGGGTGAATAGGGTGATACTAGTAATTATAAAAATTATTGCGGAAGTTTATATATAATAATTGCAACATAGATCGCAGCAGAATTATAGTAGCATAGATAAAAGCAGAATAATAAAAATAGAACACACAGATTTACCCATCTTCGGCAAAACCCTGTCCACGTGCTGCCCCCAAGGTTTCTACTAGAAATTAAGCAGTCAGACGCTTACACACGTAAACTCGCGACACCCGCTATCGACTAACCTTAACTCTACGCTCAAATCTCTACCACAACTCAGCCACTGAGTTGTGAATTCTCGAACTACACCACCGTAGTTTGTCCCCTAGTCACACGACTAGAAATTACAAAGGTTTAAAAGAAATTACAAAATTAAAAGCTATTTAAAAAAATAAGAGTTTAAAACACTAATTAACTAAAGCCTTTATTAAAAACAAGGCCGGCCCTTTTATTTCTTTTATTTCGTTACTCTACTTTTCTCTGTAAAAATGTCGGCCTTGTTCCTTTGCTCGTTCCTCTTTTTCTTTGCTCGTAATTTGGGCTTTGTAAAATCTTTGAAGCCATCGACTTTTATTGATTGATCGAATAGGTGAATATGCGTTGCTAGCTCGGTCGATCGACCGTCTCCTTGAGTTGCACTCGGCTTCTTCTTGATCGAGTTTGATCTTGACTATGGTATGTAATTTATACCTTTTTCTTTTTCTGATTTGCTTGCTTGAACTCAATCTTGATTCGAGTTGAATGATTATAGTTCTCTGTTTAGCTCGAACTTGAATGCTCCTCATGCCGATGATGTTTACAGTTTATATAGGATTCGATGTCCTATAAATTTGTTCGTATATAGTCATTTGAATTCATCTATTTATTTATTTCGGCTATTAGTTCTCGTATGGATGACTGTGATGATTTCTGACTTGTTAAAAGCCGTATATTTGATTGCTTGATTATCTTGGCTATCACGGCTTTGACTTTGGCTTGGCATTCAAACTTGACTTTGTTTTGATAAATTACCGCTTGGATTTTTGACCCATGGCTTCTCTTGGTTTTGATTTTGGCCTTTGTGACTTCGACATTATCACTGCTAGTTTCAAACTGTTACATGACTGTATTTGTATCAATTGTTTGTCGGCTTCAATTATGGTGTTTAAACTTGTTGACTGTTGATTGACCTGTTTTGTTCATTTGCTGTTGAATTTCTCTGGAGCATTTTGACTCGACTTGATACTCTATTGCGTCTGGATTCACAGAATCTTTTTTTAGAACTGCTGTGTCACAGTCATTATTTCGCTGGTTGATTCCGACCTGATGCTTGACGTTATGTGTGATATATTATGGTACTGTAGTTTGCATATATGATGTTTCATGTGCTTGTTCCTTCAAGTTAGTCTGCATTTGAATCCTCATTTCCTTTAGTTCATACTGTATATATATGTGCTAGTTGTTGTGCACAATGTATATTCCTTTTGTTTCACCGTGGATTTTTACTTGTAGTCTTCGCTGGTATCACTGGTGCATATGCTTATGCGTTGACAGTTGAGGCAGTGCCATTGTTATTTGTGTTTGGTTTTTTATTAATGGTTTTATTTTAAGCTTCATGAAGTCATAATTTTGCAGTCTTTTTTTAAGTAGTAATTTCTCTGACCAATTCATTGCATTTATACTGTTGCTCCATTGTATATCCACATGGATTTGGTCGATTTGTTTGTTGGATTGTGTCTCTGTGCCATATTTCTTTGAACTTGGAGCTTGTGAATTTCAACCCTGATCTGGTATACATGTGCACTGCCTATATATGTGTACATGCTGTAGCTTGATTCTCTGGTCACTATCTTAAGAAGTCGAACTATATTCAGTTGAGTTTCATATCAATTGAAAGCCTGGGGTGCATTGAGTTTTGTCCACTGATCAATCGAGCTTGCATCGGAGAGTTGTTGTGCACTGAGTTGAATCCAGCTTATAGCTCGGGTTTGACCTTTTGCTAATATCATGAATTTATTTTCACTTGAGTTGAACCTAGCTTTTGATTTGGGTTTGACCTTGTGCTCACCTGTCCCTGTAACTTTATCAAGTGTATATCGGTGTGCACGACCTTGTGGAATGTACAGTGATACACTGTGCATGTTACAAGTTGTTCGTGCTTGATGAATTTAAATTTAAATGATGACAAACAACCCAAATAACTAAGGCAAATCATTTTTTCAAAATTACATTTTATTTTACACTACAAAAATATTTTATTTTCAATTTTACTGTGTTAGTGTATATTTTTGCAGATAGCTCAGATGTTGGATTCAATCTGGAATATAGTTGAAGATAAATTTGAGCGAATGAGTGAATTATAGTGAGGTGCATTTGTAAATGATAAATTGTGACGTAATCATTTTGTATTTTCATTAAATTTGTATATATATAGTGAGAGCTCAAATTTGTACTACTCAAAATTGTAATAAACATTTGTTTGAATAAAATATCTATTTGAATTTAAACTCTGTGTTATTTATTTTATTCAGCAAATATTTATTTAATTATGTGAGAAATAAAATAGTACACAAACAAATACATTTAAATGAATATATATATATATATATAATCATCAAACAAAAATCATATATTCGCATATTCAACAATGTCCCCCTTTTGATGATAACGAACATATATATATATATAAGATTTTGAATTTTATTAAATGTATTTGATTGTTCAATTTGCTCCCCCTATTTGAATGCTTCCTCTCTACTCTAGGCTCCACTTAGTATATGCATGTAAATAAAAATATGCATATAAGCCTAAATGCAAATAGAAAATATTTGACCTTCATTTGCCAAAATTTTAACTTTTCTCTCCCCCTTTTGTT
The DNA here is from genome assembly GCA_030765085.1 of Allium cepa. Lineage (NCBI taxonomy): Eukaryota > Viridiplantae > Streptophyta > Magnoliopsida > Asparagales > Amaryllidaceae > Allium > Allium cepa. The sequence goes on from CM060937.1 coordinate 410,393,450, forward strand.
ATCAGCAAAAGAGTAATAGTATTACAAAAATAGGGATAAGTGATAGACATTAATACAACATTAATAACCAATAGAGTATAAATATTAAATTTCAATAAAAAAATCAAATAAAAATCATAAATACTATGTTAGGCGCATATTCCACTTTAGAATGATAAGGGTTGATGTCATCATATAAAACCATATAGTTGTGTCTATTTGTGGTATATTTAAATCATGAATTTGAATATCTACTAACCATGCATAACTGTTAGGACTTTTAAATGAGATTAGTAGTATTCTAATTTTTTTAAAGAATTCAAGTTTCTTCTAACCACGCATAATCGTGAGGACTTTCAAATGGGATTAGAATAAACTTGTCTATTTAATTAAACAATTTTGATATGCGTTCCATACATGCATAACCGTGAGGACTTTTGAATGAGCATGAAAGCACATAATCAAAAATTCTAAGTGTTTCACCCATGCATAACCGTGTGGACTTTTAAATGAGAGTGAATACTTTGGATTTTTTTTTTAAAAATAATGAAATGAAAAATGCATGTTTTCCCGTTTAAAATAGCACATATTGACATACTATACTGGATTTTGATGAGTGATGGTCGATAGAAATATGATAGAATTATAGATGGTCATGGAATTTTTACCAACAAAAGTTTTTATAACTCTTGTTTAAATTTCTAAAGAAATTTACTAATTATACTTTCTCAAGTTATAATATATGATCAATATCGACACTCATCACTTTTTCAGTCACTATTTATCTTTGATAATCAGTAGGGAGTCCAATTAGTTAATGTAGTCATTTAAGATCAAATCCAAAGATAATTATAAAATCAAATTTTCAAAATTAACTAATCTAAAACAAGGTCAAAAATGATTTTCTCAAAAGGGGCTTTTAAAAAAGTTTCTGCTATTTGAAAATTATTTGAAGTGAAAAATATGCAGATATTTTCTTTGAAAAAGATGCAGCTACTGAATATCTTAACATAAATCACGTTCCACTAGTAATTTTTCTATCATCTAGATTGCCAGTGAAATCTGCATCTGAATTTCTGTTTCACTCAAGATTACTATTATTAGATTGATGTAATAGACAAGATCATGAAGTGTGCAACGAAATACCTCAAAATCATTTTTAACAACTTTTAAATGAAATTGAATCGAAGCCATGCAAGTTTACATATAGTGACCATAGTGTCAGCAGTAAAGTAACCAATATATCCACGTGTATCAAGAGCAATCATCAATCATCATCAATAGTTCAAATATGATTGGTTAACAGTTTTGACTAAGTCAGATTAATCATCAGCATTTATATCTTCACACAACTGGCTGATTCAGATTATGGTGTAGATTATCACATTTAATATATTGTTCAAAATAAATATACCATTATCTGTTTTACCTTTACAATAATTTTTCATTTTTGCTCATTGTGATTCTGTGACCTTTATACTAGGCTAAGGAACTTTGATTTTTTGCCTGTTGTGTGTCTGGAACAGCCAGAATCCAGATAACACTGATGTTGTTCCTTAGCCTGTCACCACACTTATATGATAGAAAATTTTTGTGGCCTATTTGTTTTTGTAGGTCCATGGTTGTTAGTGGCAAAATATTTTGAAAAATAATTTTGTGGAGACCCATAACTATTTATATATGCTCCTTTTGGCATCAAAATTTGTTTAATTTTGAGGGATTTTATATTCGTGCCGTTTGGAACCCAAATTGAAGTGGCTTTCACTTGTTTCGGTCTATACCGACAAATATTATGATTGTGTCCAAATTTTCCACAAATTATGCACTTAAATTTAACTAGATTAATTTTGCTTCTATCAAGTTCAGATTGATTATATCCAAGTCCTTGTATATCTATATTAACAGTATTTTCCCTAACAGCATTTTCAACGATCTTTTACATTTGGAAAATTTACCTAAAGTCGTTGATAGTTGTTGGACTTGTGTTTTGAGAAATTCATTTTCGTTCAATAATTATGTGCACTTTTTAATGGAATTTTCCCTCCTCGTGTTTTCGCTTTCTTTCAAAATCAGAATTTCATTTTCAAGTGATTTTATTTTAATTTCTGATTTTTTAATCTCCTCTTCGAATGGTGGACACTTATCACATTTAAGGATCCTACTTTGATATTTTTTAACTAATTGATCAAGTTGTTTATTTAAATCTATCAAAGTATCTTTTTTTGATATAAGTTTGGCGTACTTCTCCCTACGTCGTTCAAAACAGCCATTTACTTTGTGGAAATATATAAGTAATTCTGAGTGAGTGAGTTTTGATACCTCGCTTGGCACGTATATCACCTCGAAGACACATATCTGCTTTCTCACTCTCACTACTAGTACTTTTATTATCTTCATCACTTGTATTCCATGTAGCTGCAAAATTTCTCCTTTTTGATTTCTTTTCTAGGCCGTGTCGATTCTAAGGACAATTGGGCTTGATGTGTCCGAGCTTGTTGCACTTGTGATAGATGATCTCCCGTTCTTCTAGGTTGTCTAGTGCTTTGGCTATTCTGCTTCTCAATTTCTGATTTAAGGTCGGATTTCCGTATTTGTGATTCCACTTTTTGAATTTCTTCATTAATAGTGCCTGCTCAGCTGCTCCATCATCATCACTTTCTGTAACGACCCATAAATTTTAACTGGTTCTAATAACGTATTTAATTGAATTTTTAGTGAAATTTTGAATAAAAATATTTTAAAAATGAAATTTTAATATTTGGATAATGTATAATTAAATATAGCAAATGGTAAATTTTTAATTAATAATATGAAATTTTATATTATTATGTAATTCTATTAAATTCAAATCGGTTAATAATTGATGATAATAATTTATTTCCAAACCTAAATAATTTTCTATAGAAAATTTATAAATCTTCTTCTGAGTAAGACGTCATCTTTCATTTTTCAAATTTGGATATATATTCCTCCGTATACCTTATTTCTGACAAAATAGCAGCATTTTCGGCACCGATTATCGACTTTTAATCGGATGATCGTACCGCAGATATCCTTATACCATTTTGATCATCGCGTATCTCTACAGTATATTTATTTCTGTATTTTAAGGTCTGGTACGCGACAGAAACAATAAACTGTTCGTTGTAACAATACCCTAAATTGTGACTTAACTTTTTCGTTTACGTTTCAAATCTGAAACGTGTTGTCCAATCAACAATTTATTGCCCTAATTATTATTTCCTAAATCAAAGCACGTGACCATTGCTATTACTTTTGTTAGCTTTTATATTTATATTATTTCTAGCTTTTTCTGTGCTTTAATGTCCATTTGTATGCAATGTTTACCGTGTCTATTTTTTCCACTTTCCACTCTTATATAGTTAAGGCCGAATGACTCATCACACAAATCTTAGATCTACTTCTCTTAGGAAAAAAAAGGGAATGAAACTACTGCTCTTCCCTCTCCCTTCCTTTCCGTCCATCTCTCTCATCCTCAATTTCTTCTTTTTCCTTTTTTTAGTTTTTTCCTTTCCTCTTCATAAATCAGCCACGTTCCACCTTGGGTAATCTCCTTCCGCAACAACTTGCCCACTCCGGCCTCTAACCTTCCTGATCAGCCGCGCACAAACGGCCACGGCCTGAACCCGCCTCGCCACAAACTTCTGCCATCTCCACTTCCATCGGCCACCTTGCAACCCATAGCCACAACCTGGAGCGCAAGCCACTCCTCCATCTCACCGCCCTACCATTTCCCCTTACCTCCACTCGAAACCTCTCCCCTCTAACCTCTCCGTGGCCGAAGCAGAGCCTCGTCGCCTCTTGAACCACCTTCCCTCCTCTTCTTGAAATTGTCGAGTATCGGCAACCGACCTCCATGCAAACTCACCAAAACCCGAAGTCGACTAACCCTCCTCCTTTCCAGCTTCTCGCCACCGCTACGTCCATCCTCCCCTCTGCTGTGTTTGGCTTTCACTTTTCGTTATACGGGTGTGTATATTAGTTAATGAATGGATATATATTAAAAAAATTATATAGGTATGTATATTAAAAATCGTTAAGTTTTGTAATTTTCATACCTGGCATCAGATATATATTGATTTACTGAAATTTTGTTTTGTTGCTGTAGATTTCAATCTATATATAATACGTTAAATTTTAAATTCTGTAAACTGTATAGGTTACGCTAGAGTAAACTTATATCGATTTTATTATAGAGTATAAATCTATGTGTTTATATATTAGAATATATATTATATTAAATAAATATTTGTTTTATATTGTTTTATATATAATATATATGTACAAGTTTAATACGTGTGTTATATAATATGTGTGTGGTATATGGCCGTAGATGCACATTTGTATAAGCTTTATATGATGTTTCTATTTATATATATCGATATAGCTGCTATACATATGTGGTCAATTTGTTATATATATATATATATATATGTGTGTGTGTGTGTGTGTGTGTGTGTAAGTAATATTTTGGTTGAGTACATATACATATAGGTAATGATTTCGGCATATATTGTGTATATATTTAATTGTAATATATGGGTTTGATTTAAAACAATGGTTTTGAAATATATATATATATATATATATTGATTTAAATTAGTTTTGAATTTTATAAGTTGTAGATTGTATGTAAGGAAAGTGTTGTATGTATGTATACATTCGCACACGTATGTATTACGGGATTTGTTATAAAATATATTTAGTTATAATATGAAAAGGTTATACTTTAAGTTTATATACGTTATCACCTGGTCTGTATTCTTATAAAGCTTTGAAAATTAGATTTTACAAGTATAAACTCTATTATATATAAAATATTGATTGTTTCGATATATAAGCATTTATATAAATATTTATTTCAAATTATATAATGTATATATGTTGATTTATATATGTGTTTTAGTTTAAAACTATGATTTTGAATACGTGTGTATATAATTGTAATGAGTTTCATAATTAATATTGGTTAAGAAATAATATATTAGAATATATATATATATATTGTATCGGTCTACTACAAGCATTTTCTGATCTATTTTCATCGATCTCTATTTATCAGATCTATCCGTCGAATTCATGCCAACCTTGCTTTGATTCAGAATTCGTGCTTTAATTCGTAACTCTATTTCATCGTCAAATCTCTCTAGCCTCGAAAGGTGAGCAATCACTCACGATTAAAGTTCTTATATTTATTAAATTTGATTTCAATTGAAACAACAATTGAAATATGTTGCGGTAGTTATTTAAAATTGTTATATATATATATATATATATATATATATATATATGTGTGTGTGTGTGTGTGTGTGCTATTATCTGTAATTGTTCACCTATGGGATATGACACCATATCCTGCTATTTATATTATATTGTTACTGATAATATATGCCTGCTTTTATTATTGTCATATCTGTTATCACTCTGCAAAGTTCCCTGTTAGTATAGAATTCACTATGGGTTGAAATGATACATACCCGAACGAACAATAGAATAGGAGAAAACCGTTATGGGTTGAAATGATAAACCTAAGCAATTTTCATTTGAATTGAATTTGGGGTCACGGGTAGAAATGATATCTACCCGTATATATTTAAATTACAGATTGAAATGATAAAATATACGTATCATTTGACCACAGGATAGGAAATTATATACAGACACCGTTGGTCCATATATAAATATTTAAAAATAAGTTCAATGGTTTTGGTAAGAAATATATGGTTTTAATAAATGTCAATTCTAAGATTATTATATAGAGAGTTAATAATAATTTGAATAATTTAAGGTTGGGAAGATAATTTGAATTTAGTCGAAATTGTATTCAATAAAGAATTTTATTTAATTAAACCAATTCAAAACTTATGCAAATCGAGATTTAAGATATGATTTATAACTTAGTCTTGATTTAAGTAATGTAATGAATATTTCTCGTTTAGATAAATTTAAGGAAATATTTAGTAAAAATGTAATTTAAGGCTAGTAAATAATATTGAATTTATTAAGTGAATATTCCTTGACTAAATAATAATGAAGTTAAATCAAGATCTATATAAACTATTAAATTTAACTTTGAAATATTAAATATTCAAGCTTTGAAAATATTGGGATTTAAATGATTTATTTTGTGATTCAGATCTGCATTTGAAATCAATATAATTTGAATTTGTTATTTAGAAACTGAATTGAAGTAAAATGGAAAAATGTAGATTGAATTAAATTAGAATTTGGAACTTGAGTTGATTTGAATCAATTTTTTTTGAAATTGAGGAAAGATATCTATAATTGAAATGGAAATGATACTTTGGGTTTGAAGTTTAAAACATTTTGAAAGGACCACGGTGTTGTAATGACGGTTGGTTGTTGATAGCTTATATTTCTGCATTGTAGATAGTTCCACGGATCCTTAGAGGATGGTTACCCCAACATCCTTTAAGTTATTTGTATTTCAGTTGATATTTAACTTGAGTTGGATTTATTGATATGAGAATGCTAATCCTAACTTGAGTGTTTTGTATTTTGCTTTACGCTCGAGTCAGACTGAGGGATACAATGTTTGAGACTCACCTTTGGAGTTTGGGGCTTCATTTGGAGATCCAACTATCGATTCAGCTTTCAGATATTCCAGTTGATCGGTTCAAAGAAGTCATCTCTTCATACTATAGAATTCACTGTATTTGAGATATTCTACTGTATTTTAATTCTAACTCTGATGTTTATATAGTAGCTTAATGGACTACTATTTATCTATTCCGCTACATTGTTTTATATTACTCTATGTTTATGAGTCTACGATTGATTTAATTACTGTATATACTGAGTTTTGCCAAATTTAAATTAACAATCTAATATTTTGAACAATTCAAGTCCGACGTGTGTGGATGCGAATGGTTGAAAATATCGGACCATTTCAGTTGGTATCAGAGCTTTGGCTCTAGGCAAACTTAGCATATATAGTAAATTTATTTGCAGAATCACTTTCGTTTGAGCTTGAATTCTTCCTCTTTGATTTGGTTTTCTTTTGGACTTTGGAACGTTCCTTGCTATTCCAAAATCCATTGTCTTCTCCCCCTATTCGTGTTTCTTGATTCTGGAGTATCCCGTAACTCCACTTCAAATGTTTTCTATAAGAATAGGCGATCCCGCTAATTTTTGAGTGATTTGTAAAGGGGTAGAACTACTTTACAAATGGGCATTGATTCACCGAAGGTTTCCATATCCTTAGTTTAGAGGCCGTTATATCTTGCGATCGAATATTGATTTGACTCGAAATTCTGCATCGATCATATTCCTGAAGTCACGGTTGACTAGGTTAAGGTCACCCGTGATTTGTATAAGTATATCCATCTTCTATTTTGAAATTTAACTATCTCATCTTCGTTCGAGCCTATCTTCGAATCAGAATTCTATTTGATTAGAGTCCCTCCAAATTTGAATCTCTATCTTTGTTTTGGAATCCATTCTTGAATCATCCTTGGAAAAAATCGGGTTTTGTTTGTATTTTAGAAATTGTTTTATAAATCGAAATTTATTATTCTTATAACTAAGATTTTATTCTGTATATAAAAGTGAAAATGTTTTCAATAAGGATTATATACCTTTTAAAAACAAGAATTTGAAGTTTCAAAACGATTTGTAATTTTGAAAATTTTATATAAGAAATTTGATTTATTTAAAAATGATTTATAACGAGAGGAATTTAAACTGAAAATTCGAGGAGTTGAATTCTGGTGTTTTGAAATTGATTTTAAAATTTTGTAAATATATAATAATACGATTTAAAAGTATTTTTAGAATAAAAAATGTTTCAAATGACTTAAAAAGAGTTCCAATGATTTCGAAGAAATTTCAAAGAAGTTTTAAGAAAATAGAAGTCCCGAACTCACTTATGTCGCTGGGGAATAATTTCGATGATGAGTGCATGCATCATCGACATTGATTTTCGAGTTTCAAAGTGGGGGAAAGGCCACTTTAGTAGCTTTGCTATGCGAGTGATTTCATGAAACAAATTTTGATTCCAAATTTTGAAGTATGATTTGATATTCGAAAGATAGATGTATATATATTTGAAATGATTTGAAGCGAATCTGGTGTTGAGTCCTCAAGTTTCAGATTTGATTTGGAATAACCATATCTTTTGAAATTGATTTACTGATTTGTTGTTGATTTCCAACTCTTGGAATGAGATTTGATTTCTCTGACAATTTTGAATGTTCGAACACTTCCAAATCGAGGTTTACTTTTCAAAGATAAGAAATTTCGAAAAGTACAAATTGTTTGATAAAGTATGAAGTGGTATGAGTTAAATAAATTTGAAACCGTTTTGTTAAGTAAAAGAATAAGACTATTTTGAATTATGATAATATGAAATGTTTGAAAAAAAAAATAGTTTTAAATAATTTGCAAAAGGTAAATTGGATCTTTTAAAATAAAAATAAATATTTTAAAGATTTTAAAAGTGATGGTTTTAAACTTAGTAATCGCCTTGGATATAATTAATTTTGAGAAAAATATTTGGTTTCGAAAATAGATTGGAATTTAAAACCCAGTATTTGTATGATGATTTTGGAAACGAATTTGTTTGATGTAAATTATATGATTTGGAAGCTAAGATTTTTTTCTAAACCCATATTTTGGAAACTTTAAAACTAAAGGTATTCAATTTGGAAGAAATAATTTGATGAAATCATATATGATTTTGAAACTGAACTAATATTGAAAGGAATTGAAATTGAGAACCTTGTTTTACTAAATACTTGATTTGGGAGTTGTCAAACTTATATAAAACAGGTTTGTATAAGTACAAAATTGATTTGAAACTATTGATGTGGAAAGGTACTCAAATCTTATGTAATCGGAGTCTATATAAGTATGATTTGATATACTATTGATTTTGGAAAGTATTCAATTTGAAAATGGAATCTTATATATAATGGACTTTATATGAGTACGTTATTTGAAAGTGATTTAAAAAGGTATTATATGATACATATTTTCGAAGTAAAGATATGGAAAGTGCCTTCTGCTTAATATCCGCTTTGTGGCCACATTGTGGATTCATTCTATCGGTATTATTCTCTCTGATTTTGGTTTTTTGGATGTGATACTCGAGTGTCCTATCATGGCATAACCCATGGTCGTTTTTTGGGTAGCGTAATCCGCAAGGCAGAGATTGCTTAAAGGGTACGGATGTTTCCTGGGGGATCCAGACGTAACCATTGTTATGTATCATACGGTATACAGTTTTGTTGTGGTGGCATAATCCGCAAGGCGGAGATTTCTTAAAGGGTACAAATATTTCCTGGGGGATCCAGATATAACCATTGTTATCCTACAGTCCATAATTTTGGTTATCATGGCGTAATTCGCAAGGCAGTGATCGCCTAAAGGTACGGATGTTTCCTAGGGGATCCAGGCGTAATCAATATGTATCTGCGATCTAGGTGATTTGTTTGGATTGTACTTTCCATATCGGGTTTGAAGGTTTTTCAAGTATTTTCACTGGATATTGAAACAAGTCTACTAAGTACATGAAAAATTCTAGCTTTGCGCCTGATCAATGCATGGCCAGAGTCTGCAGAACGAGGATAAACTTGTTGTAACATCGAGTTATAAAGTATTTTCAAAAGGAAAATTTGTTTCGATATAAAGGTATTTTATTATAAATGTATTTCCAACAAAGAAATCTTGTATTAATATTTGACATTGAAATTCTTATGGTGAATTGACTATTCATGCCTGATAATATTCTTTTGAATCTACCTTATCTGCTCAGCATATTATTCACATATATTCTGTTTTCCAAATCTACCTTCTTTCCCCCTTTTGAATATATCCTTTTAAATTATTGTTTATTTATATACTACTTGATTTAATAGTAAAATTATTAAAGTTTTATGTAAATAATTGATCTTTATATAAATAAGTGAATGGATTTAATAAAATGAGATTAACCAAAATATTAATATTAATCAATCTAAATTGAAATTTATATGGTTTTAAATTAATTGTTTTATTTTGTTTTCCAAATCTAATTTTTCCTTCTGGTTGTTTCTATTCTCCTACCCATTCCTTTTCGGGGACGAAAAGTTTTGAGTGTGGGAGAGTGTAACGACCCATAGATTTTAATTGGTTTTAATAACGTATTAAATTGAATTTTTAGTGAAATTATAAATAATAAAATTTTAGAATAAAATTTTAATATTAGGATTACGTATAATTAAATATAGAAAATGGTAAATTTTCAATTAATTATATGAAAGTTTATTCTATTGTGTAATTCTATTAAATTCAAATCAGTTAATAATTGATGATAATTAATTTATTTCCAAACCTGAATATTTTTTATAGAAAATTTCTAAATCTTCTTCTGAGTGAGACGTCATCTTTCATTTTTCAAAATTTGGACTTCTATTGCTCCGTGTACCTTATTTCTAACAAAATAGCGGCATTTTCGGTACTGATTATCGACTTTTGATTGGATGATTGTACCACAGATATCCTTATATCGTTTTGATCATCGCATCGTACTGTTCTCTAGGGTATATTTATTTCTATATTTTAAGGTCCGCTACACAACGGAAACAATAAAATGTTCGTTGTAACTGTACCCTACACTATGACTTAACTTTTTCGTTTACGTTTCAAATCTGAAACGCGTTGTCCAATCAACAATTTATTGCTCTAATTATTTTATCCTAAATCAAGGCACATGACTATTTGTAATGACCTGATTATTCGACGCCCGAAAGTTGGCACCAATAAGTCCACTATATCAAATGTCGCACAGTCGAATGCCGGAAAACCAAACCGTTAGGGTTAAAGAAGAAGAAGATAGAAGAAGAAACAGAAACAATAACAGAATCTCATGTTTCGCAGCAGAACAATATATAATAGATAAATGAATAATCTTTAAAATAAAGAACTATATCGGTTTATACATACATCATCAGAGTTTACAACGACACCATTCAACACTAGGTGTAACAACTCTGGTTTTGGAGATTACCTGTTAATATTAAATTACAACGGTGGTTATAATTTAATATTATAAATTAAATAAAATTGAAAGTTTTATATTGTTTATTTGGAATAAACAACGAATTTTGGAAACAAAATGTGAAAATAACGTTTTGGCAACTTTACTGTGTTTATTTGTGAAAATAATAAATGAAGTATGATTTTATTTTGAGTAAATGCAATAATTATTGCAATTATTGCCAATTACTTCTTTTAATAATTTTTAATAGAAGTATTTTTTTTAAAAGGTATTTATTAAAATAAAACGATGGAATTTGGTATAAAAATGTATTTTGGTTATAGATTTGAGGTTGAAATGGTTGATTAAATTTTTCTATCCAAGAAATAATTATTGTAGAATTTTTAAAGTTAAAAATGAGGATTTAAGCATTTAATTGTGTAAATTGTATATTTATATAAAATAAGGGTTTTTAATAATAAAAATGTTTTAAAAACTAAAATTATCTTTTTATATGATCTAAAATATTTTATTTCATATGTAAGTATGTTTGCATAAATTGGTTGTATTAGAACTTGAAGAAAATTATGTCGTTTTCATTAGAATATTATGTTTATGTGCACATATTTGTTTAAGTGATGAATTAATTAATTTAGACCATCATACTTTCTTTTGTCTAATGGGTCCATTAAGCCCATTAGCACTTAATCTAGTTTGAGAAGGTGAGAAAAAGATATAGTGCGTTCATTTTTACTCTTTCTTCTTCCTATTTTTGCAAAAATAGAATTACAGTAAAACACAACTCCATTTTCTCCAACCCTAGGGTTTAAACTTTATAGCCTCAATGCAAACTAATATCTTTCGCAAATTAGAGAAAAATTAAAAGGTAATCAATCTCCAAACCCTACAATTTCACCAAATTCCTAATTTTAGAAGTAGGTTTTCTAATTTACTATGTTTTTCCTTTTTGCATGTACTGTTTTTTAGTTCTACACGTTATTGGAAGCTTTCTTCTACTCAAAATTTGCTTCTTTCAGCAAATAAATGTGAGGTTTGATCATCTCTAATTCAAGTTGAGTTGAAAACTCACATTTTCTAGCATAGATTGAGATTTCAAGGTTAGAAATCTCAATTTTATTTTTGTTGCATGTTCAATTGTGAATCATTGTCAGTAAATTAGGCATATATTTTCCATTTTAATTCAGAATTTGATTTTATTTAACATTCTGGAAAGCTTGAAGAGAGTGTGATAACTTTCATGTTAAACACTTTCGAAAATTTTGATCGTAGAGGGTCGAAAAATCCAATACAAACTTACTGCCCTGTCATTGTAAAACTGTGCTTTAGATCATTGGTAATTTAAGTATATCTTCCATGTTTATTGTCGGATTTGAATCATTTTTGAAGTTCCAAAAAGCTTATTTCATGTGTGACAACTTTACTGTTGAAAACATTGGCATATTTTGTCAATAAATTGATCAAAATCCTGTTGCAAACTCTCATCTCTGTCACTTTAGTAATTACGTTATCCAAACTGAACGTTGTTAGTAAATATCTTCCTTGTTTATTTTCGGATTTGGATGATTTTTGAAGTTCTGAAAAGCTTATTTTATGTGCGACAACTTTACTGTTGAATACATTTGCATGTTTTGAGCATAGGTTGATCAAAATGCTGTTGCAAACTATCAGCTCTGTCGCTTTAGTAATTACGTTATCCAAACCAAACACAGTTAGTAAATTGATCATATCTTTCTTGTTTCTTGTTGGATTTGGTTAATTTTTGAAGTTTCAAAAAGATTATTTTATGTGTGACAACTTTTCTATGGAACACATTTGCATATTTTGTGCATCGGTTGATCAAAATCCTGTTTCAAACTCTCATCTCTGTCACTTTAGTAATTACGTTATCCAAACTGAACACTGTTAGTAAATTGATCATATCTTCCTTGTTTCTTGTCGGATTTGGATGATTTTTGATGTTCCTGAAAGCTTATTTTATGTGTGACAACTTTCTTGTTAAACAGATTTGCATATTTTGAGTATAGGATGATCGAAATCCTATTGAAAATTCTCAGCTCTGTCACTTTGATATTACATTATCTAAACTCAATACAGTTAGTAACTTAGACGTATCTTTCTCGTTTCTTGTCGGATTTAGATAATTCTTAATGTTTCAGAAAACTTGGATTATTTTATAAACCTTTCTTGTTTTGATTTTTCCGAAATTTTGATGTTAGCTTGGTCAAAACTAGAGTTGTTTATTGTTGTTCCAAGAGTAAAACGACAGCAATAAATCATTGACTTGAGAATTGTACTAGCTTATTTTTGCTCTCATTCTTGTTCGATTTTGATGTTGTTTTGAAACGTTTTGAGAGCTATGATTCCTATCAATAAGCTATCTATATTTGAATAATTTGACATTCAAATTTAAATAGAATTTGAATTGATTTTGGGTTAAATTTGAATTGAATTCGTATTGAATTCAAATTATCGGTCTTGAGTTATCTTTCTTGTTTTTCATTGTTTTCGAGCGCGGTTTTCACTAAACTATTTTAAAGTGATTTTTGAAATAAATAGATATTTCCAATTAGTATTATATAGTTTTAAAATTATTTTCTAATATAAAATCTATTTATTTCCTATAATAAAGGAATTTCAAATATTGGTTTTATTAATCTTTTTGAGAAATAGTTTAAAAAGCTTGTTTTCTCTAGTAAACTATTTTAAATATAAAACACATACTTTTGCACTATTCGAACGTATGAGCAAGAGAGTTAAACGACTTAGTAAAACGCATGGTATAGGACATATGCGTTTACTATTTCGGTTAATTCTGGACTTTTACGATCGAAGCTATTTGAGATTAATGATTCTGAGATATTTTGCCATTTTATGGCATATTTTGATTTTTATAATTCTTCTTTATTGGTATTATTTAAGATGGCCAATATTTGGAAAACACTATAGTTTGAGATCTCCTATATAGGAGTATGGTCGATGAGATCCATCATGATGTTTTATTTACTTGCCAATGATATAAGGCAAGTCTTGAGTTTATGATTTCATATTTTGAGATTTATGGTTTATGAGAAACCATCATGATTTTTTCACTTGTCAATGAGATGAGACAAGTTACGATGCCATTAAATGCTTGTCGATGAGATGAGACAAGTATGGTGGCTCTTTGTCACTCGTCAATAGGACTAGGCGAGATATAAATTTATGAGTTTTATGATGTTTCAAGTGTGGCATCGGCTAACGGCTAGTAAACCGCTAAGTGCGAATGTATGGTGTGGGACACATGTTAACACTTTTCGGGTTCCTATCCATGAATTTGTGACACATTCACGATGTTTACCTAACAGAACTGCTTTGGGAGGTGTTAGCGACCTTGTTAGGGCTGACAAAATGGCTTGAAGAGGTGTCAGCCACCTTGTCATGAGGACGAACTGCTTTGGGAGGTGTTAGCGACCTTGTCTAAGGCTTCGGCCATTTGAGTTTAGCACGTACAGCATGGCTTCGGCATTATAATCGTTGATTTGGCCAATCCGGATTTTCTGAGTTTTCTATTTTATTGATTACACCTTTTTAAGATGTTTTATTACATCGATAGCCTAGTGCTATATGAGATGTTATATATATGGTGATTTCAATTATGATGTTTTGAATCTTATCGAGTTCCTTGAGTTATTAGTTTTGATAATTTTAGGATTTTATAGGATATTCTATGTGTTGCCATTTTGGCGAGAGTTTGTATTGTTGTTTCTCCTTTTGAGGAATATGGTTCATGGAAACCATGTAGACATTTTGGGATGTCGCCGATGATATGAGGCAATTGTGTTTGATTTGAGTATTGAGTTTGAGTTGCCTCCTTCGAGGTATTTGTTCACTTAAGTAGTCTTTGTTACTTGAGTGTTGAGCTTATGAGTTTATCGATTCATTCTTCTCCTTCGGGAAGAAGTATCTTCATGTCTATTCTGTTTCATATTACCGATATTGACTGATTTGTGTAGCTAGACTGACCCGTGTATTTATACTCGGGTCAGACCGAGTTGTTTCAGGTATTATCTATTGGTCTTAGCTTGAAGTTGATGTTGGATATCAGCTCTCCTTTCTCTTAAGCAATTTCTATTCTTCTGCATACTCTGATGTATTTATAGTTGATTCAGTGTGTATGATGTGGTCGAGTACCACCTTTATTTGTACTCATATTGTATTGTGCTAAACATGTATCAGTGTATATATATGATGTTGATTACTGTTCTGTGATGTGCTTTACATTTATTTATTGTATTTTGTTCTGATAGATCCGTTAGCCACATATAGTTTTGGATTAAGCATTTACTGTGCATGTCGATCCATTGAGATAGAAAAGAAAAAAAATTATATTGCATTTATCGACGTATACAGTAGATGTTTAAGACAAAGTTATAGATGGTCGCCCTTAACCAGCCCTATTCTCCGCTTTAGTAGACGGAATTACTCTTAATTCTCTTTACTAAGGTGGGTCTCGAGGTGGGGTGTTACAGCATGGTATCGGAGCTGTGGTCAGAACAAAATAGAATAAACACGGAACGGTACGTATATCATGATACATCAAAGTACAATACGAGTGAATCATTATCCTTTATTCGAGCTTGTTTTCGAATCTAGCCTTGATTCTTTTCGAGTTTTGGGATTGTTGAGGTGGAATAAGTCTAGGAATATATATATATATATATATATATGTATGTATTATTCCATAGTATTCCATAATAGAGTTTGAAGTCATCTTATCTTATAAGTAATCTTATTTGGAATTATTCTATTCTTACTTTTGTCGATACGAGTGAGTTCGTATCGATGGAGCTGATTGATTTCTTTGAGCATTCTTGTTGCATTCCTTTGAGAGTTGTGAATCCGATTGAGGGGATCCACAACGAGTGGCTTGTTGTGAGCATTCTGAGTTTTCTATTTGTTGCTACTTTAGTGAGTACTTGTTTATTACTCACTATCTTGAGATATATCTGATTTGAGATGGATTGACTTATTTGATGTTAAGTCCGATCCTTTCGTTGTTATAGGATCCTATATTTATTTAGGCATCCTAATTTGATTGGTTTATTATTTCTATCACTTTGGAATGTTGATGATGATTCCGAAGTTTCTGTGTTCACTCTTGAGTATCGAGATGTTGATGATATATGTCGAATTCCAGTCAAGGCGACTTTGTTGATTTTTGTGAGTCCATTTGGGTTTGATATCCAATCGGGCAATTGAGTGTTGAATTAACCTTATTCTTGGATTTTAGCCTTCGGCTATCCTCGCGCGAGGACATCCACTAAAGAATGAGGTGAGTTTCTAGATTGTTCAATTTTGATTGAGTTTATCATATAATTTCCTTGATTTATCCTTTTCGGATACTCAATCGGTGTTATCCTTTGTAGCATTACTTTGTTTGAAGTAATGATTTGTTGTTTGTGTGCTTCTTCTCCTTCGAGAAGAATATCTTGCTTATCCTGTATCTTGATGATTTTTGAGAGTGGCTCATCATCTTGTAGGAGTTGACGAACACTCCATCTCCTGTTGTTGATTTTGTGAATCACGTATTCTAGGAATATCTCGATGCACTCTCTTAATGTTCTTTGGTTTGAGTTTTTGAAGCTATATATATGAGTTTTAAAAGGATAAATTAGAGTTTTGAGATATAAAAGAAATCAAAGAATATTTTGATAATATAATTACATGAGTTGTCCATCGAGTGGTTAAGAGTTCTGGTCGATACGCCTGATCAACGATATCGATAGTAATCTCCTAAAGGCTACGATGAGGCAATCAGACACAATGGTTTGTGTTTTAAAAATTGAGATTTTGAAAATAATATTTTGAAATTATATATTAAATTTATTTTTGAATGGTAATTGTAGCCATTGATTTTAGAGATGAGTAACAGGGTGGCGAGGCAGTTTTGATCGCTCGATCGACTCTGCAGCCAACGGATGTATCTATTTATTAGAGATTCAATGGCGTGGCAATGCCATTTATTTATTTATTATTTATTTATGATTATAAAGATAATGTGTTTTGAAATTTAAGAATTTTATTGTAAATTAATATAAATATATATATTGTGGTTCCTTGTGTTTATCTTGCTTAGTGTAATGGTCTAACGATTTGCTATTATGTGGTCGTCCAAGTTTGGTGGCATTTGAAGAACCACCTCTCGTCAAATTTTCTTACCTATATTGTCATCAATCTAAAATCAGTATGGCTCTTTCCGTAGTGATACACAGAAAGTCATGACAATAATCATCTTATTGATGGGAGTCCAGGATAAAGTGATGTTAAAATCCCGACTCTATTTGAGAAGCTTCTGAGAAATCAATCTCACTCGATTGATCTTTTTGTGTAGCATTCTGTTCGTATACTTGTTTCGAAGGTGAGACACCTTCGAAATCATAATGTATTGCTTGAAGAAATTTAATGGTCCGCTAAACCCAGTAATTATACTTGGAAAATTATTGGATTAATCGAGCAATCTTATCATGGTCTTCTTTCATCTTGAGTTGAAAGTGAGGATTTTTAATCCTGTGCTTGTTTATCCTTCTTTGATTGGTGAAATAATTGTGTTGAATACAAACTCTTCTCTATAAATTGCGAGGACGCAATTTTGATAAGGGGAGAGTCTGTAACAACCCTGGTTTTGGAGAGTCTGTAACAACCCTGGTTTTGGAGATTAATATTAAATTATAATGGTGGTTAAATTTAATATTATAAATTAAATAAAATTGAAAGTTTTATATTGTTTATTTGGAATAAACAACGAATTTTGGAAACAAAATGTGAAAATAACGTTTTGGCAACTTTATTGTGTTTATTTGTGAAAATAATAAATGAAGTATGATTTTATTTTGAGTAAATGCAATAATTATTGCCAATTACTTCTTTTAATAATTTTTAATAGAAGTATTTGTTTTTTTAAAAGGTGTTTATTAAAATAAAAAGATAGAATTTGGTATAAAAATGTATTTTGGTTATAAATTTGAGGTTGAAATGGTTGATTAGATTTTTCTATCCAAGAAATAATTATTGTAGAATTTTTAAAGTTAAAAATGAGGATTTATGCATTTAATTGTGTAAATTGTATATTTATATAAAATAAGGGTTTTTAATAATAAAAATGTTTTAAAAACTAAATTATCTTTTTATATGATGTGAAATATTTTATTTCATATGTAAGTATGTTTGCATAAATTGGTTGAACTTGAAGAAAATTATGTCGTTTTCATTAGAATATTATGTTTATGTGCACATATTTGTTTAAGTGATGAATTGATTAATTTAGGCCATCATACTTTCTTTTGTTTAATGGGCCCATTAAGCCCATTAGCACTTAATCTAGTTTGAGAAGGTGAGAAGAAGATATAGTACGTTCATTTTTACTCTTTCTTCTTCCTATTTCTGCAAAAATAGAATTACAGTAAAACACAACTCCATTTTCTCCAACCCTAGGCTTTAAACTTTATAGCCTCAATGCAAACTGATATCTTTCGTAAATTAGAGAAAAATTAAAAGGTAATCAGTCTCCAAACCCTACAATTTCATCAAATTCCTAATTTTAGAAGTAGGTTTTCTAATTTACTATGTTTTTCCTTTTTGCATGTACTGTTTTTGAGTTCTACAGGTTATTGGAAGCTTTCTTCTTCTCAAAATTTGCTTCTTTCAGCAAATAAATATGAGGTTTGATTATCTCTAATTCAAGGTGAGTTGAAAACTCACATTTTCTAGCATAGATTGAGATTTCAAGGTTAGAAATCTCAATTTTATTTTTGTTGCATGTTCAATTGTGAATCGTTGTCAGTAAATTAGGCATATCTTTTTCATTTTAATTCGGAATTTGATTTTATTTAACGTTCTGGAAAGCTTGAAGAGAGTGTGATAACTTTCATGTTAAACACTTTCGAAAATTTTGATTGTAGAGGGTCGAAAAATCCAATACAAACTTACTGCCCTGTCATTGTAAAACTGTGCTTTAGATCATTGGTAATTTGAGTATGTCTTCCTTGTTTATTGTCGGATTTGAATATTATTTTAAGTTCCGAAAAGTTTATTTTATGTGTGACAACTTTACTGCTGAACACATTTGCATATTTTGTCCATAGATTGATCAAAATCCTGTTGCAAACTCTCATCTCTGTCACTTTAGTAATTACATTATCAAAACTGAATGCTGTGAGTAAATTGAGCATATATTTCTTGTTATTTGTTGGATTTGGATGATTTTTGAAGTTATAGAAAGATTATTTTATGTGAGACAACTTTACTGTTGAATACATTTGCATATTTTGAGCATAGGTTGATCAAAATTCTGTTGTAAACTATCAGCTCTGTCACTTTAGTAATTACGTTATCCAAACTGAACACGGTAAATTGATCATATCTTTCTTGTTTCTTGTCGGATTTGGATGATTTTTGAAGTTTCAGAAAGCTTATTTTATGTATGACAACTTTTCTGTTGAATACATTTGCATATTTTGTGCATAGGTTGATAAAAATCCTGTTTCAAACTCTCATCTTTGTCACTTTAGTAATTACGTTATCCAAACTGAACACAGTTAGTAAATTGATCATATCTTCCTTGCTTCTTGTCGGATTTGGATGATTTCTGAAGTTCCTGAAAGCTTATTTTATGTGTGACAACTTTCCTATTGAACAGATTTGCATATTTTGAGTATAGATTGATCAAAATCCTGTTGCAAATTCTCATCTCTGTCACTTTGATTATTACATTATCTGAACTCAATATAGTTAGTAACTTAGACGTATCTTTCTCGTTTCTTGTCGGATTTAGATAATTCTTGATGTTTCAGAAAACTTGGATTATTTTGTAAACCTTTGTTGTTTTGAGTTTTCTTAAATTTTGAAGTTAGCTTGGTCAAAACTATATTTGTTTATTGTTGTCCCGAGAGTAAAATGACAGCAATAAATCATTGACTTGAGAATTGTACTAGCTTATTTTTGCTCTCATTCTTATTTGATTTTGATGTTGTTTTGAAATGTTTTGAGAGCTATGATTCCTATCAATAATCTAGCTATATTTGAAGAATTTGAAATTCAAATTTAAATAGAATTTGAATTGATTTTGGGTTAAATTTGAATTGAATTTTTATTGAATTCAAGTTATCGGTCTTGAGTTATCTTTCTTGTTTTTCATTGTTTTCGAGCGCGGTTTTCACTAAACTATTTTGATGTGATTTATGGAATAAATTGATATTTCCAATTATTATTATATAGTTTTAAAATTATTTTTCTAATATAAAATCTATTTATTTCCTATAATAAAGGAATTTCAAATATTGGTTTTATTAATCTTTTTGAGAAATAGTTTTAAAAGCTTATTTTCTCTAGTAAACTATTTTAAATATAAAACACACACTTTTGCACTATTCGAACATATGAGGAAGAGAGTTAAACGATTTAGTAAAACGCGTGGTATAGGACATGTGCGTTTACTATTTCGGTTAATTTCGGACTTGTACGATCGAAGCTATTTGAGATTAATGATTCTGAGATATTTTGCCATTTTATGGCATATTTTGATTTTCATAATTCTTATTTATTGGAATTATTTAAGATTGCCAATATTTGGCAAACACTATGGTTTGATATCCCCTATATAGAAGTATGGTCGATGAGATCCATCACGATATTTTATTTACTTGCCAATGATATAAGGCAAGTCTTGAGTTTATGATTTCATATTTTGAGATTTATGGTTGATGAGAAACCATCATGATTGTCATCCCGCTTTTTGGCAAAGCCGTGATACCAAAAGATCGATTAAAAACAAAAGACAGGTCGTCTCAGAGATTGGTTGTACTTCACTTCGCTATGGATATCGATGAATTTTGTCCGAGTCCGGATCAGGCTACAACTGATAGGGCACGGCAAGCAAAGTCATGGGAGCCAGCATTCCAAATTTCAGGCTAATTGGAGGTCGTATGAACGAGATATGATCGATGCAAGTTAGCCAAGGAGTGTCGTTCGAACCCATCGAAAAGTTGGGGAGATGCTCACTTCGAATCCATGGGTTCGAATCCATCATTAATTGTCTTGTTCGAATCCGTTGGTTTACACATGCTTCGAATCGATCGAGTTCGAATCGATCGATAACGTGATGTTGATCACTTCGAATCGATCGGTTCGAATCCATCAGATGGGCATCCCCTGAGCACGTTCGTATCCATGCTGAAGCACTGTTTCGTATCCATCGAGTCCGGAGAACTTCAAATCCATCACCATATACCCTACTTCGAATCGATCGGTCTCGCTCCCAAGCACTACTTCGTATCGATCGTCCTCGCATCCATCAAGAATGCCAAATCATTCCTTCGTATCCATAAATTCTGCCCTGTTCGAATCCACTCGGCTCGTCTTGATCCCCTTCGTATCGTTCCATTTCGAATCCATTGATGCGAACTGTGTCATGGCACACGATACGAACGAGGCGAAATCCATGGGTGCGAAGCGGTCAGCTTGGAGATAAAACAGGATCGATGCGAGGAGTGCGCGCCATGTCACTTCAGTACCACGTGCGTCCATCGATTCGAATATACGGATTCGAAGTGATCAAGTCAAAATAGACAGCCGAATGAAAATCATCAACTTGAATCGATCATATCTCCTAAATCACTGATCCAAATGCAATGAAATTTTCACAGTAGCTTCCATACAAGGTAAAGATTGTTCCTGCCAAGTTTCAGCTCGATTGGATCATTCTTTGATGGATTCTAAATCACTTCGAATCGATCTCAGATCGAGTCGAAACTTGGTGGGGTCGGCCGCGTGGGCCCACTCACATGCCAGAAAAAGTCTCCCTAAGTTTGAGTGAGATCTGGGCCTCCTAAGCCTATAAATAGCACCCTGAAGCCTTCAGGAAAGGGGACCTTTTTGGCCATTCAACGTCCGGACTCTACCGGATTCAATTTGACACTTCATTGTTCCTATTGTAATCAGATTTGAAAGCTATCATCAGTTGTAATCTGCTGTAATCGCTTGAAATCATCAAGCGAATCAATAAAGACATAAACTTCAAAGTGGACGTAGGCAAGATCGCCGAACCACCATAAATCCTGTGTTTGTGATTGTTATTTCTGAATTACTGTGTTTGCTACTGTTTAGATCTGAGTTTTACATAGATTGTTGCTGATCTGTGTCCATAAACGGGTGCTTTCACGATATTGGGTGTTTGTGGTCAATTTTGACGCTAACATTTTGGTGCTTTTACTGAGAGGGCTAACTCAGAAGTTCTACCAATTAGAAGTTGATTCAAAAAGTTTGAAGGTTCAGATGTGAGAAATTATGACGAGACAATCGAGCAGAAGGCCAAGGCCAGAGAGAAGTGAACACCAAGGAAGTCAAGAGGCTTCTTCAGGAGCGAATCAAGCATCGATCTTCATCACTAGGGACGAGATGGAGACAATGATGAAGAAATAGGAGGAGCTGATCCAAAGTTTGTTTCAACAGATAGGGCAACTTGGAGCATAGAATAGAGAAGCGGATGGAGTTCAGAAAGAAGCAGGACCATCCGGCGTAGCACCTGGATTAGGAGGCACAACCATGGAGAACGTTGACCCAATTTCAGAGAGAGAAAGAGGAACATCTGCACAACCCGGGAGTAGTAGAGGAGTGAACTCTCAGTCAAGGAGGCAGATCTCAGAATTCCCTCATGGACTAGGGGGCAGGTCGAAAGTGATGAGCGAAGGTTGCATCTCGGGGACAATGACAGATTGGCGGAGATGGTTAGAAAAGCTATGAGAGGCAGTTTGGTAAATAAAGATTTGGAGGATGTTAATAGAAGTCCTTTTACTCCAGCAATCAGGCGAGCTAGGAACCCACCGGATTTCAAGTTACCATCGTTGGACATGTATGACGGTAGAACGGACCCCATGGTTCATCTAATGAAGTATATAAGGCATATGGAAGTGCTGGGGGCATCAGAGGAGGTTATGTCCCGGTGCTTTCCATTGTACTTGGGTGATATTGCAGCATTATGGTTTAGACAATTAGAGAGTGGATCCATCGGAACATGGAATGATTTGATTGAGAGATTTATGAGGCAATTCAGGGTTCACATTACAAGACCCAAGAATTTGATGACTTTGGCAACTTTAAAGAAGAAAGTCGGAGAGACTTTGAGGAGTTACCTAACGCGATTCAATGCGGCAGCAGCTTCGGTGGATCGACCAGATCCATCCATGGTTATGATGGCGGCTGTGTCCGGGATAGCTGACGGAACAGAGTTCAAAAATTCATTAACTAAGGATCCACCCGTCGATCTACGAGAATTCTATCATGAGGCAGAAAAGTTTTTACGATTAGAGGATGCGAGTGCAGAAAGAGAAGAAGGAGAGGAGATAGAAGTTTATGTGCTTAAAGACAAAAAGCTCTTGAAAAGGACTCAGACAAGGATAAAGGTAAAAGAAAGACTGAGAATGACGGGGACAGGTCAAAGCGGCAACGGAGGGAGCCGCAATTCACCACCTATTCAGAGCTAAATGAGAGTTTGGAGCGAATCTACAGAGATACGCAAGGGCAAGCTCCATACCGTAGGCCAATACGAAGGGACCCCACTGCTGACGAGAGAAAATCAAACAGATATTGCTTATTCCATGAGCTGAACGGTCATAACACTAACGACTGTAGGCATCTAAAGGATGAGGTAGAAAGACACATCAGGAATGGTATGCTACTTCAGTATGTGACGAGACGAGCCCCAGCGGTAGAGCCAGAGCGGCCACCGTCTACATCAGCTAGGGGCGACCCGAACCAGGACATCGTTTGGTTATCAATTAGTTAAAATAACGACGAACAAGTCGTAAGCTTCCATTAACACAATTAAATCATTTACACATGTACGAGATCACAAACGTTCTCCAGGCATGCTCTGAATGATCATTGACTGTTTCGTAGTGGGAACTTACACCTTGACATCTTTGCTTCGCTTTTGTTTCGTGTCGATTTGGACATTTGAACTTGGTTTGTTTGGACATTTCTGTTTTAAAATTCATCTGTTGAATAGATATTTGATTCTGATAATTCTGAAATGGCTAAGCTACTTACACATGTACGGAGTCGCGAACGGTCCTTAGGCATGCTCTGAGATGGCGATAAGCCGCCCTGACAAACGATCCAGGGACCCACGCGAACGTGAGCCTAGTATCGATAATACCAAGCGCTCCCGGGCACACTTACTCGCTACGAATGGCACCCGACTTCGAACAGTCACAGCTCGCCACGAACGGCACCCGACTTCGAACAGTCACAACTCGCCACGAACGGCACCCGACCTCGAACGGTCACGAAATCGCCTCGAATGGCACCCGACCTCGAACGGTCACAAAATCGCCTCGAACGGCACACGATCGCGAACGGTCACAATTCGCCTCGAACGGCACGACTCGCCCCGAACGGCACAACTCATCTCACCTCAAATGACTCGATCACGAACGGTCGTCATTTGAGGTCCGCCACTTGACCGCGCACAGTCGCACTTCACCTTAAATGGCTCGATCCGAACGATCGTCATTTGAAGTCAGGCGCTTGACCATGAACGGTCGCACTTCATCTCAAATATCCCGATCCCGAACGGTCGTTATTTGAGGTCGCATAAAACTGTAAATTTCTTTGCGAACATCAACAGGATATGAACATCAAGATCATGGCATTACAAAAGACGCCTTCCTACCGCAAGGCATATTTTGGGGGGCAAATGTCATCCCGCTTTTTGGCAAAGCCGTGATACCAAAAGATCGGTTAAAAACAAAAGACAGATCGTCTCAGAGATTGGTTGTACTTCACTTCGCTATGGATATCGATGAATTTTGTCCGAGCCGGGATCAGGCTACAAATGATAGGACACGGCAAGCGAAGTCATGGGAACCAGCATTCCAAATTTCAGGTTAATCAGAGGTCGTATGAACGAGATATGATCGATGCAAGTTAGCCAAGGAGTGTCGTTCGAACCCATCGAAAAGTTGGGGAGATGCTGACTTCGAATCCATGGGTTCGAATCCATCACTAATTGCCTTATTCGAATTCGTTGGTTTACACATGCTTCGAATCGATCGAGTTCGAATCCATCGATAACGTGATGTTGATCACTTCGAATCGATCGGTTCGAATCCATCAGATGGGCATCCCCTGAGCACGTTCGTATCCATGCTGAAGCGCTGTTTCGTATCCATCGAGTCCGGAGCACTTCGAATCCATCACCATATACCCTGCTTCGAATCGATCGGTCTCGTGCCCAAGCACTACTTCGTATCGATCGTCCTCGCATCCATCAAGAATGCTAGATCATTCCTTCGTATCCATAAATTCTGCCCTGTTCGAATCCACTCGGCTCATCTTGATCCCCTTCGTGTCGATCCATTTCGAATCCATTGATGCGAACTGGGTCGTGGCACACGATACGAACGAGGCAAAATCCATGGGTGCGAAGCGGTCAGCTCGGAGATAAAACAGGATCGATGCGAGGAGTGCGCGCCACGTCACTTCAGTACCACGTGCGTCCATCGATTCGAATATACGGATTCGAAGTGATCAAGTCGAAATAGACAGCCGAACGAAAATCATCAACTTGAATCGATCATATCTCCTAAATCACTGATCCAAATGCAACGAAATTTTCACAGTAGCTTCCATACAAAGTAAAGATTGTTCCTGCCAAGTTTCAGCTCGATTGGATCATTCTTTGATGGATTTGAAATCACTTCGAATCGATTTCAGATCGAGTCGAAAGTTGGTGGGGTCGGCCGCGTTGGCCCACTCACATTCCAAAAAAGTCTCCCTAAGTTTGAGTGAGATCTGGGCCTCCTACGCCTATAAATAGCACCCTGAAGCCTTTAGGAAAGGGGATCTTTTTTGCCATTCAACGTCCAGACTCTGCCGGATTCAATTCGACACTTCATTGTTGCTATTGTAATCAGATTCGAAAGCTATCATCAGTTGTAATCTGCTGTAATCGCTTGAAATCATCAAGCGAATCAATAAAGACATAAACTTCAAAGTGGACGTAGGCAAGATCGCCGAACCACTATAAATCCTGTGTTTGTGATTGTTATTTCTGAATTACTGTGTTTGCTACTGTTTAGATCTGAATTTTATATAGATTGTTGCTGATCTGTGTTCATAAACGGGTGCTTTCACGATATTGGGTGTTTGTGGTCAATTTTGACGCTAACAATGATGTTTTCACTTGTCGATGAGATGAGACAAGTTACGATGCCATTAAATGCTTGTCGATGAGATGAGACGAGTATGGTGGCTCTTTGTCACTCGTCAACGAGACTAGACGAGACATAAATTTCTGAGTTTTATAATGTTTCAAGTGTGGCATCGGATAACGGCTAGTAAACCGCTAAGTGTGAATTTGTGGTATGGGACACATGTTAACACTTTTCGGGTTCCTATCCGTGAGTTTGTGACACATTCACGATGTTTACCTAACAGAATTGCTTTGGGAGTTATTAGCGACCTTGTTAGGGCTGACAAAACGGCTTGAAGAGGTGTCAGCGACCTTTTCATGAGGACGAACTGCTTTGGGAGGTGTTAGCGACCTTGTTAGGGCTAACAAAACGGCTTGAAGAGGTGTCAGCGACCTTGTCATGAATACGAACTGCTTTGGGAGGTGTTAGCGACCTTGTTAGGGCTAACAAAATGGCTTGAAGAGATGTCAGCGACCTTGTCATGAGGACGAACTACTTTGGGAGGTGTTAGCGACCTTGTCTAAGGCTTCGGCCATCTGAGTTTAGCACGTGTAGCATTGCTTCGGCATTATAATTGGTGATTTGGCCAATCCGGATTTTCTGAGTTTTCTGTTTTATTGTGATTTCACATTTTTAAGATGTTCTATTACATCGATAGGCTAGTGCTATATGAGATGTTATATATATGGTGATTTCAATTATGATGTTTTGAACTCGTATCGAGTTCCTTGAGTTATTAGTTTTGATAATTTTAGGATTTTATAGGATATTCTATGTGTTTCAATTTTGGTGAGAGTTTTTATTGATGTTTCTCCTTTTGAGGAAATATGGTTCATGGAAACCATGTAGACATTTTGGGATGTCGCTGATGATATGAGGCAATTGTGTTTGATTTGAATATTGAGTTTGAGTTGACTCCTTCGAGGTATTTGTTCACCTAAATAGTGTTTGTTACTTAAGAGATGTCAACCGGCAACCGTATATGGAAACAACGATTAGTGGATATCGGTACTGTCACTGCACAGCAAGCAAAGGATTGGGGGTGTTGAGCTTATGAGTTTATCGATTAATTCTTCTCTTTCGAGAAGAAGTATCTTAATGTCTATTGTAACGACCCGATATTTTCAACAATTCGCATCCGCACATGTCGGACTTGAATTGTTCAAAATACCGCGTTGTAAATAAAATTTGGCAAATCTCAGAATATACGGTAAATAAATAATCACAGAATCACAGACACAGAAATCAGAATACCCGCAGCGGAATTAAAAAATAACTTAGTGGTTCATGAAGCCATTGTCCATAGTCTCAAAATAAATATAATGTACATAATCTTAAACCAAATATAGTTTGAAATATCCACACACTACACCACAAAAGGCTTTTAACAGCGTTTGATAAACGTTGTAATATGATACAACAGCGTTCTTACAAACGTTGTATAACGACATGCTGTCGTATATACATAACTTACAACAGCTTTTCTATAGACGCTGTTGAAACATTTCTGTGACAGCGTTTAATACGAGCTGTCAATAATCTTTTTACAGCGTTTTCAGACATGCTGTATTATGTTTCAACAGCGTTTATAATTTAGTTGTCGAAGATGTTCAAATTCTACTTTAACTGTTTACAACAGCTTTTTCTAAACGCTGTTACTGAATCATCAACAATTTCGACAGCATGTTAAAAACGCTGTGATTGAATCATCAACTATTTCGACAGCATGTAATAAACGCTGTTATTGACAGTTTCAAGATAATTACAGCACGAATTAAACGTTGTTGTTTCTTCATTGACAGCATTAATCAAACGCTGTCTTCTATTTATATAACAACTTTAATATTCCACTCTATTTTTTAATATTCCAAAACTATATTTTAAGCATATTCAAGCAACTAGTATATATAACAGGTTCTAATAACTATTAATTGGTTACATAAACTAGTTAAGAGAATATTAATAAACAAAAGACATCCATAAACCAAGTTTCAATAATATCCATAAACAAAAATAACAAAGTAAACCAAGTTGCCACAAATTCTGTTAAACAAAGACACGTTATATGTTAAGTAAAAGTATAATATCAATACAGTAAGTCCACACCAAATGCCAATAACAAAACGTGCATCTAAAAAGTTTCATATGCTTGCTACTTGCTACTTGCTACTTGCTACGGAAGAAGAATGTGTCATTGCCATCTTTAATTACCTGCAATGAAGAAATTTGAAATGATCAATGAGTAAACGCCATCTAAAAATTTGAAGTTTCATATGCTGAATATATGCTGAAACATGAATATTACTGTTAACCAAATAAAAATATATTTATTAAAAGGATAGTAAAAATAAGTCGGAGACAAGCCATTTTGGGCGAGTATTCCTTTCTTCCTTTATTTATTTAACCAATCAACTTGTTTGAGGGAAAACAAAAGTTCCCTTTATAGAACAATTCCAGCTCGTTGGTGCTTACCGACAAATAATTAAAGTTATGAAGCTTGAAAAATAAATAGAGTGTATTTAGATCGTACATATTTCAAATAACGTAAATATCATGTTAAATATTGTTTTTATATACTTTATTCAAAAGCATTCCATGTAGGGTTCGATATTAATGATGATAGGGATATTAATTTCACCGTAATATCGTACAAAAACATGTGGCGACAATTCATTAATCAAAGTTTCCTTACAAAATAAAACAATTTATTGTTATTAATATTATTATTATTGATGGTACAACTAATGTTGCTGCTCCTATTATCGTTAGCGGCATTTTCTTCAGTGTTAAAAGTGCTTGAAATTTAAATTCATTATGAAAACCCTTTTTTGTAATAATATTTAACCCCTCTTGCGAAGGGTTTACAAAAACATAGCAAAGTAGTTAAGGCATGATGTTGTTGCATTCTTGGAGCAGCACAGTCGAGTATGTTCAAATAGGTTTCTTGTAGGCTGATACCAAATCAGTTTGAAGTTTGTTTCAGAATACCTTCAGCTTATTTTTGTTAAGACCTGACTGTAGGCCCAATAAAGAATAGAAAATTTACATATAATTGGGATGGGTGTGTTATGTAATTAGGCTTACCATTAATACAACGTAAAAAGAATTAGTGCCCATATCGTTTTGCCTGCAGTTATACACATAAAATTATCCAGAAATTTTCGTGAACTTATATGCTGTTATCGCAGAATGCAATAAATGGAACCTTGAAGAGCCTCTTAAAACTTGTTCATGCATATTAAAAAAGGGATAATGTATCTGTTATCTATGAGAATTGATGTTTTCCTTTGTTATAACATGATAATATTGCTCAGACCAAGAAAGAAAGTGAGATTAATTGTAAATGTTCAGACCAAGCAAGAAAGTGGTCATTTGGTGATCGATTATCAGCTTAACCACCGTAGAGTGTGAATTTTGATTGTATTTTGATTGTTTGTTTGTTTTCTAGTTTTAATTGCATTTGCATTCCTTCATAACTGCCTTGCTTGCCATTAACGTATTTCTGCGTCAATCAGTGAACACCTTCTACCACTGCCAGTCAGCACTTCATATACCTGTGAACACTGCCTCTCAACCAAAACTGCAACATTCACATACTAGTGAACACCTTCTACAAACAACACTCTCTGTCATCCCAAACACACCTCTTCACTGCCTTGCCATTCCCCACATCCTCAACTTGTTTTTACGTTCTCAACTGTACATTTACATTATCAACTATGCATACATATAACTTGCAGTGCTACTGCTCCTCAAACCCCCTCAACCATCTCCTTCACAAACTGTCAACATCTCACCACCAAACTTTTCTGACCACCATCAACAAACAACCCACTGCTGCACATCCCCTTCAACCCCTTACTGCCTTGCTCTCAAATCTCTCATATACCACCACAAATCACTTCAATAAACCACAAAAAACTTCACTCCCCCATCAGCAAACCTCTCTATTCAACCTCCAACTGCACATATCATCTCTATCTCGATCACAACCATCCCTCACATACAGCCTTCATACCAACCCTCCCTCTCATACAAACAAGCTGCCTGCCAAATACCCACCAGTATACTGCCTCTAAAATCCCTTGCCTACCATACACTTCTGTCAATAACCACCTATCAATGGAAGAAAATTGCTTGTCAACTCCAAAACAAACCCATTAACTTCACAAACCATACAACAACCATCCAAACCAGCACTTCATCTCCTCTCTTGATGACGAAACCATCATTTCCTTGCATTACTTTGCATAATCAAACTGCTCTACAGCATCCCCACTGCTCACCCCTCCTCCACCATACCACACTTCAAATACATTGCCACTCCTCTTCATTATCCATACTTCACATCATAAAATCCAACCTATCAGTATCAAACTGTAACACTATCAAACTCATCCTCTGTCCAAAATAGTAGCTTACAAAATATCACATACATCTCCTTCAAACTACCTCTTTCTGTCTACAGATCCTCCTCTTCCCAAACTCATTGCTGTCCACCACCAATTCCTATTGCACAGTCATAAGCAACTCCATTTCATCCATTCACTTCCCATACCACTAATTCCATCATCTCCCTCCCTGCTACAAAGCCACAGAACTTCCAGCCAATACCTGCACATTCCACTTTCTACTTCAAACAACACTGCATTTCTTTGAAAAATCTACTCCGTCCATAAATCCATCTCCTCAACACCACCATAAAACCATTCAATCACGCATTTCAACCACCGGTGCATTGCAAATGCACTGACATTCCAAACCACCCTCTCCTCTGCATACTGCTACACCTAAACACCACTTTGTTACCTCTCTTCTTTTGCTACTGCCAAACAGTCACCAACATCCCTACCATACTTCACTAAATGTCCACCATAATCAACATTCCTCTATATATAATTCTCTCATCTTCCTGCATCGACCCCTCTAATCACTGAAACAACCACCACAACACCCACTACTTAAAAAATACCCTCTGACCACACCATACTTCCCCTACCACCAGCATACAACACATCAACCTTTAGCAAACTTCATTTGCCTTCCCTCAACTTCACTATCACCATTTCCAAACTTCCCCCATCAAACTGTCCCACATAACTCCTCCACCAAACATCATAACCAATGTACTTCACTGCTGTTACACCATCTCATTTCGACAGCTTCCCCTACATCAAAACTGCACACAGTCATCACCAGCCTACATACTGTTGCATCACCAAACAACTACACCACTGTCATATAAAACTGAAATCAGTTCACACTTCCATCAAATACAATAAATACCCCAACTTCAACACTTCATTATCACTTCACATCCTCACCTTCCTTTGCCAAGCTCCTCCTCTTGCTACTACCTATAACACTCCTTTGTTATACAACCATTCAACTCCAAAACAAATACCAGAACTACATAAAAACTTCACTTCACTCCCAAAAAAAAACAATGGACATTTTTTCCCAAAATCAGGAGAGTTAACAATGGATTTGAATTTATGAGATTTAATAAAACCGCTCACAGCCAATCAATGCTCATTTACACTAGCATATTTAATCAAATGAAACTATAGTAGTTTTTTATCTTGTCTATTGCATATAAACAAGATGTGAAACTTACATGGAAGTTGAGCCAATTCTAACATTCGCAACAGGCCATGCTACAGTCGAGCCAATAGCATCTGATAAGCATTCCATGAATGATGTAGGCCGCCATACAGGTGCATTTGGGACTTTTACAACATCCACCCAAACTCTTATCGCATTTGGTCCCAGTGGAACAGAATGTACCAAAGCATTTGGATCTGTTGAAGACATGGTTCCTTCTGCTACTATTTTTGCCGTACCCTCTAAATCAATCAACTTGCATTTGGTATTTGCAGAAAAATTTGCACTCTATCACATAACAAAAAAATGGTAATACGATATCAACAATTATTTGAGAGGAATATTAGCAATATGAACATGTTACCGTAAGAGATGTTGGAGCATTGATCATAGGAGCAGGACATGTGCTAGCGTTAACCGTTTCAACAACCACTGTTGATTCTGGCCATGCTATTTTCTTACCAATAGCTTCTCCAATACATGTCATGCCAACTATAGGCCTCCACAAAAATGCATCTTCTTTTTTCGGATTGTCCACCCAAACTATCTTGGCTTCTGGTCCAAGAGGAATACCATTAATTATCTGATTTGGATCACTCGAGTACACTCGTCCTTCAGCAACCAGTTCTTTGCTCCCACCCCAATCATACAGCTTGCAATTGGTTTCCATGCTATTAGTTTTACTCTATTAAAAAAAATACATTTATTTAAGTTGAACATAGAAATATACAAAAACATTGCACAAATTTCAGTAACACATCTTTAAAGCGTTGTAGCAATAGAAATATACAAAAAAATGCTAAACCATACTACCATAAAATGCTAAATTTATGGATAGAGATTATTATCCACGATGGCCCTACATTTAAAAAAAAATGCTAATTAGTGTTAAACTTACCTTGTTTTGTTTTCTGGAGTCCTCACTTTTGTGTATAACAACTTTATCAGCTGGCCATGCTACTATCTCATCCTTGGCATCTCTTATATATACCAAACCAGGAGAAGGCCTCCATAAGAAAACATCTAATTTTCTTGGACGGACAATCAATTTTTTTTTTGGCATTTGGACCTAAAGGGACTTCATTGCACAGTTCTTTCGGATCGCTTGACACAATTTTTCCTTCGGCGACAACCTCGTCATCATCTCCATGCCAAGGCAGTAAACTACAATTATCACCTGTTTGACTATACTTACTCTGCAATTAACCAAAACTATATTATATTGATTATTGATTTAGATATCAAATTATGTATGATGTTGCAACCGTTGGATTTTTACCACTACGGATGTGTTCTCTTCTCCCCAACTTCCTTTATCCTGCCAAATCAATAATATTGCAAATTAATGGTAAAAATAAATAGACGTTCATTTAACCAAAGAATAAATTGTCGAAATAATCATAGAAAAATAATCACAGAAACTTATAATAAAGCTTTTAATCTTTGACAGTATAAAATCTTTTCAGAAAAGAACAAAGAAAAAAATACTGAACATCCAGTGAGTTATAACTATACTTTCGCAGCTTTGGTATGCCTGATGCAGTGTTCTTCCCATTTTTATATATTTTTTTATTGCAACCAACTGATGTAGTTAGCTATTCGGTACTGAAAATAATAATATAAGCTTACAATAGGAAAGGAAGTTGACAGTTTTGTTGGTGGAGATGTTGTTTAAATGATGTAGAGGATGTCGGTATGTGGACAGAGGAGAGGTGCACACTGTTGTTGGGCAGTGAGCAAATTGAGGCCGAGAGCAGTAGAATGTAAATGGTTGTGTACAGAATGTAATTTAAGGCAGGGTTTAACAAGGCAGGGGATGTATGTGAAGGTGAGAATGTTGACAGCAGTTAGGTTGTGGAATCAGTGAAGAGAGAAGTGGATATGGTCGGGAAGAATGTGCTGCGCTGTTATGGGAGAGTTTGACAGTGGAGTATGCAGGGGGTTTGTAAATGTAACAGGCAGAGAGTAGTTTTGTAACACTGAGTGAAATGTAAAACAAAAAAACAGTGTAAAAAAATTGAAAGGAGAGGAAGAAGAAAAATGTAAACCAATGAAAATGAAATGACCTTTTTTTGGGTTTTGAATTGTAATGTGTTTTTTTGTTAAATAGCAATGCAAATGCAAAACAAATATAGACCGGAAAAACAAAAACACAACAAAATGAGCACAAAAATCACATAAAAATCACACAACAAAATGGTTTTTTTTTAAATGCAAAACACACACAAAACAAAACAAAAAGAAAAACCTCACTCTCACCAACACCCTGTTCTATTGTAAATGCTCTATATAAGAGTTGAATTACAATGGCAAATGTTTTGGCTGTTTGTTCATCCAAGTAGCCAGATTTGTAACCATGCATAGAGAAATCTTTTTTTAAGGACAATGGACGCCAAAACATAGATATCTTGTTTTGTCATTTAGGTTATCTCCATGAAATTGAAAATCATTCTCGAAATTTCTGAACACCAAAAACATTTAAATTATAAATTAAAAGTCGTACCAGACGCTTCATTAACATGTAAACCACTTGCTTTAGTTCTGAGACACTATGTTGACATTGAGCTACTTGAGTATCTTTGATTTGTGAGAGAACCGCCTTGGTCGTAGTCATGCCTCTTCCCATTCCACGTAGTCGTCCCGGTCTATCTTGTCCCAACACTTGTGAGAAAGCATCATCTTTGAAATTACATGTTAAGCTAGGTTGTGATTCATTTTCCACCTTTTTTATTTTCTCCTACAAAAAATATATTTTAAATATGAGTTCTAATTTATATTATTTTCAAAATAATTACTTTAAAAAGGTCAAAAGCACTTACAACAATTTCGGCAACATGTGCATTCATGGGTTCGCCATTCTTATGAGTGTGAGATTTAACCCAAACATCAACTCTAGAAATGGAAGAAGGCTTTACACTTTCCTCTTTCTGCATTAAAAATGACATAACATTAGATAAAACAACTAATCATAGTAAATTAATCAAATATTTTTTCTCACCATATCTTCAGTTAATCGTGCCATTCCTCGACGACTACAAGTATGTGGCATTTGTTTACCCCTCATGGATTTGAATTTTTCGCTTCGTAACTATGTATAAAGATTTATCACATTTATTAGTTAATTTGCATTCTTTGTGCACTTATATTTTATATATAGAAATGATTAAAACAATTACTATATAATTACCTTAAACTCATTACTAGTTCTGGACTCAACAAACCTTTTCCATTCCTTCATAGTTTTGACATTATCTGGTTTTAGTCGAAGCCGTTCCTCCGTGTTTTTTGCCTTTAATAACTTGTCAACTAGTTTGCTTTTTGAACACCTCCAAATACATCCCATTTGCCCAAGAATGGGAACCTTTTGCCATTCTTCATCTAGTTTAAATCTAGCCTGTAACAAAGAAAAATATCAAAATATAGTAATTTTATTTAAAAACTGAATAAAGAAATTAGTAACAGCCCTGGGACAAATGCGGACAAACATATTGCAAGAGTAAACACTTTAAAATAATTGTGAAGTGGTGTAAGGAAACAAGGGTAAAATCCTTCTTGTTCTACCAACATTCAAGGACTAACAGGAGTTTGAAAAGGATAATTGTGCAAGTCTTTTAAAAGCTTTAGCAGTGGTTGTATGCAGAAACTATCAGTCAGACATAAGCAGCTACAACCACTAAAATTTTAGTAATTAGGACAGGACAAAACTTGTGGAAAAAGTAACAACTTGTTATACCAAATCACATCAGACATATAAAAAGGTAAATCAATCCTCAAAAACTACCATTCGAAGAATTACCATTGAAGTCATAAAGCATAACAAACTATTGCTTTTACTTTATTTCTCGGTGTCCTGAAAAACACAATGAAGAATTACCACTGAAGTCATAAAGCATAACAAACCAGTTACATTATATTACCTTATCATCAGCTCAACCTTTTGAATTTGATAAAACGAAGGAATGAACTTTTGACATAGAAATGCCTATCGAAGCAAGTATAAAGCTAGAAGCATCCAAAAATTAACTATGTTTCTTGAAGATAACCTTCTCCTAAATTTGGCTATACTAGTCTATCTTATTGGGTAATCATATTAGTAATATATATATTTTTCTGACATGGCTATTCAACTTTAAGATTTGATCATGAGATGCTAGCTATAGTGAAAAAAGCGAGTATCAACTTTGTGCCTAGTACTTAGTGGTGGATTAATAGTTATTTTAAGTGAAGTAATCAATGTGTTATAGCTTGACGAATTTTCATTATGTTCCAAATTGTGTAGACAAGTGAGCTACGTTGTAGTTTTAAAGGATAAGAACAGTAAGATCGATGCTAATTAAAATAATATGCTAATTAAACAAACAAAAACTGTATATCGCTATAGCATACAAGGTACATTTTTGGACTACAACAAGTACAGTACAAACTTGTAGTAGAACGTGCATCAACCCACGATAATGACAAGTTGGTTCAAAATTAAAAATGATGGGTTTGGCCAACCTGGAAGGATAAATAAGAAAGAACAAGATATTAATCTCGTCTGTCTATTTGGAAATATGAATTGATCGAATTATAGATAGGATTTACCTAGATCGGTGTCTTATCCTAACTTAGAGATGTTGACATATTTTACCACTTGATACTAATTTGGTACTTAATGGGGGTTTTTTATTGGTTATATTAGTTGGTAATTTTGTATTAAGTTGAATTAATATTGCTTAAATAATTGATGCACTTGTTATTAGCAAAATATATATCAACAAGCAAAAAGGTGAAACTTTAGATGTCAGAAATATAAACACGACTTTTTGAAAAATCACATTATTTATATGAGGTATAACTGAGTACCGCTCAAGTATTACTACATACAGATCCAGCAATTCAGAAACTATTTTTTTTTAATGTTTAGATTGTTTTCTATTCTTGTTATTTTGAACCATTATATTAGACCAAGACACATGGCAAATAACAGTTTCAAGTTTCAACTGAATATCAATAAATTCAATAAACATAAGGGAGTTTGTTTTCGTTTTTTGATGTATAACGTCCTGGAGAAAGCCAGTAATTGGAGGATCGTAAGCCAAATGATGAAAGATTTGAGCTTTAGAGATTGATGATATGTTATACATATCAAATTTTTAGTACTTATCCTGAGCCGATATTAATTGAATTTTATGAAATCACGACAAAATGCATCATGCCAATTATGAATTAGTACATCCTGAAAGGACAGATCATTTAATTACGGTATTGAAATGTTATAATGAATGGTGTCCGCAAATTTGTCCCGAGTATGTATCTTATGATGTCTTATAATCATTCAACAAATGCTGTAGCCATTATATCCAGATTTCATAAAGTTGCTTCATAATAGATTTTATCATATTGATTTAACACTGCACTAAATCTATCTTTAATAGTTCTTTAAACTCGCTTGTTTTATTTCATTGTGACACAAATAAAGTAACAGCAATGCACCACCTCGTCCTTTAAACTCTTGTTTATTTATGTTTGACAGCAACCACCCAACATACAGTAAGCAGTTCTAAAGCACATGAAGCAGTCATGCTCTGCAAATTAAAATAAAATAAAGAAACTATTATCAAAGTATAAATTTTCGAGATACTACATACTGCTGAATACCTGTCGGTTTTCCTATGGTACACCTACTCTTACATTAATATACGGATCTTTATTACTTCATTAACTAAAAAGGAAAAAGAAAAAAAAGAAAAAAAACTCCAACATCATTGCAGGCTTGCAGCTGCTTCCACATTGATCAACCAGAGCTGATTACCACTGAAGTAATTCTTCAATGGTAATTCTTCCGTGGTAATCATCAAAAACTTTAAGTAAGTACTTTTTTTCTAAAAATCCAAAATATACGTATTGCCACTATCACACGATGGCAAACCTACAATAATACATAAATCAATATCAAACATTATGTCAGATCATCCAAAAGGACGTCATGCATCCAAATGAATTCAACATCAGGTTATAGCAGGTCAACAGTTGCCTCCCTGAGCAACTCTCGACTGTTCTTTACCTTCTGCTGATGTACAGAAAATCACCCTACAGTTGCTGCTGTTACATCAGGCAATTCACTTGCTTGGAATGTTTGCCCTTGCACCTTCAGCCATCCTCTCATAGTCTAATGGCTTACTATTTGCCTGAACCTTCCCACATCCCCATTCCAGATGGCAGCATCATCTCTGATGCTTGTAACTACCGCCAGGCTCTTTCTAGCAAGTAGCATCACTTTATTGCACTCTTACGCTACCTGAATCGCTGCTACACTATTCCTTCCAGCCAATTTAATGATCCATTGGCTCATTGTTTCAGCACCTGATCCATTGCACTCTAGTTCATTTTCAACAACCTGCTAACAGCCTGGCCCTATAAGTAGAGGCATCATCACACAAATAATCTCCTTGATAGTTACTCATGCATCTCTAAGGCATTAGCTCTTTCATCGATCTCTCACAGCCCCTTTCAGTAGTTTTCCATTATAAATAATTGTAAATATATTTATGTTTTGCTCTTCCAGTCTTGTTTGTTGATCATCGCAATTATGATCCTGTATATTGATTTTTGTTGTACCCATCGGACACTTGAACAAATTTCAGGTTATTAATTAATAAAATTATTCATGCTCTCCTCGTAAGAGGACCACTCTTTCACCAAAAAAAAAAGTTGCATCGATGTTACGATTCGTAAGGTACTTGAAGTGGCGACATCGCTATCTATAGGTTTAAATAGACAACCTCTTTAATGAGTCGGTCAATGGCTTGTAGTAAAGCCATTGAGTTGAATTCATGTATGCATTCGCATGGCATGTATCTAATGGTAAGGTAACGGTCATAATATATTTTTCTAGAAAATTGATGTGCTGCAAATTGCATATAACGGACTTAAATATACAAATAGAGTGTTGTAAATTCAGTATAATGGGAACTACATATATACAAAGAGTGGTTTTTGCATTTCCCCAGCTAGACTTAGTAAGGATTTGTTAGACTTAATTGAAATACATTCTAGATCATTTAATATAAATGACTACATATTAGGCTCAATATATCATACCATGTATCATACAACACATGTTAAGTAGTCCTAAATTTTGATAGACAAAATGGTCACTTTATAAATGAAAAGGAGACAATTATACAAATCTATAACCTATTTTATGATTTTTAAAAAATCTGATGCTCTATCATGAATGAAGAATTTAATTTAATTTTTTTAACATATACCAATCTTCAACACTTTTCATAAGTGCTTTCTACAACCGTTTTGATTCACCGTTGGCTATAATGGATTATTGTGTACTAATAAAATAGGCAATTATGTGTTTGTCGTACATCTCATTTCATGAGCTTAGATGAAATGATCAGGTTCATTTTATGCCAAATGATTTCAAATGAGCATGAACTTGCAATTGATATTGGCTTATATAAAACCATCATACATGCAAAATAAATGGTAGAGAAAAACTGAAAACCATATATTATTAGATACAAATCATGAAAACCAATAATAAATATTTAAAATTTGTGAGATTACCTTGTAAGAGGAATTAATCATAGAATAAAACTTCTATGCATCTTGTTTCTTTTCTTTTTATTAATTTTCATTACAATTTACAATTTTGTTAACCATTTACATTTTGTTTTTCATTTTCCCTGGCCTCAATTCACCCTGTTTTACATTCAATGCTCCTTCTCTTTTACAAAACTGTCATCCTCACAACACTGTTGCACTGCCACTACAATTTTCCTTCAACCATTACCCACACCAGCTCCTCGCTGCCTTACTGCCAGTACAAGCATAGCCTTACCTGAAACATCGATCCCATAACATCTCACTAACCACCACTCTGCATACCAGTGCCTCCGCTGCAAACTACTGCAACAGACCACATTCACATCCCCTACAATTTTCATCCCAGTGCACATTCACATCCCCGGCAATATTGACCCTGAACCACCCATCAGCAATACCATCTCACTGCGCCAATACTCCAGCAAGCATTCTAACACACTACTACTGCCACAATTCCTACTATACACATTCAAACCATCAACAGCCACTGTACAACTCCTACTGTACATCAATTACGGCTACTGACCATCAGACTTCACCAGTTCATCCACTTCGTTCACCAATTCACATCTTCCAATCTCTGTTCAAACTGTCACATAACCACTGTCTACATGACTCTGCACTTCCACCATCAGTCTTGCATCAGACCACATCCACATATTCACTTCATTAACTTCCCACATAACCACCGTCTACATATCAACAACTCTAAATCTATATTAAACAACTCAAAATCAACA
This sequence comes from Allium cepa, assembly GCA_030765085.1. Taxonomy (NCBI): domain Eukaryota; kingdom Viridiplantae; phylum Streptophyta; class Magnoliopsida; order Asparagales; family Amaryllidaceae; genus Allium; species Allium cepa. The sequence continues at coordinate 410,433,622 of CM060937.1, forward strand.
TCAGACCGTCGAGATTTGACCGTATATAAACAACTCTAAATCTATATTTTTGATGTTATAAGAAAACTTCAAGCTGATTTGCGTTTTCTAATTTAAAAAATTTAGAATCTGAATTATATATTTATTTCTATAGGGATTTTTTTTGTAATAACATTAGAGATAAAAATCTGATGTACAAAGCCCCATTTCACAATTTTAATTTTAATTATTCTTTGAAGAAATTGTCTTACAAAAGCCATTTTTATTTTATTTTTCCTTCTACAAATTTAAAGATAGAAATAAAACTTTTCGTTCCATTTTAACACAAGTCCTCACATACTTTTATCCACTTTTTCGAAGTTATTTATAATTTTTATTCTTATTAGTGAGTTGATAGTTATCATTTATATCCAAAAGTTATTTATAGGCATCAACAAACACTTTTTACTTTGTATAACTTTTTATATTATTTTTGAATTATTGAAAATTACCAAAAGTGAGTAAAATCAACACCAAATAATAAAAGTTTAGCTCGACCTAGAAAAACTTGAGTAGAAATGAAAATTACTATTGAGTTTGAAATATTAGAATAGTTTGAATAATATTTACACAATTGAAAGAGAGAGAAAAAATTAAATCATGCATAAAAAATGTATTATTGACAAACTGTTTCAACAAGCAATCAGCATTCCCAAAAAGCAAAAATTTATTGCTTATTCGTTATGCTGAATAGGAGGTAACCAGCATCACTTTTTTAAAACAAACAGTCAAATAACCCTTTTTCGCTTATTCTATTAAGTGTTCAGCTGTTATTTTAGCAAAACAAACAGAGCCTTACTTTTTTTATGGACCACTGACTTCATCCACGTTCATCTTTAGTTAATTTTTTTCCTTCTCGATCTAATAACCGAAATCGTTTGAAACTTTAAACTTGATCAGATAAGCAAGATATGATACTTTGCAATGTTTCAAACTTAACTGAAAACTAGGGTTAAGAAAAAACGCTCACCAGTTCCACCAAGTTTAGGGCAATCAATTCCAAATCGATGCTGATAGAAGAGCCGACGACAGAGACGCTCAATCAAAATCGACACGGAAGATGAACGATGCTGCAATCTGGTGGTAGGAGAATTGAAATCGAAATGGTCAGTTGGAAAAATGAAAAATGATGGAGAGGGAAATGAATTATTAACAGACGAGGGAAAATGAATTTTCTCTGGAAGTAACCACGTGAGTTGGCGGCGAACCAAAATAAACACAGCGACACTATTTTCAGCGTTTATCCTCACGAATAACTCTCTCAGAAACATTTACTACAGCATTCAATGTTTAAACGTTGATAATAAATGCTGTCAAAACAAACTTTTGTTGTAGTGACAGAAACTCTCAATATTAAATTGTCTTGATTTCAAAGGCTAAAATAAGAACTGAATAGAAACTTGACGGTAGCTTGAAAAGAGATGATCTGCTGAAGTCCTAGCCCTGGAGGTGAAGTCTGAATTGAAAATCAGGCTGATCCAAGCGTAAAATAAAACATAAACACTCGAGTCAGGACATACATACTTATACAGTGTAAGCTAATTCAAGTGTACTGTAATATAAAGCAAGTAACTTAAAGGATGCTTGGGACTACCCATCCTCTAAGGATCCGTTAAACTATTTACTATGTATTAATAATTTCGCTATTATAATAGTGTCTATATTAAAATAAACTTACTTTTAAATAGCGTTAAGGAGTTACCCAATCTCTCCCTTAACACAATAATAGTCCCAGTAGTCCATCCAATATCATAGTCCCTCCTGATCGGGAAGCCACCAGAGGATACCACAAGGGCAACAGGAGAAAAACAAACACGTACAAGGCTCGCTATGGTAGGTAACACGGCACAACTAGGCAATTCCAGTGTAGATATACCAATTACGCTTCCGGACCGGAGGTAACGCGTAGCTACTACTACCGCCCACCTCGAACAACACTCCAAATCAAAGGTGCGCACCAAACAATCACAAAAGTAATAGAATGGCATACGAAGAAGTGCGTCCGATCAGAGGTGATACCTCATTAATATGTCGATCGCTCCTGTTTTAGCCACCTTATGCCAACTCACTGGAGTCGGGTCCATGTATTTACCTCAAAGGAACGTCACCGCCATCCTACTTCATTCTGGAATCTCCACCGCGTACACAGTTGTCAAAGTGGTTTTCGGTATCGACAGAAAGTATGTCCATATCCGATCCCGGTCTCTTTGCCAACCAATCGTTATTATTATCCGTGGTTATAAATCTAACATAGTTTTATGTTTCGATAAAATACTATACTTGAAATTATTTAAAAGTGAAGTATGATTCAAAATCCCATATAAATCCCAAAGATTTAACTTTAGTTCAGTATATCAATTTAACCACTTGCAAAGTGCGGACTATCCTTTACAACAGGGTTTAGTAAATTAAATATAATATTAGCAAAATATATGCCTATATTTTGACTTATGAAATCATAATTTTTAAATAATCATCTAAATTACTCAATAATTTATGATTTTTATAAAGTAGGTTTTGCAAATATATATCTAACTCCTTTATATTTACTTATTAAAATTTAATGTGAAATTTCTACGCATTTTTCTTACAATTAAGTTCAATTACTACTAAATTTCTAATTAATTTCCTAACTTATCCTTTTTATCACAAACCACTTTACATTTCTAAATCTAGCTATATTCCAACTTCCATTTTAAGTATTCACTTTATTTAACTATTTAATTCATAGCCAACTTACCCTTTATTTATTTTCTTATATTCAAATTTTACCAAAACATCATATTTTATTTCTTAACTAGAATTCCATTTTATTTTACAAATCAAATTTTTCAAAATGAATTTATACTTTAAATTTTTAACATTTATTTATTTACATATTTAACTTGAAAAATATCACTATACTTATAAAAATCATTTAAATCCACTTTAAACAAAGTGTAATAACATTTTAGATTTTTTTAAAAAAATATTTAAATATTTTCAGAATATATATATACATAACCACAGGTCTGTATAATATTTTCTAACCTAGGTCAAGTGATACGGATAATATATCATTTCAATCCGTAATTTACAAAATAAATACGGGTTCTATCATTTCGAACCCGCAATCCCAAGTTATATAACAAACTAAATAAATAAATAAATATCGTTCGGGCCTATCATTTCAGCCTGTAATGATTCTATACTACAAGGAACTTGCAGTGTGATAAGCAGTAATTATATAAATAGTGTAACAGCATAAATAAAACAGTATATAATATAACTGATGATATGTGGGGTTAATAACAGGATTTTTAACATCATCAATTTATATCACAGTAAAATAAATGAAATAAAATCGTGCTACAATTACACTTGTTATTAATTTACAGATATATAAGTACGTTTGTTAGGTGAGAATACTCACCTTTTCGAAGCTGCAGAATTTATTCAAACAACGATATCTACCCCGAAAGAAGAGTACAGAAGGCACGATCAATTTTCCATGGATGCAACGACTTGATTCAAATCTTGAACAAAGTAATTAAATAAAACTACGTATTCGAATCTTATCACGAACACAGCAAATTTGAAACAAGACTGAATTAAAGAAATTGACACAATGGCTCGACCACTCACCACACGACTTGACCCATTAAAACAAAAGCTCAGCCTGTCCATTTAATTTTTCCAAATCAAAATTTACAAAATAAATTTTATACTCTATATTCTTTTACCCATTTTACAGAATATTATGACGTGTTAATAAAAAGGTGGCTAATCTTATGTGGACAACAATGCAATTTACGGCAGTGATATATAAAGGTGGCGCATGGAATATTTATTTATTTACTATTATTTTTTTCTTTTTTTATTACTAAGTGCAACATGTGGTTTACGTATTAATACTTCATAATTATTCTTAGTATACAATACTTCATATGGATCTGTACATAGTGCATAAAGACTGTTATTCATGTATGCATCTACCTACCTATATTCCCTATATATCCTAACAAGCTAATGCTCAGGATGTTCTACTCACATGCACAGGTGGCTCCCTACTATTCTATTCACCCTCTTATTATAATAATTTTTTCTTTCTTTTTATAAAAAGGCACGGCCCTTGCCAAATTTCAAAACTCGAATGCATGCTCTCTTGAGACTTCACGTCATGGCATAGAGGACTGGTTACACAAGTTACAGGTGGCGCACATTTTACTTTAGAAATGCAAAAGGGTAATTTCAACCTAGTCTTTAGTTGGACAACACAACACTGTGCTTGCTCATATATTCATTCCTGACGTGTACGCATAATTTACTTCTCCCTTTTATATATATGTATATATATTCTTTTTTTTTAACTGAATGCATGCAGTAGCATGCCAAGTCAATGGCTAACGACCCAATCATGCAGGAGCAAAAATGCAAAATGATGCGGCTCTCTTCCCTATTATATATATGTGTAAATATATATATATATACATATTTTCAAAGCCTGAAACACAAACATTTGAAACAAATTAAGGCAGGGTTAAACTTAGGTGGATCAAGCCTATATGCGTGCATGCACTCGAGATTTAGTCCTATAGGATAATGTCAAAAGGTGGCGCATGCATTGTTTTCCCCTTTTTTTCGAACGTTGGCCCGCACAAAGTCACGGGATGGTTCATGGTGTGAGGTCGGTGACAGAACAAGGAGCGAAGGGTGGTGGCGGAGTAGCCGAGCATGGTGGAACAAACAATAGGAAATAGAGAAAAACTAAAAAAAAGGAAAATAAGAAGGGATGCAGCTATGTACCTGAATTTACTGAAGCTCGTGCACAAAACCAAGAAAATGAAAGTCGAAAATTTTGGTGAGAAATGAAAAGAAGGTGTGGGTTATATAAGAGAAAATGAGATTGCGCAATATAAGGAAAAACGGCAAGGAGATCTGGAAACATGTATATGCAGAGGGTATTGATTTTTTTTTTCCAGAGGTGATTTGCGTGAATTCAGGAAGCACGAAATGTTAAACCAAAAATTTTTAAACAGGCAACTCGATTTATTTTTAGTGAAGGGAAAAGGCAAGAAATCAGTTAGCTTTAAATGGAAATGGAAAATTTTGGGTGTGAACGTGTAAATGTTGATTGAGGTGAGAGATATATTTATTATTTTGAAACGTCAATGAATTAAAATCGGCAACTAAATTACGCAAGGGAAAGTGGAAACTCTTAGGGATTTCAATCAAGTTTTAAAAGAAATTAAACAGCTCTCTGGAAGAGTCAAACGATATATACGAATCAAACAAATGGAAGAAATGGCAAGGCACGGTTGAATTTTCTCCTTTAAACATGCACGACAAAAATTAGAATGTGAACGGTTATAAATTATTGTGGATAACGCTTCTATTAAATCAGAAGGTAAGTGAATATAATTAAAATGCGTGCAATTGACACAATAATTTATACCTAAGATATAAGGAAAATAACAGACTTAAATTTTATACGTTTTCTTATATATATATATATATATATATATATATATATACACACACACATACACGGTATTTATTCCCTCAATTTACGCGCCCTTTAAACGCGTAATTATCCAGTTCATTTATACACTATAAATTTTCAAATTTTATTCCTTAATTAAAGTTTGTTTTGTTTACATTTTTTTTGCGTTGATTGTTTTGGCAATAGAGGATAGTCGTTAAAGAAGTATATGATCTATTTTCAATGGGTGCGTGGTTTATATCCTTAAATAGGCTGAGTGAATTAAGCAAAGTAACGGCAAGATATTATCTTGCTATGAAACGGTAATAAAATTTATGGATAACGTTCTATTTAGAACTGATGAGAAAAGGAAAGTGGATATATTTGTCTTTGAACGGAAATGGAATTTGGACAAATTTGGGAACGTGTTTAATAATGAGAAGAAACTAGCGTTGATATTGGAGGAAACTACAATAAGATAAGATTTGAATGTTACTTTAATGAAAGATTCTATATTAAATAAATAGTAGCAGTAAAAAGAGAAATGGATACCTTTTTTTAAAAGGTAAATGGCCGGTCACGGTTAAAGGAAAAATTGAAACGGATATGCTTCCCTCCTACTTGAAAATGCACGTTTACTGATTTATTTAACCATTTTCAGTTAAGGTATATATTTTTGAAATGTGCACCATAGACGCAAAATTAAAGTCCAAAATAAAACGAAAATAACGGATTTAAATTTTATACGTTTTCTTATACATTATTTATCCCAGCAAATAACGCACTCTTTAAATGCGTAATTCAACAGTTCATTAATACATTGTAAATTGTGAAAGTTATTACTTAACTAAAATAGAATTTGTTTACATTCTTTGGATTTATTTACCATTTTCTAAGAAATTTACTAAATTTTAATATATATAATTCATTTTAAAAAGAACAAAAAGGGAAATAAATGTTATTATCAATATAAGTAAACATCCTCACAATAAATCTTATACATATATAATTCTTATATAAAAGATTTAGAAATTAAAAATTTTAAAAATTCCAATTAGAGTTATCTTTAACTAAAGTTAAAATTTCAGAACTCTTGTCCTTTAATAAAAAAAATTGGGAAATGTTTTAATCAATTTTAAAATTTTAGATTTTTATATAATAAACCCCAAAGTTTTATAATTTAAAGTGAAAAATACTTGTTAAAACTTCGGGCCGTTACACTCGCCCCCACTCAGAACTTTTCGTCCTCGAAAAGGAAGAACGCAGTGGAATAGAAACAACCTGAAAGAAAACTAAATTGAAACTCAAAATAGAATCATTAATCTAAAAAATACAAATTCAATTTTAAATTAATAATTGATTTGATCTATTTAATTTTACTTAAGTTAAATTTTACTATTTCAAATTTCATTACTTCATCTTCCAATTATCTTAAAATAAAATTTTCTAAAATCATAAGTTTGAAAATCATTTGTTATACTCAAAGATGTGTTCAATAAATTAATATCTTTTTTTTATAACTAAATTTATTTCTCTCAATATATTTTTATCATCTATGTTAAATATGTTTACACTTATTGCAACTGTTTAAATTTATTCTTAGTTCCTCTAACATCTGTAAATTATTTCATTACCCTTTGTTAATCTTTTTTTTATAACTAGAATTTAAGTGTATAACATTTATTATAACCACTCAAATTTTATTTATAAAACCTTTTTATATTGTATATTATCCAATTATATTGTTAACTTCTGAAAATCAAGGTAAGATATATTGAAATGCAATTGAGTATTATACAAATAAAGCTTTCAAAGTCAATTATCTCAAGTTGGAATCATTTATTCAAAAATTTGATTTTCTTTTTATAATTGAAATTATTCCTCAAGATAAAATTTAAGAATTAAATTTATGATTCCCTTCAAACCATTTAGAGATAAATAAATATATGTACATAATATGTCAAATCAAATTTAAATCATATATCTATATATTATAAATCAAGTCATATTTTAGAGATTCAAATCAATTAAATTCTCAAGATAACACTGTAGCCAGACTACAGAATGGTCTCTTCACTTCGAAACTCGAAAATGAATGTCGATGATGTTGCAGTCATCACTAATATTATTTCCCGGTGACAAAGAGAAGAGCACTGATTTTTAAACCTTTAAAATACTTTGGTAACATATTTGTATTTGAAAATAATTTAAATAATAATATATCCTTTTAAAACTTTAAACACAGGGTTTGAAACCATCGGAAATTGAATTCTTAAGTTCTTATTTTAAATTCATTTTTGTTTCCAAATTAGTTTATAACCATTGTTTATAGTTCAATTATTTATATGAGACAAAACCCATGGTTTACAAAACCATAAATAAATTCAGAGACTATTATCTCTTGACAACTAGTTAAATTAAATATAAAAATTCTGAAAATTTATACTTATATATAATATTAGATTTTATTTTTCCCAAATATAGGAATAAATTTTTCAAAACAAGGATAAAGATTCAAATTTGATGGACTCAAATCCAAGAGAATTTTGATTTAAAGATAAGTTGGAACAGAAGATCCGATGATTAAATAATAGAATTAGGAACTGGATAAGTTTATATAAATCGCGGGCAACCTTAACCTGGTCAACCGTGACTTAAAGAGTAAGATCGATGTGGATTTTCTAGGGTAAATCTACATTCGATCTGAAGAGTTAGAGTCCGGAATAATCAAAGATACTAGCATCTAAACCGAGGATAAATATTGTAACGACCCGTAAATTTAACCGGTTTTAATAATATTATTAATTGAAATTTTGTGGGTTTTTAAATGATAAAATTTTGAAATATAAATTTGATATTTGGAATGCGTCTAATTAAACATAGCAACTGGTAAATTTTCGTCCGAAAATATGAAAGTTCATTTCGTGCGTAAATTTACTTCAATCTAAATCAGTTAGTAATCGATGAAAATAAACCATTTTCGAAACCTAAATATTTTACATAGAAAAATTCTAAATCGTCTTCTAGCAAGACGTCATTTTTCGTTTTTCCGAATTCGGACTTTTTTAGCTCCATCGATCTTATTTTTCGACGTTTTACTGCATTTTCCTTCGGTGAAAATTTTGAATTTTATAATTCGATTGTATCACTAATATCTGTATACCGTTTTAATCGTCTCGTCATGCTGATCTCTGTAGTATATTCATCCCTGTGTTGCGGTGTCCGGTACTCAATGAAAACTACGAAATGGTTAACCGTACTGGTACAACTTCTGGAGTCTTTTGGTTTCGTGTCTCTTCACTGTCCACATGAATCTCATAAATCAAATAGCTGCCAATGAGGAATTCGTCGTGGTTATAGCCCAGCTTCAATAATTCCTTCAATTTTGGACTGTCAGTAATGACTTATAACAAGTGAAAATGAGACTTTTTGCTTTATTCTAACTTTATTATAATTTGGTTATTTTAAAAAACTTTCTGTACTTCGACGTCAAGTACCCCTGGTTGGGGAGGATGAAGTATCAACGCTCAAGTTTTAATGAGTCTGATGTTATTAAGATAGCATCTCATTCCTTTGTTCGACAAAAGGTATATTCATATATAATAATGAATATGAAGCGGGTATAGTTTAGTGGTAAAAGTGTGATTCGTAGAATACAACTATTGACGGGTTCATTCGATCACTTCAATTCATTAATTGCTGGATGCATGCATCAGAAGTCATATTTTAAATCCCATCAAGCCTTTTATTTCCAGATGTTAACCTTGTTTTATTTGTGATATTATAAATTAAATGCTTCTTCGTATATTATAGCAACTAGAAAGCTTCTTCCTCCTGTCACTGCAAATCATATATGATAATATATATTTTTTGAAATGTTATTGAGCAAGCCTACTCCTCTCGTTTATTTGAACCCGACCCTTGCAAGAGTAACTCCATCGGCCGATCTTCTTCTCCTCTCTCTCACGCACCTCCTCTTCCTGGCCGGACCCGCGAAATCCCGCCTCTCCATTGGCCACTACGCAGCCATCTCCGCTTCAAATTCCATCACCACTTCGCTGGCGTGAATGTCGCCACTTCCTCCACGTGCTGGCCAACATCCGCCCGAGCCTACCACGGCCACACCCTCTTACCTCTCTCCCCTCTCTTTTCCTCCACCGAGCTACATCTCCACGCACCGCCGCCACCCCAGATCTGGCCCGAGCCACGCAAGCACACGACCACCTTATCTCCACCATCGCAAGATCTGCCCAGACGTGGGGCAACGCCCAGCCTTGTTCCCCCTGCTCGCTACCCTTCTGTTTTCCTCGAGCCTAACTACCCCGCCCAATGACCTGCCGCTTTCTTTTCTGGCCAGCCTCGTCGTTCATCCCATCATCGCCAAGCCTTGTCAAGGCCTCTGCCTTCATCTCGCAGCCTGTCGTATGAGTCATTGGTAGGTAAGTTAGTGTGTGTGTACATATATATGTTTTTAAAATATAATTTAAAGGTATACATATGCATATATGATGTGTATATATATATATATAATTATACACTTAAGTTATATGTTATATATATCATTTGTTGTGACATGTAAGCTTTACAGTTTATATATATACTTACAGTGAAAATTATATTGTTTTGTTAAAGTGTTATACTATATGAGTTGTCAGATTTATATAACAGTGTAGAGGTATTATATTTATATACTAAGTTATGCAATTTTTTACAGTATATAATAAGTTATATATATATAACAGTAGCTTATATGAGAAAATATATATATATATATAAACTACGGAATGGTTACTTTGTAAAGTAGGTGGTATTATTACAGTATGTTATATTATGTAATCTATGTCAATTGAGCTGTATAAGTTTATGAGATTTGCAGTTACATATATGTAATATATATATATATACAAGTTTAGTTTTCATATTATATAAATTGTATATGCACAGTTTTAAAATATATAAGTGTTAGTATATATATATATATATACTTTTAAAATATACAGGTATGTTGACTTTTACAGTTTAGATAGATTTATATATATAAGTGTTGTTTAGATACATAGGATGTATGTACCGGTTGTATAAATCTGATATAAGAATTTCAATCTGAATATTTTGCAGAATGATTTTCTTTTGCGTTATGTAAGATCTGGTTGTTTTAATTATATATGAATTTATATATGACCTGGTGTTTCCTCGTCTTTGCGTGTGTCAGTTATATGTTGAAGTATATATTCTAGTTTGATAAAGTGATGTCAGTAATGATATATTGTTTATTTAAATTTTTGTTTTCTGTATATGTACAGATATATGTAAAGTTGGTTTAATATATTACAAAGTTCTAATGTTTACCAAATAGTGTGTTCAATTTTATATAAATATTGCTTTACAAATATTGTTAAGTATTGTTTGGAAATATAAAATATATTGACTTATAAATATATGTGTTTAAGAATAATGATTTTTAATTATATATATTATTTTTTTTAAATTATGATTTAAAAAAATCATAATAATATATTTTCTGTTTGTGTCAGGCTGATCTGATTTATTCCCATCAACTCTTATTATCAGTTGTCCGTCAAATTCGTGCCAATCTAGCTCTGCTTTGAGATTCGTGCTTGGATTCATAACTCGTCTGCTTCTCGTTCTTCTCTAGCCTCGAAAAGTGAGTAATCACTCACGATTAATGTTCTTTTATTTATTAAATTTGATTTCAATTGAAACGAAAATTGAAATATGCTGCTGCCAGTTATTTCCACCGTTAAATATATGTTATTACCTGTATCAGTTCACCAGTGACATCTGACACCATTATCTGTTAATTATACGATGATAATGTCGTTTGATTGATAATTAATTGATTGCTTGTTGTTTATATTGGATGTTAAATTGTAATGTATAAAGTGATAAATGTTGTGCAATTGAATTTGACGTAGGATAGTTAAAAAAAAGTTGAATTGACATATGTTTTGAATTTGATTAGTTAATTTGAATAATATGACCCCTTAAATGTTTAATTATTCGACACGTAGAACGGTTAATTACCCTTGAACCAGTTGAATTTATGTTGTATTAATTGATGAAGTATGAAATTGAATAATTGATGTAAAGTGTAGAATTGCATAGAATAATAAGTGAATAATCTTTAATCTATATGAAATGATAGTGTAGATTCTAGAAATAATTATATTAATTCGCACAAATAACAATGTGAATTAATACGATTATTTCGGGATTATTTGAATTGATTATTGGATTGTTATTAATTGTTGTTATTGCTTGTTTATTTACTTTGACACCATCCCAGTTATCACACTGCAAGTTCCCTTTGTTAGGCTTTGATTTTTGAATTGAAATGGAATTGGGTTGAATTGATAAATACCCAAATGAACTTGACTTAGGATAGAGAATTAAATAAACCCGATTGGTCAATAATTTGATTTGAAATAAAATAAAGATTTTATTTGAATAACAAGGTTTGAAATAATATTGGAACGTAAATTTTGATGAAAGGAAAATGTTAATATTGAAATCTAAAACAAAATATAAATGTAATAACTGATGAAAGAACATTGTTTGAAATGAATTATTTAACAATTAAATTTGGAATTATTCATTGAATTAAGTTTGAAATGATTTAATAATTAAGCTGAATTTATAATTAAGTTTGGAATTATTAAGATTGAAATTATTTAATAATTGAATAAGATTGAATTATTTGATAATTGAATAAAAAAATTGAATTCTTTGACAAGAGAAATTGAACTTTTGGATAAGTGAATTGGAACTTCGTAAATAATTGAAATTGAGATTCTTTGTTAATTAAGTTTCGGAAATTATTTAAGTAAGCCAGTAAGTGAAATTGAATTTCTTTAATAAGAAATAAAATGTGTTTTATTGAAATTAATGTAAGGATTGAAATTTAAGGAATTTGATTTGACAAATTTAATTTAATTAAATTAAGTTTGTAAGTTTTGATATAATGAAGTTAACTTAAGCGATTGATTTGAGGACTTGGAAATTAAAAAGAATTGTTTTGGATGTTGAATTAACTTAACGAATATCGAATAAAATCGATAAATAAATTTAAATTTATTTGAATGTTAAATTTAATTAATTTAAACAATTTCGGAATGAAACTTTTGTACGAACTTGAATCAATATTTGAATTGTTTAAATATAATTTGAAATTAAATTATAAGATTTTGGAATAGTAATTTGGAAGTTCAAAATGTAAATTATGGAAATTGATATAGAAAGACATATGGAATGTTATTACGAATTCTAATTGAAATTGAAATTGATTGTTTGAAATATATTAAACGACCAATCGATGTAATAAATACGTAGTTATTAAAGAGACCGGGATCGGATATGGACATACTCTCTGTCGATACCGAAAACCACTTTAATAACTATTATACGAGGAGAGTTGATCCAGAATGAAGTTGATGGTTTGGTGAACGCGTTGACTGAAGAAAGAGAACGATATTGGATGACCCCTGACATGACTAAAACAGGAGCCGTGCTGGGCCATTGAGGTTCGCCATCTCTAGCGGACACACTTCTTCGATACCATATCTATTACTTTTGTGATTCGATTTGGGTGCACCCCTTGATTTGGGAGTGTTGTTTCGCGGTGTTGAGGTAGCTGCTGGCTATGCATCAGTCCGGATCACGCAACTACTACTATCCTAGTTGGTATCGCCTCATGTACCTTGTCATACTGATTATCCTATTCGCGACCACTACGTTTTTTTTGTGTTATACCTATGGGGTACCCTCTGATAACCACCAGTTTACGGTGGGGTTTACGGTGTGGTATAGACTATGGCATTATAAAATGTGTTAAGGGGAATTATGGTAACGCTTAACGCTATTTTAATACTTTATATTACAGATAGACATTATCTACTTAGCGTACATTACTACCTAGTAGATAGCTTAACGGATCCTTAGAGGATGGTTATTCCAACATCCTTTGAGTTACTTGTATTTCGATTGCTATTTCACTTGAGTTAGATTTATTGATATGAGAATATTAATCCTGACTCGAGTGTTTTGTGTTTTCCTTTACGCTCGGGTCAGACTGAGTGGTTCAGCTTTTGAGACTCACCTTTGGAGTTGGAGCTTTACTTGAAGATCCAGCCATATATTCTGCTTTCAGTATCCGATGATTTCAGTGATGTATTCTGATTTGTAACTGATGTATCGTGTTACTCTTTCGTTGTATCGGTATAACTCTGAGGTATCTTATATACCTATATAGTAGCTTCATGAACTACTATCTCTTTTATTTCCGCTGCATATTATTACTCTGTGTATGTGATCTGTGATTATTTATTTACTATATATCTCAGTTTTGCCAAATTTAGATTAACAATCCGATATTTTGAATTATTCAAGTCCGACATGTGCGGACACGAATAGTCCAAAATAGTGGATCGTTACAAATATAAATCTTTGGAGAATCAATGTTAATTGTAAAGGAGTTTCAACCCTTTATTAGAATATTGGCGAGACCGCCAATTCACTATAAAGATCATCCGAAGTGGAGTTATGGGATACTCTAGAATCGAAAGAAGATGAATAGTGAGGGACACGAATGAATTTTGGAACCGCTGGGAACGTTTCAAAATTCAAAGGAAATCGAATCAAAAGGAAGAGATTGAATGAAAGTGATTCCGTATATCAAATTTACCATACATTCTAAGTTTTGCCTAGAGCCAAAGCTTTGATACCAAACTAGAACGGGCGTGCCAGTGGGGTAACGCCTACCGTAGCATACACTGGTACCTACGTTCTGCCTTTACGGCCAGCCTCTCTACTGCACCACCAACCCCCGCGGGGACATGTTGGAGTAAGAGTCAACCGTTCACTACCAAACCATGAAGCGAGAACCCCCTATCATGCTGCACACTCCAAGTGCAATGGCAGACACACATGTCGGACTTGAATTGTTCAAAATACCGCATTGTAAATAAAATGTGGCAAATCTCAGAATATACAGTAAATAAATAATCACAGACATAGAAATCAGAATACTCACAGCGGAATTAAAATTAACTTAGTGGTTCATGAAGCCACTGTCCATAGTCTCAAAAAAAAAGTACATAATCTTAAACCAAATAAAGTTTGAAATATCCACAAAAACTCTCAATATTAAATTGTCTTGATTTCAAAGGCTAAAATAAGAACTGAATAGAAACTTGACGGCGGCTTGAAAAGAGATGATTTGCTGAACTCCTAGCTCTGGAGGTGAAGTCTGAACTGAAACTCGGGCTGACCCGAGCATAAAATAAAACATAAACACTCGAGTCAGGACATACATACTTATACAGTGTAAGCTAATTCAAGTGTACTGTAATATATAGCAAGTAACTTAAAGGATGCTTGGGACCGCCCATCCTTTAAGGATCCGTTAAACTATTTACTATGTAGTAATAATTTTGCTATTATAATAGTGTCTATATTAAAATAAACTTACTTTTAAATAGCGTTAAGGAGTTACCCAATCTCTCCCTTAACACAATAATAGTCCCACTAGTCCATCCAATATAATAGTCCCTCCTAATCGGGAAGCCACCAGAGGATACCACACGGGCTACAGAAGAAAAACAAACTCGTACAAGGCTCGCTATGGTAGGTGACATGACACAACTAGGCAATGCCAGAGTAGATATACCAATTACGCTTTCGGACCGGTGGTAACGCGTAGCTGCTACTACCGCCCACCTCGAACAACACTCCAAATCAAAGGAGCGCACCAAACAGTCACAAAAGTAATAGAATGGCATACGAAGAAGTGCGTCCGATCAGAGGTGCTTCCTCATTAATCCGTCGATCGCTCCTATTTTAGCCACCTTATGCCAACTCAAGGGAGTCGGGTCCACGTATTTACCTCAAAGGAACGTCACCACCATCCTACTTCATTCTAGAATCTCCACCGCGTACACGGTTGTCAAAGTGATTTTCGATATCGATAGAGAGTATGTCCATATCCGATCCCGGTCTCTTTGCCAACCAATCGTTATTATTACCCGTGGTTATAAATCCAAAATAGTTTTATGTTTCGATAAAATACTATACATGAAATTATTTAAAAGTGAAGTATAATTCAAAATCCCATATAAATCCCAAAGATTTAACTTTAGTTCATTTGTATCAATTTCAGAACTTGCAAAGTGCGGACTATCCTTTACAACAGGGTTGAGTAAATTAAATATAATTTTAGCAAAAATATATGCCTATATTTTGACTTATGAAATCATAATTTTTAAATAATCATCTAATTACTCAATAATTTATGACTTTTATAAAGTAGATTTTGCAAATACATATCTAACTCCTTTTTATTTACTTACTAAAATTTAATGTGAAATTTCTATGCATTTTCTTACAATTAAGTTCAATTACCACTAAATTTCTAATTAATTTCTTAACTTACCCTTTTTACCATAAACCACTTTACATTTCTAAATCTAGCTATATTCTAACTTTCATTTTAAGTATTCACTTTATTTAACTATTTAATTCATAGCCAACTTACACTTTATTTATTTTCTTATATTCAAATTTTACCAAAACATCATATTTTATTTCTTAACTAGAATTCCATTCTATTTTACAAATCAAAATTTTCAAAATGAATTTATACTTTAAATTTTTAACATTTATTTATTTACATATTTAACTTGAAAAATATCACTATACTTATAAAAATCATTTAAATCCACTTTAAACAAAGTGTAATAACATTTTAGATTTCTTTTAAAAATATTTAAATATTTCCAGAAAATATATATATATATATATATATATAACCACGGGTCTGTATAATATTTTCTAACCTAGGTCAAGTGATACGGATAATATATCATTTCAGTCCGTAATATATAAAATAAATCCGGGTTCTATCATTTCGAACCCGCAATCCCAAGTTATATAATAAACTAAATAAATAGATAAATATCGTTCAGGCCTATCATTTCAGCCCGTAATGATTTTATACTACAGGGAACTTGCAGTGTGATAAACAGTAATTATATAAATAGTGTAACAGCATAAACAAAACAGTATATAATATAACTGATGATATGTGGGGTTAATAACAGGATTTTTAACATCATCAATTTATACCACAGTCAAATAAATGAAATAAAATCGTGCTACAATTACACTTGTTATTAATTTACAGATATATAAGTACGTTTGTCAGGTGAGAATACTCACCTTTTCGAAGCTGCAGAATTTATTCAAACAACGATATCTACCCCGAAAGAAGAGTACAGAAGGCACGATCAATTTTCCGTGGATGCAACGACTTGATTCAAATCTTGAACAAAGTAATTAAATAAAACTACGTATTCGAATCTTATCACGAACACAGCAAATTTGAAACAAGACTGAATTAAAGGAAATTGACACAATGGCTCGACCACTCACCACACGACTTGACCCATTAAAACAAAAGCTCAGCCTGCCCATTTAATTTTTCCAAATCAAAATTTACAAAATAAATTTTATACTCTATATTTTTTTACCCTTTTTACAGAATCTTATGACGTGTTAATAAAATGGTGGCAAATCTTATGTGGGCAACAATGCAATTTACGGCAGTGATACATAAAGGTGACGCATGGAATATTTATTTATTTACTATTATTTTTTCTTTTTTTCTTTTTTTTACTAAGTGCAACATGTGGTTTACGTATTAATACTTCATAATTATTCTTAGTATACAATACCTCATATGGATCTGTACATAGTACATAAAGACTGTTATTCATTTATGTATCTACCTACCTATATTCACTATATATCCTAACAAGCTAATGCTCAGGATGTTCTACTCACATGCACAGGTGGCTCCCTACTATTCTATTCACCCTCTTATTATAATAATTTTTTCTTTCTTTTTATAAAAAGGCACGGCCCTTGCCAAATTTTAAAACTTGAATGCATGCTCTCCTGAGACTTCACGTCATGGCAAAAAGGACTGGTTACACAAGTTACAGGTGGCGCACATTTTCTACTTTAGAAATGCAAAAGGGTAATTTCAACCTAGTCTATAGTTGGACCACACAACACTATGCTTGCTCATATATTCATTCCTAACATGTACGCATAATATACTTCCCCCTTTACACACACACACACACACACACATATATATATATATATATATATATATATATATTCATTTTTTCTTTGCAGTAGCATGCCAAGTCAGTGGCTAACGACCCAATCATGCAGGAGCAAAAATGCAAAATGATGCGGCTCTCTTCCCTATTATATATATATATATATATATATATATATATATATATGCATACTTTCAAAACCTGAAACGCATACATTTGAAACAAATTAAGGCAGGGTTAAACTTAGGTGGCTCAAGCCAATATACGTGCATGCACTCGAGATTTAGTCCTATAGGCTAAAGTCAAAAGGTGGCGCATGCATTATTTTTCCCTTTTTTTCGAATGTTGGCCCGCACAAAGTCACGGGATGGTTCATGATGTGGAGTCGGTGACAGAACAAGGAGCGGAGGGTGGTGGCGGAGTAGCCGAGCACGGTGGAACAAACAATAGGAAATAGAGAAAAACTAAAAAAAGAGGAAAATAAGAAGGAAGAAGGGATGCAGCTATGTACCTGAATTTACTTAAGCTCATGCACAAAACCAGGAAGATGAATGTCGAAAATTTTGGTGAGAAATGAAAAGAAGGTGTGGTTTATATAAGAGAAAATGAGATTGCGCAATATAAGGAAAAACAGCAAGGAGATCTGGAAACAAATATATGCAGAGAGTATTGATTTTTTTTTCCAGAGGAGATTTGCATGAATTTAGGAAGCACAAAATGTTAAACCAAAAAATTTTAAACAGGCAACTCGATTTATTTTTAGTGAAGGGAAAAGGCAAGAAATCAATTAGCTTTAAATGGAAATGGAAAATTTTCGGTGTGAACGTCTAAATGTTGATTGAGGTGAGAGATATATTTATTATTTTGAAACGTCAATGAATTAAAATCGGCAACTAAATTACGCAAGGGAAAGTGCAAACTCCTAGGGATTTCAATCAAGTTTTAAAAGAAATTAAACAGCTCTTTGGAAGAATCAAACGATTATATACGAATCAAACAAATGGAAGAAATGGCAAGGCACGGTTGAATTTTCTCCTTTAAACGTGCACGACAAAAATTAGAATGTAAACAGTTATAAATTATTGTGGATAACGCTTCTATTAAATCAGAAGGAAAGTGAATATAATAAAAATGCGTGCAACAGACACAATAATTTATGCCCAAGATATAACGAAAATAACGGACTTAAATTTTATACGTTTTCTTATATATATTGTATTTATTCCCTCAATTTACGCGCCCTTTAAACACGTAATTACCCAGTTCATTTATACACTATAAATTTCCAAATTTTATTTCTTAATTAAAGCATGTTTTGTTTACATTTTTTTTGTGTTGATTGTTTTGGCAATAGAGGATAGACGTTAAAGAAGTATAGGTCTCTTTTCAACGGGTGCGTGATTTATATCCTTAAATAGGCTGAGTGAATTAAGCAAAGTAACGGCAAGATATGATCTTGCTATGAAACGGTAATAAAATTTATGGATAACATTCTATTTAAAACTGAAGAGAAAAGGGAAGTGAATATATTTGTCTTTGAACGGAAATGGAATTTGGACACATTTGCGAACGTGTTTAATAATGAGAAGAAACTAGCGTTGATATTGGAGGAAGCGACAATAAGATAAGATTTAAACGTTACTTTGATGAATGATTTTATATTAAATAAATAGTTGCAGTAAAAAGAGAAATGGGATATCTTTTTTTAAAAGGTAAATGGTCAGTCATGGTTAAAGGAAAAATTGAAACGGATATGCTTCCTTCCTACTCGAAAATGCACGTTTACTAATTTATTTAACCATTTTCAGTTAAGGTATATATTTTTGAAATGTGCATCATAGACGCAAAATTTAAGTCCAAAATAAAATGAAAATAAGGGATTTAAATTTTATATGTTTTCTTATACGTTATTTATCCCATCAAATAACGCGCCCTTTAAACGCATAATTCAACAGTTTATTAATACATTGTAAATTGTGAAAGTTATTACTTAACTAAAATAGAATTTGTTTACATTCTTTAGATTTATTTACCATTTTCTAAGAAATTTATTACTAAATTTTAGTATATATAATTCATTTTAAAAAGAACAAGAAGGGAAATAAATGTTATTACCAATATAAGTAAAATCCTCATAATAAATCTTGTACATATATAATTCTTATATAAAAGATTTAGAAGTTAAAAAAATTTAAAATTCGAATTAGAGTTATCTTTAACCAAAGTTAAAATTTCAGAACTCTTGTCCTTTAATTAAAAATTTGGGAAAGTTTTAATCAATTTTAAAATTTTAGATTTTTATATAATAAACCCCAAAGTTTTATAATTAAAAGTGAAAAATACTTGTTAAAACTTCAGGCTGTTACATCTATTCTACTTCATATTACCGATACTGACTGATTTGTGTAGCTAGACTGACCCGTGTTTTTATACTCGGGTCAGAACGAGTTGTTTCAGGTATCATCTATTGGTCTTAGCTTGAAGTTGATGTTGGATATCAGCTCTCCTTTCTCTTAAACAATTTCTATTCTTCCGCATACTCTGATGTATTTATATTTGATTTAGTTTGTATGATGTGGTCGAGTACCACCTTTATTTGTATTCATATTGTATTGTACTAAACATGTATCAGTGTATATATATGATGTTGATTATTGTTCTGTGATGTGCTTTACATTTATTTATTGTATTTTGTTCTGATAGATCCGTTAGCCACCTATAGTTTTGGATTAAGCATTTACTGTGTATGTCGATCCATTGAGATAGAAAAGAAAAAAATTATATTGCATTTATCGATATATTCAGTAGATGTTTAAGACAAAGTTATAGATGGTCGCCCTTAACCAGCCCTATTCTCCACTTTAGTAGACGGAATTACTCGTTAATTCTCTTTACTAAGGTGGGTCTCGAGGTGGGGTGTTACACTAGGCATTTACAACAACTAATCCATATTAAAACTGAACTTGTAGCAATCCCAACGCAGCGGATTATATGTAGTATAAAGATACGTCTCGCCATCCAGCTTGTCTTCGGATCTCCACAGCAAATTCTTGACTTCGCTCCCGAATAACTGATAACCTGACTCTGAGCTACTCGTGTCGAAAATTATGGGCACCCAGAGTTTAGAAAGGGAACAATAAACTCCAGGTCAGTCATGGAAATTGTGACGACCCGCCTTTCCCTAACCCAGAAAGACGTTTCATCATTAAGAAAGAAAGGGATAGAAATAGAAAAGAATAGAAAGAAAGAACAACAACATCAGAATCTCACAGCGGAATGGAACAAAATATAATACATCACATATCTATTACATAGTTATACATACATCAGAGTCGAACAATATCATATAACAGGACTATCATATACATACATGACCATACCTACATCCAGAATACAACATCACTAACTACACAACGGAACTACATATATAGATACATACGTCTGGTCTTCTCCCAAAATAGCTCCTCCAGAAAAGCAACACTTCTAGATATCTATCACTTGGCTACTCGTAAAAATTTGATTACCCAAGAGTTTATGAAAACACAAAATATAAACTCCGGGTCAGACATGGGTCTGGTATGAGTAAACAGGTTAAAATTACTTAACTTTGAAAATCATTTGAAAATAAAGGTATCACGTAAGACAACCCACAAATAAATATGGGTAAGTTTTTACCTTACGCTAACCAAAACATTTTATAGGAAATTCTGTGATATTATAATAGTGTCTAGGGTTTTCAAGTAAATAGAAAATAGCTGAAATTGTTACATCTATTAAATTCCAGCTACTAGCCACGAAAGTGGGTAATACAAATCAAAACCGTAGGGTCTCGTAGGGTAAATGGATTTCCAACAATGGCAGGGCTACTGGGGTACCGCCCGTCACAGTACGGGGCCTAGATCACCGTACCGAGGATTACTCCCTTCATCCCCTGCAACACAAGGCCGGAACCATTCCTTACTGAACAGTCCCGAACAAGATAACCCCGCAGTTGTGGCCAACAACTGCCCACTAAGCCGAAATAAAAAGGGACATCTAGACAGGGGAAAATCTTGTCCTGCTTGGGCATGACCCGCCTAACCTTGCTGCATCTCCCCTGTTTTAGCCATTCCCGGTTGATGAGGCTTGAGGCTACAATTACCTTTATTGAACAAATCACTTAGAATGCTCATCGTCCGCCTGACGATGTGTTGTAAGCATTCAATCCATACAAGTTCGTTCCGGGTTCGAACGAAACCGAAGGCATTATCTCGTTACACTCATTTTGGAATCACCCTCAGAGTTAACGACGATAACCCTTGCATTCTGAAACTCCATCTCGATCTCCATTTGTTAAGTTACGACCTATCGTTTAATTGGGATCGATGTGGTTTTCGGAGAATCAAAATTGATTCTTCCGATCCCGGTCTCATCGGATCCAAACGCCATTTTAAGGGCCAAGTTGTCTATTTAACTTAACAGTTTAATTAAATATCAGAAATTAACATATCAGATATATCAGATAAATCATATACAGTTAACACAGATATCAATAATATATCACACATATCACAGAAATATCATCAACAAATATCACAGTCAACCAAACAGAGTTATCAATGCATATCAAACAATTTGGTTTTACTTAACTAAATTATCTGCTTAAGAATAAACTATTTTATCCCGTTTAATTAATTACTGATTAATTAACTTATTGATGATCAATTTTATTAATTAGTTAATCATTAATAATTAATTTATTAATCATCTCATCTTTAATTAATTATTTAATTAATTAACTTCTATTCATTAACTATTACTCAATTACCCAATTAATTAGTTTATTCTTAATTAATAATTAATAATTAATAACTTACTTATTAAAATGAATTAAGTATTTAATTATCACAAATTACTTTACTTATCAATTTAATTAAAGTGTAATATCTTTAATTAATCTCGTGAGTTAATTTCCATTCACTAATTAACTTTTTAATGATAAGCTTATGTTCTTAAGATTTGAATTGATTAAATCTTTATTTCAAAATCAGCTTAAAGTTATTAATTTAAAATTCAAGTATAAATTTTAATTAACATTCCATCTACTTACTGATAATCTTCTACCTTTATATAATTACTTAAATCAAGTCTTTAATTAAAACGTTAGCTTAATTAATTAACATTTGTTTATTGAACTTAGTTATAAGCCTGTACAAAATCATTCCAGACCTTGAAAGCACCGAGGCACAATAGTACCATACTCGAGAAAACCCCGAGTTTCCCCGCGTCTCACCCGTGTTACTCTCCCCTTCCATTTCTTCTTCTTTCCAGTTCTTTTCTTCTTCTTTCTTTTTTTTTTAGTTAAGTTGAAAACGTACCTGAAGCTACTCTCGCACGCTACTCGGAGAAACACGGGAATTACTCGAAGCATTCCTCACAAATGTCTCGAGCAACCCACGCGTTAACCCAGAACCCAAAGAAAACGCGACACTGATCACCGAACCCCACTTCGCCACCGTGCACGTGCACGGTGGCTCACCTTGCCTGCGGCGACTCCCTACAGTCCCCACACACCACAAAACACCCACTTAAGTGAATTCGAAGCCCAAAATTCAAATACGAGTTGAAATGAAGAATTCGACCTCCAGCTCCAACAAACGAAAACATCACTGATGAACCAAACACGCGCGCAGCCACCACACATCACCAGAGGTGATGAAAATTCACCAAGACGACGCCTACACCTCCACCTAGCTTCACCTACAGTCGCGCTTCACTCGGTTTCAAATTGGAGCCGAAATCAATGCGTTTACAGAACTTTGAAAAATATGGGTTTAATCCCTATTTATGATTCAAACTCAAAACATATGCATTCGAAAAATAAATTACTATTTTTCTAGGGTTGATATCTCTTTAACCTTACTTCATTCAAATTTTCAGGATTTAAAATTTACTCTATTACCCACAATTTACAAAAACACATTTCTATTTTATTTCGAAACTGCTCTTAACTCCTTTACATAAAAATCATAATTTTTATGCTAAAAATCATAATTACTTATATGAAATCTAAATATGTTATTGAATTTTCAAATTTAAACATTTGAATTTTAATCTTTAATTTCTTGTTTACCTGTAGTTGAATAATACAGTATCCATATTATACTGTTAAAGCTTGAACATGATTTGCAGGCTTGTTTCATATAAACAAACTCAATTTTTTTTTCCAATACAACATTTAAATCGTTATATGACTAAGATTTGTTTAAACTTGAAGTACTAATCAATAACAGTTATGCAACTTCCAGTGCAATCAACATATATACAGAACAGTATATATTTAAACTTCATCAACATATATCAGTGAGAGAAAAATATGCAAGCTAAAATTTTGAAAATTAGTTTTGTTTACTCACTTATCAAAAACTGTTGAACAGAAAGTGTTGAAGAAGATACTTGCAAAAGAACTTTCCTGAAGCTCCCCTCTATTCTTCTTTTCTGTTTCTATTTCTTTGCTTGTTTACAGCTTTTACTTCTTCTTCTAGTTTCAGTTGTTCAGTGTTCATAAGTAATCTGAAGGTTATAAGTGATATATATATAAAAACTGATGATATATAAGTAGATTCATATAGAAGCTTAATACTGGTTGCAACTGGACAGTTTTATTATTTGCAAGTCACTCTTTCTTTTTATTGGTTAAGATAGCATATACTGCAGAGAGTAATAATATAAGAAAATTTCGACTGTGTACTTAGTTGAACAAGAAGTTAGGTTAATAAATGTTATGTTATTAATTATGACAGCAAGTTATTAATGGTTACTGACAGTTTCTATTTATTACAAAGATATTTATGTTTCTTACTTTGTTTTGTACAAAATACTTATCATTATTTCGGCCAACAAGTGTTGCCAGCTACAGATTTTTTTTTTTCTTTTCTGTTTTATCTATGAAGTGATAACTTGCTTTATGTTGAAATGAACTCTGTTTCTAATGCCTGAATGTTTTCATTTGTTAAGTAGCTTGCCTTGTTTCTTTGCACTTGCATATACATGTTATATATTTTACAAACTTCCTGATATGATTATATTGTTAACATGTTTTTGTTTACTTATTTTTGTTAGTTATATTCTATATGAAATTTCATACTTGTTCAAATGATTTTTAACATTTTATTTAAGGTTGTTGTGTTGCACAATTTAAATGTTGTAGATCATTGTTTGTCTAAAAATACTTGTTTTTGTATATTTCACATTATAATTTATATGTTGTATTTTTATGTTACTTTAATTACATTTATAATGTATGTTTGTGTTATATACTAATTTTTTTGAATGTTTACACTTATATTGTTTTGCACTACCAAATTTATGTTAAATAATTTCATGTTTGTTTATTTTAAAACTTATCATTTTAAAAACTAAAAGTGTATTCATATGTATTTTATAAAATATCAAATAATGAATCTTTGATTTAATTCTATTGAATAAATCCTATTTTGTTTTAAATGGTTTTGAAGTGTTTAAATATTAAATTTCAAATCAAAATTTCCTTTTATAAACATATATAACTGTTAAATATTTAATATCTCATCAATTTAAATATTGACAAGCTTATATTTGATTTAATTTAGATTTAATATTTATTAAAATATATCGTCAAAATTCCGGGTCGTTACATTCCTCCCCCCTTAAAAGAATTTCGTCCCCGAAATTTAAACAACACTAAATGCAAAAGCTCTTATATTAACAATCCAAACATACATATCATTCATACAATAACAAACAAACAAACAGTCTATTCTAACAAACAACACTAGTTATCCGAACATAAATCCGGATAAGCACTCCTAAAACTATCAAGAGTTTCCCAGGTACAATCTCTGGGATCCTCACTCCATTGCACCTTGACGAGTTTCACCGCTTTGTTCCTGAGTTGCTTCTCGTCTCTGTCCACAATCTGAACTGGATTTCTGACCACAGTTAAATTGGGTTCTACTTCCAAATCTTCTTGAATTACCGGTTCTACAACCAGTGAGGGATCATGAACAAATTTCCTCAAATGCGATACATGAAACACATTGTGAATCCCAGACATCCGTTCTGGTAATTCAATCCCATAGGCCACAGTTCCAATTCTCTCCAACACTCGGAATGGTTCAATGTATCTCGGAGCAAGTTTTCCCGTCTTTCCGAATCTTATAGCACCTTTAATTGGGGAAACTTTAACAAAAACCAAGTCTCCGATCTCAAATTCCAATGGCCTTCGTCTTCTATCCGCATATTTCTTCTGACGATCTTGAGCAGCTTTCATTCTTTTCTTAATAAGCTCAACCTTCGCAGAAGCTTCACGAATAAGATCGGGTCCGAGCACAAGACGATCCTTCGATTCAATCCAACAAGATGGAGATCTACATGGCCTTCCGTATAAAGCTTCATAAGGAGCCATCTTAATACTTGCTTGATAATTGTTATTATAAGAAAATTCCACTAAATGAAGATGGTCCTCCCAAGATCCTCCAAAATCTAAAACATAAGCCCGTAACATATCCTCAAGAATACGATTCAGCCTCTCTGTCTGTCCGACCGTTTGAGGATGATAGGCTGTACTTAATCTCAAATCTGTTCCCATTGCTGATTGCAGAGCTTCCCAAAATTTGCTAGTGAAAATAGGATCACGATCACTTACTATGCTGACTGGGACACCATGCAATCGAACTATCTCCTTCAAGAAAATTTCTGCCAAAGAAACTGCAGTACGGGTTGCCTTTACTGGTATAAAATGGGCACTCTTAGTTAAACGATCTACAATAACCCATATACCGTCATTTCCTTTCCTGGTTCTAGGCAAACCATCAATAAAATCCATCGATATCATTTCCCATTTCCAATTCGGAATTTCCAAAGGTTGCAATAACCCGGCAGATTTCTGTTGATCACCTTTCACTTGCTGACAAATGGCACAACTGTTCACAAATCTAGCAACATCCTTCTTCATATTCGTCCACCAGAAAGCTCTCCTCATATCTTTATACATCTTCGAGATTCCAGGATGAATATTCAATTTGGAACAATGACTCTCTGATAAAACTTCCTGCTTCAACTCCTTGTCATTCGAAACACAAATTCTCCCGTTGATCCTTAGTGTTCCTTGATCATCAATTTCAAAACTGGGACACTGATCTCTTCTGACTCTTTTGATGATCCTTCTCAACATCTTATCAGATTCTTGCTTGCTTGAGATCCTTTCAATAAGAGATGGAACCACTTCCAGAAGAGATAAAACCGCGTTCCTACTGAGAGCATCAGCTACGACATTCGCTTTTCCCGACGTGTACAGAATATCCAGATCATAGGATGCAAGAAATTCAACCCACCGCTGTTGTCTCAGATTAAGGTCTTTTTGAGAGAATAAATATTTCAACGGTTTGTGACCCGTGAACAATTCGAATTTCTCTCCTAAAAGATAATGTCTCCAAATCTTTAGAGCAAAAACAATGGCAAGCAATTCAAGATCATGCGTAGCATAGTTTTTCTCATGAGGCTTTAACTGTCGACTAGCATACGCAATAACCCTTCTGTTCTGCATCACAACTGCTCCCAAACCAACAATACAAGCATCAGTGTAAACCTCGAATTTGCTCTTCCCATCCGGAACAGCAAGTACTGGTGCACTAGTGAGCCTTATCTTCAATTCCTGAAAAGCTTCTTCACACTGAGGCGTCCATTTGAATTTTGCTCCTTTTCTGGTCAACTTAGTCAAATGCGAAGAAATCTTGGAATAATCTCTAATAAATCTCCTGTAGTAACCACCCAATCCTAGAAAACTGCGAACTTCCGTCGGTGTCTCTGGCTGTTTCCATTCCAGAATAGTTTCCACTTTCGCTGGGTCTACAGAAATGCCTTCACCCGAAACAATGTGCCCTAAAAATTTAACTTTCGATTTCCAGAAGTGACACTTCGAAAACTTCGCCTTCAGCACATTCTTTCTTAGAGTCTCCAATACAATCCTCAAATGTTCCCTGTGCTCTTCATCGGATTTGGAATAGACCAAGATATCATCAATGAATACCACAACAACTTATTCAATACATCCCTAAAGACTCGATTCATGAGGTCAACGAAATAAGCAGGAGCGTTGGTTAATCCGAACGGCATAACCAACCACTCATAGAAACAATTCGGTCCCCTAAATGCAGTCAAGGGAATACTGTCCTCAGCTACCCTCAACTGGTGGAAACCTGAAGCTAGATCCAATTGAGAAAAGATAGAAGCACCATGCAACTGGTCAAAAAGATCATCGATGCGAGGAAGAGGATATTTATTACGGATAGTCACTTTGTTCAATTCTCTATAATCCACACAGAACCTCAGTGATCCATCCGGTTTGGTCACAAACACCGCCGCTGAACCCCAACAAGAAAAACTAGGTCTGATCAATCCCTTCTCTAAAAGATCCTGCGTCTGCTTAATCAACTCTTCTCTTTCTCTGGGAGCCATTCTCCTACTGGGTTGAATTACTGGCACAGCTCCTGGAATCAAATCAATACGGAACTCTATTTCTCGATGTGGTGGCAAACACTTAACTTCTTCAAAAACATCAGCAAAATCCCGAACCACATCAATAACTTCAACATTCTCTTCAGATGTCTCCATTCCATGCAGAAGACTGCTCAAATGAATTCCAGAATTATCACACAACACTCTGGCAATTCTACCCAGATTAGTTTCCAACGAAACTGTTCTCTCATCACAATTCAAGACGGCTTTATACTTATCCAGCCAATCCATACCCAAAATAAGATCAAATCCCTTAAAATTCAACACATACGGGTCACAAGAAAAACTGTGGGATAGATAAGAGATCTTCAAGTCCTTACAAATAGAGTCTAATTTGGTCACCCCTCCTATAGGATTAGACGCGAAGATAGAACTATCTACTGAACTAGGGGTAAGAGAAAACTTTTCAACAGAGTCCAAAGAAATAAAACTCAAGGAAGCACCCGAATCAAACAAAACTCTAATATATTTTCCATTTAAAAGTAAAGTACCTTCTAATACTCCTTTGCCCATCGAAGAAGAAGATGGTCCGGCTTCCAAAGCAAAAACTTTATTCTGAGGTGCTCTCTGTAGAAGTGGACAGTTCTTGATCATGTGCCCTGGCTGATGACAATTAAAGCACAATGATTTCTGAACCATAGCTGATCCTGGGCCACTCTGGTGCGGTTGCTGTTGTTGCTGCTGAAATCCCTTCCTAGGACACTTATTTGCCTAATGCCCTTCCTGATGACAAATGTAGCACTTTCGGGGTCCGTTGTTATTCCCAGGTTTCTTCTTATTCGGTTTCCTCCATTTAGGATCAAACTTTCGCTTATTCGGATTAGTGAAATTCCCACTTGAAGTTGCAACTGAATCCACCGGCTTCTTACTCATCAGACTTTCATACCTCAATGCCATATCAATCAAATCAACAAAAGATCCCTTCAGAAGCACTGTCAATTTCCCATGGAATTCAGGTCTCAATCCTTGCACAAATTTCTCATTCTTTTTCAGAGGAGTATCGATGAGTCCTGATCCATAACAAGAGAGTTCGTTGAATCTAGTTTCGTACTCCGAAATAGACATACTACCTTGCTTCAAATATAGAAAATCCTGATACAGTTGAGTTCTCCCTGCCGGCACATACTTCTCTTCAAACAACTCCTTGAATCTGTCCCAAGAAATATCATCCTCAGAAATATTCGCAATAGTTGAATCCCACCACGCTGCTGCACCACCTTGCAACTGCCACGATGCCATATGCCTCTTACGCTCATCAGTCAGTCTCATGCTCTTGAAAATGCGCTCACAAGAGCGTAGCCATTCCTGGACTTCAATTATAGACTCCGAACCCTTGAATGGTTGACCTCCAAGATGTTTGAAATCCTTGCATAAGGCTGCAAAGCTAACTAGAGATGGTACTGGATTGACAGCCTCACTAACATTCTGACTCCATCCATTATCTGTAGAAGTACTGACCCTAACTCTGGCTCTTCTTCCTGAACTCATGTCGGTCACCTGAACAGGTAACTCAACCAATTTAGATATATATATATATATATATATATATATATATAATATTATATGAAAATACAAATACGCACTCTCAAGAGAAATATACACAAGAGCCTAAGTACTCGCTTTACCTAGCGCTCTGATACCAACTGTGACGACCCGCCTTTCTCTAACCCAGAAAGACGTTTCATCATTAAGAAAGAAAGGGATAGAAATAGAAAAGAATAGAAAGAAAGAACAACAACATCAGAATCTCACAGCGGAATGGAACAAAATATAATACATCACATATCTATTACATAGTTATACATACATCAGAGTCGAACAATATCATATAACAGGACTATCATATACATACATGACCATACCTACATCCAGAATACAACATCACTAACTACACAACGGAACTACATATATAGATACATACGTCTGGTCTTCTCCCAAAATAGCTCCTCCAGAAAAGCAACACTTCTAGATACCTATCACTTGGCTACTCGTAAAAATTTGAGTACCCAAGAGTTTATGAAAACACAGAATATAAACTCCGGGTCAGACATGGGTCTGGTATGAGTAAACAGGTTAAAATTACTTAACTTTGAAAATCATTTGAAAATAAAGGTATCACGTAAGACTCCCCACAAATAAATACGGGTAAGTTTTTACCTTACGCTAACCAAAACATTTTATAGGAAATTCTGTGATAATATAATAGTGTCTAGGGTTTTCAAGTAAATAGAAAATAGCCGAAATTGTTACATCTATTAAATTCCAGCTACTAGCCACGAAAGTGGGTAATACAAATCAAAACCGTAGGGTCTCGTAGGGTAAATGGATTTCCAACAATGGCAGGGCTACTGGGGTACCGCCCGTCACAGTACGGGGCCTAGATCACCGTACCGAGGATTACTCCCTTCATCCCCTGCAACACAAGGCCGGAACCATTCCTTACTGAACAGTCCCGAACAAGATAACCCCGCAGTTGTGGCCAACAACTTCCCACTAAGCCGAAATAAAAAGGGACATCTAGACAGGGGAAAATCTTGTCCTGCTTGGGCATGACCCACCTAACCTTGCTGCATCTCCCCTGTTTTAGCCATTCCCGATTGATGAGGCTTGAGGCTACGATTACCTTTATTGAACAAATCACTTAGAATGCTCATCGTCCGCCTGAAGATGTGTTGTAAGCATTCAATCCATACAAGTTCGTTCCGGGTTCGAACGAAACCGAAGGCATTATCTCGTTACACTCATTTTGGAATCACCCTCAGAGTTAACGACGATAACCCTTGCATTCTGAAACTCCATCTCGATCTCCATTTGTTAAGTTACGACCTATCGTTTAATTGGGATCGATGTGGTTTTCGGAGAATCAAAATTGATTCTTCCGATCCCGGTCTCATCGGATCCAAACGCCATTTTAAGGGCCAAGTTGTCTATTTAACTTAACAGTTTAATTAAATATCAGAAATTAACATATCAGATATATCAGATAAATCATATACAGTTAACACAGATATCAATAATATATCACACATATCACAGAAATATCATCAACAAATATCACAGTCAACCAAACAGAGTTATCAATGCATATCAAACAATTTGGTTTTACTTAACTAAATTATCTGCTTAAGAATAAACTATTTTATCCCGTTTAATTAATTACTGATTAATTAACTTATTGATGATCAGTTTTATTAATTAGTTAATCATTAATAATTAATTTATTAATCATCTCATCTTTAATTAATTATTTAATTAATTAACTTCTATTCATTAACTATTACTCAATTACCCAATTAATTAGTTTATTCTTAATTAATAATTAATAATTAATAACTTACTTATTAAAATGAATTAAGTATTTAATTATCACAAATTACTTTACTTATCAATTTAATTAAAGTGTAATATCTTTAATTAATCTCGTGAGTTAATTTCCATTCACTAATTAACTTTTTAATGATAAGCTTATGTTCTTAATATTTGAATTGATTAAATCTTTATTTCAAAATCAGCTTAAAGTTATTAATTTAAAATTCAAGTATAAATTTTAATTAACATTCCATCTACTTACTGATAATCTTCTACCTTTATATAATTACTTAAATCAAGTCTTTAATTAAAACATTAGCTTAATTAATTAACATTTGTTTATTGAACTTAGTTATAAGCCTGTACAAAATCATTCCAGACCTTGAAAGCACCGAGGCACAATAGTACCATACTCGAGAAAACCCCGAGTTTCCCCGCGTCTCACCCGTGTTACTCTCCCCTTCCATTTCTTCTTCTTTCCAGTTCTTTTCTTCTTCTTCTTCTTTTTTTTAGTTAAGTTGAAAACGTACCTGAAGCTACTCTCGCACGCTACTCGGAGAAACACGGGAATTACTCGAAGCATTCCTCACAAATGTCTCGAGCAACCCACGCGTTAACCCAGAACCCAAAGAAAACGCGACACTGATCACCGAACCCCACTTCGCCACCGTGCACATGCACGGTGGCTCACCTTGCCTGCGACGACTCCCTACAGTCCCCACACACCACAAAACACCCACTTAAGTGAATTCGAAGCCCAAATCCAAATACGAGTCGAAATGAAGAATTCGACCTCCAGCTCCAACAAACGAAAACATCACTGATGAACCACATACGCGCGCAGCCACCACACATCACCAGAGGTGATGAAAATTCACCAAGACGACGCCTACACCTCCACCTAGCTTCACCTACAGTCGCGCTTCACTCGGTTTCAAATTGGAGCCGAAATCAATGCGTTTACAGGACTTTGAAAAATATGGGTTTAAACCCTATTTATGATTCAAACTCAAAACATATGCATTCGAAAAATAAATTACTATTTTTCTAGGGTTGATATCTCTTTAACCTTGCTTCATTCAAATTTTCAGGATTTAAAATTTACTCTATTACCCACAATTTACAAAAACACATTTCTATTTTATTTCGAAACTGCTCTTAACTCCTTTACATAAAAATCATAATTTTTATGCTAAAAATCATAATTACTTGCATGAAATCTAAATATGTTATTGAATTTTCAAATTTAAACATTTGAATTTTAATCTTTAATTTCTTGTTTACCTGTAGTTGAATAATACAGTATTCATATTATACTGTTAAAGCTTGAACATGATTTGCAGGCTTGTTTCATATAAACAAACTCAATTTTTTTTCCAATACAACATTTAAATCGTTATATGACTAAGATTTGTTTAAACTTGAAGTGCTGATCAATAACAGTTATGCAACTTCCGGTGCAATCAACATATATACAGAATAGTATATATTTAAACTTCATCAACATATATCAGTGAGAAAAAAATATGCAAGCTAAAATTTTGAAAATTAGTTTTGTTTACTCACTTATCAAAAACTGTTGAACAGAAAGTGTTGAAGAAGATACTTGCAAAAGAACTTTCCTGAAGCTCCCCTCTATTCTTCTTTTCTGTTTCTATTTCTTTGCTTGTTTACAGTTTTTACTTCTTCTAGTTTAAATTGTTCAGTGTTCATAAGTAATCTGAAGGTTATAAGTGATATATATATATATAAACTGATGATATATAAGTAGATTCATATAGAAGCTTAATACAGGTTGCAACTGGACAGTTTTATTATTTGCAAGTCACTCTTTCTTTTTATTGATTAAGATAGTATATACTGCAGAAAGTAATAATATAAGAAAATTTCGGCTGTGTACTTAGTTGAACAAGAAGTTAGGCTAATAAATGTTATGTTATTAATTATGACAGCAAGTTATTAATGGTTACTTACAGTTTCTATTTATTACAAAGATATTTATGTTTCTTACTTTGTTTTGTACAAAATACTTATCATTATTTCGGCCAGCAAGTGTTACCAGCTACAGATTTTTTTTCTTTTCTGTTTTATCTATGAAGTGATAACTTTCTTTATGTTGAAATGAACTCTGTTTCTAATGCCTGAATGTTTTCATTTGTTAAGTAGCTTGCCTTGTTTCTTTGCACTTGCATATACAGGTTATATATTTTACAAACTTCCTGATATGATTATATTGTTTACATGTTTTTGTTTACTTACTTTTGTTAGTTATATTCTATATGAAATTTCATACTTGTTCAAATGATTTTTAACATTTTATTTAAGGTTGTTGTGTTGCACAATTTAAATGTTGTAGATCATTGTTTGTCTAAAAATACTTGTTTTTGTATATTTCACATTATAATTTATATGTTGTATTTTTATGTTACTTTAATTACATTTATAATGTATGTTTGTGTTATATACTAATTTTTTTGAATGTTTACACTTATATTGTTTTGCACTACCAAATTTATGTTAAATAATTTCATGTTTGTTTATTTTAAAACTTATCATTTTAAAAACTAAAAGTGTATTCATATGTATTTTATAAAATATCAAATAATGAATCTTTGATTTAATTCTATTGAATAAATCCTATTTTGTTTTAAATGGTTTTGAAGTATTTAAATATTAAATTTCAAATCAAAATTTCCTTTTATAAACATATATAACTGTTAAATATTTAATATCTCATCAATTTAAATATTGACAAGCTTATATTTGATTTAATTTAGATTTAATATTTATTAAAATATATCGTCAAAATTCCGGGTCGTTACAGAAATGGTGTGAGATCTTAAAAATAGTTATTTCCACAAAGAAAGGAAAAGAAATTCGCCATGCTTTTGGGAAATGAAACTACCATAAGGCCTCCCTGCACACACACACAATGCAAACGCAAAATTGGAGGAGATTTCTCCTTATGATAGTCCAACATGCTTGATACGCAAAATCCTTTAATATATTAGTGCATAGTGTGGAAAACATTTCGAAAATATAATATTAATCTTAGCCAGCATAGACATTCTGCATTTATGCCTACTATAGCTATCATGTTCAATAGCAGGTTACCGCCATATTCCATGGTAGGTTATACAACTAAAACCGTACAGGGAGCGTATTGTTTCTTTGGTTTCCAACAAATGGCCAGGCTAAGGAACTTCCTATGCCACATGGGTACGCCTCTAGAGGGACGCCCCGAGAACCTAACCGGATCTCTGCCAACACAAGGTCGGGTTACCTCTGTAACTAGGTAACTACTACATGAGTATGTCATCTCCCAGCCATTTACGACCTTTATCCGAGGATCCTCAACCACAAAGCAACAACCATAAAGTATAATAAATTTGCAGCAACTACATAGGTTAAATATCTGGGGTCCATACCATGATACAACCTTTTTTCAGAAGGAAATGACATACCCTCAGGGGGAACTACCCCCAAATGACCTTGCCGCATCCTTCCCGTTTCAACCGTTTTCGGGTTGTGAGGTCCGATGAAGTCTTGTCCACAAAGCTACATTTTTCATAAAGCCATGCTTCGATCAAAAAATGATCAGCAGCACTTCATATGCCACATTACCAAATGGGGATTGTATCGCTAGTAACCATCAACTACATAACCTCTGAGCTTGTACGTCTTAAAGAAGGGTGTTAAGATAAGACAATATATTCTGCGCCATCAACAGAAATATATTTGATAGAAACCGGCTTTACATTTCCGTCGGACATACATCCATACAAGTCCGTTTCGGGATCGAACGGAACCGAAGGCACTTCAAAGAAGCCCTTGTAAATCCGGATATTCACTTATCACGTCCAGAATCCCCATCACAAAGGGTGATAAAATCTCTATACCGTAGCAACCTGGTGCAGTGACATTCGACAGGTAATCCTTCTGTTTTCAAAAATACCCGGTCTTCAACACCGTCTTCAAATGCAATCCCATTTTGTCGTATCATTATACGGAATGGTTTTTATGACACAAAGTCCTCTCCCGGTTAATCAGAATAACGAGCGCTTATTTTAAAAATAAGTGTTACATTCGGATTCCAGTAATTCACAACAAATTTCCACTTTGATCTTTTTAAATAAAAGATCCAACATAAATATTCGATGTGGTTTTCGAATATCCATTTGGAATCCGAACCCTGGTCGCATCGAAATTCAAACGCCTTTTAAAGGCCAATATTGATAGTCGGTAATTTAACTATCAACCAAAATTTACAATAATCATTATCAAACAATATTCACAACAATCACCAAGATTTAAATAATTTTCCCAAATTATTTATTTCCAAAATATCTTCGCAAGATATTTTTTTAACACTTCAAAACTTTGAAACCAAATTTCAAATTACTTTCCACATTTCAAACTTTTGAAAACAAATTTCAAATCATAAATTACTTTCCACATTTCAATCCTTTGAAAATAAATTTCAAATCATTTTTCCTTATGCGGAATATATTCCCAAATATTTATTCATTTCCACTGAAAATCTGCCGAGTTTAAATACTTTAAAATAATTCAAATCACTTATCCAAAATATTCTTGGAACATTTAAAATAAAACCATCTTAAATATTTATCGTAATGACCCGGTATTTCCAACCATTCGCATCCGCACATGTCGGACTTAAATTGTTCAAAATACTGCGTTGTAAATAAAATTTGGCAAATCTCATAATATGGTAAATAAATAATCACAGAATCACAAACATAAAAATCAGAATACTCGCAGCGGAATTAAAATACTATAGTGGTTCATGAAGCCACTATCACAAAGTCTCAAAATAAGTATAAATTACATAGTTTTAAAACCAAATATAGTTTGGAACAACCATAGAAATCTCAATATTCAAATGTCTCGATTACATAAGCTAAAATAAGAACTGGGCAGAAAATAGGCAGCAGCTTGATAAAGATGATCTCCAGCAGTCCTAGCTCCAAGAAGTGAAGTCCGAACTAAAACTCAGGTTGACCCGAGCGTAAGAAATAAACACAAACACTCGAGTCAGGACATACATACTTATACAGTGTAACCTAATTCAAGTGAATTGTGATATAAAGGCAAGTAACTTAAAGGATGCTTGGGACCGCCTATCTTCTAAGGATCCGTTAAACTATTTACTATATAGTAGTACTTCGCTATTATAATAGTGTCTATTAGTAAAACAAACTTACTTTAAAATAGCGTTAAGGAGTGACCCAATATTCCCCTTGACACATAATATATTCTCATAGTCTATATAGTACCGTAATCTCCCCCGTACTGGGCGTCGTCAGAGGCACTCCATAGGTATGGTACAAAACCAAAATCGTATAAGGCTCGCTAGGGTAGGTGACAAGGCACAACTAGGCAATGCTAGGGTAGATATACCAATTACGCTTCCAGACCGGTGGTAGCGCGTAGCTGCTACTACCGCCCACCTCGAACAACACTCTCGAATCAAAGGTTTGCACCAAACAATCACAAAGTAATATAATGACATACGAAGAAGTGCGTCCGATAAGAGGTGCTACCTCCTTATCCCGTCGATCTCTCAAGTTTTAGCCACCTTATGCCAACTCACGGGAGTCGGGTCCACGTACATACCTCAAAGGAAACGTCACCACCATCCTACTTCATTCTGGAATCTCCACCGCGTACACGGTTGTCAAAGTGGTTTTCGGTATCGACAGAGAGTATGCCCATATCCGATCCCGGTCTCTTTAACAACCAACGTTATTATTACCCATGGTTATAAAATCCAAAATAGCTTTATATTTCAATCAAAATTATACATTTAAAACTATTTAAAAGTGAAGTTATAAGTCTTACAAAATCCAATATAAATCCCAAAGGTTTAGCCTTAGTTTGTATTAACTACAGCACCTGCGCAGTGCGGTAATATCCTTTACAACAGATTGGAGTAAATTAAATTATAGACTTCAATATAATTTCAACAATAATTAAACCTTAAATTAAACCAATTTAGCTTATATAATCATAATTTCCATCTTTGAATAGTCATTTAAATTACTCAATAATTTATGATTATTATAAAGTAAAATTTCAAATACATATCTAACTTCTCTATACATTACTAATTAAAATCAAGTGCAACATTTTACATAAATTTACTTAATAATTAAGTTCAATTACCACTTCAAAAATAAACTTAATTTCTAATCAATTTCTTAACTTACCTTTATTCTAAACCACTTTACATTTCTAAATTTGGTTATATTTCAACTTCCATTTTAAAGTATTCACTTTATTTAACTATTTAATTCATAGACAACTTTACCCTTTATTTATTTACTTATTCAAATTTATGCCAAAACATCATAATTTAATTCTTAAATTTAATTCCATTTTATTTTACAAATCAAAATTTACAAGAATAAATTTATACTTTAAATTCTGAACATTTATTTATTTACATTTTTACCTTCTATAATATCACTATACTTATAAGAATCATTTTTAATCCAATTTTAAACAAAATATTATAACATTCTAATTTAAAAATATTTAATATTTCCAGCAAATATATATATAACCATGGATCTGTATAATATTTTCTAACCTAGGTCAAGTGATATGGATAATATATCGTTTCAATCCGTAATTTACAAAGAAAATCTGGTTCTATCATTTCAAACCCGCTATCCCAAGTTAAAAATAAATAAATAAATAAATAAATAAATAATAAATATTGTTTGGGCCTATCATTTCAGCCCGTAACGATTCTATTCTACAGGGAACTTGCAGTGTGATAAACAGTAAATAAATAAATGGTATGACCATCATAAATATAACAGTATAAAATATAACTGATGATGGGTAAGTTTAATAACAGGGCTTTTAAACTTCATAATTTTTTATCACAGGCAATTAAAATATAAAATAAAATCGTTCTACAATTTCACTTGTTTATAATTTACAGATCTATAAGTACGTTTGTCGAGTGATAAATGCTCACCTTTATGTTGTTGAAGATTCTATTCAAACAATGATATCTACCCGGAAAAAGTGTACCGAAGGCACAATCAAATTTTAGCAGAATCAACGACTCGATTCGAATCTTGAACAAAATAAATAATTGAAACTGAGTACTCGAATTTAATTACGAACAAAGGAAAAAAAAATTAAATAAAGCAAAAAAATTAAATAAAGAATTTTTTTTTATAAAAGTGGTGCAAACATATTTACTCTTTCTTCAAGTACAGGTGGCGCAAATTATTGGTTCAAGGCTTTAGCCAAATGCATTTTTTTGATGCTCGGCCTGCATGCACGTTGGTGCATCAAGGGGAGGGTTGCACTTACGGTAGAGAGGTGGACATAGGCGGGACGTGCATGTGGAAGGCAGCGGAGTAGTTGATATGAAATAAAATGAAATAAAGCAAGGAGAAATAGAAAAATAGAGATCAAGGAAAAACAAAAGAAGGAAATAAAGTTTGTAGCCATTACCTGACGCTACTGATGCTCACGCACGCATAGGAAAATGACTGGAAACAACTAGGTGCATATGAATTATGAAGTTGATACGTGGTGTTATGATTTTATATAGGGAGAGCTGCGTAAATTTTATGAGAGGTAAATGGCAAGGGATCAAATTTCGAAACGGTAAGGAAAAGATGGCGTGGTTTTGTATTTATTTGTGAAACAGAGGTTGCTAAAATGGAAAAGCACATATCAAGGCGTGCGTAATTTAAGGCAACCAAGGATTTGAAATTTAGAACGTTAAAGGAAATAAAAATATTTCTTTCATTATCAAAGGGGTGCGTGGGTTTATATTTAAATAGGGAAGTTTGCATATGTTGCGAGAATTTAGGTGTAATAGAAAGGAATAATTTATAAAACGTCAGAAGAAATTTTGAAGATTTTATTCTATAGTTACACGCGAAGGCAAAGGAAATTCGTGAATTTGTTGAACATGTTTCGCAGAAGAACAAAAGGAAAGTGCAGAAATTTCCACAAATTTGTTTTGAAACGGAAATGAAAAATGAACGTTAGTTTGAAAAACTTGTGTTGATTTGAGTGGGAGAAAACTGCAATAAATAATGGTTTGAACGTTATTAAAATCAATGGGTTTTTTTATTCCTACTAAATATAAGGAGGCAACAGAAAGAAAATTTGTTCCTTTCCCACTAGAAATGCATGTCTACAGATATATTTATCTATTTAGCTAAGGTAATATTTTTAAGAATGCGCACTATAGACGTAAAAATCATATCAAAATATACGCCTAAATTTATAACAAAAGTAATGCTCTTAAATTTATACGTTTTCTTATGTAGTAAATATACATTACAATATTTCATCAAATAACGCGTCATTTAAACGCAAAATTAAACTGCTTATTAATACACTATTTGCTACTTAATTTAAATTTTAAATTTGTTTACATTGGTTTGATTTACTTAACATTTAACAAATAGACTGATGTATATATGTAAAATTTATTTCCTTTCCCAATATTTATTACTTACTTTAAAAAGTAGACAACCAATATCAATAAAACAACCGCAAAATAAGCATTGTACACATGTATATCTTATATAAAAGATTTGATTTTATTAGCTAAGGTATGAAATTTCATGAGCGCGTACTAGATGCAAAATTTTAATTGAACGTACGCTGAAATAATTCACAAAAGTAACATGATTAAAATTATTCGTTTCTTATATATTTCTTTTACCCAATATTAACTTCTTAATTAAAAAGGTATATAACCAAATTTAAAAGAATCAAAGTGGAATAAAATGTTGTTACGAAATATATTTAGTTAAATTCAAAGATTTAGAAGTCAGAGTTTAGGATTTAAAATCCCAATTAATGTTAAACTTTAACCAAAATAAGAATTATAGAATTTGCTTATATTTATAAAATTTCGGGTGATGATTTCAAGAAAAAAATTGGAAAAGAATTAAAGAAATAGTTTATTAAATTGAAACAAGGCTTAAAAATTTACACACAATGCCCCTAGCTTGGTAAAATTTCTACCACACCTTAAAATAAATAAAAATCAGTGAATAAAATAAAACAAACTAAAATAAAGTGAAAAAGATAATAGATAATTATATTTTAGGAAAATAGAAAGATAAATAAAGAAAATAGCTTATTGAAACTAGCTTAAGAAAATTGCAAACACAATTCACTTAACTTTAGGAAATTACAACTCTTCTTAAAAATGGTTTAAAATAAATCTTTGAGAAACAAAGTAAAGTGAGAATGAGAATAAAATAAGTTCTTAAGAAA
Source organism: Allium cepa (assembly GCA_030765085.1). NCBI lineage: Eukaryota > Viridiplantae > Streptophyta > Magnoliopsida > Asparagales > Amaryllidaceae > Allium > Allium cepa. The sequence continues at coordinate 410,474,377 of CM060937.1, forward strand.
AAATATAAGAATAAATAAAAAAATTCTTAAATTAATTGAAGTTGGAAATTAGAAATTGTAAACAAAATACAACTGACACTGGAAGGTGTCAATTACACTTTTAAAAATGTTTTAAAACCACAATATATACAAAACAAGTTATTTTACCCCTAAAACATAAATTAGAACATTACATGACCAAATAACATATTATTTATATAATTTAAAGTAAACAATTTTGTTAAATACAGCAAATTACACACAATAGTTAAAAAGGCATAACATTCACATTATAAATCAGATTTCAACAAAATGAAAAGCAGTATTCTTAAAATTTTATTTACTTTCAAAATAAAAGATAAAATTCAAATTTTCAAAACTTCCAAATTTTTAAATTTAAAAGTCAAAGTTTGACCATATTGACAAAATTCACATTTCCGAAAAATATTCTATTATTTCATGTGTGGAATTCTAATCCACACCAAAGTTTCTATTCTAAATAACAAAATTATCAAAATTAAATAAATAAAACATTTAATAGAACTTTTGGATTGATACAAAGATGGTTTGGATGGCAAGCAAAGTGAGAGTAAATGCTAAGAAACAGAAAAGGCAAAGGTTAAGGAGAAAGAAACGCATATATGTTTTATTCTTAAATGCAAATGAAAATGAGGAGTTTTGAAATGAGAAATAAATCTTCTTGTATATGATTTGCAAATGAGAAATACATGGCTAGGAAAAGAGTTTGTATGGCTAAAGCAAGAAATAAAGAGGCCATGTAGAAAAAAGGCAAGAAATCAAGCAATGACCTGATGGATTTAATTTCTTCCCTTTGTATTAACAGTTGTTCATAATTATATCGAATTTGTTAAATGTGTACATTTATTATGATTGAATCCTCAAATAAATTCATTCAGATAAGTTTCATTCTTTTATATTACCTTATGAGTAAAATATGCATTTCCACTTTAACATTCCTTCCTTATTTTATTACAAAGTTTATTTTTCTTCATATTAAATTACCAAAAAAATTTCAATTTAACAATTTTAATTATTAAAAATTTATGGGTCGTTACACTCTCCCCCACTCAAAACTTTTCATCCTCGAAAAGGAAGAAGGTAGGGGAATAGAAATAACCTGAAAGAAAACAAAATTGAAACTCAAAATAGAATCATTAATCTAAACCATACAAATTCAAATTTAAATTAATAATTGGTTTCATCTACTTAATTTCACTAAGTTAAATTTAACTATTTCAAATTTCGTTACTTCATCTCAATTATCTTAAAATAAAAATTTCTAAAATTATAAGTTTGAAAATCATTTATTATACTCAAAATGTGTTCAGTAAATTAATTTCTTCTTTATTCCTAATTATAATAAAATATATTTCTCTCCATATATTTTTATCATCTATGTTAAATATGTTTACACTTATTACAAATGCTTAAATTTATTCTAAGTTCCTTTAACAACATTTTATATTGTAAATTATTCCATTATCATTTTATTCTGTTTACCTCTGTTAATCTTTTTATAAGTAGAATTTAAGTGTATAACATTTATTATAACCACTCAAAATTTATTTATAAAATCTTTTTATTTTGTATATTATCCAATTACATTATTAACTTCTAAAAATCAAGGTAAGTTATATTGAAATGCAATTGAGTATTATACAAATAAAAATTTTAAATTCAGTATCTCAAGTTTGAATCATTTATTCAAAAATTTGATTTTCTTTTTATAATTGAAATTATTCCTCAAGATAAAATTTAAGAATTAAATTTCTGATTCCCTTCAAACCATTTAGAGATAAATAAATATATGAACATAATATGTCAAACAAATTTAAATCATATATCTATATATTATAAATCAAGTCATATTTTAGAGATTCAAATCAATTAAATTCTCAAGGTAACACTGTAGCCAGACTACAGAATGGTCTCTTCACTTCGAAACTCGAGAATGAATGTCAATGATGCTACAGTCATCAAATCGAAATTATTTTCCAGCGACAAAGAGAAGAACACTGATTTTTAAACCTTTAAAATTCTTTGGAAACAAATTTCTATTCGAAAATAATTTAAATAATATATCCTTTTAAAACTTTAAACACAAGGTTTGAAACCATCGGAAATTGAATTCTCAAGTTCTTGTTTTAAATTCATTTCTGTTTCCAAATTAATTTATAACCATTTTTTATAGTTCAATTATTTATATGAGACAAAACTCATGGTTTACAAGACCATAAATAAAAATCAAAGACTATTATCTCTTGACAACTACTTAAATTAATTATAAAAATTCTGAAAATTATACTTATATATAATATTAGATTGTTTTCCAAATATAGGAATAAAATTTTCAAAACAAGGATAGAGATTCAAATTTGATGGACTCAAATCAAAGAGAATTTTGATTTAAAGGTAATTTGGAATCAGAAGATCCGATGATTAAATAACAGAATAAGGAACTGGATAAGTTTATATAAATCGCGGGCAACCTTAACCAGGTCAACCGTGACTTAAAGAATAAGATCGATGTGGATTTTCTTGGGTAAATCTACATTCGATCTAAAGAAATAGAGTTTGGAATAACCAAAGATACTAGTATCTAAATCGAGGATAAATATAAATCTTTGGTGAACCAATGCTAATTGTAAAGGAGTTTCACCCCTTTATTAGAATATTGGCGAGGCCGCCAATTCACTATAAAGATCATCCGAAGTGGAGTTAAAGGATACTCCATAATCGAAAGAAGATGAATAGTGAGGGACACGAATGAACTTTGGATCCGCAGGGAATGTTCTAAAATTCAAAGGAAATCGAATCAAAAGGAAGAGATTCAAGCCCGAATGAAAGTGATTCTGTAAATCAAATTTACCATACATGCTAAGTTTTGTCTAGAGCCAAAGCTCTGATACCAAATGTAACGACCCGGTATTTTCAACCATTCGCATCCGTACATGTTGGACTCGAATTGTTCAAAACACCGCGTTTAAATAAAATTTGGCAAATCTCAGAATATGCAGTAAACAAATAATCACAGAATCACAGACATAGAAATCGGAATACTCGCGGTGGAATTAAAATACTATAGTGGTTCATGAAGCCACTATCACAAAGTCTCAAAATAAGTATAAATTACATAGTTTTAAAACCAAATATAGTTTGGAACAACCACAGAAATCTCAATATTCAAATGTCTCGATTACATAAGCTAAAATAAGAACTGGGCAGAAAATAGACAGCAGCTTGATAAAGATGATCTCCAGCAGTCCTAGCTCCAAGAAGTGAAGTCCGAACTAAAACTCAGGCTGACCCGAGCATAAGAAATAAACACAAACACTCGAGTCAGAACATACATACTTATACAGTGTAACCTAATTCAAGTGAATTGTGATATAAAGGCAAGTAACTTAAAGGATGCTTGGGACCGCCTATCTTCTAAGGATCCGTTAAACTATTTACTATATAGTAATACTTCGCTATTATAATAGTGTCTATTAGTAAAACAAACTTACTTTAAAATAGCGTTAAGGAGTGACCCAGTATTCCCCTTGACACATAATATATTCCCATAGTCTATACAGTACCGTAATCTCCCCCGTACTGGGCGTCGTCAGAGGAACTCCGTAGGTATGGTACAAAACCAAAATCGTATAAGGCTCGCTAGGGTAGGTGACAAGGCACAACTAGGAAATGCTAGGGTAGATATACCAATTACGCTTCCAGACCGGTGGTAGCGCGTAGCTGCTACTACCGCCCACCTTTCAATCAATACCTGTGGTTATAAAATCCAATTATTATTACCCGTGGTTATAAAATCCAAAATAGTTTTATATTTCAATCAATACTACATTTAAAACTATTTCAAAGTGAGGTTATAATTCTTACAAAATCCAATATAAGTCCCAAAGGTTTAACCTTTGTTCATTTGTATCAACTACAGCACTTGCGCAGTGCGATAATATCCTTTACGATAGATTGGAGTAAATTAAATTTTAGACTTCAATATAATTTCAACAATAATTAAACCTTAAATTAAACCAATTTAGCTTATATAATCATAATTTCCACCTTTGAATAGTCATTTAAATTACTCGATAATTTATGATTATTATAAAGTAAAATTTTCAAATATATGTTTAACTTCTCTATACTTTACTTATTAAAATCAAGTGCAACATTCTCTATAAATTTTACTTAATAATTAAGTTCAATTTCCACTTCAAAAATAAACTTAATTTCTAATCAATTTCTTAACTTACCTTTATTTTAAACCACTTTACATTTCTAAATTTGGTTATATTTCAACTTCCATTTTAAAGTATTCACTTTATTTAACTATTTAATTCATGGACAACTTTACCCTTTATTTATTTACTTATTAAAATTTGTGCCAAAAGATCATAATTTAATTCTTAACTTGAATTCCATTTTATTTTAAAAATCAAAATTTACAAAAAAAAATTATACTTTAAATTCTGAACATTTATTTATTTACATTTTTACCTTGTGTAATATCACTATACCTATAAGAATCATTTTTAATCCAATTTTAAATAAAACATTATAACATTCTAATTTAAAAATATTTAATTTTTCCATCAAATATATATATATATATAACCAAGGGTCTGTATAATATTTTCTAACCTAGGTCAAGTGATACGGATAATATATCATTTCAATCCGTAATTTACAAAGAAAATCTGGGTTCTATCATTTCAAACCCGCAATCCCAAGTTAAAAATAAATAAATAAATAAATAAATAAATAAATAAATAATAAATGTCGTTCAGGCCTATCATTTCAGCTCGTAACGATTCTATTCTACAGGAAACTTGCAGTGTGATAAACAGTAAATAAATAAATGGTATAATGAGCATAAATGTAACAGTATAAAATATAACTGATGATGGGTAAGTTCAATAATAGGGTTTTTAAGCTTCATAAAATTTTATCACAGGCAATTAAAATATAAAATAAAATCGTTCTACAATTTCACTTGTTAATAATTTACAGATCCATAAGTACGTTTGTCGAGTGAGAAATACTCACCTTTACGCTACTGAAGATTCTATTCAAACAATGATATCTACCCGAAAAAAGTGTACCGAAGGCACGATCAAATTTTAGCGGAAGCAACGACTCGATTCAAATCTTGAACAAAATAAATAAATGAAACTGATTACTCGAATTTAATTACGAACAAAGCAAAAAAAATTAAATAAAGCAAAAAATATAATTTGAATTTGTTGTTTAGAAACTAAATTGAAGTAGATGGAAAAATGTTGATTGAATTAAATTAGAATTTGGAACTTGAGTTGATTTTGAATCATTTTTTTTTTGAAATTGAGGAAAGATATCTATAATTGAAACGGAAATGATACTTTGGGTTTGAAGTATAAAACATTTTGAAAGGACCACGGTGTTGTAATGACGGTTTGTTATTGATAGCTTATATTTCTACATTGTAGACAGTTCCACGGATCCTTGGAGGATGGTTACCCCAATATCCTTTAAGTTATTTGTATTTCAGTTGATATTTCATTTTATTTGGATTTATTGATATGAGAACGTTAATCCCTGACTCGATCGTTTTGTGTTTTGCTTTACGCTCGGGTCAGACTGAGAGATATAGCATTTGAGACTCACCTTTGGAGTTTGGGGCTTCGTTTGGAGATCCAACTACGATTCAGCTTTCAGCCATTCCAGTTGATCGGTTTAGAGAAGTCATCTGTCCGTACTAGAGAATTCACTGTATTTGAGATATTTTGTTGTATTTTAATTCAAACTCTGATGTTTATATAGTAGCTTCATGAACTACTATTTATCTATTTCGCTGCATTGTTTTATTTTGCTCTATGTCTGTGATTCTGTGATTGATTTATTTACTGTATATACTGAGTTTTGCCAAATTTAAATTAACAATCTGATATTTTGAACAATTCAAGTCCGACGTGTGTGGATGCGAATGGTTGAAAATATCGGACCGTTTCACTTTCCGTTGCTCCTTTAAGTGTTGTTGATTTCTTTCGAGTATCACCTCCTTCTTGTTCTTCCTTGAATTTCATTTCTAGCTCATAAGTGGTGAGATTTTCGATGAGCTCTTCAACTTTGATTTGTTTCAAATCTTGATTCTTGAATAGATGTAAATTTTTCTTCGAAATTCCATGAAAGGACTCTAAGGATTTTTTTGACTATTTCCAACTCTTTGTATGATTTTTCGAGAGTTGTTATTTGTATATGAGATTAGAAATTCATGCATACATCTCTTTAACATTCTCATCCTTGGCCATTGTGAAGTTCTCATATTTGCTACTAAGCATTGCAAGACGAGATTTCTTAACTTGAGATGTTCCTTCGTGAGTCGCTTCGAGTGTGCGCTAGATTTCCTATGCAGTTAGACAATGTGAGACACAATTAAATTTAGTATGATCCAATGAAAAAATAATAGAATTCATAGCTTTAGCATTAGCGTTCTGTAACTTATTTTGTAAATCTATCCATTGATCAAATAGTTTTTCAATTTCCTTATTATCTCCTACTATAGTTGGTGTCCTATATCCTGTCTCAACAATATTCCAAGCATCAATGGTTTTCAGAAAAAATTTCATTCTATTTTTCTAGTAAACATATTTACCATTGAACATTGGTGGTCTAACTATAGACTGGCCCTCAGCAAAAACATTATTAAAAGAACCCATTTTAAAAATTCAAAAATTGATTTTTCAAAACAAATCAAAATTTTAAAAAAAATGCTTCTGTTCCTAGCTCCGATACCACTTGTAGGATCGATTTCACCCTAGAAGGGGTGAATGGAGTGATACTAATAATTATAAAAATTATTGTGGAAGTTTATATAAAATAATTGCAACACAGATCAAAGCAAAATTATAGTAGCACAAATAATAGCACAACAATAAAAATAAAATACGTAGATTTAACCCTGCTTCGGCAAAACCCTGCCTACGTGCTGCCCCCAAGGTTTCTACTAAATTAAGCAGTCAGACGCTTACACATGTAAACTCGCGACACCCGTTATAGACTAACCATAACACTACATTCAAAACCCTGCCACAACTCAGCCGCTGAGTTGTGAATTCTCGAACTACACCACCGTAGTTCGTCCCCTAGTTACACGACTAGAAATCACAAAGGTTTAAAATAAATCACAAAATTAAAAGCAATTTAAAAACAAATAAGAGTTTAAAACCCTAATTAACTAAAGCCTTTATTAAAAAAAAGGTCGGCCCTTTTACTTCTTTTATTTTGTTACTCTACTTTGCTCTGCAAAAATGTCGGCCTTGTTCCTTTGCTTGTTCCTCTTTTTCTTTGCTCGTAATTAGGGCCTTGTGAAATCTTTGAAGCCGCCGACTTTTATTGATTGATCGAATAGGTGATTATGTATTGCTAGCTCTGTCGATCGACAGTCTCCTTGAGTTGCACTCGGCTGCTTGTCGGTCGAGTTCGATCTTGACTATGGTATGTAATTTATGCCTTTTGCTTTTTCTAATTTGCTTGCTTGAACTCGATCTTGATTTGAGTTGAATGATTATTGTTCTCTATTTAGCTCAAACTCGAATTCTCCTCATGCTGATGATGTTTACAGTGTATATAGGATTCGATGTCCTATAAATTCGTTCGTATATAGTAATTTGAATTCGTTAATTTATTTATCTCGGCTATTGATTTTCGTGTGGATGACTGTGATGATTTCTGACTTGTTCAAAGCCGTATATTGGATTGCTTGATTATCTTGGCTATCACGGCTTTGACTTTTGCTTTCCTTGGTCATTACGGCTTTGATTTTGTGGCATTCAAACTTGACTTTGTTTTGATAAATTACCGCTTGGATTTTTGACCCACGACTTTCTTGGTTTTGTTTTTGGCCTATGCAACTTCGACATTGTCACAGCTAGTTTCAAACTGTTACATGACTTTATTTGTATAAATTGTTTATCGGCTTCAATTATGGTGTTTAAACTTGTTGACTGTTGATTGACCTGTTCTGTTCATTTGCTGTTGAACTTGTCTGGAGAATTTTGACTCGACTTGATACTCTGTTGCTTCTGGCTTCACTGAATCTTTGTTCAAAATTGCTATGTCACTGTCATTGTTTCGCTGGTTGATTCCGAACTGATGCTTGACGTTATGTGTTATATACTATGGTACTGCAATCTACATATATGATGTTTCATGTGCTTGTTCCTTCAAGTCAGTTTGCATTTGAATCTTCATTTCCTTTAGTTCATACTGTATATATATGTGCTAGTTGTTGTGCACATTGTATTTTCCTTTTGTTTCACTATGGATTTGTACTGTAATCTTCGCTGGTATCACTAGTGCATATGCTTATGCATTGACAGTTGAGGCAGTGCCATTGTTATTTGTGTCTACCCTTTTATTAGTGGTTTTATTTTAAGCTTCATGAAGTCATAATTGTGCAGTCTTGTTTTAAGTAGTAATTTCTCTGACCAGTTCATTGCATTATATTGTTTCTCCATTGTATATCCACTTGGGTTTGGTTGCTTTGTTTGTTGGATTGTGTCTTGGTGCCATGCTGTTTTGAACTTGGAGCTTGTGAATTTCATCCCTGGTCTGGTATATATGCACGCTGCCTATATATGTGTACATGTTGTAGCTTGATTCTTCGATCACTATCCTGAGCAGTCAAACTATATTTAGTTGAGTTTCATATCAATTGAAAGTCTGGGATGCATTGAGTTTTGTTCACTGATAAATCGAGCCTGCATTAGATAGTTGTTGTGCACTGAGTTGAATCCAGTTTAAAGCTCGGGTTTGACCTCTTGCTAATATCTTGACGTTATTTTCATTTGATTTGAACCCGGCTTTTGATTTGGGTTTGACCTTGTGCTCACATGTCTCTGTAATTTTATCAAGTGTATATCGGTGTGCACGGCCTTATGGCATGTACAGTGATACACTGTGCATGTCACAAGTTGTTCATGTTTGATGAATTCAAATTTAAATGACGATGAACAACCCAAATAACTAAGGAAAATCATATTTCAAAATTACATTTTATTTTACACTGCAAAAATATTTTATTTTCAATTTTATTGTGTCAATGTGTATTTTTGCAGATGCTCAGATGTTGGATTCAATCTGGAATATAGTTGAAGATAAATACGAGTGAATGAGTGAATTGTAGTGAGGTGCATTTGTAAATGATAAATTCTGATGTAATCGAACTTGTATTGTCATTGAATTTGTGTATATATATATAGTGAGAGCCCAAATTTGTACTATTCAAAATTGTAATAAATATTTATTTGAATAAAATATATATTTGAATTTAAACTCTGTGTTACTTATTTTATTCAGCAAATATTTATTTAATTATGTGAAAAATAAAATAGTACACAAATAAATATATTTAAATATAAATATATATATATTTACTATCATCAAACAAAAATCATATATTCACAAAATTAACAATTAGTTTTAAAAAATTTAATGTTATTATTATTACAACTAATTCTTTAATTCATGCGTAGGATTTTTGCATTTTAATGCATTAGAATTACATCTCCCTCACAAGGAAAAGGTAACATTGTAAACCTTCATATCTTACCCAAAAAGGGAATTTGTATTATAATTGAAATTACAAAGTGTTAGCCAGATTTTTAACTCAATAGAATTCAAAGGGAACTAGAACGCCTACAACAAGTTAAAATATCTCAAGGATCGTCCAAGAAGACCGGAAAGAAAAGAAGAGAAAGACAAAAGAAGAAAAATGCCAAAACAAGCTAGGGCAATGGATCGCTAGCGATCCATAAAACTTGCTAGTGGATCCTCCAGCCCTCTTGCATCATGATCTAATATGTTCTGTAGAGACACTTGCCAAGTTTCATAACATGCCAAATAATCTAGCTTGAGAAGTGAAGATTCACTGGATTCAAGTTGTTTGACCAAAAGCAGCTAACTTAAAATAGAGTATAGAGCTCATGTGAAGTCGGATTGACTTGAAATTTTGGAAGAACATTTAAAGACATAGAAGAAGGCTTACAAAAAAAGAGCATTTGGAGTTGATTAAATGAATCGCTAACGACCCATCTAGAATGGGCCCTACCACCTTAAATTTTTATGGTAGGTCCCGAATGTTAATATCCTAGATATTGATTTTGATGACAACAACCACATAAATATTACTACTTACATATCTTCGAGTTATGCAGTCATATCAGATTTATTATGGAGACATTTTGGAGATAAATAAGAATACAATGAAAGCAAATGAATTGTAGAAGAAGGTTAATCAGAGCAATTGAAGAACAAAACCCAATTAGAAAAGAATGCTGAAGGATAAAGGTGTTTGAAGTGATGAGGAGTTGGTTGAACCTTAGAATATCTTGTTAAAGATCTCAGGGCAATTATACTTGAAGATCATCAACCATTGATCTCAACCGAATCACAAAAATACATAAATATAAGGTAATTTGAAATGCTGAAAATTTGCAACACTTATTAGTGTTGCTAGTTCATTTTGCAACACACCCATGTCGACATGGCATACTTGGGCATGTCGACATACTAGCAGTTTTTCAGAATTTCAAATTTTAAATGAAGAGACATTTCCCTCCATCTCTTCACAAAAATACACGTCTCTTCAACCATTATATAAAGGCCTTTGGAAACGAATTTTAACATCAAGAATTCTCATTTTCTCTTACTCCTTCTTGTCCAAACATTTGCAAAAGGAAATCCATTGCATACTCTTCAAATCTCCTTGCAAATCGATACTGTTTCACTATAATTCTTCACTGATTTGCAAGCCACAAAATATTAGAGAGTTGTACTTTAATTCACATCATTCTCTCTCTGATTTCATCATATTCCTCAAAGTATTCAAAGATATATTGCCATTGGAGGTCTATAGGATCATTGTATCGAATCTGCAAGAATCTGTATTGAAGATACTAGTACTTGCCATAGTTTGTTGTTGCTGATAAGGAGAAATTGTTCTTGTAGCCTGTAAAATCAAGAAGGTGTGTCTTGTAGCCCGTGAAACCAAGATTGTAAAAGTGTTCTTGCCACCCATGGAAAGCAAGTGATTATAGTGCAATTCTGCACGATAGGGTGCAGGACTGGATGTAGGATTGGTTAATCGAACCAGTATAAAAATCCGGGTGTTATTTACATTACTGTATTTTACTTTATTGCTTACTTATTCTCTGATTACTTCTTTCTGTTTGCAATTTGAGTAAATACAATTTTATATTCATAAGTAAGTAGTTAATACACAGTTCATCACTTCTATTGTCTGAATAGCCTTAAGATCCAACATTGTGTTATAGCCACCCTAGTTTTCTACATTTGGTATCAGAGCCTTGGTTTTCAAAAATTCATGACTTGGTATTTGAAAAGTATAAATGGCTAATGACACCAGTAACACATTTTTTAACACTTTTGTAGAAGGGAAATCTACCACTAGACCCCCTCTATTTGATAGTAGTAGTTATGCTTATTGGGCTTGTAAGATGAAATGTTATTTGCAGTCTAATGGCTTGGATATTTGGAACATTACCCAAATAGAGTATATAGAGCCTCAAACTGAATGTTCAAAATGGACACTAGACCAAAAGACACAAGCACTTAATAACTCTAAGGCCATGAACATTTTATTTTGCTCCTTAAATAGAAATGAATTTAATCGAGTATCTATTTTAAATTCTGCATACGAAATTTGGAAAACACTGCAAGTCACACATAAAGGCGCCAATAAAGTAAAACAAACAAAGATATCTATGATATCTAACCAGTTTCAACTATTTAAAATGAAACCAAATGAGTCTATTTCTGATATGTATGTTAATTTTCAAGATATAGTACATGCTTTAATATCATTAGGAAAGAAAATTACTGAAGAAGACCAAGTCAGAAAGATCTTGAATTCACTTCCTAGTGAATGGGATCAGAAGAATCTGGAAATTGAAGAAGCCAATGATATTAGTATTATGAAAATAGAAGATTTAATTGGTAACCTAATGTCTTATGAAGTAAAGTTGCAGATTAGAAAAGAGAATCGGGCGAATGAGAAGAAATCACTAGCACTCAATGCTATGATCGACAAAGATGAACCAGATGATGATGCTATTGATGATGATATCGAGTTTATGACCAAGAAGTTCAAGAAATTCTTGAAGTATTGGATAACAAACAAACTATGAAAAACTAACAACAATCATTCTAGAAACGGAAATGTTGTTAAGTGTTTCGAATGTGATAAACCGGGTCATTTGAAAAGAGACTGTCCAAAACTGATGAAATCAAAGTAAAAAACTTTCAATAAAGAGAGGACATTCAATGCAAAATGGGATGATTCAGATACATCATCAAGTGATGTGATTCAGAAATAGAAAACGCCAACATGTGCTTCATGGCAAAGGATAACCAGGTATGGAATTTTAATAAAGAAATTACTAATATTTTGAATGATATGAATCAAGGATATAAAATACTTAGGAAAGAGTACAATAATAGTTTGGCAGAGATAGATAGGTTAAAAATATTTAATGAAATGCTAACTGAAGAAAAACAATGTCTAAAAGATGAAATTGAAAAACTTAATGGGTATAATGATGAAAATGATTTGACACTTGGAAGTTTTGAAAAACTAAAAAGTGAAAATGAATCCTTAAAGTCAGAAAATATTTCAATGAAGTCACAGATCACTAATCTAAATGACAAAATAACATCTCTAGACAATGTTATTCTTAATCGTAATAAGGATTTTGACAAAATGAAAACTAATGTTGATAAATTTAACAAAGGGAAGGATAATCTAGAAAAATTATTATCTATATCTAAACACATTAGGAATAAACATGGATTTGGATACACCCCTAAGGCTAAACTAAAGAAAAATAGTATTCAAAATACTAAGTTTGTTAAGGCTACCAAGTTCAAACCGAAACCTAAGAAATTAAAGTTAAAACCTCCAAATAGATTCATTAATTTATGGGTTCCAAAAGGGGTGGATGATATTGAAAAAGAAAAATATATTGATAATTTTATCAATAAGGTTCATTCATCTAATGATTATATTTTGAAAGGACATTCAAACTCTTCATGGGTTTGGCGTCCCAAAACTTAACCTCATGGACCTAGAATAAAAAGGGTACCAGTGTGCATATTTTATAATTTTTCAGGTACCAAACAATGCATATCAAATAGCAGATGCTCAAAGCATATGATAAGAAATCTGTTGTACATTGGATAAATACGAAAAGGATTTGTTATTGGCATCAACGGTAACTCTAAAACTCATCTTGTTATTTTATTAGTTTATTTCATGTTTTGAATTGATTTGGTTTCCCCTCAAGTGTTTTACTTATAAGAATTTATCTCTATATTCAAACTCTACATATTGTTTAGCAGTGATTTAAGTGACTCTTTTTCGCCCTTTTTGTTGATGACAAAGGGGGAGAAAAGGTATAGATATACTATGCAAAATGATAGGGGGAGTGCATAGAGTAAGGGGGAGTCAAATATAAAATTATTATATTTTATCTCTCAAATATTTATATGGTTGCCATCATCAAAAGGGGGAGATTGTTAATACCCTAGGTATTGATTTTGATGACAACAACCATATAAATATTACTACTAACATATCTTTGAGTTATGCAGTCATATCAGATATATTATGGAGACATTTTAGAGATAAACAAGAATACAGTGGAAGCAAATGAATTATAAAAGAAGGTCAACCAGAGCAATTGAAGAACAAAACCCAATTAGAAAAGAATGCTGAAGGATAAAGGTGTTTGAAGTGAAGAGGAGTTGGTTGAACCTTAGCATATCTTGTTAAAGATCTCATGGCAATTATACTTGAAGATCATCAACCATTGATCTCAACCGAATCACAAAAATCTATAAATATAAGGTAATTTGAAATGCTGAAAATTTGCAATACTTATTAGTGTTGCTGTTCATTTTGCAACACACCCGTGTCGACATGGAGTACTTGGGCCTATCGACATACTAGCAGTTTTTCAGAATTTCAAATTTTAAATGAAGAGATATTTTCCACCACCTCTTCACCAAAAGATACGTCTCTTCAACCACTATATAGAGGTCTCTGGAAATGAATTTTAACATCAAGAATTCTCATTTTCTCTTACTCCTTCTTCTCCAAACATTTGCAAAAGAAATCCATTGCATACTCTTCAAATCTCCTTGCAAATCGATACTATTTCACTATAATTCTTCACTAATTTGCAAGCCACACAATATCAGAGAGTTGTACTTTAATTCACATCATTCTCTCTCTGATCTCATCATATTCCTTAAAGTATTCAAAGATATATTGCCATTGGAGGTCTATAGGATCATTGTACCGAATCTGCAAGAATCTGTATTGAAGATACAAGTACTTGCCATAGTTTGTTGTTGCTAATAAGGATTCTTGTAGCCTGCAAAATCAAGAGGGTGTGTCTTGTAGCCCGTGAAACCAAGATTGTAAAGGTATTCTTGCCACCCGTGGAAAGCAATCGATTATAGTGGAATCCTGCACGATAGGGTGCAGGACTGGATGTAGGATTGGTTAATCCGAACCAGTATAAAAATCTGGGTGTTATTTACATTATTGCATTTTAATTCATTGCTTACTTATTCTCTGATTAATTCTTTCTGTTTGCAATTTGAGTAAATATAGTTTTATATTCATAAGTAAGTAGTTAATACACAGTTCATCACTTCTAGTGTCTGAATAGCCTTCAGATCCAACATTGTGTTATAGCCACCTCAGTTTTCTACACCGAACACCTTCTAGAACGTTCCTACAAAGTTTCTTCGATTTTGTTAAGATTTAAGCAAGTTATGGATGATTCTTGTGGACTAAATGACCCATGAAGACAAATGATCAAACTAACTCCAAACGACCTGATATTTGGACAAGGCATTTAAATAGAAGATAGGAAGTCAACCAAACAAAGGTCACTCAAATATGCTAAGTGGATGGATAGCTAGTGATTCATCCCCTATGGATAGCTAACAGTCTATCAAGATAGGTTAGATCGCTCTCAAACTTTCTGAGCTCCTTCGTAGCACTAAGTAAAGGCTTTTGGTAGAAAAATATGTCAAGTTGATGGATAGCTAGCGATCAATCTCCTATTGATAGCCAGCAATCCATTGCCTATGGATAGCTAGCAACCAATAGAAATGACTCAGACTAATATGAGATTTTCGGTGATGACTTGGCATAAAAACTAGACTCTTCTACACTTGAACTTCTGGCCCAACACTCACTGAATTCCCTTATAAATACTTACATACCTTCAACTAGAGATAGATCTTTCTCGAAGAGAGAGCCTCCATTACTCTACTGGAATTCCTTCACTTCTTCAACTTTCTTCTTCCTCACAACAGCCATCAAGGACGTTACAGTGATTCTCCAGTCAACTCTTTTACTTGCGACTTATTCTAACTCATTGTAACTTAGATCTAAGGACTAACTAGTTGATATCCATAGATATTCAACTAGTATAACCATAATAAAGATTAATTAAAGTAGACGTAAGCTAGAGCCAGTCGAACTAATATAAAAAATATATGTCTTTTTTCTTACTACTGCTTTTTATTTTTTGTTTATCTGAGATTTGTGATGCCGATCGTCTACACTGGTGCTTTCACACTTGATCAAAGGTGTTGATCCATTTTTTGGGTCAACACCAAGAATGATATTTTTGTAGTTATGAAAATAGACAGTACAAAATATGATAGATATCCTTATTTTATACATCATTTTCTTTCAGACGTATTCATTGTTATTTCTAATGATACAACTTTATTTGTGAATCTGAACTTGATAGTCTATAGAAATTCATATTGCAACACACCTAATATTCCAATGAATTAAAATACTATTTAAATTATAATAATTTATTGTGATAATTTTTAATTGACATTTATTTGCATAAACCATTTAACCAAAAAATTTGGAGCTACCACATAAATTATCAAATTCAAGGACTAATATTACCTAATACTTTCTTTAATTTAAGTACATGCAATATCAGATCATAGTTATCAATCACAGAAATGTAGAAATGATTTATAAATTCGTTACATGTATACAATTAGGCCTACAACTCCAAAATTATGTTTAGGCATACAGAAACGTATATACAATGATACAAATCCAATATTAGATAGAAATATATAATTTCTTACTAACATTTTTAGATTTTCAAATCTCAAGATCTAATTGTAATTATTTCAGTTTGACTCTCCTTATTTTCCATATTTGAATACGTATACCACAAGTGTGTGTACACACACATGCACCAGAAATCTAGATCTGAGCAGAGATTCAAATTTAATTTGAATTCGAATCTGAATTTATAATTTACCTTGACTTTGACGATTTGATTCAACCTTATTCTTCTTCCCAATTATCTTCTATTATTCCCTACTTGTATATACATATATAAAGTATAATTTATTTAGAATTAAGAATTGTGGAGAAAAGGATATGGCAGAGCTTTGCCTTGCTTCAGAGAATATAAAAAGAAAAGTGAGGGGTTAGACCCGTATTTATAGGGATTCGAATCAATGTTAGCTATTAGATTCAATTATTTAAAATCCGGACCATTCAGTCACGTTACAATTTACAGCCGACAACATCCACTTGTCGAGCACTTTGGTGCCACCATTCGACTTCTAACGGTCGACCGATCCCAGTTATAAAGTGGTTGACCTGTTGTCACTTTTGGCTGAAGTTTATTTGTTTCCAAATTATGTTATTTTCTTTGTAAATTTAGGAGATTTGATTAACGTTAATCTGCCTTAACCGTTAAGCAACTGTTAGATTTCTTAATTGCGTGTATAATTATTTACGATAAAAAATATTCAGACATTAACAATTTTTTTATTTGAACTCTGATATTAAACTTTATATATGAAAATTGATCAAAAAAATCTTTACGAACTCAACTGTGCAGCTTTCGTAGCCAAATTTTTACATTTACAAAAAAAATTCGCATTAACAATTAATTAATTAATTCTTTTAATTACAGCTTGTTTTACAAGATGTTATAGTAATCGAAGCACGAAGGTATGAGCAGGGCCGGCCCAATGAACTGGGTTGCCCTAGGCCAATTATAAGCTGATATGGAAAATTGACAAGGATGAGATAAAACAACTACAGTTTAAATATTGATGAGATTTGAACCTGCACCATTCCATCACAGTTGCAACCGCTAGACCACTCAGCCAAACAATTTTATTGACAGTTTTCATAGTTCTAATTTTTTTAAAACTTGAAACATAATTAACCATTTTTTATGTTGCCCCATCAAGGGGGTTGCCCAATTCAAAAGTCTTATGGGCCTTGGCCTTGGGCCGGGCCTGGGTATGAGCTGTACATGAGCTCCACATAAGTACATGAGCATAAAGCCTGAACCAGGATTAGAAACTCCCTATTTGCTTCCCTGTAGACCGATTAATGTAGAGTTCAAATCGTTTGGATCCAACTTGATGTTCCATTGTGCCAAGTCAATTAGTACAAGACGCACAAGCGTGAATTTTACAAATAAATCTCAAGTAAAAGTTATGTTGGATTTATTTGTAAAATTTCAAGTGTTTTGATTGAAACTTTGGGTCCAGGTGATTCGAGCCCATTAATGAGATGACCACTAATCTACAAAAGTATAATAATTAGGTCAAAATAGAGTTCATATGCGCCTCAATCTATCTACTCTGACCCAACAACGTCTCGACCGAGTATATACCTGAATCAGTAATGTAACTTCAGCATTCAACATGCCATCACTCAGCCAATAGGGCCAACAAAACATAATACAAGCAAAGGGCAAAGCTAGCCGCATGGTCCTCCAGCAAATTAAACGTCATTAATCCATGTCACATAGCACGTTGATAGATTATGGAAAGTACGTTAATCAAGTCCCTTCAATAGCCAAGTGAACAATCTATGGCAAAAGTTCTCCACCGCTGACAAAGCTACAAAACTGCTATAAATATATCCACTCCATCAAGGAAGAGATTGACACATTAGGAGATCAATAATTGCGATTAGGATGGCCTAAACTCCAATAATAAAAGTTATTACCGACAGTGAGTATGGGGATATTTTCAAATCACTATATATAAGCTTCGTTATCTTGTTATTTACTTTTCAGTTTACTGATTTTTCAGCCGACTCTCAGAACCTTAGTTGTAGGTTTATCTCTAAATTATGGTACTCCACTTTTAAACTCAAAACTAGTTTCTGAGCTTTAAGGTAGGGTTGCAATGAAAAACTACTCCAACGAAACTCTTCATGCTAACTCAACTAATCACTATATAAAAAAGGTAACAAAAGGAAACTAGTTGTTTCCTGGGGATTTGACCAGGCAACTAAGTACTCGGCATTGGCACGCTGCTCGGCAATGTATGTATCGTTCGGCATTCTAAACGCTCGGCACAAGGAATCATTCGGAAGTCAGGGTCATTCGGTAATCAAGAGCATTCGGCATCAGATAAACGCTCGGCATGAAGGAGTGCTCGGCATCCAGAAGCGTTTGGCATTGGGAAACGTTTGGTATTGTATATCGTTCGGCATCCATAACGGTCGGCATGCCAAAGGCACTCGGCATAAGTTTCGTTCGGCATACCAAGGGCACTCGGCATAAGCTTCGTTCGGCATCATAAGATCGTTCGACATCCAGAGATTGTTCGGCCTCCCGAGAACGTTCGGCAACCAAAGATTGTTCGGCATTCTTTCAATCTCGACGGGCTTCGATTGTTGCTCGGCCTACTCTTCCCACACAACACCGCCTTGTTCGGCAAGAAAGTGACGGTCCGGCAATCGGCCGTTCGGCATGTTAGGGTCAGCGCGCAGAGCTTACTCCATTTGGGTCGAGATATTCAGCTACTAGGCCCACTAGGGAAGTCCAACCCACCTTCGTCTATAAATAGAGAGGCAGGGGCACAGTGAAACGGAGAGTTTTTTGACAACACTGGGGAAACTCTGCCGCATTCAACACCCACTCAAGACTTAATACTTTGCAATTGTATTCAAATAATTGGAAACGGATTGAATGTAATCAGTTATCAAGTAAAGGAATAAAGATTAACTTCAAAGTAGGCGTTACGTCGAACCACTATAAATTTAGTGTTCTTATTCTTTGCATTTAAGTTTGCATACTGTCTTCAGTTTTTACTTTACTATCTTCATTAATCTCTCTACACAATCTCTCTTAAGGGTGTTAGTGGCCAATTTAGGTGCTTTCATAGAGAGTTGAATTCTCAGGCTGTTAGGATCTGCTTTGTAGCTACTGGATTGCACAAATCCCCCAGAGGAGATCCAAGATCATTCACAAGGCATCTGTTGATTCTATTCAGAGTTACAACCAACAACTCTATCATGGGGAGACCACGAACTAGATCGGCCTCTCACAACGCAGGTGTCCACGAGACTGCTAGCGTGCAACAAGTTAGACCTAGAAATTAGCAAGCAACTCGAGGTGCAGGGCCCTCCACCCAAAACCAAGCGGAAGTTGTTTCCCGAACAGAGTTCAACGACTTGATAAGAGAACTCAAGGAAAGTAGAAGGCAACTTGCTGAACAGATTCAAGCCAATACTAACCTCATGACTCAACTCACTCAGCAACAGTGTCGGAATGCTGGAGGTAACCCTGCCCCTTATTCTGAATCCGATAGTTCAACCTCAGCTGATGAACCTCCTAGGCATAGACACCGTAAGGATGAAGGTGCACAGGCAGGTGCTACAGATCGATTGACTAAGGATCAAGCCCGTGAAGAGACTGGACACCGGAATCTCCAAGACCCAAATCAGGCGGGACGTCAACCTCCACGGTCCCGTGGAACGGAACCCAACCTTCCATCCGCCATACAAACTCTGGACTTAACATCTATGGTCAGGCAGTTGATGAGAGAGAACCAAGGCTTGACCAATGAAGACTGGGGAATGTCTAGAAGCCATACTCCCTTTACAGATGGTACCCTACAGGCTGAGTACCCCAAGAAGTTCAATATGCCGACCATCTCAGCCTGCAAAGGGAAGACTGATCCCAGACAGCATGTGATGAGGTACGGATGGATGATGGATTCTGCAAGAGCTAATGATGCAACCAAGTGTAGATGCTTCCCAATCACCCTGTTCGGAATTGCCACTATGTGGTTTACTCGACTTCCCCTACGATCTATATCCAGCTTTGACGAATTGGCAATCAAATTCATAGAGCAATTCAGGACACACATCACTCGTCCAAAGGTTATGATGTCCTTATCAAGCATCATCCACGCTCCGGGAGAGTCGTTGAAAGCATACTTGTAGAGATTTCATGTTGCAGCTACCGAAGTGAGCAATCCAAACGACAATGCAATTTTAATGGCGGTAATGCATGGAGTGGATCCAGACTCTGAATTTGGAGATTAGTTGGCGGGAAAGCCCCCAGCTACGCTGGACCATTTTTATTCGAAAGCTTATCATTTCATAACAAGGAGAAAGCTCGATGGACAAGACGAGACAAGGCACCAGGGCCTGCTCAGGAGACTGTGAAAAGTAACGTCGCCATGAAGCAAACCGACGATAATTCAGAAAAAGCTCAAGTCAACGTCCAAAACAAGCCTGGGCAGACTAAAGGATCCGGAGGTGGAAATCCTGGAAAGAAAAGAGAGATGGAGAAATGGAAGTCAAGGATCCCGACCTACAATGAATACACCCTGCTCAAAGCATCTCTTGAGAACATCTATTTGTTAACTTGCAACACTTTTCAATATAGAAAACCACGCCCAAAGGAATCAACGGAGGAACAGAAGAGAACTGGGAAGTATTACCGCTTTCACGAGTCTTATGGGCACAACAAAGAGGAGTGAAGACACCTCCATGACACTATAGAGAAGTTGATTAGACAGAAGAAGCTGCAAGAGTTTGTCAAAGACCCGCAAGACGGAAGACAAGAAACATTGGACCCCGGATGCAGGCCAGCCCCACGCCAACCAGAACAACCTGCTCGAACAGTGGGTAGATTAGTTATCAACACGATTGTTGGCGGTCCTCATCCTGCGGATAAGAATTGGCAGGAGATGGAGTGATATGCTAACTCTTTAAGACATGCGGAGTATGAGTGCTGTTTGAATGTGGAGGATGGGACTCCTGCAAAGAAGCAGCGCACGATGGATGATGATATTGTATTCAGGAGCAGAGATGCGGATAAGGTGGAAGCTCCTACCATCGACCCGATGGTCATATCTGCGATAATCGGGTCGGCATTCGTGAAGAGGATTCTAATTGATTGCGGAAGTTCCGTTAACATCATCTTCAAGAAGGCATACGACCAAATGAAGCTGGAGACTAAGGATTTGAAACCATCTAAAGCCAGAATCCATGGCTTTAACGGCGCAGCAACAGATGCAGTGGGATATGTGGAACTACCAGTTGAACTGGGGCAAGGTGAGCGTAGGAGGGTGCAATCCTGCCGTTCATAGTGTTGGATATTGATTCTCCATATAAGGTATTTCTAGGGTATCCAGCCCTAAATCCAGCCCTAGGAGAATTTAGGGCAGCATTGGCCCCTTGGTGTATGACGTTAAAATTTCCGACAGGCGGAGGTGTTGGAGTGGTACACGGCGATCAGGCGACCAGAAATGCATGCTATGTGGCTAAGTTAAGAGAGGATCGACGTAGAGAGAAAGGAAAGGTTGTTGACAGCTCCATCCGCATCCAAAATTATGATGATTGACAACTTGCGCCTGAGCCCTGGCTCGGGCAACATTCTCGGGTCTATAGAGACTTAGATCCGAGAGATGATGATGGGGGACCCAGGGAAACAAATGCAGCACCGGCTGAACTAACAATTGACATCCCAGTCAACCGGGATGACCCGTCACGAATTCCTAAATTTGGATCACAACTCGACCCCATGGTGGCCGAGAACCTCACTGACTTCCTCTGAGAGAATCTTGATGTTTTTGCTTGGCCACACTCTGATATGTGTGGGATTTCTCCAACAATTGCGAGTCATATGTTGAACATAGACCCAAAGTACATTCCTGTAAAACAGAAAAGGAGAGGTATGGACCCGGAGAGGTCTGTGGCTCTCAAAGAGGAGGTGGACAAACTAAAAGCCAATGGGTTTGTCCGCGATGCCCTCTATCCTGAATGGGTATCTAATCCAGTGCTAGTGAAGAAAGCAAATGGAAAGTGGAGAACTTGTGTTGATTACTCCGATCTGAATAAATCATGCCCGAAGGATAGTTTCTCTTTACCTAGAATCGACCAGCTCATCGACTCTACCACCGGACATGAATTATTGTCATTTATGGATGCGTATTCAGGATACAATCAGATCCCGATGCATATTCCAGACCAAGAGCATACCAGTTTTGTCACGAATATAGGGCTATATTGCTATGTAATAATGCCCTTTGGATTGAAAAACGTTGGAGCAACTTATCAGCGTCCGATGAATTGAATGTTTAAAGACCAGATCAGTAAGACGATGGAAGTCTATGTGGATTACATGCTCGTGAAGTCACGGCAATCAAACGACCACATTCGAGACTTAGCAGAAATGTTTGATATACTCAGACATTATGGTATGAAGATCAACCCCTTAAGTGCTCTTTTGGTGTGGCGTCGGGAAAGTTCTTGGGTTTTATTGTGAATGCAAGTGGAATTGAAGCTAACACGGAAAAGATTCATGCTATTCGAGACATTCAAGTGCCCGGAACTATAAAGCAAGTACAAAGCTTAAACGGAAAGGTAGCAGCGCTAAGCCAATTCATATCCAGGGCCATAGACAAGTGTATTCCATTCTTCGATGTCATAAAGAAAGGAAAGAGGACTTTCGAATGGACATCCGACTATGAGGAAGCATTCCGAGCTCTTGTGAGGCACTTAGAAAGTCCCCCGGTATTGTCGAAACCAATAGACCATGAAAAGTTGTACATATACTTAGCTGTATCCAAGCACGCTATCAGTACAGCCTTGGTTTGCGAGAAAGACCGGGTTCAAAAGCCAATTTACTATGTTAGTAAACGCTTATCGGGGGCAGAAAGAAATTATCCAAAAATAGAAAAATTAGCCTGTTGCTTGGTGATTGCATCAAGCAAGCTTCGCCCGTATTTTCAAGCACATTCAATCAGTGTTTATACTGATCAACCTTTGCGGCAAGTACTCCAACAACCGGAAACTTCTGGAAGGATGTTAAAATGGAATATTGAGTTAAGTCAGTTCGATATTACCTATCTGCCGCGAAGAGCCATACAAAAGCACTAGCTGACTTCATAGCTAAATTTACTATGCCTGACGAATCAAACGACTACAATGTCATACCGCCCGTTCGATGGAAGATGTACACCGATAGGGCATCTAACGACCATTGTTCGGGGGTTGGCATAGTTCTTGTAACTCCTGAGAACCGATCAGTTTGCCACGCTTTGAAGCTCGAATTCACAGCAACGAATAAGGAAGCTGAATATGAAGCATTAATAGCCGGCTTAAGACTTATCAAAGAACCGGGAGTAAAATCGGTTGAAATATTCAGCGACTCGCAGCTGGTGGTGTACCAAGCGCGAGGAGACTACCAAGCAAGGGGCAGAGACTTGCCTTATATTTGGTTCGAGTTCAGGAGTTGCTAGCGAATCTCGAGTATTACGATATCTCACATGTCCCGCGTGAGCAAAACAGAGCAGCCGATTCATTGGCAAAATTCGCAAGCACAGGCGATGCACAGCAAATGGGATTATTTCCTGTTGAGACCCTCCATGCTTCGAGTATAGATATGATAGAGGTAGATTTCGTGTTAGAAACAGAAATCAAGAAGGAATCATGGATGACCCCAATCAAGCAGTACTTGCTATTCGAAATCTTACCCGAAAGAAGGAGCGAAAGACGACAAGTCCTCCGTAAGGCTTCTCGTTATGTAATATAGGATGGAATAATGTATCGGAGGGGATTCTCGGCCCCATTACTCCGATGCATTGCCCGTGATGAGATAAAATGAGTCCTGAAGGAAGTCCATGAAGGAGAGTGCGGCGACCATACTGGGGGGAAACCATTAGCAAAGAAGGTCCTCCGTTACGGATACTACTGGCCAACTGTGAATCAGGATGCTACAGACTATGTGAGAAGATGTGATAAATGCCAGATAATTGACGGAACTCATGCAAATGGTTAGTCCCTGGCCATTTGCAATATGGGGAATTGACCTAGTTGGTTCTTTACCCATAGCCAAAGGTGGAGCGAAATATGCAATAGTTGCAGTCGACTACTTCACCAAATGGGCAGAAGCAGAGCCTCTGGCCACAATAACCACCAAGAAGGTTATTAATTTCATCGTACGAAATATCATATGTTGTTTCGGCCTACCACAGACCATCATTACAAATAATGGGACTCAATTCAAAAGCAAGGAGTTTAAAGAATTTTGTCAGAAATATGGCATTGAGAAGAAGTTTGCAGCGGCTGCTCATCCGAAAGCCAACGGACAAGTGGAAGCCGTAAACAAGATAATCAAGTCCATATTAAAAAAAGCGCATGGAAAAGGCTAGAGGCAAGTGGGTGGATGAATTTCCAATGGCACTTTGGGCCTACAGGACCACCCACAAGACCGCGACTGGTCACACTCCATTCGCATTGGCATATGGAACGGAAGCTGTCATATCCATGGAACTTGAAGTTCCATCACATCGGGTAACTTATTATGACCCCGAGTCGAACCCGAATCTTTTATTGGAATCGTTGGACTTCATCGACGAAAAACGCGAAGAAGCCAATTTGAGAGCGGCCGCATACAGACATAGAGTCGCTATATATTATAATGAAAAGGTCCGACCAAGAATTTTTGGTGTGGGAGACCACGTTTTGAAACGAGTTTTTCCGATCCCATCTCATATGAATTCCGCATGGGAAGGTCCATACGTCATCGAATGGAAGCTTGGAGAAGCAACTTTCAAGCTAGCGACCGTCGATGGTGCGACACTCCCCCGAGCATGGAACAGCGAGCACTTGCGGCATTATTATACTTAGTCTATTTCTTTCATGTATTAGTTGCATTTGTTTCCAGTATGATTTTATTTCTAGTTCTTGGCATGTGTAAGACAATTTAGCTTGCTTTCATTAATAAAGGCTTGAAGCCATCTTTTCCGTGGATTGCTAATGTTTCTGCGTATGATGATCCTGTGACAGGAAAATGAAATTATATTATTCTGGCTGGTGTACGAACACATGCAAATGACTCAAAATCTCCAAGTTCTCAGAGTGCAGACTGGAGTACTCTAAGTCCCCGGAGCGTGGACTCGAGTATAAACGACTCAAAATCTCCAAGTCCGCAGAATGCGGGCTGGAGTACCCTAAGTCCTCGGAGCATGGACTCGATTATAAATGACCCAAAATCTCCAAGTTCCCAGAGTGTGGACTGGAGTACTCTAAGTCCCCAGTGCGTGGACTCGAGTATAAACGACTCAAAATCTCCAAGTCCCCAGAGTGCGAACTGGAGTACTCTAAGTCGTGGACTCGAGTATAAACGACTCAAAATCTTCAAGTCCCCAAAGTGTGGACTGGAGTACTCTAAGTCCCCATAGCATGGACTCGAGTATAAATGACTCAAAATCTCCAAGTCCCCAGAGTGCGGACTGGAGTACTCTAAGTCCCCAGAGCATGGACTCGAGTGTAAACGACTCAAAATCTTCAAGTCCCCGAAGTGCGGACCGGTGTAATCTAAGTCCCCGGAGCGCAGGCTCGAACGACTCGAATCTCCAAGTCCCCACAGCGTGGACTGGAGTACTCTAAGTCCCTGATGTGCAGACTAAAAAATATTCTAAGTGCTTGAAGCGCGGAAGGAAAAACGAACAACTCTCAAAGAATCTCCGAGCTATGGGAAGGTGAACCGAGAAGTCCATGTTATTCACAACAGCTTGGATTTAAATCACAATCGTACAAAAATTGAACGGTAAGAGCCTTTTGAAAGACAGAAAAAAGGAACTAAGCTTTATTCAGAAAAAGTTTCTACTACAAGCCCTCCAAAGTTCGGAGTCGACAATCTATTTACAAAGACTACGGAAGTAGATGAAAATAATTACATAACTTAGACTAACTCTCGTTGAACAAGAGTAATGGTCACTTCTTGTGCTTCTTCAACTTCTTCACCTCCGTTGTCTTCTCGGACGGCTCCTGCCCTGTGCGTTTTCCCATGGTACTCTTCTTTGATAGAGGAGTAACAGCTGAAGAAGTACGGCGAACATCCACGGGCTTGGACCTGCTAGGGAGAATGACCTTCAACGGCTTGTTCAAGGGATTGTCTAGGTCCACAACTCGAGGCTCGACCTTGATCTCGGCCATCTCTCTCTTCTCCTTCTCGAGCCGCTCCTTCATGCTCAGCTCAGACGTGTGTTCGGAGGCGCCTGTAATCTCTACTTCATAACTCCCCTCGATGGGAGAAGTAGTCTCAGATTTGTCTTCATCCAGCGCTCCAATCACCTGAGCATCTGACCTGGGAGCCTCTCCTGCCTGAATGGCCTCACCTATCTTTTCCTCCACCTCCTTGGCGACATCACTCCTCGGACTAGGCTCGGGATCAGAACAGCCTGTGCAAAATTATGAAAAACAACCATTAGAATACAATAGTCTTCCATAAAGAATGACGACTTTTGAAATCTTAAAGTGAAGAGTTATCTACCAGGTTCCAGCAGGCTCTCGGTCGTCAAAGGGGTCTCACCCTCCGGAATGGGAGACAGAATATGGACGCCAAGGCCGGGGTCCTCCGGATTGTAACCGATATGCTGCTCAAATGGATCGAGTATCGGCCGATCGGTCGATCGAGTAGGCACATGAGCTGGGGCACGACCCCGGATGGACCAGTAATCACTTATTTCCCTTTCTTTGAGGGGGATCCCTTGCAATAAATAGCTTTATCTACTGACAAATCTGAAGGCTCATTCCCCTTGAGGAATTCTTTTATCAAGGCCCCCTCATCAATCTCTTCGGTACCGTGCTCGGCCCTCCTGGTTGCTATCAAGGTCTCTCATGCCTCGGCTAAAGATTCAAGATAGCCATCGCCCAGAAAAGTCAAGTCTCGATGCGTGAGGACGTAGGGCATTGAATTCAGCGATTAACGGGTCAAACATTCTTTTGACCTCTTCTCTCCCTTCTTCTCTAGCCGCCTCAAGACGGGAGCCGATGTCCGCAGACGCTATCTTCTTGCCCTCTTCACGGGCTTTACTCTTTATCGCCTCGACTTTGGAAAGCCCGGCCTCAATTTTTTCTTTTAAGAGTCGAGTAGCAACGATTTCGTTACAGTATCGTTGTGAATCTTCTTGGGCGGTCATTTTCTCTTCGTTCTCTCTGCGGAGTTGCTCCTCAAGTTCCTTGACTCGGTGGCTGAATGTGTCCCTCTCCTTTTGGACCGAATCCTTCTGTAATGCTAGGGCCTCGCATCGTTGTACCGCCTCATCGATCTCTTTCTTATGTGTCGATTCCAGACGAGTTACAGCTTCGGCATGTCTTGAGCTCTCTGCCGGGCGGCCTCAAGCTAAGATGTATAAGATGCAAGCTCTTCGTCCTGATCCTTAATGATATCTCTGTCGTGGATGGCCTCAAGCTTCAGGCGATCGATCTCGTGTTGGCGCTCTATGGAGACTTTAGAAAGTTTTTCAGCCAAATGAACGAACTCATCATGTTGAACATAGACGTCGTTGGTACAGGCGATGGCTCTCTGCTTGACATGTCTGGGATAGGATGAATCGTCAGGAGGAATTTCAGACCATCAAAGAATATTTTGGAAATTTATACTTAAGCTCGGCCAGCCTCTCCGACACGGTTGGATCAGTTGCAGGTGCAGGAGGAGACGACTTAGAAAGACTAGCCCTCCTGTGAGGATCTCGGGACTGTTGAGTAGAAGAGGAGTCAGAATGTTAATCTCGGGGGACATCGGATTGCAACCCCTTGTGGCCACGCTTGTCTTTGCTTGGTTCCGGATGAGAAGAAGAATGTTGGTGGTATTTTGGCTGATAGTAAGTTTTATGTCGAGACGATGAGTCTCGGGAATGATAATCTCTACGCCATCACCATCTCTGTCCCGACGTCTTTCGAAACCCGAGTCCCGTCTGTGTTGATAAAAAATAGGCAAACCGCGAAGGCGGTCGAATCCATGCAAACGCCCCATGTCACCTGCACAGAATTCAAATAACAACAAATTAGCAGAGAGTAGCGCGACGACGATAATCTAAGTGCACATTGAAGTTCAAGTGTCCTAGTGTTTCCCTCCGACGGACCAGTTGCTTTATTAATGGAAGTTTTCTCTCCCTGACTTTGGGCTAGAGCGCCCGCATCGCCTCTGATGGGCGAGTGAAGTTGAAATGCTTTCGGATCGTCAAAGTCATAATTGAGCAGGTCATCGGGAATGGAGAGGTTCCATAGGCCCTTTAAAGAACTTTCTACGTGATGTGAAGAGGCCTCTTTCTCCGTTGGAATGAGCGTAACTTTTGAAGTTCCGCCAACCTTCTCCTTCCTAATTTTGTATGTCAATCTCTTTTTCCTCTTCGAAGGGGAAGATGATGTTTCGATGTCATGCACTTCGACTGTCGGATCCTGAGTGGGACCCAAGTTCTCACCTTGTGCTTCAAGTGCTTCGTCCCCCTTAATTTCCCCCTCTTCTGGTGCGTCAGGAGTGTGACGTACTGAGGACTCAGCCAATTTCTTTCCCTTTCCAGAGGTGGTCTTGGGCCCGGTAGCACCTTGAGGAAGGCTTATTTGGCGGCCTGCTACCAACAGCCCAAACCTTGTAAGCGACTCATTCGAAATAAGAGTCTGGATGTCTCTTTCTTTGGCTAGAAAGGCTCGAATAGCCTCAACGGCCTCGGAGTATCCGCGACCATCAGGGCGCGGGTTGATACCTGAAAAGATGAAACAAGTATTAGAAAAGGCATGGCTCTGACCAAGTATGAATATCAATCCGGGGAAAAGACTTACTTCCTTCCACCCATCTCCTCGCGAAACCGGGAGGGCAACGCACATAGAACCACTCTTGTTTGTACAGGGAAAATTCGCTCCATGCCCCTGTTAAGATTTGGCATTTGCGATATGGCTCGAGAAACATGAAAGAGGGGCTATCTCCCCGCTTCTTGATCATATGAATATATCTGATGTCGCCCAGAGTTGGGGGCCTAGAGAGGATAGTCATGAAGAGGATGTAGGTACCGTAGATAAATGCATGGCCGTTCGGGTGCAGTTGCGACGGGGCAATGTCAATGTATTGCAGCACATCCCGAAGAAATAAACTGAACGGTGGCACGCTGCTAACCCAGCACATGAATTTATTACACGCCGTATATCCAACTGGGGGCAAGTGCAGACGATCGTGCCTCGAGGGAAACAACATGTCGTCGAAAGGGATCCCATGGATGGAGCATATTCGCTAGAGCACAACTTCATTGACCTTTGAAGCCTGTGAATCAACAGGGTTATCCAAGAGAATTGCTGTCTCCAAAGCGTCGGGAGCTAAGTTATGTGCAGGGGAGGTTAACGGATTTGAAACATCCGCGAATTCTTGTCGAAAGGACGGTCCCGGTCTATCTGAAATCGTGGCGAAGCTAGACCTCTTAGGCATTTCCAATAAATATTGAGTTTGGCAGAACACCTGTTTGAACTATACTTGAAAAATAATCGGTGTTCGACTTAACAACATAAATTTATCCCCCATGTGCGGTGTGTGATCTAGTGCAATCATTCAAATATAAACGTTGAGAAATTATAAGTCACACAGCTGATGGTATAAAGTTGGACGCTGGACTGTCGTCCTCGAAGACCGTCATCGTTGACCATCTTCGAAAACCAATCTTGCGATGTTTTCGATTTTGGACTCGGACATCGACATTGTATGTCAAACGCTTTTATCTATTTTATCGACTTCAGTTCAGGCTTATGAGTAATCGAAACTAGGAAGTCATCAGTTCAGATCAGTTCGATATGCCAGTATGCTGGAATCACTGTCCTTGTTTTGTTATATGATTAGGCAAGGCAAATGATCGTTCGGCCTAAGTTCTGTTCGGCTAAAAAGTGGTTCGACATTCATAATTGTTCGGCCTATAAAATGTGGTTCGGCATTTATGATTCTTCGGCTTGAGTATTTTTCGGCTGAAATAAGGGTCGGCAGTCATGATTGACTGGTCTAAATGTTGTTCGACCTAACTGTCGACCTGACAAGCTATCGTTTGGCAAAGCTATCGTTCGGCCTAAGTAACGACCGACCTAAGTTCTGCTCAGCCAAAGTAACGTTCGGCATCCTACCTAATTCATACTTCTGCCCTAACCCTCCATCCCACTGCTCGGCATGTGACGAATCATGCCGAACCAAAAAGTTACGCCTAGCCCCAACGCTCTGCACTCCGTCCATAACTACGGTTTCATTTTTTCCTCTATTTCTCCATCCACGTCGAACAACAAGGACAGATCGTGCGGCGAGTCATGCCAGTCCATATCGTTCGGCATCCTAACCACCTCCTACTCCACCTCTATTCTTTTTTCCTCCAATCTCGTTCGGCACAAGGGAACCGTGCCGAACCACAATACAACTCCCAATAGCTCCCTTGTACACTCGTCTCTAGTCACTCCTCCTTTCCTCCTCATCACTTGACTCTAAAAACTCTAAAAATGTCTTAAATCAAGGCTCAACTCTTTCATACACCTATCGGCTACGGTTCCAATCTATGAACTTGAGCATAAAAACTTTTTAGTTATGGAAAGAATTTAGATAGAAGAATCGATACTTAGTTAGTAGATCGAGACTTGGAAAGGATTGTTTAATCTTTGGAGGCTGTTAACTAGCGAGGTTAGCAAGTACAAGGTAGCGGAGGTAAAAAAGTGGAAAGAAAAGAAGAAGGAACATGCTGACCTTTATAGGGAAGAAGAAGAAGTCGAAGCGACAATGACCGGTAGAACCGGTCAAAGCAGCATTGTTCGGCATCGACTTTCATTTCGTTCGGCGTACATGGGATTTTCGACTTCGGTTAAATCGTTCGGCATTCGCGTTACGTTCGGCACACACCACCTAACCTAGCACTCACAAGAAAACAACCACCAAGAGTAATGGGCCAAGGTTCAAAGCGAAGTACAAAGGACTCGTAGTTCAAAGCGTATCACGTTCGGTCACGCGATACACTTTGGGGGGCAAGTTTTTCTTGGGGATTTGACCAGGCAACTAAGTACTCGGCATTGGCACACTGCTCGACAATGTATGTATCGTTCGGCATTCTGAACGCTCGGCATAAGGAATCGTTCCGCAGTCAAGGTCATTCGACAGTCAAGAGCATTCGGTATCAGAGAAACGCTCGGCATGAAGGAGCGCTCGGCATCCAGAAGCGTTCGGCATTGAGAAACGTTCGGTATTATATATCGGTCGGCATCCATGAATGGTCGGCATGCCAAGGGCAACTCGGCATTAGTTTTGTTCGGCATACCAAGGACGCTCGGCATAAGCTTCATTCGACATCATAAGATCATTCGGCATCCAGAGATTGTTCGGCCTCCCGAGAACATTTGGCAACCAAAGATTGTTTGGCATTCTTTCAATCTCGACCGGCGTCGATTGTTGCTCAGCCTACTCTTCCCACACAATACTGCCTCGTTCGGCATGAAGGTTACGGTTTGACATTTGGCCGTTCAGCATGTTCGAGTCGGCGTGTAGAGCTTACTCCATTTGGGCCGAGACATTCAGCTACTAGGCTCATTAGGGAAATCCAACTCATCTTCGCCTATAAATAGAGAGGCAGGGGCACAATGAAAAGGAGAGTTTTTTGGGAACACTGGGGAAACTCTGCCGCATTCAACACTCACTAAAGATTTAATCTTTTACTTTGCAATTGTATTCAAATAATTGGAAACGGATTGAATCTGTAATCAGTTATCTAAAGGAATAAAGATTAACTTCAAAGTGGACGTAGGCGGTTACGCCGAACCAATATAAATTTGGTGTTCTTGTTCTTTGCATTTAAGTTTGCATACTGTCTTTAGTTTTTAATTTACTATCTTCATTAGTCTCTCTACACAATCTCTTTTAAGAGTGTTAGTGGCCAATTTTGGTGCTAACACTAGTGATGTAAATTTAAGTTTTATCAGATCAGAGTTTAAATCGAATACCTTCAGTGATCCGTTAAACTCCTTTGGTAAGAATGTCATGAATGCTATAGTGGATGCAAAGCTATTAATTAAACTTGGTATGATCTATTTATCCAAATGGAAATGTTTTACTATACATATTTATGTAAACCGATGAATTCATTTTACACAGGGTACTAAAACTAGCCTGTTTGTGTGTCCAGAGATGGGCTTTTAAGCTTGACATTGACATGTGTATATTATCATAATGGATGAGTTATATACTAAACGCATATGGGCACTTTGCCCTAAGTTATCGTTAGGGTGTAAATAGAATAACCGTTTGTGGATCAAGCCTTTGCATACCAGATAGCTTTCATGTGTATATAATACATTGTTGATTGAACTTGACTTTAAAAGTAAAAAAGGTTTAGAGACTTAAACCAGTGAAAGTTTTGAACTATTTGACAGAGTTTCTATTGTAATAAATAAATAAATTCTAGATCTGAATATATACAACCCATTTTGATTCCACCGAGAAACAAATATATGAAATTAAATAGTTCAGCAGAAGTCGTACCTGAATCCATTAATGTTTGCAAAAAGAAGATCAACTATGTTTTAGATCTTCCAAATTGACACAAGCTTAGATCTGAAAAATTCCCTTTAGAAGAGGGTGGAGAGAATATGATAAGACTTATGTAATTTGGGGACCATAACCCCATATATATAGTGTGTGACATTTTTCAGTTCGGACTTTCAACAAACTAAAATTGTCACTCTGGTATCCACACATTATAAATTTACATGACGAATATACCTCTTAAGTCTTGTTGTATTTATTCCAAATAGATCACATAATCAAACTTAACCCCAAGATAGCCCGTACATTCGAATATTAAAATATGTGGCCCCATAATGCTGAATTATTCCAACAATCTCCCCTTGGGCCACATATGTAACCTTATAGAATGTGTTTAACTTTATGAGCTCTCAAATAGCTATCTTGACAATATGGTATTTCCAAAACAATCTCGTCCATTGATTGTGTTAACATAGGATCAAAGAGGTTTTCATTATCGTTAGTGTAACTAAACCCATCAATGGTCATGTATATCAATATAATCAAATGACATAGATCAATCATGTATGTGTAGCATGGAAATTACATAAAATGTGATCTTACATGTATATTTCCAACTGGTCCTACTTTACTTTAATGGGATCAAAATCTAAACATACATAAATAATTTGAGTGCAATAAAAAAAAACTTTATTTCTGATCAGAAAAACTGAAGCATATCCACAATCAAAATATAGAGCAATGTCACAAAAGAAATGACTTAGTACAAACTCCCCCTAGACCAAAATATTCTTACATAAAAGATATGCCCATTTTAGCAACATGCTTATGAAAGACCTTGGGTGGTACTGCTTTTGTAAGTGGATCCGCTAACAAGGAATTTGTCCCAATATGCTCTATGGATATTAACCCATTTTGCACTCTCTCCTTCACAACTAGAAACTTGATGTCAATGTAATTTGACTTACTTGAGCTTCTATTGTTATTAGAATATAATACTGCTGATCTATTGTAACAAAACAACTTTAGTGGTCTTTCAATATTATCTATAATACGCAGCCCAGTGACAAAATTTCGTAGCCATTTTCCATGATTAGATGCCTTATAGAAAGCCACAAACTCTTCTTCCATAGTGGAAGAAGCTATAAGCGTTTGCTTAATGCACTTCCATGATATAGCCCCTCCACTCAACATAAATATGCATCCTGAAGTGGATTTTCTGCTATCCGGACATCCAGCAAAGTCAGAATCAGAATACCCAATGATCTCCAACTGATTTGATCTTCTATATGTAAGCATATAGTCCTTTGTTCTTTGTAGATACCTCATAACCCTTTTTGATGCTTTCCAATGATCCATTCCAGGGTTACTAAGATGCCTGCCAAACACTCCTACAATGTACGCAATATCCGGACGCGTACATACTTGAGCATACATTAGACTCCCTATAGCAGATGCATAAGGGATCTTCTATACTTCATTAACTTCAAGGATGTTATTAGGGCATTGTTTGAGACAAAACTTATCTCCTTTAGCGACAGTGGTATCACCTGGTTTACAATCTTGCATGCCAAATCTCTTAAGCACCTTTTCTATATAGTTCTTTTGTGACAATCCAGGAATGCCTCGTGAACGATCATGGTGTATTCGAATCCCTAATACAAAAGAGGCATCACCAAGATCTTTCATTTCAAAATTATTTGAAAGAAATCTCTTAGTTTTGTGCAACATATTTAAATCATTGCTGGCAAGCAATATATCATCAACGTATAAAATTAAAAAAAAAAATTTACTCCCATTAAACTTGTGATACACACAGTTATCAATGATGTTTGCCTCAAAACCAAAAGAGGTAATTACATTATGAAATTTGTGGTACCATTGACGAGAAGCTTGTTTGAGTCCATAAATGGATTTCTTTAGTTTGCAAACCATATTCTTTGGATCTTTGACCACAAATTTTTTCGGTTGCACCATATAAATTGTTTCCTCAATGTCTCCATTGAGAAATGCAGTCTTAACATCCATTTGATGCAACTCAAGGTCAAAATATGCAACAAGTGACAAAATTATTCCAAAAGATTTTTTGGATGAAACCGGAGAGAAAGTCTCTTTGAAATCAATGTCTTCCTTTTGAGTAAAACCTTTTGCTACAAGACGAGCCTTATATCTTTCCACTTTACCTTTTGCATCCCTCTTGGTTTTAAATATCCATTTACAACCAATGGGCTTATTACCTTCAGGTAAAGGGACAAGATCCCAAACTTTATTGTCTTGCATTGATTTATACTCTTCATTCATAGCTTCAATCCACTTTTGAGAATTAATATCTTGCATGGCTTGGTGAAAGTTGATAGGATCATCTTCCATCAATCTATTATTATCCTCTAACTCTTGAAGAAATACAACATAATCATCCGGAATAGCATTTCTTCTTTCCCTAGTGGATCTTCTTAATGGCAACTCATTTTGAGGTTGTTGAATTTGTTCTTGTGGAACATTAACTTCAACTTGAAGAGGATTTTCTTCAACATTATTTTGTTGGGGTTCTGGATTCACTTCTTGATCAATGACAGGAACAATAATCTGCACATTTTCCGAAGAAGTAACTGTAGTAGGAATCATAAACGATGATTCCTCCTCAAAAACAATGTTCTTTACTTCATTTCTCCCTCTCAACTCAACATCCTCAAAAAATGTTGCATTTCCCGTCTCAAATATTTTCCTCGGTATGGGGCCATAAAATTTATAGCCCCTAGATCGCTCAGAATAACCAATAAAATAGCTACTCACTGTTTTGGAGTCCAATTTTCTTTTATTTGGCCTATATGGCCTTGCCTCAGCTGGACATCCCCAAATGTGAAAATGCTTTAGAGTAGGCTGGTTGCCTGTCCAGAGCTCATAAGGTGTTTTAGTAGCTACTTTAGTGGGTATTCTATTAAGAATATAAACTGCTGTCTTTAATGCCTCTCCCCAGAGTGATTTTGATATGGTAGAATGACTGATCATACTCCTTACCATGTCTTTAAGAGTCCGGTTTCGTCTCCCAGCAACACCATTCTTGCTAGGTGAACCTGGCATAGTGTATTGTGGGACTATTCCACATTCATCTAGGAATTTGGCAAATGGTCCTAGACGTTGTTCACCTGATCCGTCAGATTTACAATAATATTCACCGCCACGGTCAGATCTGACAGTTTTAATCCTTTTGTTGAGTTGGTTCTCAACTTCTACCTTAAATTTCTTGAACATGTCTAAGGATTCTAATTTATCATGAATAAGATATATGTAGCCATATCTTGAGTAGTCGTCTGTGAATGTTATAAAATATTGTTGACCATTCCATGATGCCTCAGGAAATGACCCACAAATGTCTGTATGTATTAATTCTAAGACGTCAGTTGCTCTATTGGCACCTATTTTCTTATGTTTGGTCTGTTTTCCCTTGATACACTCTACACTAACATCAACGTCTGAAAAATCAACGGATTCCAAAATGTCATCTGACACGAGCCTTTGAATTATATTTTTAGATATATGACCTAAACGTTTGTGCCATAATGTGGCTGAAGTTTCCTTATTAGCTTTTCTTTTAGTACCACGTGACTCTACATGCAAGGCTTCATTATAAGAGGTATTAACATCAAGAATATATAAGTTATCATAAACATTAAGAGAACCAGTTCCAATAAGAGTTGAATTCATTGATAAACTAAAAGTACTATTCCTAAATGAATAAGAATAACCAAATTTGTCCAACGTAGAAACAGAAACCAAATTCCGTCTAAATGACGGTATAACAAAAGTATCAAATAAATCCAAATAGAATTGAGTTCTTAATAACAACTTAAAATGACCAATAGCCTACGCTTCTACCGATTTTCCATCACCCACATAGATGTATCTTTCAGCATCAGTTGGATTTCGATAGCTCATGCAACCCTGCATAGAAACACTTATGTGAGTAGAAGCACCAGAATCTAACCACCAAGTGTTTCCAGGTACTATAGCTAAATTTACTTCAGAACAGACCAAAGCAAAAGATGTAACTTTCTTAACAAGCCATGCGTGGTATTTGGCACAATCTTTTTTCAAATGTCCAGCCTTTTTCCAAAAGTAACAACCATCAGTCTCCTTTTGTTATTTCTTTTCAGTCGGACCCTTAGCAGTTTCTTTATCCTTCTTTCTCTTTTTGTCTTTTCCCTTAGAGGTGTATGCTAAATGAGCACTTTCAGCCTTATCATGCTTCAATCTCTCTTCTTCTTGTACACAATACGAAATGAGCTCATTAAGAGTCCATTTCTCCTTTTGACAGTTATAACTGATCTTGAACTGGTTGTATTGTGAAGGAAGAGAGATTAATACCAAATGCACGAGAAAATCATCTGAAAGCTCAAGCTTAAGTGCCTTAAGTTTTGAAGCAGTGTTAGACATTTCCATAATGTACTCCCTTATGTTTCTTTTGCAAAAGTGTGCTTGTTTCCGCCTTATCGTTTTTAGAAAAACGTTTTTCAATCTCAGCAAGGAAATCTTTAGCATTGGTTATCTTTTCAGATACTGCACCCCTAAATGCCTCCGGAATGCCATGCTTTATGATCATTAGACTCATGCGGTTTGAACGATCCCACCTCTCAAAGTTCTTTATAATATCAGAAGAACTTTCATCCGTAAGAGGGGTGGGTTCATCTATCCTAAGTGCAAGGTCAAGATCCATGCAGCCAAGAACAAGCAATATGTTCTCTTTCCAATCCTTAAAGTTTGTTCCAGTCAGAATAGGAATGTTGTTCAGATTGGCAGATACCGTAGTCAAACTAGCTGTAATTTTAAATTAATCAAATATGCTTACATTATAAAACAATTGTAATAAATTTAAAATAATTGGTAAGTCTTTGCTCAAGATACCTAGCACAACATTAATATGAAGTCTTTGGACAGTAATATTAACTGTAAGTGGTATTCTTGTTGTAATCATCAAATATTAACAATAAATTCAAGTCAGATAATAATCTTCCTTTGGGCCGATTAATTATTTTCTTGTAAAACTTTATAATTGTTACATATTTATCATCACACATGTGTATCTAATTTGGCCAGATATTAACCTTCCTTTGAGCCGACTAATATTCGCATAAATAAATACACACAAATATCAAACATTTTTCATGAGCAACTAAAATAAGAGAGGTCACTTTGGTGACATATTATTTCAATTAGTTCACTTGTAATGTAGGATATTCACAGTCAATTTGCAAAAGGCGCCAAATAGTATATGAATTTATTTTAACTCCTTCATTTATAAATTTGCCATAAATATCAATGTCAAATTTGACATCAAGGAAATTGTAATAATACATAAATGAATAATACTTGCAATAATAATTAATGATAAAATATTACATATTTTATTTAACTGTCAATATTCAAGGCAGAAGAAAAAACAAATTTTAACATAGCATAGTCCATACATGTGATATTATATTACAGAAAGTGAAACTTTATTTTTTCTTTAATGAGCGGGCCATACATATAAAATATATGTATTTATAAAATATAAATGCATTAAATAATAAACAATATATCCTTTCTTATTCCAAATACAAATATGTTGTATCGTTAAATTTATTGCAACTGACGCATTTTGCATTTATGATAATAAATTAATTTATATTTTACTATAACAACCACATTTAATCCAATTATAATAAAAACTAAATGCAATTGACCGTTATGTGATACAGTACGTATTACAGGAACATTAAAAGGCATGAATATGCTTCCATATGTGTGAAAATAAAACTTAACATGGTAACCATCTATAGCAAAAAAAATAAAAATTGTACAGTCACAATGGCACTGACAATAAAATATGAATAATACAAGTAGCAACAATTAAAGGCATCAGATTTGAACAAGTGGAAATAATTCATGAATTATTTATATAAATCTGAAACAAAGGCATCAGATGAATCAATAAGAAAGGAGCAAATTTCATAGATTTGAAATAAAGGCATCAGATCAATCAACCAAAATTGTAAATCCAAGAACCCTAATTTCATATGTTCTTAAAACCAAAGAATTTCTCAATAAAAAATCAATGATGGATGGCTCTGATACCACTTGTTGTAATAAATAAATAAATTATAGATCTGAATACATACAACCCATTTTGATTTCATCGAGAAACAAATATATGAAATTAAATAGTTCAGCAGAAGTCGTACCTGAATCCATTGATGTTTGCAAAAAGAAGATCAACTAGATTTTAGATCTTCCAAATTGACACAAGCTTAGATCTGGAAAATTCTCTTTAGGGTGGAGAGAATATGATAAGACTTGTGTAATTTGGGGATCATAATCTCATATATATAGTATGTGACATTTTTCAGTTTGGCTCTTCAACAAACTAAAATTGTCATTCTGGTATTCACACATTATAAATTTACATGACGAATATACCTCTTAGGTCTTGTTGTATTTATTCCAAATAGATCACATAATCAAACTTAATCTTAAGATAGCTCATGCATTCAAATATTAAAATATGTGGCCTCATAATGCTGAATTATTCCATCAGTTTCCACATATAAGTTGTAATTGGAAAGGCAAGTTGCAATATTTAACCCCCAAAGTTGGTCGAGATCATTTGCTTGCAGATTCAATAACTGATATTCGAAATTCAGTTGGCAATATTTTGAAGCTCTCAAATAATTGACATTACTATTAAATTATGTATGCAATTAAAGTCGGCACATGGTAAGATAGCAAGAAAGACGAAATAGAGAATCAGGAACAGCAATGTGACAACAGTACAAATATTTATATCGAGATGAAGATATTCTTGTCACATGCATATAAATCCTCGTCATTTCTGGTCAAATACTACCACGCACTTGCATGTGCATTCCATGCCTATAGCCCCATTTCAGTTTTTGATAATCTCTTGGTTCAAGCACTTAATAATATACAAATGTATATCCAGTATATAAGTTTTGCAGAATTTGCACTGATATGTGAGGACTATGTTATTCCGATTTATGGCACACTGTGCACAGATATATACATACGAGTTCAAGGGGACTCTAACTAATTATTTATGCATGTATTACGTAGTCCGTGGTCCGTGGTAATTTCCTTATGTTATATAGGAAGTTCAAATTGTACAGTTTTATAAAGGTACAAAAAATAAAAATAAAATATATTCGGCTGCCCAACGTTAATTAATAAAATAAGTGGGCGGGGGGTCCTGAGACGGCGAAAGAGTTTTGGAGTGTAAAGAAGCATGGAAATTGAATATTTGGGGTCAATAATTGAATGATGTAACAATAGTGAGTTAGAGATTACGACTTAGTTTTATATCATACCTCCCATGTTCTTATGTTTAAGCAGCCAATAGACAGCTTTAAATTCCAAACCTTTCAAATCTTTCGTATCCATTCATGGTCCCCTTAATTACATCTTGATAAGATTTTGTTTGTACTAATTTAAAAAAAAACAAAACAAAACAAACAAAATTTGCTTCAAAGCAGCCGAATGAGTGAACTAAAAAACATGCCCAGAGCCGAAGAAAAGTAATATAGAAGGCATCAAATTATTCTGAGTGCAAGATCTTACATGTTGATGCAATTTTTCGCCGCAACAGCAACAAACGACCCAAGGCTGACTCGTTGTGAGAGTTCGACCTATGTAGTCAATCCGAAGCAGAAAGAAGATTAATAGTAGTGGATACCATACCTGTTAAGTAAATGCTAAAAATAAAATGTAGAAAAAACAAAAAAACACAGAAACTAATTAATAGTGGTTAAAGAAAATTCTTACCATCATAATCGGAATTATTGACATGGATATAGAAATTAGGTTAGAAGTCATTAATGAGTTTTACAATTCTCTAATTTGGAGAACTATTCTTTTACCTGTAAGTATCAGAGTTACTGCTTGTTAACATTTGTGGGATCCCCGTCGTTTTAGAGCATCTTTTAGCAGCTTAAGGGCTGAATGTTCGACTCTTAAAGTTGGTCGTCTGTTAAATAAGCGTTTGTTGTTAGATGCTTACTAATAGGCACTCAATCATCGCGCGTTTATCAAATAGGGTCCGATGTTGGACGTTTATATGAGTTATGTCTAGCTCATCCCTTCTCATAACTTTACATTTTAATCTTCATTTTCATTTAAAAAATTGTTAAAATGCCGCCGTGCGTCGTTGAAACTGCAAGACGTAACATTCGAAAAAAGACTGAGTAATTAGCTGGTCCACTTCACATTCCTCACAACCCCGAGATAATGCACAACTTAAGGATCTTGCACAAGCTACTCAAGGGATACACGCATCGCATGTGGACTGTTCTGAATATAGTCGGTGCATAATCTTAAAAATTTAAAAACTTTTAGTACATTAATGTTACGTTGATCGCATATTAATCATGGACTGTTATTTATTATATAAACCAATTACATACCCATTATATTAGTCGTTGTCATGTCGATCATGTATTAATCACGGACCGTGGTTTAATTTATAGATCTAGTATGTCAATTGTCGAAGCAATTGGTCCAAATGTATAGAACACCACTATGATATATTCCCTCAAGGTCCAGTAATAGTTTGCAGGTTAGTCCTTTTGCCTTTATTTCACAAATTCGACCTCCCTAATCATTTGGTCGTTCCCTTGTTCTGCCCTAGTTGAGTGGTGGTGGCCCGTCACACACTTTTTATTTTTCAAATTTTGAGCTCGGTATTACCTCTCGATTTTTATATGTTGGGCATTGAGATAGGAGGCCCTATTGGATGTTTTTTTTTCCTTTTTGATCATTTATATGAAACTCTGCGCTTTTCACCGCATATCTACCACATTTGAGGGTAGTCTTGTTTCCTCGGATGTCGTTCCTTTGACATATCTACAGGAGTACATTATAGCGCATATGGGCACAAATGCTAAGAGTGATGTTGTCTTTATGGCATCTCTTTTATATTTATTTGGTTCGACATTCTTTTCAAACCAAAAGAATACTATTAAATTATGGTATCTAGCAGCGGTAGCCGATCTAGATCAACTCCATGCTAAAAACTTAGGGTCGTATATATACTTGGATGTTTTTATACCGCTCTTAATTTTTGTGCTCTAGTGAGGTGAGACATGCGTTAAGCTTCTGTTATATTTTTACCATGTTGGTACTATGAGTACACAACAAACATGCATCCCCACATTGTTGTGCTAACTAGCTAGGAAGTAAAGATATATTTTCTATGCATGAGACGATGAGAGCGTGTTCAGTATGTTTTTCATTCGCGTGTGGGTTAGACATGACTTGATGATGGCCCGATATTAGATTGATTTGAGGTGAATGGACAATCTTTCACCGGCACAATGGACTGCATATTGGATCACCCTGACTCAAACTGGCCAGATGTTTGATGGTCATTCTCTTGCTTTTGCATATCATCTATATAGACAGAGGATTGCTTTACATAGACGGCCTTTCTTTATATTTGATATTTAGAAGAGAGATGTTGATTTCAAACAACTAACGAACTATGAATTTCTGAAGATCCACTATCATGTTAAGACATGTTCGGCAAACGTCGGACTATTGGATCGCAGTATATACTGGGACTACGACAGGCTGAATGGGTAGACGCTTCCACATCTAGCCTTCTCCAGTGTTAAAGAAAATTCTTACCATCATAATCGGAATTATTGACATGGATATAGAAATTAGGTTAGAAGTCATTAATGAGTTTTACAATTCTCTAATTTGGAGAACTATTCTTTTACCTGTAAGTATCAGAGTTACTGCTTGTTAACATTTGTGGGATCCCCGTCGTTTTAGAGCATCTTTTAGCAGCTTAAGGGCTGAATGTTCGACTCTTAAAGTTGGTCGTCTGTTAAATAAGCGTTTGTTGTTAGATGCTTACTAATAGGCACTCAATCATCGCGCGTTTATTAAATAGGGTCCGATGTTGGACGTTTATATGAGTTATGTCTAGCTCATCCCTTCTCATAACTTTACATTTTAATCTTCATTTTCATTTAAAAAATTGTTAAAATGCCGCCGTGCGTCGTTGAAACTGCAAGACGTAACATTCGAAAAAAGACTGAGTAATTAGCTGGTCCACTTCACATTTCTCACAACCCCGAGATAATGCACAACTTAAGGATCTTGCATAAGCTACTCAAGGGATACACGCATCGCATGTGGACTGTTCTGAATATAGTTGGTGCATAATCTTAAAAATTTAAAAACTTTTAGTACATTAATGTTACGTTGATCGCATATTAATCATGGACTGTTATTTATTATATAAACCAATTACATACCCATTATATTAGTCGTTGTCATGTCGATCATGTATTAATCACGGACCGTGGTTTAATTTATAGATCTAGTATGTCAATTGTCGAAGCAATTGGTCCAAATGTATAGAACACCACTATGATATATTCCCTCAAGGTCCAGTAATAGTTTGCAGGTTAGTCCTTTTGCCTTTATTTTACAAATTCGACCTCCCTAATCATTTGGTCGTTCCCTTGTTCTGCCCTAGTTGAGTGGTGGTGGCCCGTCACACACTTTTTATTTTTCAAATTTTGAGCTCGGTATTACCTCTCGATTTTTATATGTTGGGCATTGAGATAGGAGGCCCTATTGGATGTTTTTTTTTCCTTTTTGATCATTTATATGAAACTCTGCGCTTTTCACCGCATATCTACCACATTTGAGGGTAGTCTTGTTTCCTCGGATGTCGTTCCTTTGACATATCTACAGGAGTACATTATAGCGCATATGGGCACAAATGCTAAGAGTGATGTTGTCTTTATGGCATCTCTTTTATATTTATTTGGTTCGACATTCTTTTCAAACCAAAAGAATACTATTAAATTATGGTATCTAGCAGCGGTAGCCGATCTAGATCAACTCCATGCTAAAAACTTGGGGTCGTATATATACTTGGATGTTTTTATACCGCTCTTAATTTTTGTGCTCTAGTGAGGTGAGACATGCGTTAAGCTTCTGTTATATTTTTACCATGTTGGTACTATGAGTACACAACAAACATGCATCCCCACATTGTTGTGCTAACTAGCTAGGAAGTAAAGATATATTTTCTATGCATGAGACGATGAGAGCGTGTTCAGTATGTTTTTCATTCGCGTGTGGGTTAGACATGACTTGATGATGGCCCGATATTAGATTGATTTGAGGTGAATGGACAATCTTTCACCGGCACAATGGACTGCATATTGGATCACCCTGACTCAAACTGGCCAGATGTTTGATGGTCATTCTCTTGCTTTTGCATATCATCTATATAGACAGAGGATTGCTTTACATAGACGGCCTTTCTTTATATTTGATATTTAGAAGAGAGATGTTGATTTCAAACAACTAACGAACTATGAATTTCTGAAGATCCACTATCATGTTAAGACATGTTCGGCAAACGTCGGACTATTGGATCGCAGTATATACTGGGACTACGACAGGCTGAATGGGTAGACGCTTCCACATCTAGCCTTCTCCAGTGTTTAGAAACCTCCATTTTCTTTTCATCTCACTCCATCCCAACACTCTCAATAGCCTACAGACTTTGGTCTTGACGTCTGTT
Organism: Allium cepa; assembly: GCA_030765085.1. Lineage (NCBI taxonomy): Eukaryota > Viridiplantae > Streptophyta > Magnoliopsida > Asparagales > Amaryllidaceae > Allium > Allium cepa. Next base: position 410,518,639 of record CM060937.1, read on the forward strand.
TGTACCAAAATTGAACAAAACACTCATCGGATGTAATTGAAGAGATTAGAATGAAGAAAGTAAATGGAAAATGTGGCTAATCTAACAATCACACCAAGAAAAGTAAGCGGTAATAGAAAAGGACAAGAATTTATAGTGGTTCAGCGTTGCAGCCTACATCCACTTTGAAGAGTTTGATGTTTATTGATGATTCTCAACTGATTTAAAATAGTAAAATAATTAGTACTCAAGTTACAATAGAGTTTCAATAGAGCAGCAGCGTAGAAGTTTTAAAAAGTCCTTTTTTAGTTGGCGTAAGGGTGCCATTTATAGGATTAGATCTGGAAATATCTGCTTCAAATCTCAGAATACCCTTTCTCACACGTAGGTGGGCCTACATGATCGATCTGGAGTTGTTTGGATCGATCCTTATGGATCCATACGCGCTTTGTATTGATCAAGAAATGGCTTAATAGGGCTGCGATCGATGATAGGCGTTCTGGAGTTGATATGCAAGCTTCTGTGAAAATTTTATGGCATTTGGACTTGTAGTTTGAGAGATATGGTCGATCCAAGATTGGATTTTCTAGCTAGGCTGAACACTTCGTATCGATACTGCATATCGATGGACTTCGTATCAATGATGTGGGGTGAGTGTTTTATGGAGATCCATATTTCATGCTTAAAGATAGTTTCCTTCGAATTGGCATCTTCCTTCGTATCCATCTTATACATTTCTCTTCGTATCGATGCTTGTCCATGGTTTTGTATCAATGTTTAGCCCCAATCTTCATATCGATCAGATACGGGATCGATACGAAATGTATAGCTGTTGAACGAGTTAACTTCGATCGACCTAGGAAGTATTGAAAGTTATTGAAATCTGATGGATACGAATGATGGATGCTAAGCGATGGACTTGTGCTCATTTCCTATCGATTCAGATGGATACGAAATGATGGATATGGGTTGATGGATACGAAATTTGCTAGATAGATCAATACGAAATAGACATGCTTCACGTGGATTTTGATCGAGCCGTATCTTGAGCATACGAACTTCGATTGGCTTGAAATTTGAAATATTGCCTTTTATAGCTTTTCTTGTCATACCATGCTAATTGTAGCTCGATCTGAACCCGGACCATGTTTGACTATATCCATTGTGGACCCATATATAACTGATCTCCGGGTCGGATTGTCTTCAGTCCCTAGTCAAGTCCTTGGTGTCACGTTCTTGACAAAAGGCGGGTAACGTTTGCCTCCAAAAGTATGTCCTGTATGAACATGATGTTCTTTGAAAAGCCACAATCTCCATTCTGAAAAGATTCTATCTGATCCGCTGAACTGTTATCTTTCTTTCATCAGGTGATGTGACCTTTGTTAGAATTCCAGTAGTATAAATGTTGAGTTGTAGACTACCAATGATCACGTAGTTTTTGGGTGTAACTAAAGTTCGAGTGTTAGTAATTTGTTGTTTATTGTTCTGGTTGTCACCAGGCAAGCTTTCAACTCCTGTTAATTTTAATAATCTAATCTTAAAATGGCATACATACACGTATGTTAACCTGACTCCTATTTATGTTTGCACGTTCACGGGTTGTTGTCAAGATCTTTTTTCTCATTTTGATCGAGTTTCGTATCGATCCTCTCTTGGATCGATGTGAAATCCGAGTTACAACAACGATCGATGGTTGCCTTTGATCCATTTCTTCGTATCGATCCTCTCCTGGATCGATCCGGGATGTACGAAGATGAGCTTCATATTGATGGTTATCGATACGAGATAGATATACATAAAGAGTACTTCGTATCGATGGATACGAGAATTATAAGTATTAGCTTCGTATCGATGGATACGAAACATAGAGCCTTGGATCGATTCGCATCGATGGATACAAAGTGCTGGGCTTCACATTAACTCGTGTTGATGGATATGAAATCCATTCTTCATAACAAAGGATACAACCATTCCAAACATGATTGTGCAGTGCTCTTCATATCGATTAGAATTAACCGCTTCTTTCGGTTTACATGACTAGGATACGAATCGTCCCTTAGGTCGATACAGAGGAGTATAAATTGATTTTAGACTTAGAAAATGTTTCGCTTGCTATTTCGTATCGATTGAAGAAAATAAAGACTGCATAACTCTCGTCTTCCAAACAGCTAATCATCAATCCTTAATCCAAATTCTTCAAACTAGGTAATCGATCGGCTAAAACAATTCTTAAAGCAATGAGATTCGAGCTTCACGCCACTTCTTCTAAGGCGATGGCCAACTCTGGTGCCGTTGGTGCCAGAGTGGGGCTGGGGTTAAGTCAAGGGAGTAGTTGATGGCGACTTGGAGGCTTAGGGAAGAAGGAGAGCACTGGAAGGAGCTGATAGAGTCACTGGCTTCAAGTTTTTTCTCGAATTCGCATCGATGGATCTATCAGAATGCTTGGGAGATGGTTGCAGACAGTTCTCATGATTGATCTGAGATGCGTGGAGCATGCTTCATATCATCTAGGAAGTGTGGCGGCGCATATCGATGTAGACTGATGGATACGAAACCGAATGCCATGGATCGATACGAAATGATCGATATGTGTATATTGATCAATATGAAGAATGATGTCGGTTACACTAGTGATCGATGCAAAATGATTGTTTTAGGGGAACGGTCTAAAGTGAACTAAGTTGGATACGAACTCCATCGCTTTTTGCATACTTGAACACCTAACTCCAACAAGCTTTAACCTTGCATATTTGGACTTCATTGTAAAACTGCATATATGACTAACCTTCAAAGCTCGTCGATGGAACTGTAATTCGCTAAACACAATAAACCTTAACATGGATCGTTCTTCGAAGTTAGGATGGCACGGTTGAGACAGTCAGCGATGACGGACACTTCGGGCGAATCTCGAAGTCTTATCGCTTTACCATCTTTCAAACTTGTAGAAATTTAGAGTATTATGTAGCACTTCATACACAACGCGATCACTTACTTTTCGTTGGGGGGAACACAGGTTTCTTTTCATCCAATAATGGTTTTTACCGATTTCAATAGCTATGGATCTTGGAAGCTCAGAGAACCATGAAGTTCAAAGCCCTTCATTTCCTAGAATTGAAAGGCCGGATGTCACTATTGACGTAGCGAATCTTGCTACAGATGAACTACCGGGTATAGTGTTGGTTTTGAATCTGGAGGACTCCGTCTGGTCCAAGATTTCAGAGGAAATGCAAGGTAGAATCTATCTTAGGCACAGACTATCTTTGGAGGAAGTTCTATTAATGTGGCCAGAAGATAGAGCCCATAATCCCCCAGAGGGGTTTACCGCGTGCAATAGATTCATGCGCGTAGCTGGAAAATTGCATGTTTAACCAATTCATTCAGGACGTACTATTTTTCTTGATGATTGCACCTTCTCAACTACGTCTCAATGGATACGCGCTTCCCAATAGTCTATACATCATATTTATGGAGCATCTCCTTCGACCGCCAACAGTTGATGAGATTAGATACTTATTCAATGTCAAGATTCGAGGGGACAATCCTTTATTTACTTATCTGAAAGAAGTCAGGAACTTCCAAGTAGTGGCAGGTGCTTAGAGTAAACTGAGCCACTTCAAGGCAGAGTGGTTCTTTTTGAGATGCCCAACGGGGTTCGCTAGGCAATGGTTGGTCATACGTAAGTGCTTTAGCTTCTTCATCAATTAACTAGGTAACATAAATCGATGATGAATCCATTAACGCATTTCTTTCACAGCTTCAATTCCACGACCAAAGGAGCACAGTTTAAAGAGACGGTGAGGACACTCCAAGCGATGCCCGCCAAACTTAGAGAAATAGATGAAGTTCTTACTGACGATAACTTGATCGTCGTTAGGCTCGTAGAGAGAGGTCAGAATATTCCGATGACTGGGGTTCTCGGAGTGTGCCCAGTAAGACATAGTGGAAGATGGGCTCCTATTGTGCCCACGGTCGAGGGATCTCAGAGTGCACCTGGAGTCACAATCATCAAACTGGGCGATGACTAGAGTATAGAAGCTAGACATGAGCCCACAGTCGTGCCTCTGTAGGGCCTTCGGTCATCAGAATCAAAAAGAAGGGCAAAACTCTTTCGTAAAGCTAAGAGGCAAAAGATTATTGAGACAACTCATCCCGTTGCAACTTCTACAGGTCTAGAGACCTCTTCATCGGAGACGTAGGTTCATTGAAAGGGTTATTGGACATTCCTATCCTGGATGAGATACTATCATTCCCTGATCCTAGACTAGAGGGGCTTCACTCCCCGTCAAGAACTAGTGCAGACCTTCCTTCAATAGACATAGGGTAAACAAATCCAATAATTCGAGCTACTACAACTGGTCGGTTGGAGGGTTTGCACATGCATACATACACTTCATGGCACCACACGACACTATGTCACATGACTTTTGATCTTTGGTGATAACTAACTTTATTCTTCTTTTCGTTTTGCAGACACGATGGTGAAGCAAGGATCCATGCTTAGCAATCTCCGCTCTTCACGCCATTCATCTGGATTGCTATTCGAGTAACATCGCCGCGAGAGCGAGAGAGACTATGGTCGTGATTATTATTCCAGTCAGGAATGCGGGTGACATGATAGAGAAAAGGAACAATCATATCAGAGCAGGCGCCATTCTCGGCCACGATCTCTGCCATCAAAGGGACCTTCAAAACCATCTGGCTCTGGTATGCCATCTTCTGAATCTTCATACCAATTAACGCCGTCGCATGCTTCGAAATCAGGTGATCAGCATGGTAGAATTGAAACTTAAGCTCCTGTCATCATAGAACAAACTGGCATAGAGCCCGTAGGGGAGGGAGCTATCCGTATCGCCAAAGTAGAAAATATTTCACGAACATTTGCTTCAACGGATTTCCACTTCCTTCCTAACTTGAAAAGGATCTCAAATGACATAGAAAAAATGGTATAAGATATGTTCATGACACGCATAACTAGTATCGAGAACGGGTCAAAACAGCAGAACGGGTCTCGACCGTGTCCTTTGAGCGAGCCAAAACAATTGAAAAACTGGAGGACGACCTTTCTCAAAATGGCAGGATAATAAGGTTTCTCACCAACGAGCTTGAATCTTCAAGAAAGACCAAGATGAAGGCTAGCCAGAGAGCCGAAGAGTCCAGGAAGTCCATGGAAAACATGAGGAAGACTCATATGGACTTAGTGCAAGATATGGATCACCGTAATACCGTCATTATTTAGGAAAGGGACTCTACACGAAAAGAAATTGACGAGCTAAAAGAAAATCTAACTAAGGCCCTTAAAGAGAAAGATGAAGCTAACAAAGTGGCCCAGGAGGTGTGAGGAGGCGGTTAGACTTAGAGAAGAAAGGGATGCTGCAAATAAAAAGGCTGAGGAAGCTAACGCCAGGGTCGAAAGGAAATAAAAGTTGTAGAGGCCAAGATGGAAAGTGAATTTGAAGATCTTCTGGTCACTTACAATGCTAATGTCTTGAGAAACCACAAACTTAACTGGTTCAGCAAAGACTATCCCTTCCAATTATATAAGGCCTGGAAGCACTTGCTTGAGGATGAAAAGGCGATCGGCAATGTTGCAATGGTCGATGAGTTTGAATTAGAAACTCAAGTGCTAATCGAAGATGAGCCTAAAGTCCTTCACGACACAGTTATCGCGCTTCAAAGAGAAGATCTGGTGGCTAAGTATCCAGAGGCCGGAGAAGGATTCGAGAGTGAACATCGTGAAGTTAGTTCCAAAGTGCCTCCAAAATCTTAAACTGATCCTACTTCCTCTGTTGATGCTCTGGTCATCTCGAAGTATGATCATGATAGGCCGCATCTCTTCCCAATCAATGGGGGCAGCTTGGAAGGCCCGTCGGCCCAACCTGGGAACCAACTTGAGGAAGATATTCTGGACACTTCTCCCATTTCTCAATATGCAGGAACTCTATCGGAAGATATTACTAATATATTCTCTTACCTTCATTTAGTTTTAGATTCTACAATGGCCGAACCTCCTACAACTCAAGAAATCCACTACGAGCAAGAGGCATTGACTATGGAGGACATAATAGTAACAATTACTTCTTTGGCTGGGGAGATACTTGATGGCAGTTATGCGCTTGATGATCAACTAATGGAAGCGCACCTGGGCCATCAAAGTGATCCGAGTATTCAAGTGCCTTTCAATGTAGATGAAGATGTAACTATCACAGGCTCCTTGGGTCTTCCCGGTAGCATTTCGATGGGTAAGCGCGTGGGGCGGGAGGAACAGATAATGGCAGAAATCAAAGCCGAGATTAAGCAAGTTCGTAGAGCCGGCGGAGGCAAGGTGGGTCCCAGTTCATCCCGATCTTCGTGCTTTCTCTAGGTGGCCCCATAATTAAAACTGGAGTACCTCATTCTTTCGGTGTCGAGAGTGCCACCATTCCGTCGGTTCCACACAAAGAGGATACTTCAGTCCCTATGAGTTCTTAAGAGGAGACCATGTAGATTCCTCCAGCCAAAGATAAGCCAGCTGGAGCAAGCCGAGGAGGCAAAGGTTCAAAAAGACCCCGAGTGGTAGCTCGAGCGGATCTACGCCAAAGAAAATCAAGAAGAAACCAAAGGCGTAGATTTGCATTTTTGCTTCCTCTTTTGTAGATGGCTAGAATAAGCTTCTCTTTTGCTTTTTGTAGGCCATGTATAGATGTAAGTTTGGCCCTTATTTATAGGAATTCTTTTAAACATATTTTGTACTTGCTTTTGCAAAGAAAAGTGTGAATAAAATTCCTTTTTTATTTTTAGCATAACTCTGTGTTCATTTGTCTAAATACTTTAGTACACACATTTCCATTCAATGTATACCTGTGAAGTTTCAATCTCTGAGTTTAACTCGAGTTTAGTCCCTAAGTCCTGAGGCCGTGGCCTCGGGTCATAATCAAACGTTGTTTCGAGTCCCAAGGTTGCGCTGCCTCGATTAGCGACTGATATTTGATTTATGCCCTAAATTCTGGGGAGAATTGAAGTAGTCAGTTGGTAGTCATTCTCCACCTTTTTCGGACTTTGATTTAACATAGTCAGAACAAAGTTAAAGTGACACGAGTCTGAGCGGTCGGATCACACTCGCTCGTTTGTTAGCATTTGAATCCACACTCTGGGGATTAGATTTGTACGTTGGTGGTGGTCATGCCTTCTTAATATTTAGAATCATATCCATACTTCGGGGACATAAGTTATTCTACGGGCGGTCCTGCACACCCATTTAATGCTTAGAATTACATCTACACTCTGGAGACATAAGTTATTTTACAGGCGGTCGGTCACATCCGATTAATGTTTATACTCTAGTTCACACTCTGGGAATCTTAGAGTTAGTTGACGGATGGTCGATGACATCCGCTTAAGAATGAGAATATTATTCATGCTCTAGGAATAAAGAGTTGGTTAAGGTCGTAGATGGTCAGATCACATCCTCCTTAACGCAGTAAGCGAAGTCGTAGATGGATGGATCCATCCTCTTCGAGCTTGGAAAGAAGCAAGGTCATGGATGGACAGATCCTTCCTCCTCAAGCTTGGAAAGAAGCAAGGTCATCGATTGATGGATCCATCCTCCTCGACCTCTCAGAAATAGGCAAGGTCATGGATGGATGAATCCATCCTCCTCGAGGGTTTTGGGAATAAGCGAGATTGTGGATGGACTGATCCATCCTCTTCGAACTTTTGGCAAGAAGCGAGGTTGTAGATGGACGAATCCGTCCTCCTCGAGCTGGATGGTCGGTTCACATCCCAATTTTGGAGTTTGCACTCCAGCTCGCACTTTGGGAGCTAAAGTCGGTTGGAGAATTGTCGTATTTCAATTCTCTTTTAATTGGCTATTGTTTGCCTCCCGAGCTCGGGGTTTCATCTAGCGAGTGACCGGCCTAATCACGATCACTCTCTATTTGAACGAGTCCCACCGTAAGATGGAACTCAGCTCTTCGTACATAATAGCAATTGCATGATGCATTTAGGAATCATTAACTTGGCTTTGTGAGTCTGCGCTTTATTGCTGAAATAAGAAATCATGGCAAAATCAGTTGCCTTTTTACAAATACAAATTCTTGAATTGCATAAACAAACTTGAAAAGGAAAGAAGACTAAATGAATAAAAGCTAGTTATGTGTAGTAGCTACAAAGACTTTCGTTGTTCCATGCTCTCGGCAGAGTGAGACCATCAACGGTCGATAGTTTGACTGTGCTGTATTCAAGCCACCATTTGATAACATATGGTCCTTCCCATGTCGATTTCATGTGCGAAAGGACCTGATAGACCCGATTAAGTACGAGATCGCCAAGTTCAAAGGTTCAATGTCCAACCTTAGCATAATCGGGAGATTCAACTACGGTGTGCAGCTGCCCTCAAATTAGCCTCTTCACGCTTCTCATCTAGTAAATCCAGAGATTTGCGAGTAGGATGACATTGGTATTCGGATCATAATAGGTCAAACAGTGAGATGGCACCTCTAGCTCAACTAGGATAACGGCTTCGGAGCCGTAGGAAAGTACAAATGGAGTATGGCCGGTCATGGACTTGTAGGTAGTTCGATATGCCCATAAGGTCATGGGGATCTTATCGACCCCCTTACCACCAACCTTCTCTAGTCGTTTCTTCAAAATGGACTTAATGACTTTGTTGATAGCTTCGACTTGGTCCATTCGCTTCAGAGTGAGCTACTGTTGAGAATTTCTTCTAGATGCAATAATGTTGGTAGAAATTCTTGAGCTCGACACTATCGAACTGGGACCTATTGTCAATCATAATCGTCTGTGGGAGGCCAAAGCGACAGATGATGTTGCGCAAAGCAAAGTTGATTACTTTCTTCCTTATGATAGTAGTAAGGGGCTAGGCTTCTGCCTACTTAGTAAAGTAGTCAACTGCAATGGAGGCGTACTTCGCACCACCTGTAGCTAGAGGCAAGGACCCTATGATATCAATACCCTACATGGTAAAGGCTAGGGACTGACCGTTTGAGTAATTCCGGCTGGCGGGACTCTTGGAATCCTGGCATGTTTCTGGCACTTGTCACATCTCTTGGCATAATCCGACATGTCTCGATTAACAGTTGGCCAGTAATATCCATATCTGAATACCTTCTTCGCAAGGGCTTGCCCCTTTGTGTGATCGCCATACTCTTCTTCATGCACTTCCTGCAACACTCGCTAGATTTCATCATAGGCGATACACCAAAGTAAAAGAATAGAAAGTCCCCTTCTGTACAAGACCCTATCTTAGATTATAAACCATGAAGCCTTTCGGAGAACTTGTCTTTTATCGCTCCTACACTTGGGTAACGTTTCATGTTCAAGATAATTTACGACTGGAGTCATCCATCACTCCCTTTCGGGTGTTGCCTCATGAACCCAATATGTCTCCGCCTGATCAATACTCGAAGCAGTAAGTGTCTCTATGAGGACGAGTCCCATCTGCTGTGCTTCACCAGTGCTGGCCAGTTTCGCTAAAGAATCGCTCTCTGATTTTGCTCTTAGGGTATACAGTATAATAGTCAAACTGGTTCAACACTTCTTGGACCTGTATAAGGTAGGAGGCCAACTTTTGATCTCTGGCTTGATATTCTCCTTGAACCTGGCTTACTAGCAGTTGTGAATCACAGTAAATCCCTATAACAATGACTCCCAAGTCTCTGGCAAGTCTTAGTCTAGCAAGAAAAGCTTTGTACTCGGCTTCGTTGTTAGTTGCGTAGAAGTTAAACTTCAAAGCATAGCATATGGATCAACCTTCTAGGGTTTCGAGTACCATCCAGCGCCTGAGCAACGGTCTTTCGATGCACCATCAGTGTATAGCTTCCATGTACACTTGGGAGACTCACTGGCTTCGGGCAAATCCTCCGGTATGGTGAATTCAGCTATGAAGTCCGCCAGAACTTGTTCTTGAATAGCTTGCCTTGGCGTATAAGTGATATCAAATTGACTCGGCTTGATGTTCCAATTAAGTAATCTACCAAACGTTTCAGGTCATGTCAAGATCTATCGTAACGGCTGGTCGGTGTAAATAATGATCGGATGAGCTTGGAAATATGGGCGGAACTTTCTCGAGGCTACAACAAGACAATAAGCCAACTTCTCTACCTTCGGGTAGTTTCTTTCTACCCCCGTCAATCTTTTGTTGACATAATAGATTGGTCGTTGGATCCGATCCTCTTCTCGAACTAGCGCGACACTGATTGCGTTTGCCGAAACCGCTAGATAGACATACAACTTCTCATGATCAACCGGCTTCAATGGGATGGGAGGTGTTGTCAGATGTTGTACTAATGCCATGAATGCGCCCTCGCACTCCTCTGTCCATTCGAAATTCCCTTTCCATTTTCTGATCAGATCAAAGAAGGGAATGCACTTGTCTATGGATCAAGAAATGAACTTGCTCGAAGCTGCCACCTTCCCATTAAGACTTTGCACCTGCTCTATGGTTTTGGGAGTTTCAAGATTCCGAATCGCCCAGATCTTTTCAGGATTGGTTCAATTCCTCTGGCATTGATAATAAACCCAAGGAACTTTCCAAACACGACTCCAAAATGACACTTCAATATATTTTGTTTCATTCTGTACTATCGGAGTACGTCGAACATCGCCTCCAAACCACTGATGTGGTCGTTGGATAACCACGAATTTATGAGCATAACGTCTACATACACCTCCATAGCCTATCCGATCTAGTTTGCAAACATCTGGTTTACGAGCCTTTGATAAGTTACTCTAATGTTTTTGAGTCCAAACGGCGTCACCTTGTAACAATAAAGTCTTAGATCAGTGATAAATCTAGTGTGATCCTGGTTAGGAAGGTGCATCGAAATTTGATTATAACCGGAGTACATGTCCATGAAAGACAAGAGTTCATGTCCGGCTGTCGAATCCACCAGTTGATCGATCCTGGGAAGTGAGAAACTGTCATTGGGGCAGGCTTTGTTCAGATCTGAGTACTCTACATATGTCCGCCACTTTCCATTCGACTTTCTGACGAGCCCTGGATTCGATACCCATTCTGGATATAAAGTTTATCCACTTCTTCCTTTAGAGCGGCAGATCATTATGGATCCTTGTCGCGCCTTTTTTGTTTCACTGGGTTAACACATGGATCATGATATTCGGCGAGATCCCGCACATTTCCAAATGAGCCTAGGCAAACACATCGAGGTTTTCTCAAAGAAAATCAACCAGTTCCTGTCCCATCTGAGGCTAAGTTGCGATCCGATTCTTACCACTCTAGCATCATCATCGTCGCCGACCGGGACATCAATTGTTAACTCTATCGAGGAGGCCTAGTATTCTTTGACTTCCCCTTCGTCATTGTCTCTGGGATCAAGAGATTTAGGAAACTGGTTGTGGTTCCCGAGCCTCGGCTCAGGCATTAGTCGTCAATTCTCCATAGAGCCGACGTAGAGAGATTCCTCCACGCCCTTACCTTTCTCCTTTCGATGTGCATCCAACAGCTCCACAACATAACAGGCGTGTCCTGCCACCTAATCACCATGTACTACCCTGACTCCACTATCAATGGAGAAGTTCAGAGTCAAACACGAAGGTAAATCGCTATCCTGAACTCCACAAGGGCCAGTCGGCCTAGGAAAGCATTATAAGGAGAATGAATATCCAACACAACAAACTGTAACATCCGAACTCTCCGGCGATCACCAATACCCAATTCAACAGGTAACTCCACCATCCCAACTGGTATGGTTGCGCTTCTATTGAAACCTTGTATGCATGACTGACATAGTTTTAGATCCTTTGCTTCCATAGGCATTTGGTCGTAAGCATGTTTAAAAAGTATGTTTGTAGAACATCCACTATCGACTTAGATTCTCTTCATCCAAACATGACCTATCTATACAGAATAACCAACGGATCAATAGTAGGGGCCTCGACTTTGCCGGCATCACGATTTCTGAAAATGATGCCCTCTGCCATCGTCCTCTATTGCTTTGCCGGGGCCCCTTCATCGATACCACTACAACATTTGAAGGCCACATGCCTAATTGAACTAGTATATGACTCCATTTCTTTCCATCTTCGATCGGCCGGATGAGGACCACCACACATAGCATTAATTACCAGCCTCCCACTAGTACATGCGGGTTCCGCAGGCCTTGCCTGGCCTTGGCCTTGATTTGGATTAGATGGGTCTTCTCTACCATCCTACGGAGCCTGGACAAACTACTCCAACTTTCTTTCTCTAATCAACTTCTCAATGATATCCTACAGATGATGACATTCATTGGTGTTATGGCCGTAACACTCATAGAACCCATAAAACTTCTCGGTTTGAATCTGCTTCTTTGACGATGGTTTCGAAGTTGGTTTCTTATACTTCCCTGTATTGTAGATTTGAAGATAAACATTCTCTAGCGACATATTCAAAGAGGTATATTGACCGAACATTGGAGCTCTAGGTCTCCTACGATGAGTGTCTCTCTTCTTTCCTTGACATCCATCACCCTTCTACTGACTTTGCTTGTTCTGAATATTCAACTGTACTTTACCGAAGCACTCCTCCGTCTTCTTTACTGCTACATTACTCCGGATACCTTCAGTACTAGGCCTATGACGTCCTGCTTCCTAAACCGTCTAGCATCTTCCCTCCTCAGATAATGGGCTGTCATTGCATAGAAACGGTCCAATGAAGCGGGGGGTTTTCCAACCAACCAATCACCAAACTCGAAATCGAGATCGATCCCTTTAGTCAGTGCCATCAGAATAGAGTTGTCGTTAGGGTTACTAACTTCAGCATAAGCAGCATGGAACCTTTCCAGATAATGCCTTAGAGTTTCCCCTAAGGCTTGAGTAACACTGAACAAGGTATTGACATCCTTTGATCTCCTAGCATGCATACGAAACTGCTCGACAAACTTAGTAGCTAGCTGGTCAAAAATGAGATGGATCTGGATAGTAAATGGGTGAACCACATAGTCGCAATGCCTCCTAAGGTGATAGGAAAGCTTCTACACTTAACTGCATCGTAAGCTCGAGCTGCATTCATAATCCATTCATATTTCAGAATATGTTGGTTGAGATCTGAATTTCTTTCAAATACAGGCAAGGTCGGCATCCAGAATCGGCGGGGCAGTTCTGCATGTAAGATATCATTGGTGAATGGGGTGCGACTTCTAGAAATCCTCCAGTCATCATTAGTGAGGCCTTAAATTCATATTATCATTTGGCATATCATATTTGGAATATCAGGCATTTGGATATTCGGGGCCAAGGCATGGTCGGGTTCCATGTCACAAGGACGGTCTGGTCGCTGTTTTCGGTTTGTTCCATGCCTCCTTGGCTCCCAGTCTTCATGAAAGTGAGGATCCTGAACATGAATGTGGTGGCGATGGGCTGGATCTAGTTGGTTTTGGATCTCGGCCTCCAAATCTATAGCTGCAGCAGCTGCGTGGTCATGAATGGTGTTGTAAGGAAGTGCCCCTCCTCGGGAGAAGGGTCCGGCTTGATGTCCTATGGAAGGACCAATCTCGGCCTTTTTGGGATTCACAACATGTTGGTGCTCAGAGGCTTCTGCATAGTTTCCATCTAACCGGCGGCGTGTAGATCTATGATCAGGCAAAGAATAAGAGGCATGCTCCCTTCTAGATCTCCCTCGCCTCGCTTTGTTCAACTGGTTCGTAAGTTCCATGTTGGCACGGATCTGCTGAATGAGCTCCTGCATATGGGTCTGGAATTCCTCTCTAGTTACTGGACCAAGTGGATCTGGAACTCTAGCTGATGTTTGGTCTACTGTGGTCAGCTGTGCAAGATTATGCCTATCCTTTCCTTCCAGATGAGCAGCATTTGAAGTAGTTCTGCTAGTTCGCACCATGTTGAATGCAGTTCTTCCTAAATCTGGAACAATCTGAATAGAATGGAAGGAACCACTGGAAGACAGATCTTGATCTCCTCCTTACATTTTAGCAATCTGAAAATGGTAGGGGATCTATAGAGCAAGAGAAAAAGCAAAGTTTTCTCAGTGAAAGCACCAAAGTATTTGTACCAAAATTGGGCACAACACTCACTGAATGTAATTGAAGAGAATAGAATGAAGAAATTAAATGAAAAATGAGGCTAATCTAACAATCACACTAAGAAAAGTAAGCAGTAATAGAAAAGGACAAGAATTTATAGTGGTTCGGCGCTGCGGCCTATGTCCACTTTGAAGAGATTGATGTTAATTGATGACTCTCAACTGATTTACAACAGTACAATAATTAGTACTCAAGTTACAATGGAGTTTCAATAGAGCAGCAACATAGAAGTTCCCAAAAAGTCCTTTTTTAGTTGGCGTAGGGGTGTCATTTATAAGAGTAGATCTGGAAATATCTACCTCAAATCTCGGAATACCCTTATCACACATAGGTGGGCCCACATAATTGATTTGGAGTTGTTTGGGATCGATCCTGATCGATCCATACCCGCTTCGTATCGATCAAGAAATAGCCCAATAGGGCTATGATCGATCATGGGCGTTCTGAGTTGATATGAAAGCTTCTGTTAAAATTTCATGTCATTTGGACTTGTAGTTTGAGAGATGTGATCGATCCAAGATTGGATTTTCTAGCTAGGTTGAACACTCATATCGATACGTATATATCGATGGACTTCGTATCGATGACATGGCATGAGTGTTTTGTGGAGATCCATATTTCACGCTTAAAGATCGTTTCCTTCGAATTGACCTCTTCCTTCGTATCCATCTTATACATTGCTCTTCGTATTGATGCTTGTCTGTGGTTTCGTATCGATGCTTAGCCCCTATCTTCATATCGATCAGATATGGGATCGATACGAAATGTATAGCTGTTGACCGAGTTGACTTTGATCGATCCAGGAAGTGCTGAAAGCTATTGAAATCTGATGGATACGAACGATGGATGCTGAGTGGTGGACTTGTGCTCATTTTGTATTGATTTGGATGGATATGAAATGATGAATATGGGTTGATGGATACAAAGTTTGCTAGACGGATTGATACGAAATAGACATGCTTCACATGGATTTTGGTCGATCCATATCTTGAGCATACGAACTCCGATTGGCCTGAAATTTGGATTGTTGCCTTTCATAGCTTTGCTTGTCATACGATGCTAATTGTAGCTCGATCTGGAATTGAAGCAAGTTTGCCAGTATCCATCGTGGATCCGTAGATAACCGATCTCTGTGCCGGATTGTCTTCGGTCCCTAGTCAAGTCCTTAGTGTCACGGCCTTACCATAATGCGGGATAACAACGTCTATTTTAGAGCATATGGTATCGGTGGTAATCTTATCGAGTAATTGATAGTTTATCTACCAGATCATAATATTGTTGGTATCCCTATGTTGTTGATTCGCACTATATTATCTTATTCCAGTTGATTATATTATATGGACATTTGTTCTATTATTGATTCTATGACTGTTATTTATTCTATTTTGTTGTTGTATTCACACTATATTAATAAATAATATATTCTGGTTAATATCTATTATTTGTAAGGGTGAGCAATATTTGGTTAAAATCGAATTAATTGATCGAACCAGTTCATTTCGGTTGGTTTGGTTCGGTTAATAAACTAAATCGGTTTGAATTTGTTTTGTAAAATAAAAAAAATTGGTTATTAGTTTAACCGAACCGAACTTTTATTATATTATGCAAATTTATGGTATCGTAGCACTTTTAATAATTGATTAGCGATAAAATACAAAGCGTACAACTTGAAAATAGGTCAAATTTTATTATTGAAAAATCCTCGATAAAACATATTCATGCATCAATTCGTATTTTACATTGAGTAAATCAATCATTCAAATAATAACATACATTTCTAGTTCGGTTAAATCAGTTACCAATCGAATTAATCAAAATTAATCTGCATGGTTTAGAATTTTTTCAATTTTAATTCGGTTTAAATTTTTTTTACTTCAAAACCGACCGAATCGACCGAACATTTACTTCTGCACTATACGGTTACATTTGACATGATGTAAGACAGCTAATATGCATTAAATGCATGTTATATAAACCGCCAACTTAATAGAACAGTAAATATTTATCTTTTATTATACTAAAAAAAAATACACATAATATAAATTATAATTTTGTAAAAGACTGATAATTTTCGTATGTGGATGACTTCATATCTGCATGTGTATCTATTTTACTGAATGTAAAATATTTTTTAGAACTTTTGATGTGGAAAATGAGAAATTTAGAATTTTTTTACATTATTGCCGACTAGTTTAATATGATTATAGAAGTCAATAACCACTCAACTATAAAATCCTGCCAAGCCGACTCATTTTATTTGCTAAAGTCGAAGACCACATCCAATAAGAAACAAAAAAGAGCACAAAAGAAAATGGATCCATGTCCATTCATACGCATGGTGGTGGAATCACTAGCCTTAAAGCTACAACCGGTAATCAAACCAGCCGGTCACGGCATTCACCCATCACCCATCCAATGCTTTGCGACTCTTCATATCCAAGACCACCCAACGTCAAATCCCCAAACCACCCCTCTCCCAATAGCCGCTTCATCCTCCTCCTCCTCGAGTCCAGTCACCTCCCTCACCGACACTCCCGACCCCACCTCCTTACCCGCACCCCTCATCTTCACACTCGATCAAAACATCGTCCAAACCCTGAAGAAAGTCAGCCTAATAGTGACCGTGTACATGGGTAGAACGACCCACGCGTGTGGGGTCAATGTGGGTAGAGTGAAGCTGGGGAGGGTGAGAATAGCAGTGGATGTGGAGAGTGGGCTGTCTCGTGCCATGGTGATGCAGAGTGGATGGGTCAGCTTGGGCTCCGGTGGGCCTAGGCTCCATTTGGTGGTCCGCACTGAACCCGACCCCAGATACGTTTTTTCGTTTGGGGGTGAGCCCGAGTGCAGCCCTGTTGTCTATCAGGTGCAGGGCGGGTCGGTCCATCAACCTGTTTTTAGCTGTCGCTTTTCTACTGACAGGAGGAGGAATATTAGATCAAGGTCAGATTAATCAGTTTTAATATTTCAACAATATTTCAGTGTTTCTAAAAATAAAAGCTTATTCGGTTAAAAATATTCCAAAAATTTGAACAGTACGTTGATGCTCCAGCACATATGTTGTAGACTTTTTTTTTTTTTTTTACTCATTCAAACCACCTTTTCAAAATATATTTCATTTTTAAACAATTTGAATAATATCTATTTGAAAAAATCACTATCAACCTGCGTGGTTAAAACTGAAACTTTATGTTGACAGGGTTTCCAACATGGTTGGTATAAGTTTTTTAAAAGTAAAAATTGCATATGCACTTTGTATCGAGTCGGTGTAATTTTAACGGTTGATTTCAACGGCGTGCTTAGAGTAGGCTTCATTTTCCGATTGATTTGGCATCATGGAACTTTTGTTAAATTGTCTTTAAATTTTAAAATACACAAGTGTCCCTCTATAAAATTAAGTTTAAGAATCATATATGGTTTTTGTGTTAACATACAAGGTAAAAATGACGAATATTTCTAGAAAAACATTTAGAAAAAAAATAGTGAAAATGGTTAGTTTTTGTTATAAAAATACGAAATTAACATAAGATTGAATTTAAAAACATGCTTTTGAGAAACGTGATTCATATATAAAACTTGGAAAAAAGGACAAACACTAATTTCCATTAGTATTACTCATGTTTTAAATATCTATCACCTTGAATTTTCTTTTCTAAGATCAGATATAAATAAAAACTTTTGAAATATCTTCGGTGCAAAATATATACAACACAATGTTAAAAACATGCGATAAAGAGTTAAAAATACAAGTCGAATGTACTATTTATTTAAAATGGTGATCGAAGTGGGTATGATTTTACTTTTTAAACATCCTGCTATGTCATTCATAAACTTTGTACAATGCAGACAAAGGTTACTGATCAAATATTATTCATAATTTTCTAAAACTAATATGGAGCGACCCAATAGCACTTAAATTCTTCATTTATTACCTAATATATTATTTCAATTTAATCTGACAAATACGAACATTTAAATTTTCAGATCATTGCCACCGGATCGTAGCACAAAAATCCGTGTATTTCTCTCAGCCTTTGGAAGCCAAAAGAGCAACATCAGAAAAGACCAAAGAAAAGGATGGACGGTAACAATCCACGATTTATGCGGGTCGCCCGTAGCAGCTGCATCCATGATTACCCCATTCGTCCCGTCCCCAGGCTCGGATCGGGTCTCCCGGTCCAATCCGGGGGCCTGGCTCATCCTACGGCCTACTGGGTCATCCTCCACCAACAACTGGAAGCCCTGGGCGCGATTCGAAGCCTGGCGTGAGCGTGGCCCCATAGACGCATTGGGATATAAGTTCGAACTCAACGATGGCACCTCCGTGGCTGAGTCTTCCATAAGCGTGAAAAAGGGAGGGAGCTTCAGGATAGACCCAAGTGGGATGATGTGTGGGGATGACGTGGCACGACCGTGGCCGTTTGTTGGAGGGTTCGTGATGGAATCCACGGTGGAAGGCGAAGGGAAGACGAGCAAGCCGGTTGTGCATGTCGGTGTGCAGCATGTGACGTGTACGGGTGATATTGCCTTGTTTGTTGCGCTGGCCGCGGCCGTTGATTTAAGCATGGATGCGTGTCAGTTGTTTTCGCACAAGCTTAGGAAGGAACTTTGTTCTGATCAGCAAGAATATAGTCTATAGAATTTGTATGAACTTGGTTGGTTGAGTGCAAGATGTATGTAGAATTAGCTAGTTCATTCTTTTGCAACTTGTAATAAAATTTGTCATCATTTTTATTTGTACATTTTATAACATGTAAATTTGTCATTGTGCTGCTTTTACGAAAGCGGGATAAATCAAATATTACGTACTCGTAAATATATATGAGCAATTTTCATTTAAAGTTATAACTATTTCAGATGTAGTGTTGCTAACTTTGATTGAACATGCAATTAAAAGCATATTGACTTGCCTGGTAGCGTGATCAAATGCATGTCCTTCGTACTTACTAAAAACAGTTATTAACAGGGACACAGGGTCCCCTGCTTTATTAACAAAGCCAGTAACGTTGTTTCAAGGTGGTTGCAATTGCAGGGGCCAGTGCAGTGAAATGTCATAATAAAAGGCAGATAACGGCTGCAATGAATGCCGACTTCAACATCAGTTAATAACGGGTTGGATGTGAAATAGTGGATACGTATTTGTTACCGAAACATGCAGATGAAGTTGAAGGTCCACGCTTTAATCTAGCGTATCATTCACTGGATTAATATACATCTCTAAGGCGGAACAACTTAGGCCCGTTTTGGGATCCAATTTTGTTAACGTTCTTTGCCACCATGTTAAAATAATTGTTAAATTTATTGGCGGATTATAGCAGACTCGCGAGAGTTTTATGTTATTTTATAAGCATTGTTCAAAGAGACTTCGAATCTGTTTGATTTCATAACATATGAGTTTTGGTTTTGCTATTTAGATATACTAGTATAACCGTACAACGGTGGAGAAACCGACCGTTCGATTCGATTGTATAACTTTGATAAGCAATATACATTTAAAATTTTTGTTAATATTATTTAAACATTAAGTGATGATATGTTGGAAAAGAATAAATTGATATTTGAATATGAAAATATTAATTTCAAATTTAAATATTAATGAAAGCATTCAAAATTGTCGATTTGAAACTGAAATTTTAGAATTTGAAAATCATAGTAGATTTGAATTTGGAATCTTTAATGCGCAAAATAAAAGGAGGAAGTTTAGGAGAATCGCGATGAGACAAGATCCACGATTTTAGAGATACCGCGATGATGAGACAAGATCCACGTTTTTAGGGAAACCGCGATGAGACAAGATCCACGTATTTTTTGGCTTCAGAAAAATTGATTTTAGCTAGTGACAGTAAGCAAACCTCCCTAACGGTCGGTTTGATAATTCAAAAAGGGTTAAATAGGCGGGGTGAAAAATTATAGGGATAGTTCAAACATCCAAAACAAGTTATAAAATTCACTTCCTTTCCCTTTTAAAATTCTTTTCGCCACACACACCTATTAACTTTTCCAACGAAAATACACAGTATAAACTTCATATATTTGTGATCAAAACCGTAAAATTCGTTTTACAAATATGTGCAAATAGTACTGCAAATACATGCAATTTAAAATACATATTTTTATTGAAAACTTTAATAGAGATGCTTGGTTAAACGTGTTTCTAAAAAGAGTTTTTCAGGTGTTAATTTTGAAAAAGAATGGATCCTAATTTCTAAAATATTCTAACCCTAACATCGAAAGGAAGGAGTGTAAGAAAGAAGATAGCATTTTCTTTTTATTTATTTATTTATTTATTATTATTATTGATAAAAAATATACGAAGATATTTAACAAATTGCCACGAAACCATATGATAGCATATAAGAGAAAAGGACGGTCTCCAACTAACAAGCCCAATCGACGACCATAAACAATGGATAATTTTATTGAATCACGTGCCTAACTTTATTAGAGCAATATAATATATATTTCCTTCTAAAATTAAAAACAGGAAAATAAACATAAGAACAAATTTAGAAAGAAAAAATTAGGCCGAACGACAACAAGTTTGTTTTTTTGTTGAAGGACAATATTAGTTATAACTAGCATTTTGTATGGTGTAAAACTGAATATAATGCTAGATATAACTAGCATTTTATATAGTGTAAAAGTTGAATATAATACTAATTATAAATAGCATTTGTCCTTCAAACTAAAAATGAAACTTGGCGTCCTTTGGCCTATTTCTTCTTCTTCAAAGTTTGACCTTTTTCCTAATTCACTCAATCAAAAATTTAAAACAATGCATATCTCTCTCTCTGTCCATATTGCCCGATGAATGCAAGAACGAAGCCGACATCAACTGATACGGTAGTCCAACCACTATTCGTATTCCAGTATCGAAACAAGTTGGTACCAAATAGTTCAATATATATAAAAAGGTTTAAGGCACACAAAGCACAGACCTGATAAGGAAAGTCACAATCATGAATTAAGTGTTCAAGGGTCAATTTGATTATCATACAAGAAGCACTTTTGACCAGCGCCAAGATACTTCTCGGCTAATTGTTCCATTGTTTTAAGTTTGTTCTTCAGAATCATCCATATATGTATCTTAAACTTCCGAGGTACTTCGATAATCTATAGAGAATTGTTCGATGGCTAAATCTCCATCAGATTAGAAAATAGCCGATCAAATTTAAATTATAAGTAACGGCAAGCAATTTGCCAATTTTCAATCAAAAGTAGCAGCAAGCAATTTGAAAATGATTTTAAAATTTCTACTCAATCAAATTAAACCAAGAATTTGAGATGTTTTGGAGCTAAAAAAAAGGTAAATAAACTAACAAAGAAAATGTATAAAAATACAAGATTTTTAAAGCAATTTAGAGGCAACTTCCTTCTCATGATCATATAAATCAACATATATGAAATTATGATCTCTCTTTTGGTCTTTAGTTAATTTAGTTAATGTTTTTATCATAAGTATGGCCTATTAGTGCTATTAATTAGCTCAACATAAACTATTAAACTATAGCACACCCTCTAAATCACTTTCTAACTCTCATGAAAATGACAATGAACTCGAAAATAAAATCTATTCTAAGCATGATCTATTAACTATTGATTAGAAATATAGATCATTAAATTTTGATTTTAAAGTCCACTCATTACCAAAATCATACGTAGAAGAAGAGGTAAATTATGTTTTTGTTTGTTTAGGCGTAGCCTATTTGGCGTCAACAACATAGGCTGTCAAATTCAAATCTAAAACAACAAAGTTTAATCACATCAAACATTTCCATTAAGCACAAAATGAGATACAAAATTATCAAAATGTTGAATTTTACATGATTAAGAAAGCTTCATTTACCTCTAAATTGAAGTGGTTTAGCATCTCATATTTGTTATCATTTCAACAAATGTAGAGTTCAACATGAAACAAAACCAAAAGAAAAATAGAGAGCAAATTAAAATAAAATGAGAGCTAATCTACTTGCATAAAAATAAACTAAGCTACTAACATGAAAGAAAATAAACAAGAAAAGAATGTAAAAGAAAAGTGCATGAATTAAAATTGCATATAAAAAAATTACACAAAAGAAAATGACTAAGTAGCCCTAAAAGAGAGAAAGAGAGCTTGTAATTTATTTTTGAGTCTAAAACTAAACTAACTAAAATGGAGGCTCAAAGGAGGCTAAAAGATTAATTACATGAACATATCAGGTATTTATATAAGTTGTGAAACCTTAATCCTATTTTTGGGAACTACCCAAACTACCCTTGAGGAAATGTGGCCACCAAGTTATCATTAGCATAAGATAATCCTCCATTTAAATGTGCATATAACATTAATGGCCATTTATATGTACATTAGCACCTAATGGTAGATCAAGATAAGTGGGTAGTTGTAGTCCTTCATGATTCATGAAATGAATTATTTCCATCTTCATTTGCATGTCTTCTCTTGTGCATGCATATTTTCCATATTGCCTCTTCCAAAATTCATTAAAATTACAACAAAACAACATTAAAATATCCAAGTAAATTTCCTCAAATTAATATATGCACAAAAATGTCCATTTTGTCCCAATATGAAAATGAATAAATGATGATTTGAAAATAATTGAAATATTCGTTTAAACATATTAAAATACCTTATATGACCGTTTATTTAATCAAAATAGATTAAATATGAAAGTAAAAATATGCACATTTACATGCACATCAAGAAGATAGGTTTAAAACATATAAGAGAAGTTATAAAATTTTATGGTGAATATCTCCCCTACGGAGATCCCCGACTGAAAATGTCGTCTGCCTAGGAAAGTGTGACATGATGATTAGCTGCAAAAGAAAGATTAGATCCCTAATGTTGTCACGAGCTGTGACGTTTGAGAAATTAATAAAGTAGTTCCCACCATCAAAAGCCTGATTGACTGATATGAACTTGCCAACAGGAAGATTTAAGAGACCAGAAAAGGTTGAGCTTTGACTGACATTGCATAACGACTAGTCAATCCAAAATGCTATTTTCCTTCATTTCCAATAGAAATGGAAGCCCAAATATGCAGTTCAGTGCAACAAGTCACAATGTTCCTCCAAAAGCTAGAGGCTTGAGAAGGTGGAGAGTATTTGAGATCAACCATAGTGAAGTTTCCATTGCAGTAGCACTTATTTATCCAATTTGCCCAAGGTTTCGAGCGACCATTGGTCAGGCTCCATCCCCACTTGCCAAGAAGTGCCTCGTTGAACTGATACAAATTAGTGTTAGGTAGATTTTTCTCCTGACTAACACCGTCAAAGTTCTTGAAAGCAAGTTCCGAAAGGATGTAGTTGAATTAAATGAACACCGAAACTATGCAGAAAATAAGTGCCGAGAGGTAAAAGAGACACAAGATTTATAATAGTTTAGGACCGAGATCCCTGCGTCCACTTTAAAGATTCTGCTTCTTGCTTTATTCCTCAATTTGGTGTACAAATACATTTATGACCAAATCCACCATTAATGATCTTTTGATCAAAGCTTTCTAAAAGGAGCAAGGAATATTGAATGATTGTAGAATGTCAGCAAATCTTTAACCATCCTCTTTTCTATATCACGTGCTCCTCTATTTATAGCAAAATTAAGGTTCTTCCATTGGTGCAGAGCCTTTTAGTTGGATTGATAATCTGACTTTTTATAGTGGCTTTGATTCAAAGACTTGATCATCTAGTTGAATGTATTTTGTCGCAGATTTCTGATGTGGTGCTCTATACATAGCTTCTTGGATATCTTTCGTTTGTCCTGACCGTTGGTCTTGGTATGGGCTATCTGAGTCATTAATTCTGACACTTGCTGAAATGCCTTTGGTTCAGGCAGCTGCTGCTCTAGGCGCAGCTTCTTGTCTTGGATGGATAATAATCTTAGTCTCGATTGATGCTTTTGTTCATGCTCTTGTATTACCTGCTCTTAGATATCGAGTTCGGTACCTAAGCTCTCATTGAAAACCAAACGATGGGTCTTGGAATTATAAGCCAAAGATTATTTTCCTTTCGAGTATTCATGATTTATACTTTGTAGAAATTATGGTGTAACACATGCACCCTAAAGTTCGCCTTATATGAATAATATGAGGTGGACTTTGGAAAGAATAGCGCCATATCGTGTTTAGTACTTGGCTTGTTTATTCCGTTTCCATCACGAAGTTGATCCTGAGCTTTCGAGCAAAGTAGTATTCCAAAAACTTTTGGAAGCATCACTTTACCAAGACACTTGTCTAGAGGACTCTGAAAATGATTTGAAATCTAACCTCATTTGGAGGATTTTGAAAATAACTTGAAACTAACCTCATCTAGAGGGTTTTGAAAATAATTTCAAATGAGTGCCTAGAGGGGAAAATACTCTGATACTACGCTTCAATCATCTAGACTTGGTCTTAAATAGGTATTAGTTTTGAAAACTACTAGTGGCAGTATAATGCCTATACTTTGCATGCTATTGTAAGAATATCTCACTATACAACACCATGCATGGTACTTTTGACCATGCCTCACTCTTTGCATGACATGATTCGACCATAACTCACTCTTTTGCACAACACTTTGGTTATGGCTCACGAGGTGCATTCGGCACGGTCAAGTTCTCGTGACTCACTCTTTGGAAGATACCATCGACCATGGTTCACTGTTATTGGGGAACTACCCAATGCTGGGTTCTTCTTGACATGGCTCTTTATATTGGGAATGTACCTAATTTTCAAATCTTCTTGGGAATCTACCCAACTTCTTTATCTTTTTGAGAATCTACCTAATGCATGATACTACTTGACCATGGCTCACTACATTGGAAATCTATCCAATTTTCTAATCTTCTTGGGATTCTACCCAATGCATGGTACTATTTGACCATGGCTCAATACATTGAGAATCTACACAACTTTCAAATCTTCTTGAGTATCTACCCAACTTCTTAATCTTCTTCGAAATCTACCCAACGCATGGTACAACTTGACCATGACTCACTACTGTGGGAAGCTATTCAATTTTCTAATCTTCTTACGAATCTACCCGATGCATGCTACTACTTGACCATGACTTACTACATTGGAAATTTACCTAATTTTCTAATCTTCTTAGGAATCTACCCAATGCACGGTACTAGTTGACCATGGCTCACTTCATTGGAAATCCACCCAATTTTATAATCCTTTTGAGAATCTACCTAACTTCTTAATCTTCTTGGGAATATATTCAATGCATAGTACTACATGACCATGGCTCACCACATTGAAAATCTACCCAATTTTCTAACCTTCACTACATTGGAAATCTACCCAATTTTCTAATTTTTTAGAATCTACCCAACTTCTTAATCTTCTTGGGAATATATTCAATGCATAGTACTACATGACCATGGCTCACTACATTGAAAATCTACCCAATTTTCTAACCTTCACTACATTGGAAATCTACCCAATTTTCTAATCTTTTTGGAAATCTACCCAACTTCTTTATCTTCGTAGGAATCTACCCAATTTTTTAATCTTTTTGGGAATCTACCCAACTTCTTAATCTTCTTGGGAATCTACCCAATGCATGCTACTACTTGATCATGGCTCACTACATTGGGAATTTACTCAATTTTCTAACCTTCAATACTTTGTCCAATGACAAAATTGAGCAATTGTTGTGAGGCGAAATCATTTACTTAGTAAAGCTATATAATTGTGTGAGGTGAAATCATTTACTTGGTGAAACTAAGAAATTGCCATAAGATGAAATCATTTACTTGGCGAAATTAAGCAATTGTTGTAAGGAAAAATCAATTACGTGGAAAAGCTAAGCAATTGTCGTGAGGTGAAATCATATACTAGGTGAAACTAAGCAATTTCCATAAAGCAAAATCATTTACTTGCTTGAGGGTGAAAGCGTGGCTTTTGAAACTTACATGATGCTATTTGATTAGAGTAGTATCATGAATTAAACGTTTTAATGCACTTTTTGAAAGTTGCATGATATTACTTGATCAAGCAATAATCATGACTAAAATGTTTGATGCAATGTTTGAAATGCTTAAAAATTTTAAATGAACGTAGTTTCGCGTGGCATACCCTAGTTAGGGCTAAGAGATTAATTATCGTTCCAAACTTTTGATAAAGCTTTATTCAGATAGTAATCTTGTGCTATGATAATATTTCAGATGTTAGGCATTCCAAGTTCGAGGTATTATATTGCCATCTGGCCTTTTTATTCTATATGTTTCTAGAGGGATGAAAACATGAATTCTTAAGGGTCCTTTCCAATTTGGGCCGTGCGGTCCATTTGCCGGATTCTTAGTGTTTAGTATTATCTTTCGAAGGACTAGTTCTTCTTTTTCAAATTTTCTAGTCCGAACCCTCTAGTTTTAGTATCGGGTCAGCTTCCAAATATACTCTGTTGTTCTCAAAGCGGCTTGGTCTCGAAGCTCAGGTAATAAATCTAATGACTCCTCTCAGAGTTCTACATTCTACCGCGTATTATAATAATACCTTTGGTGAGAGGCAATATCTGACTCAACTGGGAGCATGGCTTCATAACTATAAACTAAAGAGAAGGGAGTATGTCATGTCAAAGTCTTGAAGCTTGTCCTATAAGCCCATAGAACGAAAGGCAATTCATCTGCCTAATTGTCTTTGGCCTTGTTCAATATTTTCTTGAAACATGCTTTGATAGTATTGGCTGCCTCTACGGTCCCATTTACTTGTGGATGGGTTATCGAAGAAAATTCTTAATAATATAGTGATCTCGGCAATATTCTGCACTCTCAGCTTTCAAATTGAGTGCCATTATCCGTGATAATCTTATGCGGAAGACCAAATCTAGATAGTATATTTTTCATCACAAATTTTATCACTTGATGGGAGGTTATAGCAGCTAAGGATTTGGCTTTGACCCATTTTGTAAAGAAATCAATTACCACCATGGCATACCTTGTTCCTCCTTTAGCAGTTAGAAGGGGACCAATAAGATCAATGCCCCAGATATCAAATGGCTATGGACTCATCATTGTGGTGAGCTTGCTGGGAGGTGATCTTGGCACTTTGCATAAAACCGACACTTATCGCATTTCTTGCATAGCCTCATGCATCATGGTTTAGTGTTGTCCAATAAAAGCCTTGCCTGAGTATTTTCATTGCCGGTTTCTGACCTCCACAATGGTCCCCACGAATCTGATTGTGGGCTTCTCTCAAAAATTGTTGACCTTCTAAGACTGTTACACATCAAAGTATGTAGTTGAGAATCCCATACCATAGAATACTCTATAATGAACTTTTGGGCATTATATTTAATTTGTCTTGTTCGGCAGCATTAGAAGATAGGATGTCCTCAGTTAAATATCGGATACATGGAGACATTTTCTTCAATTATTACCTGGTGTTATAGATTTACTTCGAGCAGCCTGAGCTTGTGTTATAACTAACACTTTCTCTGGTACCTTTATGCTAGGTTTCTCTAGAATCTCAACTGGGATGAAATCGAGCTCTCTTACATCCTTTGAGCTTGCATATTATGCTAAGGCATTGATCCTATCATTTTGGTCCTTGGGAATGTTTTTTAAATGATAACTTTAGAAAGCTTCAAGTAGCTGCTTCACCTATTTAACGTAGAGAGCTAAACTCAGGTTTTGGGCCTAGTAGTGATTAAGAATTTGTTTGACTACTATCTGGGAATTGTTATATTCGGATCTTCAAAATCTTAATGTCAATAGCCATCCTTAATCGAGTGATCAAGGATTCATACTCGACGACATTACTGGTTGCTGAGAATGCGAGCTTGATTGTGCAATAAACTTGGTGGTTGTTCGAGGTCATCAAGATATAGCTAGCGCCTGCCCCTTGTTCATTTGAGGCTTTGTCAATATAGAGTTTCCAAGAGAGTTGTTTATTCTTATTCTTTTCTTTTTTTTGGCTTCGGCTCTGAAACCAGTGCATTTAGTAATGAAGTAAGCTAGTGCTTGACCCTTGATTGTCGTCTTAGGTTCATATGATATCTCGTACTGGATGAGTTCTATAGCCTGCTTAATTAACCTCCCTACAGTTTTGGATTTTCTAAAAACTCATCGAAGCAGTTGATCCGTAAGGACTTTAATAGGATGAGCCTAGAAATATGGCCAATGCTTTCTTGCAGTGAACACCAAGCAGTAGGCGAGCTTTTCAATTACTATGTAGTGCTTCTTGGCTGGATCTAGTTTTTACTTACATAATATATGAGTCTCTAGATCCCATTATCATCTCTCACTAAGGCTGAAGTTAGGGCCTGATCCGAGGCAGCCAAATAGAGGAATAAAGTTTCACCATCTATTGGTTTAGACAACATCGAGGGAGAAATTAGGTGCTTTTGTAGGTCTTCGATTTCTTTTTGACATTCATCTATCCATTTGAAAGTAACATAAAAGTAACATGCTTCTTTGAGAAGTTGAAGAAGGTAACACACTTGTCAGTTGATCGGCTTATGAACCTATTCAAAGTAGTAATCTTCACATTCAAGCTCATTAACTCCATTCCATTACTTAGAGCCTTCATGTAGGTTATAGCTTTTATCTGATCCAAGTTTATCTTTATCCCTCTAGCACTTACTATAAAACCTAGGAAATTCTCGGATTGTATCCCGAAGGTACACTTCTAAGGGTTCAACTTCATCTGATATTTCCGGAGAGCCTTGAATGTCTCAGCTAGATCCGTAACATGACACTCTAACTTTTTATATTTAACCAACATATCGTCAACATTTACTTTCACGTTCTGACCTATTTGATTAGTGAACATTCGGTTGACTAACCTTTTATATATGCCCCTGAATTCTTAAGACCAAAGGGCATTACCTTTTAAAAAAACAAACTTATGTTGATGACGAAGCTCGTATGTTTCTCATCAGGCTTGGACATTGGGATTTGATTATACCCGGAATAAGCATCCATAAATGAAAGCGATTGGTGCTCATTGGTAGCATCTACTAATTGATCGATTCTCGATAGAGGTAAGCAATTCTTTCGACAAGCTCTGTTTAAATCAATTAAGTCAATACAAGTCCTCCACTTCCTATTTGGTTTCTTTACTAACACTGGATTAGCAATCCATTATGGTAAAATTCTCAGATGAAGTTATTCTTTAACAACCTTTCGATTTCTTCTTGTAGGTACATATATCGAACATTGTCTAAAAGTTTCCTTTTTTGCCTTATGGAAGTACAATTCGGATCTATATTCAAGTAATGAAAAATGACTAAGGGCCAATTCCTACCATATCATCATCAGTCTAGGAGAATACATGTTAGTTATGCTTGAGAAATAAAATTAGCTCTTCCCAAATAGATAAATGAAAATAAGTTCTGATCTTAATTGTCTTAGACTCATCAATTTCATTTAGGCACACTTCTTTTAGATTTTCGGCTTTTGATGTTGTCTCGGTCTCTTGTCTCGGGTCGTGGTCAAGTTCAATTTCTTCTTCTTTCAGAATTTCTTGAACAATATGAACGGGCTTGCTCTTTTTCCCATAAGACTTTACTACTCTGGCCCTATTCTATCTCATTATATTCTCTTAGATAGCTTGATAAGTAGATTAATTCCCCCATTACAGAATCTTCTCGCTGTAAGTAAATTCTTAAGGGTTTCCTATGGTTTTCCATTTATTTAGAACTCATGGCATTAACTGTTTCCTTAACGTCGAGGAGAATAGGCTGGTTGATTTTGACATTATTCTCATTAGATGAAGTTTTCCTTCCATTGATCATGTTCAGGCTTGCATAATACAGTTGGCTTGAGATCACCGATCTCCCATGCCCTTATCCTATCTCAGTGGGAAAGTTTAAAAGTAAATTCTTAGTAGACACATACCTATTCATAGCATCAAGAGCCGGTCTTCCAAAGAAAGCATTGTACACCAAAGGGAAGTCCATGATAACAAAGGTGGTTTCGAAGATCTTATAGTGAGGATCACTTCCAATTTTGACCATTAGACTACACTCACTAACATGCATGGTTCCTTCATCATTGAATGCATATATGTGAGTTTGATTGAGTTTGTGTATACTCTCGGGTAGCCCTATCTTATTGAAAGCGTTCTTGAAGATTATGTTAATAGTAGCTCGGGTGTCAACCATTATTTTTGCGACTTTCGAAAGTCCAATTTGAGTCATAATTACAAGCGGGTCATTATGCAGGTGGTAGACACCTCCCTTATCAAAGCACCAAATGTAATTTCGGCCCAACCTTCTGCTTTTTCTTAACTCTCTTCAGCTCATACACCAAGTCATCTCCACTTTTGGCTTCATTAACGTATCGTTTCCAACTAGCATTTTTTACTCCAGCAATGTGCAATCCTCCCAAAATGAGGCCAACAAAGCTTCAAGAGGCTGGTAAAGACCTCGAACCCTATACATGAGGTTGCGCACTTTCATTTTCTGTTGGAGTGGTGGCTCTCTGAGTGTTATCATTCTTCAGAACTCATTTAACTATTCTTCTCTAATAAGCCTTTAAAAAAGGACTTAAAAAACCGACACTCTTCAATACTGTGTCCATTCTGCTGATGGTAGCTACAATATTTTCCTCCTTGGTTACTTTTTGGCTCCTTTCCTCTTTTTAAAGGGTATGAGATTTGTTCCTATGTCATGGCATAGGTATTAGAATATGAATGAGTTAGGAGATATGCTTCCATAACTTGAAGTTCCTTCTTAAATCTTTTGGCCGAAGTGAACTTCTTGCTATCACCACTCCATTCGGGTTCTTTCTAATAGTTCCGTTTAATTCCTCAATTCGAATTTCTCCTCGAGCTTGGAAAAAGAACTCGTTCAGAGATTCGCACTCCTGCCTTAATAGATCATTCCAGAATGGTGTATTCCTTCACAATCCTTGAGTGATAGCAACCAACTTGGTTTCATCTATCATGCCCTTGCCTCAAGCTGCTATATTATTAATCTTTTGCAACAATCCTTTAGAGATTCTCCTCCCCCTTGCTTAAAGATAGCGAGTAAACTTAGTCCTATTCTAATATCTTTCGAAGCAATTGTGTCAGGAATTCTGTGGTTAGCTCTTACCAAGAGCTAATAAAATTTAGTGGATAGCTTTGGAACCATTTCAAGGGGGATCCATTAAAGGTCGCACGCAAGAATCTGCAATTGATATCGTCTAAAGCCTAGATTAATTGCATCTGGATTTCGTACAAAGCGATATGATCTTTGGGTTCACATGTTCCATCATTAGAAAGTTTTGGGATCTTGAACCATGAAGGCATAAGAACGTTCATGATTTCTCGAAAATAAGGTGAACCATTTGGAGCTTCATTTCAACGTTAAGACTAGATCGATCCTCTTACAACTTTTCTACCTACTCTGATAATTTCATTAATAGGGCTTCCATTGCATGATCCCCACTAAGTCTTAGAGTTTCAGCTTTAACATTTTTAGTTTGTGGTCTATTTTGTAGCCTTCCTTCAAAATTTACCCTTTCGGGACATAGAGTCAGTGTCCTCTTGAAAGATCCCATTATTTTCAACATTGCAGTCTCGGCTTTCTTATTCGCTTCCAAGAATACAGCTTCTAAGGCCTTATTAGTCATTGGTGACTTTCTAGGGTTTCGATTGAAAGTTAGAGGGTTCTCGTCTTCCTCAAGCATAGCCAAAACCTTTTTCTCCAATTTAGTAAAAGTCTTCTTAAATTTGTTTTGATGGTTATCTAAGCGTTGTGCTATGTTAGAAATGAACTTCAACATCATTTTTCGAAACTCGCTTTCGGTAAGGGCTAGAGTAGTAATTTCCTCATTAATTATTTGATTTATTTGGTCTACTTGATTCCCTTTATTCACATACAATCCTTCAATTCCTTCATCCTGGGTGGGGGAACAAGGTGACTTTCAAGCAGATGTCTTTAATTTTATGCTTGATTGAAGGTTTGAGTTTGGTAGATTAAAAGAGAACGGAGGATCGAGTGGGGCCCTCCATCTAGTACTAAAAATGTTAGGCAAAATTTTCGTCTAACTAACACCGCAATAGTGTTTGAAAGCTAGTTTCGGAAGGATGTAGGTGAATTAGATGAATACCAAAAATATGCAGAAAATAAGTGCCGAGGGGTAAAAGGAACATAAATCTAGATCAAGCTCCGTATGTCCACTTTATAAGATTCTGCTTCTTTCTTTATTCCTCAATTTGGTGTACAAATACATCTATGACCAAATCCGGCATTAATGATCTTTTGATTAAAGCTTTATAAAAGGAGTAAGGAATATTGAATGAATATAAACTGTCAGCAAATCTTAAACCATCCCTTTTTCAGTAGCATATGGTCCTTTATTTATAGCAAAATTAAGGTTCTTTCATTGGTACAGGGGCTTTTACTTGGATTGATGACCCGATTTGTTATAAGCGGCTTTGATTCAAACACTTGTCATCATCTTGTTGAACATATTTTGACGTAGATTACTGATGTGGTGCTCTTATATATAGCTTATTAGACATCTTTTGTTTATCCTGACTATTGGTCTCGGTCAGGGCTATTTAAGCTGTTAATTTTGATATTTGCTGAAACATCATTGGTTCAGGCAGCTGCTGCTCTCGGTGAAGCTTCTTGTCTTGGCTGGATAATGATCTTAATATTGGTCGACGCTTTTGTTCATGCTCTTATATTACATGGTCTCGGATATCGAGTCTAGTACTTAAGCTTGCGTTGGAAACCAAATGATCAGTCTTGGAATTATAAGCCAAAATCTTTTCCTTTCGAGTATTCATGATTTATACTTTGTAGAAATTACGGTGTAACAACTAGTAACCCCCAGTCCTCTATGATTATTTGGTCTACGTATGCTATCCCATGTTATGAGGTAGTTAGCCAGAGTTATCTGCTCTGTAACCTTCCAGAGGAATGCCCTTCTTATTGAATCAATCTTCTTAATTATCTAAGATGGTACCCTATGAAAGACATACAAAAATATGGAAGAAGGGAAAAGATAAAGTTCATGAGGGTCAACCTGCCCACGCTTAAAAGGGAAGTACCTTTTCAACCAGAAAGCCTTCCTTGAATTTTCTCGATAATAATGGTCTAGTCATTACGATGTAGCTTGGCGGGTATAATGGAGAGGCCTAGTTGAGTAAGAAGTTTTACATTTTAGGGTAAATGCAATTATATTACCACTCTCCTAGTCTGATCCAGTCATTATCACCGATCTTTTTGAGGAGTTAACCCTAAGGCTATAGGCAGTTTGAAGCAATAAAGAATAAGTTTAAGAGTGATAATGGATGATGGGTAAGGAAGAGAAAGTACAATGGTATTATCAGTGAATTGAAAGAAGTTGACACCTAAAGGAGTGGCATTATTATAGGATAGAATAGAAGGCCGAAAGAGCAAGCCTTACCAACCACGGTCATGAAAGTATCAATTGCTATACTAAAAAGAAGAGAAGATATAGGATCCCCTTGCCTTAACCCTCTAGATGTGGGAAAGAGACCCCACGCTTGCTATTTATACAAACCAAAGAATGTGATGAAGTTAGGATGTTGTTAATTAATCCAAGAAATGAACCTATAAAACACACTCACATGCTTCATAACAACAAGGATAAAATTCCATCTCAGTGAGTCCAATATCTTGGAGAAATCAAGCTTGATAATCATGCAATTTATCTTTGAACTATGATAATAATTAATCACTTCCTACACCACTTCCATGTTACCCAGTAAAGATCCACTAGGAGTAAATATCGATTGATGTGGTTGGTTAAATGGTCCATGTAAGATTTAAGGCGATTCAACAAAACTTTAGTGATTAATTTGAATATCAGGTTTTTGAGGTTAATAGGCATGAAAGTTGAAGTTGTTACGCCTTACATTTTA
This sequence comes from Allium cepa, assembly GCA_030765085.1. Taxonomy (NCBI): domain Eukaryota; kingdom Viridiplantae; phylum Streptophyta; class Magnoliopsida; order Asparagales; family Amaryllidaceae; genus Allium; species Allium cepa. Next base: position 410,552,459 of record CM060937.1, read on the forward strand.
GTGATAAGGATGATACTTGATGTAGTTGAGATGGGATTAGATCTGGATTTGAATGGAATTCGGAGAAAATATGGTAAACACTTAACATAAGTAATTCTAGTATATCTTAAAGAAAGTTAAAGGGAAGCCACCAGGGCCTGGCACCTTGTTGTCAACGTGCTCAGAAAGAGTATTCTAGATCTTATCGACCTTAAACTCTGAATAAACATAAGCTTGAACATATTCTCGACATGGTAAAGCATATCCCGGTTTTTAATTTTCATAACTAGTCTGTTCGATTTGAATGGCTTTTTGAAGTGTGTCGCGAAGACCTCCAGAATCTTAAAATCGTTTGAAATCTCTCTATCGCCATGAAATATACCAGAAATGGTATTGGATCCAAGTTCGATGTTAACCACACAATGAAAATAGGCCGTGTTAAGGTCCTCCTCCTTCAACCACTTGCTTTTGATCTTTGTTTCCAAGAAATTTCCTCCCAGCTCATGAGGCGTTCAAGCTAGGATTCTAGATCTTAAAGGCATGACATTTTAAGTGGTTTAAAGGTTCGTTCTCCTCCTTAATGTTTAGAACCAGGATAAGGTCTTGCAAGTGATCTTTTCTATACCTCAAACTACCCCATAGACTTATGGACCAACTTTTCAATGCCTTGTGCAAGAGTTGAAATTTAGTGACTAGAATCTTAGTGGGAAGGGAGACCATGCAAGAAGGAAAAAAGATGCATGTCTTCCCATGAAAGATTAAGAAAAAATCAATCAAGTTTAGCAAGAGAACAGAGGTCATACATGTTGGACCAGTTTAAGGCATTATTATTTATAGGTATATCAATGAGATTGCATGTGGAGATGAAATCTCTGAATAAATCCATGTCGGGGAAACCCTATCACAGTTCCTTTCTTTTTGGAATCTAGTAATATTGAAGTTTCCTCCTAACAACCAAGGTCCATTTATATGTTTTGCAAATTCTTCACAGTCCTTCCCAAGAGCCACACTCTTGAAGGATGAATGAGGGCTGTAGATGTTAGAGAAAAATTATAGAGTACTCAATATCGTATTTTTAAGGATCATATCTAAGACATTACTTTCTTTAAGTATGTAAACCAAAGAAGATTTTTTTTATGTTTTATAAAATGGAAAATAAGAATAATTTGTTTCCGGTTTTATATGTTAAAACCATTTTAAAATTTACCTATTTCATCTTCTTTTCTTTTTCCATACCTTTTGAAATACACATTCAAAACTCAAAACACAAAACTCGAAATTCAAAACAAATAGGGTCCACAATTTTGGATATGAGGATGACATATGGTGTTTTTTAGAATTATTTTGAGGGTTACATATAAACTCATTTCCCTTACAAAATTATTAATTAAAATTATACCATCAACCATTATCTAATCTTTCTGTTAGTCTTCTCTAAGATTCCTTAACTATAACATGGAGGATTTAGATGCACAACTAGATAATAATATATAGATTGAAAAGAGAAACCTAATTTTAGACATAAGAAAGTTATCTTTGTACTATGGAAAAATCGATAGAGGCGTTGGTGTCGATATCAATCATATATCATTAATATTTTTCATTATTATTTGAATTTCAGTTTTAATTATATGAAAGCATGGTTAATTCTATCAAACTTTTAAAATTAACTAGGAATGAGTCCTCAATTTATAATTTAACTAGAGTAAACTTCCATTTTCTATTGTATGCTAGTGTTTGGACAGCTCCTACGAGTTTTGATAGCTAAAGCCAAATATTATCATCAGTATTATTATATGTAACTCCAAACGCATTTTCCATTTCACTATTCACATATGCATTCTCAACTTCTGTAATAGTATCTTTGATTTCTTTATTCTTATCAATAAGAGTAATATTATTCGAATTTGATCTCAAACTTCATATTTGATTATGTTTAACGAAATATTTATTAAAAGCGCTTTTCTATTAATTAGTGAGTTTGTCTAACTTTTATTTTCCTACCTTTTAGAATGTCTTGATTTTGATTTTCGCATCTCCAAACATGATAAAACAAAAAAATACAAAAAGTATACTATACTAATAATAATTAATAAAGATTAAGATACCGTCTATTTTTTAGTTACATATACTTTAAAATGCACTAAATATTTTTTTAAAGGAAAACGATTATGCAATGCGAGACCACTATACATATTTATCATAAACACATTTACAAAAATAATAAAGTATAAATTAAAATTTCTTAACCAATGGGCAAAAGTAATTTTTAAAATTCATAAACAACCATGTTATCAACAAATAAAACTGCCCAAATGAATATGAAATGATAATTATCGTGTATAAAATAAAATGAATTTTTCATAGCCGTTGATAGTTCAAAAAATAATATTCAATTGAACTGAAATAGACTAGTTATATATAAAAAATATTATAAGCAATAATTTGTCGAAGGCATATACATATAATATTTTGAAGAAAAATTATTTTCTATGAACCAATTTGAGAAAAAAAAACAATAATTAAACATTCTTTGTTTCATCAAATTTAGCATGGTACTAATTATAGGATAGCATAAAATCTATTATCAACTTAACTAAAACAAATATAAAATACTCTAACCTTTGATTCCATATTCAAGGGAAGGAAAATAAACGGAAATTGAGGGAAAAATCAAAAATTAAAGCATTGAGAAGAGGATTGCTAATTATCTTTGCTGCTACCTCCTGCCCCTTCTTCTTCCATGCTTCTAGCTTTAGGTTTTGTTTTAACCGGCTACGTTTTTTCTATGTAATTGCTTTTTTATGTTATGATATTTTTAATATGGATCAGTAAATATGGTGCCATCGAAATTTTATAGCTTAATGTAGTCGCTCCTACTGCTTTGGGTAAGGCTGACACTTGGTGTATAACCGAGCTTTTAATTTTTTTGGTAGTACTCTACCAACTTTCTATTTTTTTCTAACTTTCCCTATCATTTTGATTGTTTTGTGTCATTACCTATTAAGAAATCATTCTGGGTTGTACATCATAATGCTAATTGAAACATCTTCCATTCCGAGGTCTAAAACTAACTATTACGGATACTGTAGTCATCTATAGTTAATAATTCTTGACGGTAAATTGCAGCTATGTTAATCATATCAAAAATCGGAAGCATATAAATATGAAAAACAATTCAAGCACAGTTTAATAAAAAAAATTCACATCTCATTTCACTTCATATTCATTTCAAAATCTCATTCGAAATCCCATGTCCAGAGAAAATATAGTTATTACAAAATACTCGAAGAATGACATATAAAGAACCCCATTGGTTAATCAGAGTCAAATACTTGGCAATTATACAACTTTGTCATTACATCCAAATGGAAAAAACCAAACTACACATCAAAAATAGATAAAGTTCTCAATAGCTAGATTGCCTCCTGCACGTCTCCAGAAGCTTATCTGTCTAACTGGAACCTGAAATCTCTTACTCCCGATCTACTCAAATGAGTACCTGAGAGTTTAAGGGAAAAAACAAAAACTTCGAAAACAATTTAGTATGAATAATAACCTACCGTCTTGAACCAAATAGATATCTAGTGAGACCACACCGATGAGTGGAATGGTTTTTCCTCTCACTAGTTTCTTAACTAACCATATACTATGCTCCTACGTCCATAATGGTTAGAACATAGAAAGTAGAATTTATAATCATGTAACACACATTGGATTATTCATTTTAATTTCAAATGACTACCGGTCACAATTTAAATTGACTGTCCATCTTATTATAACTTGACTACTAGTCTTATAGTTTGTGGATTAGCCATCTCACATATAAACATATTCATAATTATGTCTATTGTACATTTCACATGTAATTATCATTTGGATTACCCAACCCCTACCATATTGACTACCCATCACATATGCTTTCATTATTTAAAATTATATAGACTATCCATCTCATAGATTCTATTCAATTTAAAAATGATGTGGACCATCCACCATGCATTCCATAGTATTCCTAAGATGAATGTGAACCCGTTATTATCATCATAGGGACTATCCATCTCACGTCCCATATTTTCTCTAGGATGACTATGAAACCATCATTTTCTATTTAGTTCATGTCACCCACATATTTAACCTATGTCTATTGGTGCCCTCAATTAGGTTATCTCCCCTTAAAGTTATAAAATTTCAAAGTGACATACATTGGTATCCCCAATTGATCAATGTCGAACTCATTTAAGAAAATGCATTGGTATCCCCATTGATAAAGCCTCATTTATAAAACATTTAGTTTGTCGAAACTAATATAACTTGGTATCCCCCATGATAGCATCAATATTTAAAATCTCAATATCATTGGTATGCCTAATGTTTAGCATCGAAGTTATAAACAATAGGCTCGTTGCCCTTATTAAGTTAATAAAGATCAATGTCGAGATTCATTTATATTAGCATCCCTAATGATGGCGTTAAAGCTCACAATTTAAAATGGCATTGGTATCCACAATGACTACGTTGTTCAATCTCTTACCTTGAGGCCTGAAGCTAAGCGCTACAAATGATGTAGTCATCTGTAGTATTAACTTTTGGTGACAAAATATGGTAATGTTAATGGTATCCATAGTATGGAAACAAATGAATATGAAATACAACCACATATTTCATAAAATAAATTTTCCGATTACATTTCAAATCCATATTTCATGTTCAGTTACATATTCCTGAAATGAATCCCAAGTTTTGATCAAATATAATTATTACAAATTACGCCAAGAGCGATATATGAAGATGCCTCCTTGGATGATCAGAGTGCTAGATAGACATATCAGTCGTAAATACATCACAGCGGAAATAAAACTAAATAGCTCCTATATAGCTTGCCTTCTGCACATCTTCGAAAGCTTATTTGTCCAACCTACTAAACATGAAAAATCTTACCTCTCAATATACTCAAATTAAATTTTGAGCACTCGAGAGTTTAAGGGGAAAACATAAACTTCGAGCTTATTCTCATCACCGCCTTATTCAGTAAATATTATCCCAGAATCTCTTCTTCGAGCTTGTCTCGTCGGGACCATCCTAAGAACTCTTCCCAGACCAATGCTTTGATCTCTATCAATGAGCCCAACAGCGACCATATTCTCTTCCGTAAGGACTTCGTCATTTCTCTGTGTTCGACGGGCACCTATGGAAGAACTCGTACTATCTCTTTAAACTGAACACCTTTGGGTCATGGAATTGAAGCTGTGAATGGAAGAAAATATTAGATTCAACATTAACTACTGCTATCCAATTAGTCAGCAAAGAAGCCAAGGCAATTACGTCTTAGTAGCCACCTTCTGGCAAACCCTGGTGGGCACCGAACATTGAACACTCGGTTTTAAAGTAGCTGAGTTTGGTCCATGTCCCAATCACAATTTTGTAGTTTCTGACTCCCTTTAGAAATGTGAAGAAGGGGTTATCTCCTCGACTCTTTATGTTGAATAAGAATCTGACTTCCTCTGGAGTCGGGTGCCAAAAAAGGTGCTCCATAAAGATGATGAATAGGCTGTTCAGAAGAGCGTACCCGTTCCGATGTAACTATGATGGGGCAATCCCTAGATAAGATACCACCTCTCGAATATATTGATTGAGTGGTGGAAGCGTCCTGGCTGTGCAAGAAAATCGATTAAAAGCAGTGTACCCTTCCAGAGAGGTATGTGGCCTGTCGTTCGGCCCTGATAGTAGGACATCATTCAATGATAGCCCGTGCCTCAAGCAAATCCTTCCCAACATTTCTTCAGAAATATGAGACGGAACCGAGTCTTGTGGATTCCCAACGAAAACTGCTCCTGGTAACTTGTCCGGAGCAGGACTTATAACTTCGACAACAATAGCCGACAACTCTATTATTGGAAGGGGTGGGCTCCGAGCCTTTTGTTGTTGCAAGATTCCGAGCTCTATAGCTAATAAACTTAGTGAAAACCATTGTTAGGTGGCAATAATCCCATGTTTTCCCCAGAGTGATGTGCATGAGTGTGTTGTGCAATGCAATGCTGTATGATACTTAAGAAAATTCTATAAAAGATTAAAAAAGTGTACGAATGACGAGACTTCAGAATTCAACTGGAGTGACCGTCATCGCTGACCATCACACCCATGCCATCCGGACTTTGGAGACCGATCAAGTTGAAATTCGTTAATTTTTGTCAAGTTGCAGTACCATCAACGATCTACAAAGGGTAGTCAGATATGCACTAAAATAGTTAAGTCAAATTATACAAGGCAGAAGCTCGTCAGAGACAAATGATCGATTGTACCAAGGATTTCGTATCCATCATGGGTGAAACTTGGATCGTTCATCAGAAGCCCCATTCTTATCGATTGCAAAGAAGGAGACCTTGTATTGATTACCATAATGGTAGTTCGTACCGATTCCAAGCACTTCATCTCATATCGATCACGGGCCGCATCTTCGTATCGATCGGTAGAAATGATGCTTCGTATCGATCACCTAGGTAGGTTTTTATATCTACCGGTCTGAATTGATACACACTCCCACCATCTCTGGTCAATACGAGGCCACTCTCTCCTTCGATACGATGCTCTATTGATATCCATCAATATGAACTGGAATAGTTTTTAAACGATACGAATTACTCTTCCTTAATTGATGTGAATGGTCTCTTTGTGTCCATTATCCCTTCTCCGTATCCAAACTGTTCAATTACCATTTCCTCCTCCCTCAAACATGCTCCACCCTAATTCCTGCATCAACATCATCAAAATTGCCCATGAAGTTGTATGAATTGATTTCAAACTCGAGTCTAATCATTCTAAAATGGATTATTTCAACGAATCACCTAATTTGAGTAGTTAATTCATGGGATTAAGGGGCTATATGGTTCGAAGGAAAAGGCAGTTTCTTTTTCCCGAGCTTATGATCAATATGAAAGCAAAGTGTTGAGATGAAAGTAAGTGAGAATTTGGATAAGTCCAAAATGAATTTATATAGGAGAAAAACCAAGGGAAAGAAACGTTTCGACTCCCAATTGCTATAACCGTTCGAAGTGATCCACCCCAATCGTCGATATGAGATGGCTCAATCGTATCCTTTAACCCAATCGGTACGAAGAGCGATTCATGTCTAGCGATTAATCAGAGAAGTTTCAACATCCTTGATACAAACATAACTCATATCCGTCATACGACCGAGACGAAGCACAAAGACAAGGCTCATGTGAACTGTTCAGACCCATGAAGATGCATCGATATGAAACATCATTTTCGTATCCATCAACCAAAAGCTCACAATAATTCGTATCCATTGATACAGAGTATTTTGAGAACCAACCAATTTGTGTCTATCGCCATCGATACGAATATGATGTTCCAACTTTTCACATCGATCCAGAAGAGGATCAATATGAAGAGATACACTGGAATGACCATCAAGCATTGTTGCAACTCGAATTTCACATCAATTCAGGAGAATATCGATATGGAATTCAATAAAAAAACCGACAATGAACTGTGAACGTGCAAACGTGAACAAGAGTCGGGTTAACATAGATGCATATACAACAAACTGACATTCAATTTTCAAAATTCACAGGAATTGAATGCTCACCTGATGGAAATTACAACTTTGAACAACAGTTTGCTACCATTCAACACTCAGTTACAATAGTGCATGGTGCAACAATTGGCAGTCAACAATTCAGTATTTGCATCACTGGAGATCAATCAAAGGTTATATCTTTTGGTGAAAAGACAACAACCATTTAGCAAATCGGAAAGAACCTTTTAAGAATAGAGATTGCACATTTCCAAAGCATGTCGTGTTCGCATGGGATGTACTTTGGGGGGAAAATGTTATCCCACGTTTTGGCAAGGCCGTGACACCAAGAACTCGACTAGAAACCAAGAACAGTATTTCCCAAATATCGATTATCTACAAGGTTCATTGTGGGTACTGATGAATTTTGACTGAGTCTAGATCAATCTACAACCGATATGACATGACAAGCAAAGCTATGAAAGCCAATATTCCAAATTTTAGGTCAATCAGAGTTCGTATGCTCAAATTATGAATCGATGAAGTATCATGAAAGGCAAGTGTAATTCGTACCAAAACAATTCGTATCCATCATGAAAGGCAAGGGGATCATGACTAATTCGTATCAAGGGAATCAACTTTGGCTCGTACCCATCCCCCCACAAGCATTAGCTCGCAACCATCCACCAAGCCACTTTGATTCATGTCCATCAACCACTTCTGTTCACTTTATGCTGATCCACTGTGCTCATGTATTTCATATCGATTAGCCAACATATCGATACAAAACTAACACTTTCCATCGATATGGTCCGACCAACAGTTGTCAATACGAATCCATCAAGTGCCATCGATACGAAGTAGCATCCGAGGACCAATACGAAAGGATCTAAGAAGCATCGATGCGAAGAAGTCCTTTGATCGTTGATACGAAGATATTAGCAAGTATCGATGCGAAGAAGTTACTCAATGATCGATACAAATGGTTTCTCTAAATCACTGACATGAAAGGGATCACTCCAGGTCGATACGTACAAAGCATAGTCAAGTGGAAGAAATAGTCACTTGGCATGAAAAGTGGATCGACCCTAGAAGGTAGTGCCACGTCACCTAGCAAGCACATGCCTTCAACCGATACAAAGATACCAATACGAACGTCATCGATACGAGCTTGACAATGCTTTGTAAATCCAAACTTGCATCGATCATAACCCGAGATCTGCAAGTCCAAATGCCGCCAAATTTTCAAAGGAGCTTGCCTACAACCTCAAGAATGTTCTCGATCAATTTCAGCCCGAAAGGACCATTTATGGATCATTATGAACCCAATTCGTATCACTCCCAGATCGAGTCAAAATCACCTAAACTCGATCCCATGGGCCACTCACATGAGAGGAGAAGTTTTCTGAGATCTAGGCGAGATATTTGCTGCCTACACCTATAAATAGCAACCTTGGACCTATAGAAAGGGGACTTTGACCTTCTCTATGCTAACATTCTGCCAAAATCACTTTTGTACTGTTGTTGTACTATTGTAATCACTTGTAATCAGCGAGTAAAGTTCAATAAACATCAGTCATTTCATAGTGGACGCAGGCAACACGCCGAACCACTCTAAGTTTGTATGTTTCTACAATTTTCCTTATCTATTGTTTGGTATGTTTGTTAGATCTACTTCATTTTACAATTATTTTCTACGTTTAATGTCATAAAACGCATCCGAAGAGTGTTGTGGCCAATTTTGGTACAAACACTATCTGTCCACACTATAGTTTAATCTGGTTAACTATTAACCATTGGCTTACTTAGGCCTATCAAACGTACTCAATAATCTAACTTCTATTGGACACAACACTAGGATGACTGCCCTTAACTTTCTTTTTCTTGGGTTAACTAAACCAAATGGTTTTATAGGTTCACCAATAACCTATGTTTACCCTGTATATTCCTTTCTGTGTGTAAACTTAATTTAGTCCCACATATGAAAAGCCCCACTACTGAAATTTTGGAATTATTTTAGCTAATGGATAATAACTAAAGTATAGGGCGCGACCCCACCAGTCTCATTTAGTCTTCTAATATCCGAGTCATAAACTTAGGGCTAACTACCCTATTCATGTTTCATTTCCTGTCTTAGGGTTAACTAACCTGTTAAAATTTTATTTCCTTGTAAATAATCTTTATAAATGATTTACCCCTGAAATCATACCTTTATAAAAACAAGGAAACAATATATTTCGCTTTACTCAACGTATTTATGCCATGGTATTTACTTTATACAAAACAATATTGATGAAACTTTATCAATGGGGTTATCTGTCCCTTCAAAAAAAGTTAAAAACCCTTTTCAACTTAAAAGATTTTAGGTCACTAGGCCAAAATAATACTTTCAAAACCATTGTTTAAAATCTTAAACTCCCTTTCGATTCAATGAAAGGACCCTTTCCAAAATAAGTTAACTCCTTTAACCTTGAGTCACTAGGCCGAAAGGCCAAAACATATCTTTTGACTGTATTGAAAATATACCTTTCGAAACCTTTAAAAACAACTCTTTCGAAAGCTTTGCTTAGAACCTTAGACATCCTCTTTCAAAATCATTTAAACTTGTCCTTCGAAGGCATCTTCCCTTTAAACATTTGAAGTATGCCTTTCGAAAACATTGGGGACCTCCCTTTCGAAATGAAGATTAAAACCCTTTCAAAAGCATTGGGTTTAAGTAAAGGATTATGGATACAAGACTTCGAAACCTTTAATAATTATTCTTTTCGAAACCATTTGGGTTTAGCATTTGATCCAATTGAGGGTCATAAAAGAACAGAGGTGAAAGCATTGCTTTTGAAAGCATCTATCCTAAGTAAAAGAAAGAGGTCAGTTTCGAAAACCAACCCTTTCGAAAGCATTGAGAAGGCAAATTCAAAGTAAGAAGGCAAAAGCACCCTTTTGAAACCATCATTTTAAGGCTGTATGGAAGAGGCCTTAACTAGTTCGAATGGTAGAATGCGACAACATGGTTTTATCCTTTCAAAAGCTTCCTTTATAACATAAAGGTGGCAACTCATTCGAGAGCTCTTTTATATAAACAAAGGCAAGTTGATTAAGTCGAAAGTTAATATAACCCATTTGAAAGCATCCTTTGTAAACAGAAGTAATTCAAAATTAATAAGGGTGGCTTCTACCCCTTCGAAAGATAGGTTTCAACACTGTACCTTCTGCCTTTCTCCAATGCACTACGTATCAATTATTTGATACCATATGCATTAGTTTTGACTTGGTTCGGTGGAGGTATGGTGTCGAAAGCCAACAGATGGAAGAGTTGAAGCAGTAAATATATGTAAATTTGACTTTTAGCCTTTAAAAGAACTTTCTTTTCACCTAACTTTCCTTGTTGTAAAAATGTCATTGGTTTCCCATTCTTAATCAAAATCATTTTTGAAAAATGCCGCCAAATTTAGAAATTATCGAATTAAAATATTTTAACAAATAAGTCATTCTCCTTGAATAAACATATCAAACGTTTAAGTCCCTTACCAGTAATAATTTTAAAAATATAGTAAAATACTTAGGAGAATTCTCCAAAAGTTACCCTAATTCACTTCTAATATATTTTCTAACATATTTAAATCTCTGACCCAAAATCAACATATATTTGCCGTAATTAATTTAGACCCAATTTTAACTATTTTCTTCATTAAAAATTTATAAATAATCCACAGTAATTTAGAAAATTAAGAAACTTGAAATCCGCTTCATAAATAATGTTTTCGACCTTATATTAAAAATGCAAGTCATTTGGATGTCATTTAATTGGTTTTCAAATCCATACTTATCATAAAATATATATGAAGTGATCTAAATCATCAACAAGCATATGTATCCATTTAAACAATTATATCATGGCATATCATTTCAAAATCAGTTTCGATTTGACCCAATTCTTAATCGAGGCCTCCACCGCGCATCAACTCTGGGATAAAGTAATGGCGAATATTGCCTCTAGTATCAGATTCTCTCGGCACGCATTATCTCCTCATAATCATGACCTTTGGAATTGATTCCTGATGTTGTGTGCTGTTTGGTTTGCAAACTTTCTTTGTGCATGCTTTTGTGCATATCTGGCCATCTTTTTTTGGTCCCGCTTGACTCCTCTGGATATGGTTCTGTTTCATGTCTTTGTTGGTCTTTTTTGTGACTTGTGTGATTTAGCTTGCTTGTAATTGCTTTTGTTTGATTGTTCTTTTCGCGGCAAAAGCATGTTTTTGTCATGGTTTTCTTTTTTCATCAATAAACTCTGGTAGGGGTCCAGTCAACCTCGCTTGCCTTGCCAAAAAAAATCAATAAAATGAGTTGTAAGATCATTATTCATCTTAGCTTGTTGTTAACAAGGTTGAGATTTGCTCTTTGATTGAGTTGCTTAAGCTTCCTACTTGAATCCTATCTTTTCTTCTTCTTGAACCTCTTAATGGTGGCCGGTCAAGCTTGTTTAAAACTATAGTTTTGTTTCTGAATGTTGTAAATGAATGATAATTGGAGAATAGAAGGGTTTAGGGTATAAGAACATAGTCCATTCCTATTTTCCTTTATTATATTCCTCCTACTTACTCCATTTTATTTCTCTTTGGCTTATAGATTCATTAAGGCACAACCCTTTTATTATTTTACAAATCTCAATCCCTTAACCATCTATATTATTTCATTTAATTTATCTAATCAAATGCCCTGAATAATGTTAGTAAAAATTAGTGTCATTACATCTGTCGAAGTAGAAGCATAAGGCTCTTCGCCTTTAATAAAATAAAACATAAGATATGCATTACTAAATCAATGTTGATCTCTATCCGAGGTCGAGGACAAAGCATAAATTCTTTTAAGCTTAAGAAAAATTCATTTCAAAATTAGTGTTGTCGACCTTCGATAATTATAGGATATCGCCTGTTAAAATATAACTTAAAACTTTTGTAGGTTATGGGACTAACTTCCTAAGACATAAGTTCGTCGACCCTTTAAAACATAGGCATCTTCGGCCATTACAAAACTATTTTTTTGACGTAAAAACAAGCTTCTTCGGCCATAAAAGATGAAGTGTGACTCGTGGACATGGGGCGTCGACTCTAAAATATAAGATCGCCAACCTTGGTGCGTATCGACCCTCGACGTCATAATAAACCTATAAATTTACCCACTTCGGCTACTGTTCTACTTTTTATATAAAGTCAAAGACATAATAGTAGCATCATTGCGTTGATTTGGAAAACAAACAAAGAGATGAGATGCAGCATAATTTAAAAATAGCGACGAACATATGCGATGATGTCTATGTCGACATTAAGATTTTAAAATGTTTTGATGAATCATGAAGACACTATTGGAACCGAGACTATATTATCGACGAGGTCAACTTCGACCTAGTTGGAAACATTACATAGCTACCAAAGTAACTATCTTATGCTTCCTTTCACTTCGATGTCGACACTCGTGGTATGACCTTGTCTTAGACTCGGCGATGTTAGGGTGGTATGGTGCTGTCGTAATTCTTATTAAAATTGTTTTATTACTGCTTTAAGAAAAAAAATTCACCAAAAACTATTTCTTGTCCAATTTCTATTAGATAAAACAATTTCTTTACAAATCCCTCGTACAATTACTACCGCATCGACTTTTCAAGTTCCAAAACATACTTAAAATAATCAATCAATATCCTTAATTAATTATCCTTTTAAATGCTTATATAGCATAATAAATTCATAATAAATTGATAGAAATTGGACAATACCCTTCCCTTCACCATATACAAATTTCAAAGCCAAAAACCATGTTTAATTATTTTGAATAATTAAAACACAAAATTAAGAAATTTCCTCCATAGGAATTCTTAAATTAATCAATTTAATTTAGAGAATTATGAAATTAAAAATCCATCTCCAAAATAATGTTTTATACAACATATCAGAAAATCAAAGTATTTGAAGATTAAAATCTTAGATTTTACCCTTAAAACCCATTTAAACCATTTCATAAAAATTCCAATAACCATTATTCTATCCAACCAATGATTAAACAACCATATCTTAGCAAAACAAACATCAATCATTTGGGTATTATCCATAACCAAATTTAAAAGTAAAACAAAGATGGAGCACTTAATATTCACCTTAGTTTAATTGTTGGAGTTGAGATTTTTTTGCTGCTTTAGTATCCCTTAGCTTTTTCTCTCTGGAATCCCTAGATTTCATTCTCCTTTGATTGAGTTATGGCCGGCCTTGATGTTTTTGATTTTGATTATTTTTAGTTTATGAAAAGAGAATGAGGGTTTAAAGAATAAAAGGTGGATCTATCTATTTTGCCCCTCTCATACATCCTTTAATGTGTTTTAAGTTTAAGACAATCTTATTACTTATTCATTAAGGCATGACCTTAATATTTATAAATCTCATTTTTCTTACTCAGTTATATTATTTTATTTAATATATCTAATAAATATCCTAGATAATGTTAAACAAAAAATTAAGGGTGTGAAAAGCTCCCTCCTCAAAGAATTCATCCTTGACATTCGGTAAGGACTACATAACAAGAAAATGAAACGTGAAAACAATGCTAGTACATCCTACTGGCTAAAAAGTCTATATGCATCAAATGTAGAACATACCCTCATAACAGCTCATGACAAGTATCCCTAATCCCGTCCTCCATCTCTCAAGTACAATCTTTCTTATTGTTGCTCCACTGAGCTTTCACCAACTGGACTGTCTTGTTCCTTAATCTCATGTTATCTCTCGCTACGACTTTAACAAATTATCTTACAAAAGTCAAATCCGGTTCTACTACTAAATCTCTTACTGATGTTGGAGTAATAGTGGTATCTGGTTCATGCACACACTTTTGAAGATGAGAAATATGAAATTCATTATGGACACCTGCCAAACTACTTGGTAGCTTCACTAAGTGCACGAGTTTTTCGATACTCTCTATAATAGGGAAAGGTCTAACATACCACGGTGCTAGTTTCCCTTACTTTCCAAAATGTACCACACCCTTCACCGATGATACCTTAATAAAGACTCGATCTGCTACTGAGAACTCAAGATCTTTAAATCTCTTATCTGCGTAACACTTCTGCCTAGATTGAGCTCATCTCATCCTATCTCGAATTAACTCAATTTTCTCTGTGGCTTTTCTTACCATATTTGGACCAAGGAACAATCTGTCTCTGGTCTCTAACTAACACATGGGTGATTTGCATGGTCTTTCATACAAAGCTTCGAAGGCGCCATTCGTATACCAGTCTGATAACTATTATTATAGGAAAACTCAACCAAGTGCAAATAGTCTTCTGTAACTTCCCCCAACTTGGAGGCCAAAAACTAACGGCTACGGATGTTGCAGTCATCCATAGTTATTAATCCTCGACGAACAATTATGGCGACATTAGGTACATTGATACAAAGAAACACAAGAATATAGAAAAAAATTAAACAGCAAACAAATTCCACATTCCATTTCAAAATATTCCAAATTGATTACATAACCCCAATTCGCAGACCACGTTCAGATAACATATAATTATTACAAAATACACCAAGAGCAACATATGAAGGTGCCCCTTTGGTTAATCATAGTATATATAGATAGGTAAGAAAAAAATTTGCCTTTACAAACAGAACACATAGTGGAAGTAAAAGAACTCTAATAACAATCTTGCCTCCTGCACGTCCTCGGAAGCTTTTATTCATCTAAAAGGACATCTGGAAACCTTAACTTTCAACCTACTCAAAATCAATTGAGTACTCGAGAGATTAAGGGAAAACAAAAACTTCGAGTTAGACTTTAAGCCTGGTATGAATAATACTTTACCATCTCAAACCATTTAGATATCTAGTAACACCACACCGCTTAGCGGAACTGGTTTTCCCCTCAATAGTATCTCACACTTTTATAAACCATATACCATGCTCCTGCATCCACAATGATTAAAACATAATATTTCAAAACATTATGATGATTTGCAAAACAAATAAATCAACTCTAGATTACCCATCCTCATTAATTCTGACTATCTATCTCAATTATAGTTTGTAGGGGTACTATTAACTTGTTAAATGTTAATGACTATCTGTCAAATTACTTAGTTTTCATGGGATCACTAAGAACCTAGTGGTAACTCTAATATCTTATTTCTTATCCTAGTTTTCAAGGGCTAACTAGGAACCTATTAGCTGTCTGCCAATATCTTAATCCGGATATAGTTTTCTTGGGCTAACTACAAACCTACTAGCCCCTACAAGTATGAAATCATAATTTTCATAGGCTGACTATGAACCCATTGGCCCCTACCAATATCATACACTTTTCATGGGCTTACTGTAAACCTATTGGCTCCTGCCAATATCTTTAATTAAAATTTTAACATCTATTAAACTATGTTTACTAATGGGTCAACCTAACTGGTTATTCTTCCATTTCCCCAAAATACAGTTATGAGTTAATAACAGTGTGAATAACATTTCAAAATATTGGTTATGCTATGGTTATTATTTTAAATTGAGATTGAGATTATGTTTTGAAACCATAAAAATATCTCTTTCGAAACCTCTGGATAGCCTCCTTCAAAAGAAAAGACCTCTTTTCAAAAAACATTGTATACATACCTTTCAAAGCCGTTCATAAACATTCTCTTTCGAAACCTATTATACCTTTCGATGGTATCAAATCTTCTTTTTCAAATATAGAGCTTCGAAACAAATGAAAGCACTCCTTTCAGAAGCATTTGGTTTACTCTTAAAAATCATTTGGGTCAAAATTGTTATATACGAAAGTAACTCTTTCAAAACCAACAAAATTAGTTTGGGAAAAAATTGATGGCATCGAAACCATCTTATTCGAAAGCAAAAGACTTTAAAAATCAAAACTTTGAAGGACAGAGTCGAAACCCCCTTTCGACTCCATCACCTTCTAAACCCTTAGCCCCTTTGAAAGCATACAGGAAAAAGCTTAGGTTAAAACAGAAGTAAACCCTGCGATAACACAGATGACTTCAATGTAATCGAAAGGGGGATTAGCCGCTTGGTTTCGACTAGGACGAAACCTACCCTTTCGAAAGCAATTATTTGAAGGAAAAAGGTGCCGCTTCGAAAGAAAATACTTTAAGACAACATGACAACCTTCTTCAAAAGCTAATTATAAAACTTATTCAAAAGCATAGCTTTCGTCTGTGTCGAAAGCATAGCTTTCGTCTGTGTCGAAAGCTTTAGGTAAAACTTGGCAAGAATTTAACTTTTGAAAACAAAGCAGGGTTTCGACCCCATCGGAAGCTACACTTTCGCATCAAGGCATTCGCATTCCTTCCAATCCACCGCATACCATCTAAGTGGTATCTTGTGTGTTGGTTTTGACTCGACTAGGACGAGGCAGAATCAAAGTAGTTGAAAGGTCCTTACTAATAGGGGAGGAACACCTTTTTCTGGTATAAAGGCTAAA
Source organism: Allium cepa (assembly GCA_030765085.1). Classification (NCBI taxonomy): domain Eukaryota; kingdom Viridiplantae; phylum Streptophyta; class Magnoliopsida; order Asparagales; family Amaryllidaceae; genus Allium; species Allium cepa. The sequence continues at coordinate 410,569,449 of CM060937.1, forward strand.
CTTTAGCAACTTTTAGTATACTTTCTAACAACTTGTCTATTTGTAAACTACTGATTGGTTGTCTTAAAAACTTTTCAAATACTTTACCTTTAAAACCGCCAAATTAATACAGATCCAAATTAAAGGTATTTAACGTTAAAACCTTTCCATATAAAAAAACTGACTTTTTGGTGAAAAGCCCTTCTTTTAAAATAATTTATTTTTCCAAATAAATCAGTTGGGAAAAATCCCCAAAAATCATAGAAAATCGATTTCATCATGTAATCCAACATATTAAAATTTTAGACCCAATTTCTTCCTGAAATTCTAGAAATAAATTTTAAATCCAATTATATCATATCTTCCATTAAGAATTCTAATAAACTTTCCATAGCTTGGAAAATTATAAAAATTAAAACTCATCTCCAAAATCATTTTTTGCTTAACATAAAAAATTTACATAGCAATATGAAATCCTTTATTCTCAGTTTTATACTAAAACCGTACAAATTCTTGTGCTTATGAATTAAAAAAAATCTTCATAATACAACTCAAGCATATCATCATCCATTTTATCACAAAAACAAATTTAAATCATAAATCCGAAACCATATAATAATAGAATAAAATAGAGATGGTAGAAGATTATTATCCACCTTTAAACTGATAAGGAATTTGAGATTTATTTTTGATTAACCTTCCCCAGCTTTTGATCCTTTGCTTTTGATTAAAATTCCTCTTCATCTTTGTTAACGGACAGTTCTGTTAGGGTTCTTGCGTTTATTTTGATTTGAGAAATAAAATGAACGTTAATGGATAAAATAAGAAGTTATGGCCTTGTGTAATTAATTGGCTAAATTACTAATATGCCCATGTGTAGTTTAATTAAGCTTTAAACCAATTTAAAGCTCATTTATCTTATTAATAAGGGCGACCATGTATAATTTATTCAAATCTCAATCTCCTTATCTTTTTTATTCTATTTAATTATCTAATTAAATTTTTCTGAATATTGTTATAAAAAATTATAGAAGTTACAGCTCCCTACCTTAAAGAATTTCATCCTCGAAATTCAGTAAGGACTAAATACTAAACGTAGCAATCATCTGTAACAACACCTAACAACCATACTAGTCTAACTTACTAGCAACTATCTATATAAATCTAATATAGACATACCCTCAAGGAAAATCAGGATAAGTATCTCTAATCTTGTCCTCTGTCTCCCAAGTACAGTCCTTCTCGTTGTCGCTCCACTGAACTTTCACCAACCTAACTAACTTGTTCCTTAGTCTTTTCTCATCTCTAGCTACAACCCGAACTAGTTGTCTGACAAAAGTCAAATTAGGCTATACCAATAAGTCATCTAACCCTATCGAAGGAATAATAGTCTCTGGATCATGCACATAAATGCAAAGATAAGATACATGAAATAATGGACACCTGCCAAACTGCTCGACAACTCTATTCTGTCTGCGAGCTTTCCAATCCTCTCTATAATCTGGATTGGACCTACATATCTTGGGGCTAATCCCTGACTTTTCAAATCATATCATACCCTTCATAGGTGATATCTTAATGAAAACCTTATCACCTACTGAGAATTCTAGGTCCTTATGCCTTTTATCTATGTAACTCTTCTCTCTGGACTGAGCTTCCTTCATCCTTCTCTGGATTAACTCAATCTTCTTTGACGCCTCTCTAACCAAATCTGGACCTAAGATCAATTTGTCTCTAGTCTCCAACAAACATGCTAATGATTTGCATGGTCTCCCATACAAAGATTCAGACAAAGTCATTCCTATACCAGTCCGGTAACTATTGTTATAGGAAAACTCAACCAAATGTAGGTGATCCTACCATGATCCACTAAAGTCTAATACACAAGCTCTTAAGAGATCTTTGAGTTCCTTATTAACTCTCTCCATCTGCCCATCTGTCCGAGGGTGATATGCAGTACTCATATTAAGCTTGGTACCCATTACTTCCTGTAGACTCTTCCAGAATTCACTAGTGAACAATGCATCTCTTTCACTAACTATACTACTAGGAACTCCATGCATTCTAACTATGTTCTTAAGGAACAACTTTGCTAAAATAGGTGTCGTTCTGGTTGACTTAATTGGAATGAAATGGGCACTCTTTTTCAGTTTGTCCACTATAACCCATATAATTTCATTACCTCTATTTGACCTTGCCAACCTATCTATAAAATCCATGGATATCGAATCTCATTTCCAAACTGGAATCTCTAAAGGTTGTAGTAATCAGCTCAGTTTTTGATGTTCAGCTTTGACTTGTTGACAGTTTGCACAATGTCTAACCCACAAGCCAACATCCCTCTTCATGCCTTCCCGATCGAAGCTCCTCTTTATATCCTGGTACATCTTGGTTCCTTCAGGATGAATCGTAAACTTGGATCGATGACATTCTTCCAGAACTTCTTTCCTTGAGTCCTCCATATTTGGAACACTCATCGTCCCTTCTTTCTTAGCCATCCTCTCCGGTCAAGGCTAAAATCCTTCAAATCATCGATCTCTGTTCCAACCTCAAGTCTTCTAATCCTCTCTAATAATACTAGATCCTACTTCTGCTTAGAAGCAATTTTCTCAATAAATACCGGTCGAACTTCTAAACACGACAGTCTGGCGGTACTCTGGCTAGAACCAGCAGTCGATCTTAACTGCACATCACAACCTATTAAAGCTTCTAAATCTTTCCACTCTGCCTACATAGCTAACACCACATTCTGATGTTTCCTATTAAGAGCATCAGCTACTTTAATACCTTTTCCTGATGTATATTCTACTCCAAAATCATAAGCAGCCAAAAACTCCAACCACCTCTGCTGTCTCATATTCAACTCCTTCTGGGATAATAAATACCGTAAAGACTTATGATCGGTATACAACTCAAATCTTTTCCCTAAGAGATAATATCTCCAAATCTTCAAAGCAAAGATCACAACTGCCAAATCCAAATCATGAGTAGGATATCTAACTTCATGCGGTCTAAGCTGCCTAAATGTGTAGGCAATAACTTTACCACTCTACATCAACGTCGCTCCTAATCCAGTTTCACATGCATCAGTATACACCACCAATCCTTAGTTTCCATCTGGAACTACCAACATCGGTGCATTGGTCAACAAATGCTTTAACTTAAGGAATGTCTCCTCACATTTTTTGGACCAAACAAATCTTGTTTCCTTCCTGGTTAACTAAGTTAAGGGCACTGCAATCCGTGCGAAATCGTTAATGATTCCCCGGTAGTAGCCAGCAAGTCCAAGAAAACTACTGATCTTAGTCACTGTCTCTGGTCTCTTTCAATTATTACTAACTTCGACCTTATTTGGATCGACTGATAATCCTTTCTCCGAAACCATATGACCAAAAAACTTTACCTCTTTCTTCCAGAAATGACACGTAGTAAACTTCGCATTTAGCTGATTCTGCCTCAGCGTCTCAAGCACCACTCTAAGATGAACTGCATGCTCTCTCTCATCCTTAGAATATACTAGAATGTCATCCATAAATACTAGTACAAACCTATCCAAGTACTCTGGGAAAACTCGTTTCATCAAATCTACGAAGAAAGCAGGTGAATTCGTCAATCCAAATGGCATCACCAACCACTCATATGAACCATATCTAGTTAGAAATGCTGTCAAAAGAATACTGTCCTCCTCCACTCTCAACTGATAGAAACCTATCGCCAAATCCAATTGGGAAAACACTCTGGCTCCACTCAACTGATCCAACAGATCATATATTCTTTGCAAAGGATAGGTATTCTTAATTGTCTTTTCATTTAAATTACAATAGTCAATACACATCCTTAACGACCCATCTAGTTTCATCACGAACACCGTGGCCGCTCCCCAAGGCGAACTGCTTGGTCTAATAAAATTCCTTCCTTCTAGATCCACTAGTTGCACCTTCGATTCCTTCATCTTAGTTGGTGTCATCCTGCTAGGTGGTCTACTTACAGGTTTTGCTCCTGACACAAGATCTATTTGAAACTCAACAGCTTTTTTAGGGGGTAGTCTAGTGATTGGCTTAAAGACATCTGCAAACTCTTTTGCTACTTGAACCTGACTTAACTCATTTCGTACCTCCATAGCACTAAGCATAGCACTAATACTTCGGTCAGTATTCTCCACTGAGAATATCATTCGGTTTTGACTATTAGGATGTCTCAATGATATTTCTTTATCCTAGAAAAATATTCTAGCCTCGTACCTAGTCAACCAATCCATAGCCAAAATGATCATGAAATCTAGGAATCAATAACGTACAAGCTGCATGCAAACTTATGACCTAACAAGTCAAGTTCTAATTGGTCACATCTTACCCTAGTGTTGCATACCTCCTACTGGATTCACAACCCTTAAAGAAGTAACAAGGTAGGTGGGTTCTAGACATAATCTATTAAGCAAACACTAAGATATAAATGAATGTAATGCACTGATGTCAAAAAGCAGTCTAAGTGAAATACTCTGAATCAAAAGCATACCTTCCATCACAGTCTTTCTCTTATCTGCTGCAGTAGACCTAGCTGGTCCTATAGCAAAAACTTTTCCTTTGTCCTTCCTAATTGGCTTTAGATACTAATTCTTGTAATGCCCAACTTGATCATAGTTGAAGCATTTCACATTCTTCTTAACTACAACTTTCTTCCCATTTCCTGACCGGCTTTCATTAGCAAAGTGGCCCTTCTTGTCACAGATATAGCGAACTACCTCAGCCTTTGACTTCTTTGTAGTATCTCCCTTCTAGGTTCCCTTATTTTTAAAGAATTTCCTCTCCTTCCCAAAAGAACCCTGGGTCTTCACCGACTTCTCCTTAATTAAATCAACAAGCAACTCCTAATGGCGAATGGCCATCTCCGCCACTATATTGCAAGGATCTCGGACATGCGTCATGGTCATCCTACCAAGCTTGGGCCTCAATCCCCGAATGAACTTCTTATTCCTTTTGATGTCAATATCTATAATATCGTATCCATATATAGATAACTCTTCAAATTAGTAGCATACTCCACCACTGACATCTCACGTTGTACTAAATCCATAAATTTCCTCATCAATTCAGACTTAACAAACTCATATACAAACTTCTGCTCAAATCTCGTCTTCAAATCATTCCAAGTTAACTACTCTTCCGGCACTCCGACGGTGACACTATTCCACCAATGCAGTGCTGACCTCTGCAACTGTCTAGAGGCCAACCTCCTTTTTTTTAGTAAATATACGCTCACAATGCAACGACCATTTCTGAACCTCTATGGCACTCTCCGTTCCTAAGAATGGTTTCCTACCCAAACTGGTGGAATCTCTACTCAGTAAAGAAATATTATCAACTGGAGCCATAGGATTAGATCCTCCTATTTCCAGCAACTTCAACAGTAGCTCTAGCTTGCACCAAACCGGCCAAGAACTGATACATCGCCCTCATATCTACTGGTGGATTTCCATCACCAATATTGGCTTCAACATTTTGTTTACTAGCATTAGCCAGTCGACCTGGGTTTCTCTTGGTAGTCAGTCGAGTATTTCCATTAGTTATGGTGCTTCCTCCACCGAGATTTCATCTTCCATTTCTTGCTTCCATATCTCCTTTCTCGTAAATCTGCATATGAGTCTTAGTAAGATTCAAAAGAACAGTCTAAGAAAGCGGAGAATACATACTTATATATATATATATAGCAAACACAAGTACGTTATTATAATGTTAACGCAAACCCCAATCTTATTATCTGATTCATTGGATTATGTTTGAAAACTCTTTTAGGTTTAAGTTTCTTTTAAAGTTTCGTAAACCTATGCTCTGATACCAACTTGAAACATCCCCCTACTTGGAGCCCCAAAACTAACGACTATGGATGTTGTAGTCATCCATAATTATTACTCCTCGACGACCAAATACGGCGACATTAGGTACACTGATACAGAGAAACACAAGAATATGAAAAAAATTAAAAAGCAAAAAAAATTCTACATTCCATTTCAAAATATTCCAAATTGATTACATAATCCCAATTCGCAGACCACGTTCGGATAACATATAATTATTACAAAATACGCCAAGAGCGACATATGAAAATGCCCCTTGGTAGATCAGAATATATATAGATAGGAAAGAAAACAATTTGCCTTTACAAAAAACACACAGCGGAAATAAAAGAACTGTAATAACAGTCTTGCCTCCTGCACGTCCTCGCAAGCTTTTATTCGTCTAAAAGGATACCTGGAAACCTTAACTCTCAAATACTCAAAATCAATTGAGTACTCGAGAGTTTAAGGCAAAAACAAAAAATTCGAGTCAGACATAAAGCCTAGTACGAATAATAATTTACCATCTCAAACCATTGAGATATCTAGTGAGACCACGCCCTTAGTGGAATGGGATTACCCCTCACTAGTATCCTAAAACATTTATAAACCATACACTGTGCTCCTGCATCCACAATGCTTAAAGCATAGTATTTCAAAACATTATAATGATATGCAAAACAAATAAATCAATTCTAGATTACCCATCCCTATTCACTCTGAGAATCTTAATTATAGTTTCTACGGTTACTATTAACCTGTTAAATGTTGTATACATGCATTACAAAGCCCTTAATAAACATTATCTTTTGAAACCTATTATACCTTTCGATGGTATCAAATCTTCTTTTTAAAATATAGAGCTTCGAAACAAATGAAAGTACTCCTTTCAAAAGCAGTGGGTTTACTCTTAAAAATCATTTGGGTCAAAATGGTTATATACGAAAGTATCTCTTTTGAAACCAACAAAAATTAGTTTGGGGAAAAACTGATGGTATCGGAATCATCATAGTTGAAACCAAAAGACTTTAAAAATAAAAACTTTGAAGTATAGAGTCGAAACCCTCTTTCTAATCCATCACCTTCGAAGACCTCGGCCCCTTCGAAAGCATACAGGAAAAATCTTAGGTTAAAACAGAAGTAAGCCCTTCGATAACATATATGACTTCAATGTAGTCGAAAGGGGGATTAGAAGCTTAGTTTCGACTTGGATGAAACCTACCCTTTCGAAAGCAATTATTTAAAGGAAAAAGGTACCCCTACGAAAGCAAATACTTTAGCACAACATGACAACCTTCTTCGAAAGCTAATTATAAAACTTTTTTGAAATCATAGCTTTCATCTTAGTCGAAAGCTTTAGGTAAAACTAGGCAAGACTTTAACTTTTGAAAACAAAGCTGGGTCTCGATGCCATCAGAAGCTGGCCTTTCGACACATTGGCTTCCGCCTTCCTTCCAATCCACTGCATACCATCTATGTGATATCTTGTGTATTGGTTTTGACCGGAATGAGGCAGAACCAAAGGAGTCACAAGGTCCATACTAATAGAGGCGGGACACTATTTTCTGGTTTAAAGGCTGAATTATAGCAACTTTTAGTAATTATTTTCTAACAACTTGCCTATTTGTAAACTATTGATGGGTTGTCATAAAAACTTTTTAAATACTTTACCTTTAAAACTTCCGCATTAATTTAGATCCAAATTAAATTATTTAACGTTAAAACTTTCCATATACAAAAACCAATAATTTGCCAAAAAAGCCCTTCTTTTGAAATAATTTATTTCCCCAAATAAATTAACGTGGAAAAATCCCCAAAAATCACAGAAAATCGATTTCATCATGTAATCAAACATATTAAAATTTTAGACCGTAAACTTTCTTGAAATTCATGAAATAAATTTTAAACCCAGTTATATCATATCTTCCATTAAAAATTCATAATAAAATTTCCATAGCTTGGAAAGTTATAAAAATTAAATCCCATCTCCAAAATCATGTTTTACTTAACAAAAAAAATTCATAGCAATCTAAAATCATATAATCTCGGTATACTAAAACGATACAAATTCATGTGTTATGAATTAAAACAAATCATCATAATATAACTCAAGCATATCATTATCCATTTTATCACGAAAATGATTTTAAATCATAAATCTAAAACCATATAATCATAAAATAAAATAGAGATGGCAGAAGAATATTATTCACTTTCTACTTGATAAGGAATTTGAGGTTTGTTGTTGATTAATCCCCACTAGCTTTTGATTAAAATCCCTTTTCATCTTTGTTAATGGCCGTCTCTTTAGGGCTCTTGCATTTATTTTGATTTCAGAAATAAAATGAACGTGAATAGACAAAATGAGAATTTATAGCCATGTGTGATTAATTGGCTAATTTACTAATATGCCCATGTGTAGTTTAATTAACCTTAAAACCAATTCAAAGCCCATTTATCTTATTAATAAGCATAGCCTTGTATAATTTATTCAAATCTCAATCTCTTTATCTTCGTTATTCTATTTAATTTATCTAATTGATTTTTTTTGAAAAATGTTATCAAAAGTTAAGGATGTTACATCTTCCTATGACCCACCAAAATCTAGTGCACAAGCTCTTAACAAATCTTCGAGCACCTTATTGACTCTCTTTGTTTTCCCATCCCTCTATAGGTGATAAGCGATGCTTATCTTATGCTTGGTACCAAACACTTCCTGTAGACTCTTTAAGAATTCACTAGTGAATATTGCATCTCTATCACTGATGATACTACTAGGAATCCCATGTAGTCTAGCTATGTTCTACTTAAACAACTTAGCCAATAAAAGTGCTATCCTGGTTGAATTAACGGGAATGAAATGGGCACTCTTGGACAATCTATCTACCATAACCATATACTTTCATTTCCTCTGTTTGACCATGGTAATCCGTCAATAGAGTCCATGGACGTCAAATCCCATTTCCAAACTGGTACATTCAAATGTTGTAGCAATCCAGTCGGCTTCTGATGTTCGGCTTTAGCTTGTTGGCAATTTACACATTGCTTCACCCATAAGCCTAAATCCCTCTTCATACCTTCCTAGAAGAAACTCCTCTTCATATCTTGATACATCTTGATCCCCCAAGATGAATTGTAAATTTGATCATTGAAACTCCCTAAGAACTTTCCTCTTTAGGTTCCCAACTTTCGAAACACATAACCATCCCTTATTTCTTAACCGTCCCCTTTGGTTAAGACTAAAATCTTTTAGATGATCTATCTTGGTTCCACCTGAATAAAGTGGCCCCCTACATCTGTCTCGAAGCCAATCCCCTTTTATGCTCATCATTTAGGCCCAAATCAACAAAAATCCTTTCATAGTGCAACAGCTAGTTCTCTACATTTATTGCATCCTTAATCCTTAGAAAAGGCATTCCACTAATACTGGTATAATCTTGACTTAGCTTAGCATAGTTATTACTAACCGGCGCTACGGCATTGACTACTCCGGCATTAGCAACATTTCTTCCAACTACTCATGTAACTGCTCCAGCTTGCATCAAGTTGACGAAGAACTGCTACATGGTACCCACATCTACTGGAAGGGTTTCGACACTTACGTTGGCATTAGCAATTTGATTAGCAACTATAGTTTTCCAAGAATGACTATGAACCCATTATTTACAATGTAACGACCCGCTATTTTGGACTATTCGCATCCGCACATGTCGGACTTGAATAATTCAAAATACCGAATTGTTAATTTAAATTTGGCAAAACTCAGATATACAGTAAATAAATAATCACAGAATCACAGAATCACAGACACGGAGTAATAATATGCAGCGGAAGTAAAAGAGATAGTAGTTCATGAAGCTACTATATAAATATATAAGATACATCAGAGTTAAACAAGTTACAACAGAAGTCTCGAATACAATAGTCGAATACAAAAATCAGAATACATCACTGGAATCAACTGAATATCTGAAAGCTGGGAAGATAGCTGGATCTCCAAGCGAAGCTCCAACTCCAAAGGTGAGCCTCGAAAGCTGGTACTCTCAGTCTGACCCGAGCGTAAAGCAAAACACAAGACGCTCGAGTCAGGATTAACATTCTTATATCAATAAATCCAACTCAAGTGAAATAACAATTGAAATACAAGTAACTCAAAGGATGTTGGAATAGCCATCCTCTAAGGATCCGTTAAACTATCTACTATGTAGTAGTGTACGCTAAGTAGATAATGTCTATCAGTAATATAATGTATCATAATAGTGTTAATGCGTTACCATTATTCCCCTTAACACATTTTATATAAATGTCATAGTCTATACAGCACTGTACTCCAACGTAAACTGGTGGGATATCAGAGAGTACTCCATAGGTACAACACAAAACAAATTCGTAGTGGGCGCGTATATAGGGATACAAGTATGACAAGGCACATGAGGCAATACCCAAGGCAGTGAAACTACCGTTTGGCTGATCCGGACTGGTGAAAACGCATCGCCGCAACGATCGCAACACCGCGAAACAACACTCCAAAAATTACGATGGTGCACCAATCAATAACAAGTAATGAGTAGTTTACGAATAAGTGTGTTCGCTCGAGGTGGCTAACCCCATTTGACGCGGCACGACTCCTGTTTTAGTCATTTCCAATTTGACACAAGTGTCAAGGCTATCCATTGTCGTTCTCTTTCTTCAGTCATCACGTACATCATTCCAACTACTTCATTCTGGATCATCACTCCGCGTATAGTTATTAAAGTGGTTTTCGGTTTAGATAAAGAGTATATCCATAACCGATTCTGGTCTCTTTAATAACTTTCGTAATTATCACACCGATTGGTCGTTTAGTAAATTTCATAACCAAATCAATTTCATTTCCAATTAGAATTTATAATCAACATTTCATTTGTCTTTCACTATCAATTTCCAAAATTTACATTTCGAAACTACCAAATAACCATTTCGAAGTCTTACAATTCAATTTTCAATTTTTTATTTAAACAATTCAAATATTGATTCAAATTCGTATAAAGGTTTCTTTCCGAAATCATTCAAATGGTTTAATTTCATTCAAATTAATTTAAATTCATTTATCGATTTCATTCAATATTCGCTAAGCTAATTTATCATTTAAAATAATTTTCATTTAAATTTCCAGTTCATTAAATCGATTTCTTAAGTTCGACTTCATTGTATCAAAACTTCAAATTGAAATAAATTAAATTCGTCAAATCAATTCTTTAAATTACAAGTCTTACGTTAATTTCAGTAAATCCTATTCATTTCAATAAATCACATTTTATTTCTTGTTAAAGAAATTCAATTTTCACTTATTTATTGACTTCGTTACAAATTTCAAACTCAATTAATAAAGAACTAAATTTCACATAATCAAGGAGTTTCAAATTTCACTTATTAACTTACTTAAATAATTTTCCCAAAACTTTAACAAATAAAGAAACTCAATTTCATTTATTAACGAAGTTCAATCCACTTATTCAAAGGTTCAATTTCTCTTATCAAAGAATTCAATTTTTATTCAATTATCAAATAATTAAATCTTATTCAATTATTAAATAATTTCAACATAATTATTAAATAATTTCAAAATTTAATAATTACAAACTTGATTATAAATTCAACTTAATTATTAAATCATTTCCACTTAATTATCAAATCATTTCAACATAATTATAAATTCAACTTAATAATTTCAAACTTAATTATAATTCCAAACTTAATTATAATTTCAAATTTAATTATTAAATGTTTTCAAACTTAACAATTTCAAAACTCAATTATTACTAATTCCAAATTATTTATTAATAATTCCAAATTTAATTATTAAATAATTAAATTTCAAACAACGTCCTTTCAGCAATTACTATGTTAATATTTGCTTCATATTTCAATCTTTACATTTTCCTATCAAAATTCAAATTCCAACTTCATTTCAAAACTTATTCTTTACTCGAATAAAATCATTATTTTATTTTTAAATCAAATTATTGACCAATCGGATTTATTAAATTCTTTATCCTAAGTCAAGTTCATTTTGGGTATTTATCATTTCAACCCGATTCCAATTCCAATTCAAAAATCAAACATAACAAAGGGAACTTGCAGTGTGATAACTGGGATGGTGTCAAAGTAAATAAACAAGTAATAACAACAAACAAACACAATCCAATAATCAATTCAAATAATCTCGAAATAATCGTATTAATTCACATTGTTGTTTGTGCGAATTAATATAATTATTTCTAGAATCTACACTTTCATTTCATGTAGATTAAAGATTATTACATTACGGTTTTTCCACTTGTCGTTCAATTCCAATTTCAAATTTAATACTACAACAATTTATCCAATATATGTTCAAAGGTTCAAAGTGTAATTTATCAATTCTACATGTCAATTAACTTGCCAATTAAAAGGGGTCATATTATTCAAGTTAACTAATCAAATTCAACACACATGTCGATTCACATTGATTCACATTTTAAACTATCCTACGTAAAATTCAATTCCATAATATTTATCACTCTACACATTACAATTTACATCCAATATAAACAACAATCGATCAATCAATATCAACCAAACTGTATTATCATCACATAAATAATTAACAGATAATGCTGTCAGATGTCATAGGTGAACAGATATAGGTAATAGCATATATAACAGTGTAAATAACCAACAGCAGCATATTTTAATTGTCGTTTCAATTGAAATCAAATTTAATAAATAAAAGAACATTAATCTTGAGTGATTGCTCACCTTTCGAGGTTAGAGAAGGCAGACAACGGAATGAGCCACGAATTCCAATGCAACGTTAGATGGAAACGATTTGATGAAGAAATCCGTCACGACGGACAAAACTGACAAAGAGGAATTTGATGAAATCAACGAATTAGCTTGATAGCCAGATAATATATTATTATTTTATCACTTTCTTTCAAAATGAATGTTCAAATCAAAACATGTATTAAAATGAAAAAAAAAATATACACACACACACACACACACACATAGATGAAAACAATACAACTTTAAACGCATACATTAAACATGTACTATAACTTATTATCAGACATCAAATGCGGTTATACAAAACAACTTATACCCATGAACAACTATATATATAAACCATTTATAACTCACGCATACAATTTATATCAATGCTTAATACAACAAAATATAATTATTTATAATGTCATATAGTATTTTCATAATATAAAATACTGAAGGTCTATGTAGAGTGAACGTATAAACTATAATTTAATATAATATCCTTCATATAAAACCGCAACATGAAAACCCCTTTCAACCATAATAAGATATATAATATTATAAAGACTACTTCATAACTGCAACAACAAACATAACTTATGTGGAGTAAAATACACCTTATATATATAATAGGATACAAATAGGATATAACCTTCCTAAAATCTACTAACTTCATATATTATATATACAAGATAGGATATAAACAGCTTATATACGTAAGTGCAATTCCAGCTATCGAACCCACATAATAACAGATACATATATATAACTAGTATATATACCTTTTTTTTTAAAACTTTGCAAAACAAACATATCAATTGTAAATAAACAAACCTTTATAAACGTAGATAACTTCTTTATATTATAATATGTAAGGAAGCACATATATTCACTGACATGAGAAAAATATGCTTTGAAACGACTTATATAAATATATATAGTTGCTGAAACTCATATATAAGTACACCCATATCGAACATACTATTATCAATAATATCAAAAAAAAATTATGCGAATAGTATACCGTATATAAACTTTCGGCTGAAGGACAAATGGGAGAAGTGGCGAGTTGATCTTGCGTGGTGGGTTTCGGTGGAAGCAAATGGAGGGAGGAAGAAGCGGCCGCTGTTGCCGGGAAGGTTTGGATGGACTGCCTCGCATGGGTTCGACACTAGATAGACTTCGGCCAGTGCTGGGTCATGCTCGGCGTTTGAGGGTGGAGAGGAGAATAGTTGGAGTATTTCCTAGGTGTGTGGCGCGGGCTCGGAGGTGGTGAAGGAGAATACGAGCAAGGTTGTAGGTGGTGCAAGTGATCGGTTAAATAGGCTCGTTCATGTGTGGGAGGGGACGAGCAAAGGAAAGGTTGGCCGGAGATCTGGGTTGTGGAGTGCGGTGGCCGGTTGCGTTAGTGGCGAGGGTGACAGGTGGCGGGTGGAGGCCGTAGTGAATTGGGTACGGCGGTAGTTGACTAGGTGGTTTGGTCGGGGAAAATGAGCACGGCAGTGGCTGGAGCCGCGGTGACGGGTAGCGGTGGATGGTCGCTGTCGTACGGTGGAGCAAACTTCTCGGCAGCAACTGATGGTGGGAGGCTTGCGTGTTGGAGCAGGTTGCGGCAAAATGATCGAGCAAAAGAAAGAAGAAAGAAAGGTATAAAGAGGAAGGAGGAAAAAAAAAATGAATGAATCAAAGCTTTACTGTATCTTGCAGAAGAAAAGGTGAGAAGAGAGGAGGACAGTGAAGAGAAATGAGGTCAGAAAAACAAATGCAGGAAATAGGTAAATGAATAAATAAAATGTAAAGACACGTTTTGGGAATAGGTTGTAAAGTCATCAGCTTATATTTATTATATTATCACGAGAATAGGAAATGAGAAGGCAGAGAAATCTACTAGAGTTGAAATTTGAAATGGTGGGATAATTAAGGCAATTTATTGTTGAGAACAGCGGTTCAAATTTTGAAAAGCAAGAAGAGATCAAAAGTCACTAATTTCGGTACTGATACGACGCACGGTATCATCGTTTCCGTCACGTATCAGAACCTCAAAACACACAAATGAGTATACTGCGAAGATCAGCACAACGAGACGATCAAAACAGTATACAGATATCAGTGGTACGATTGAATTATAAAAATTCGAATTTTCTAATAGCGGAAAATGCATAAAAATCACAGAAAAATAAGATCGACGGAGCTAAAGATGTCCGAATTTGAAAAAACGACAAACTGACATCTTGCTCAGAAGATGGTTTATAGTTTTTCTATGTAAAAATATTTTGGTTTTAAAAACATTTTATTTTCATCGCTTTTTAACTGATTAAATTGAAGTAAATTTACGCGCGAAATAAACTTTCATATTTTCGGACGAAAATTTACCAGTTGCTATGTTTAACAATATGCATTTCAAATATCAAATTTATATTTCAAAATTTTATCGTTTAAATTTCACAAAATTTCAATTAATAACGTTATTAAAACCGGTAAAATTTACGGGTCGTTACATTCTCCCACACTCAAAACTTTTCGTCCCCGAAAAGGAAGGAAGTAGAAGAATAGAAACAACCAGAAGAAAATAGATTTGAATTACATAATAAACAATTAATTTAAACCGTATAGATTTCAATTTAAATAAATTTATATTCAACAATTGTCTTTAAATTCAAGGTAATTCATTAAGTTAATATTATTTCAATTTATTAACTTCCAAAACAAAAAATTTCTTCTTTAATCACATCTATTATCCAATTAACTTATTATTCTATTTATCTCCATAAACATTTTATAGTTAAAATTTAAGTGAATAACATTTATTATACGCACTCATATTTTAAAGACAATTTTATATTGTATATTATCCAATTTTCTTAAATTAACAATTTCAAAGATCATAAATTTGAATAGTCATTTATTATAATCATAGTTTATTTGACAAATTTAATTCTTTTTTTATTCAGATTATTATTAAATTTACTCTACTTAATATATCTTATCACATTCATATTAAGTATATTTACATTTAATATAAATACTCAAATTTATTTAAAAATTCCTTTGATCTCATTTATATTGTATTGTATTCAATTACATAGTTACTTTTGAAAATTTTAGGTAAGTTACATATAATGCAATTGAGTATTACACTAGTAAAATTTTCTAATTTAATTATTCAGGCTTAAACTTTTATTTAAAATTTCGATTTCATTCTATAATTTAAATTATCCTTTAACATAAATTTAAGAATTAAATTTTCGAGTAACTTTAAATTTATTTAGAGACAAATAAATATATATTATATCAAATCAAATTTTTAAAGCACACATCAATATATACTACAAATCAAATCATACTTTAAGAAATTCAAATCAATTTATTTTCAAAACAAACCGTAGCAAAGCTACAGAATAGTCTCTCCACTTTGAAACTCGAAAATAAATGTCGATGATGCGGCCGTCATCACCAAAATTATTTTCCAGCGACAAAGAGAAGAGCACTGATTTGATCATTTAAAATACTTTGAAAACCATTTCTATTCGAAAATATTCTAAATAATATACATTTTAACTTTAAAACCATAGTTTGGAATTACCGAAAATTAAATTCTCAAATTTTTAGTTTAAATCTATTTAAATTCCAAACCAAATTATAAACAAGTTTTATAAATTCATTTTTATGCAATAGATAACGGTTTAGGAAACAATAATTGAAAATCAAATATTATTATTTCTGGCAACAAATTCACTAACAATTTAATTTCAGAACTTTTATACTTATATATAATATAATCATACAAAACATTTTATTCACCAAATTCGAAAATACTATTGTGTCAGTTTGCTCTGTTCAAGTGTTTTGAAAATCCTATCGATAGCGTTGATCAGACGAATCGATCGAAAATCCAAATCAACATCAACAACTCAAACAACACAATACAAAACATTTTTAATGAAAATTTACAAATACACTTCCTCGCTCGACGATACATGAATGGATTCCAAAGCAGTATAGAAATTCAAATTTTTGATGGACTCGAATTAAAGAGAATTCTAATTCGAATAAAAGTTCAAAAGAAAAGATAAGATGATTCAATTAACAGAAGTGGAAGATGGGTAAGCTTATATTAATTTATGGGTAACCTTTACCGGGTCGATCATGACTTCAAAAATAAGATCGATGCAGAATTTCGAGGCGAATCTACATTTGATCTCAAGAAATCGAATTGAGGTATAGCAGGAGATAGCTACCATTGTAAACCGAGGATACAAAATTCTCCGGTAAATCGATGTCTATTATAAAGGAACTTCACCCATTTACAAATAATTCGGAGGTTGGCGAGACCGCCGATTCCTTATGAAGATCATTCATAGTGGAGTTATGGGATGCTCCATAATTGAAAGAAAATGAATAGTGAGGGACAAGAATGAATTTCGAAACCGAGGGAACGTTCCAAAATTCGAAGGAATTAAGTCAAAAGGAAGAGATTGAAACTCGAGTGGAAGTGATTCTGTAAATATATTTACCATATATGCTAAGTTTTGCTTAGAGCTACCAAAAGCTCTGATACCAACTGTAACGACCCGCTATTTTGGACTATTCGCATCCGCACATGTCGGACTTGAATAATTCAAAATACCGAATTGTTAATTTAAATTTGGCAAAACTCGGATATACAGTAAATAAATAATCACAGAATCACAGACACAGAGTAATAATATGCAGCGGAAGTAAAAGTGATAGTAGTTCATGAAGCTACTATATAAATATATAAGATACATCAGAGTTAAACAAGTTACAACAGAAGTCTCGAATACAATAGTCGAATACAAAAATCAGAATACATCACTGGAATCAACTGAATATCTGAAAGCTGGGAAGATAGCTGGATCTCCAAGCGAAGCTCCAACTCCAAAGGTGAGCCTCGAAAGCTGGTACTCTCAGTCTGACCCGAGCGTAAAGCAAAACACAAGACACTCGAGTCAGGATTAACATTCTTATATCAATAAATCCAACTCAAGTGAAATAACAATTGAAATACAAGTAACTCAAAGGATGTTGGAATAGCCATCCTCTAAGGATCCGTTAAACTATCTACTATGTAGTAGTGTACGCTAAGTAGATAATGTCTATCAGTAATATAAGGTATCAAAATAGTGTTAAGGCATTACCATTATTCCCCTTAACACATTTTATATAAATGTCATAGTCTATACGGCACTGTAAACTCCACCGTAAACTGGTGGGATATCAGGGAGTACTCCATAGGTACAACACAAAACAAATTCGTAGTGGGCGCGTATATAGGGATACAAGTATGACAAGGCACATGAGGCAATACCCAAGGTAGGGAAACTACTGTTTGCCTGATCCGGACTGGTGAAAACGCATCGCCGCAACGATCGCAACACCGCGAAACAACACTCCCAAAATTACGAGGGTGCACCAATCAATAACAATTAATGAGTAGTTTACGAAGAAGTGTGTTCGCTCGAGGTGGCTAACCCCATTTGGCCCGGCACGGCTCCTGTTTTAGTCATTTCCAATTTGACACAAGTGTCAAGGCTATCCATTATCGTTCTCTTTCTTCAGTCATCACGTACATCATTCCAACCACTTCATTTTGTATCATCACTCCGCGTATAGTTATTAAATTAGTTTTCGGTTTAGATAGAGAGTATATCCATAACCGATTCCGGTCTCTTTAATAACTTTCGTAATTATCACACCGATTGGTCGTTTAGTAAATTTCAAAACCAAATCAATTTCATTTCCAATTAGAATTTATAATCAACATTTCATTTGTCTTTCACTATCAATTTCCAAAATTTACATTTCGAAACTACCAAATAACCATTTCGAAGTCTTACAATTCAATTTTCAATTTTTTTATTTAAACAATTCAAATATTGATTCAAGTTCGTATAAAAGTTTCATTCCGAAATCATTTAAATGGTTTAATTTCATTCAAATCAATTTAAATTCATTTATCGATTTCATTCAATGTTCGCTAAGCTAATTTATCATTTACAACAATTTTCATTTAAATTTCCAATTCATTAAATCGATTTCTTAAGTTCGACTTCATTATATCAAAACTTCAAATTGAAATAAATTAAATTCATCAAATAAATTCTTTAAATTACAAGTCTTACGTTTATTTCAATAAATCCTATTCATTTCAATAAATCACATTTTATTTCTTGTTAAATAAATTCAATTTTCACTTATTTATTGACTTCGTTACAAATTTCAAACTCAATTAATAAAGGACTAAATTTCACATAATTGAGGAGTTTCAAATTTCACTTATTAACTTACTTAAATAATTTTCCCAAAACTTTAATAAATAAAGAAATGCAATTTCATTTATAAATGAAGTTCAATCCACTTATTCAAAGGTTCAATTTCTCTTATCAAAGAATTCAATTTTTATTCAATTATCAAATAATTAAATCTTATTCGATTATTAAATAATTTCAACATAATTATTAAATAATTTCAAAATTTAATAATTACAAACTTGATTATAAATTCAACTTAATTATTAAATCATTTCCACTTAATTATGAATTCAAACTTAATTATCAAATCATTTCAACATAATTATAAATTCAACTTAATAATTTCAAACTTAATTATAATTCCAAACTTAATTATAATTTCAAATTTAATTATTAAATGTTTTCAAACTTAATAATTTCAAAACTCAATTATTACTAATTCCAAATTATTTATTAATAATTCCAAATTTAATTATTAAATAATTAAATTTCAAACAACGTCCTTTCAGCAATTACTATGTTAATATTTGCTTCATATTTCAATCTTTACATTTTCCTATCAAAATTCAAATTCCAACTTCATTTCAAAACTTATTCTTTACTCGAATAAAATCATTATTTTGTTTTTAAATCAAATTATTGACCAATCGGAATTATTAAATTCTCTATCCTAAATCAAGTTCATTTTGGGTATTTATCATTTCAATCCGATTCCAATTCCAATTCAAAAATCAAACATAACAAAGGGAACTTGCAGTGTGATAACTGGGATGGTGTCAAAGTAAATAAACAAGCAATAACAACAAACAAACACAATCCAATAATCAATTCAAATAATCCCGAAATAATCGTATTAATTCACATTGTTGTTTGTGCGAATTAATATAATTATTTCTAGAATCTACACTATCATTTCATGTAGATTAAAGATTATTACATTACGGTTTTTCCACTTGTCGTTCAATTTCAATTTCAAATTTGATACTACAACAATTTATCCAATATATGTTCAAAGGTTCAAAGTGTAATTTATAAATTCTACATGTCAATTAACTTGCCAATTAAAAGGGGTCATATTATTCAAGTTAACTAATCAAATTCAACACATACGTCGATTCACATTGATTCACATTTTAAACTATCCTACGTCAAATTCAATTGCATAATATTTATCACTCTATACATTACAATTTACATCCAATATAAACAACAATCAATCAATCAATTATCAACCAAACTGTATTATCATCGCATAAATAATTAACGGATAATGGTGTCATATGTCATAGGTGAACAGATACAGGTAATAACATATATAACAGTGTAAATAACCAACAGCAGCATATTTTAATTGTCGTTTCAATTGAAATCAAATTTAATAAATAAAAGAACATTAATCGTGAGTGATTGCTCACCTTTCGAGGTTAGAGAAGGTAGACAACGGAATGAGCTACGAATTCCAATGCAACGTTAGATGGAAACGATTTGATGAAGAAATCCATCACGACGAACAAAACTGACAAAGAGGAATTTGACGAAATCAACGAATTAGCTTGATAGCCAGATAATATATTATTATTTTATCACTTTCTTTCAAAATGAATGTTCAAATCAAAACATGTATTAAAATGAAAATACACACACACACAGAGATGAAAACAATACAACTTTAAACACATATATTTAAACATGTACTATAACTTATTATCAAACATCAAATGCGGTTATACAAAACAACTTATACCCATGAACAACTATATATATAAACCATTTATAACTCACGCATACAATTTATATCAATGCTTAATACAACAAAATATAATTATTTATAGTGTCATATAGTATTTTCATAATATAAAATACTGAAGGTCAACGTAGAGTGAACGTATAAACTATAATTTAATATAATATCCTTCATATAAAACCGCAACATGAAAACCCCTTTCAACCTTAATAAAATATATAATATTATAAAGACTACTGCATAACTGCAATAACAAACATAACTTATGTGGAGTAAAATACACCTTATATATATAATAGGATACAAATAGGATATAACCTTCCCAAAATCTACTAACTTCATATATTATATATACAAGATAGGATATAAACAGCTTATATACGTAAGTGCAATTCCAGCTATCGAACCCACATAATAACAGATACATATATAACTAGTATATATACCTTTTTTTTTTAAACTTTGCAAAACAAACATATCAATTGTAACCAAACAAACCTTTATAAACGTAGATAACTTCTTTATATTATAATATGTAAGGAAGCACATATATTCACTTACATGAGAAAAATATGCATTGAAACGACTTATATAAATATATATAATTGCTGAAACTCATTTACAAGTACACCCATATCGAACATACTATTATCAATAATATCAAAAAAAAATATGCAAATAGTATACCGTATATAAACTTTCGGCTGAAGGACAAATGGGAGAAGTGGCGAGTTGATCTTGCGTGGTGGGTTTCGGTGGAAGCAAACGGAGGGAGGAAGAAGCGGCCGCTGTTGCCGGGAAGGTTTGGATGGACTGCCTCGCATGGGTTCGGCACTAGATAGACTTCGGCCAGTACTGGGTCATGCTCGGCGTTTGAGGGTGGAGAGGAGCATAGTCGGAGTATTTCCTGGGTGTGTGGCGCGGGCTCGAAGGTGGTGAAGGAGAATACGAGCAAGGTTGTAGGTGGTGAAAGTGATCGGTTAAGCAGGCTCGTTCATGTGTGGGAGGGGACGAGCAAAGGGGAAGGATGGCCGAAGATCTGGGTTGTGGAGTGCGGTGGCCGGTTGCGTTTGTGGCGAGGGTGACAGGTGGCAGGTGGAGGCCGTAGTGAATTGGGTACTGCGGTAGTTGACTAGGTGGTTTGGTCGAGGAAAATGAGCACGGCAGTGGCTGGAGTCGCGGTGACGGGTAGCGGTGGATGGTCGATGTCGGACGGTGGAGCAAACTTCACGGCAACAACTGATGGTGGGAGGCTTGCGTGTTGGAACAGGTTGCAGCAAAATGATCGAGCAAAAGAAAGAAGAAAGAAAGGTATAAAGAGGAAGGAGGGAAAAAAAATGAATGAAACAAAGCTTTACTGTATCTTGCAGAAGAAAAGGTGAGAAGAGAGGAGGACAGAGAAGAGAAATGAGGTCAGAAAAACAAATGCAGGAAATAGGTAAATGAATAAATAAAATGTAAAGGCACGTTTTGGGAACAGGTTGTAAAGTCATCAGCTTAAATTTATTATATTATCACGAGAATAGGAAATGAGAAGGCAGAGAAACCTACTAGAGTTGAAATTCGAAATGATGGTATAATTGAGGCAATTTATTGTTGAGAACAGCGGTTCAAATTTTGAAAAGCAAGAAGATATCAAAAGTCACTAATTTCGGTACTGATACGACGCACGGTATCATCGTTTCCGTCACGTATCAGACCTCAAAACACACAAACGAATATACTGCGAAGATCAGCACAACGAGACGATCAAAATAGTATATAGATATCAGTGGTACGATTGAATTATAAAAATTCAAATTTTCTAATAGCGGAAAATGCATAAAAATCACAGAAAAATAAGATCGACGGAGCTAAAGATGTCCGAATTTGGAAAAATGACAAACTGACATCTTGCTCAGAAGATGTTTTAGAATTTTTCTATGTAAAAATATTTTGGTTTTGAAAACGTTTTATTTTCATCGCTTTTTAACTGATTAAATTGAAGTAAATTTACGCGCGAAATAAAGTTTTATATTTTCGGACGAAAATTTACCACTTGCTATGTTTAACAATACGCATTTCAAATATCAAATTTATATTTCAAAATTTTATCGTTTAAATTTCATAAAATTTCAATTAATAACGTTATTAAAACCGGTTAAATTTATGTGTCGTTACATACAATTTAGTTCATGTTACCTACATGTTTAACCTATGTTTATTGGTGTCCCCAGTTAGGTTATCTCCCCTTAAAGTTATAAAATTTCAAGCGATATGCATTGGTATCACCAATTGATCAATGTCAAACCCATTTAAGAAAATGCATTGGTATCCCCAATAATAAATTCTCATTTATTATAAGTTTGTCGAAACTAATATACCTTGGCATCCCCCATGATAGCTTCGAGATTTAAAATCACAATAGCATTGGTATCCCCAATGTTTAGCACCAAAGTCATAAAGCAACAGGACGTCGCCCTTATTAGGTTAATAAAGATCAATGCTGAAGTTCATCTATATTGGTGTCCCCAATAATGGCGTCGAAGCTCATAATTTAAAATGGCATTAGCATCCCCAAGGACCACGTTGAAGTAGAAGTAAAAGGCTCTTCGCCTTTAATAAAATAAAATATGAAATTTGCATTATTAAATCAATGTTGTCCTTTATCCAACGTCGAGGACAAAAATTAAATTCTTCGAAGCTTAAGAAAAATTTATGTCAAAATTGGTGCCGTCGACCTTCAATAACAATAGCCTATCCACTTATTAAAATAGAATTTAAAACCTGCATTAGTTAGGTGGCTAACTGCCGAAGTCATAGGGTCGTCAACACTCTAAAACATAGGTCTCTTTGTTTCTTATAAAAAGAATATTAGTTGACATAAAAAAAACCTCTTCGGCCTTAGAAGATTAAGTGTGACGTCGTGGACATGAGGCATTGCCTCTAAAACATAAGGTCATCGACCCTGATGCGCATCGACCCCAAGATTGTTGACGTCATAATAGAACCGTTAAACTGACCTACTTCGATTACTATGTCGATTTTTCTATAGAGTCAAAGATTTAATAACGACCTAATTGCCTTGATATGGAAAACAAACAAAGAGATGGGATGTGATATCATATAAAATAGCGATGAAGACACGCGATGACGTCGATGTCAAAGCTTTTAAAACATTTTGAAGAACCATGAAGACACCATTGCCACTGATACTATTTTATCGATGCGATCGACATTGGCCTATCTAGAAACATTACACAGCTGCCACGTAACTATCTCATGCTTCCTTCCTATAACAACCCGTATAACATTTTTTATAATTTATTTGATTGAATTTATGAGAAATTTTAAATCGTAATATTTTGAAATAAAAATTTATTATTTGGAATATGTCTATTTAAATATAGCAACTGGTAAGTTTTCATCTAATAATATTGAAGTTTATTTTCTTATGTAATTTTATTGTAAATCAGTTAATAAAAGTTGAATTTAAAAGTATTTCGAAACCGAAATATGTTAACATGAGAAAATTTATTTAGAACATTCTGAATAAGTCTATGAAATTTGAATGTTTCTAGCTCCGTTTAGATTTTTCCATACGGAATAACAACGTATATCGGTACCGATTATCGACTTTTGATCGGATGATCGTACCACTGATATCTGTATACCGTTTTGATCGTCTCATCGTTCTGATCTTTATGGTATATTCAGTTCTATGTTCTGAGGTCCGTTACGCGACGGAAACGAAAATAACGGTCCGTTACAACGGTACCAAATTTGTGGCTTTTCAAATCTAAACCATGAAAACCAAGCAATATAATAATTTGCTTTAATAATTTTTGCTGAATCGGTGCACAGCTGTTACCGATCCATCATTTTAATTTATTATACAGTGGTACGTTCTCTACTCATTTGCATTCTGTCATTCGAAATTTATAAAGCCAGAGAAATTTTTCTTTATAAGCCGATGCATACTTCTTCCCAAATCTGTTTCATTACCAAAAAACCTTCCTCCTCCCTCTCTCCTTTCTTTCTTCCTTTCCACTGTTTCCCTCTCTTTCTCTCGTTCAAAAATATATAAGCGAGTTCCCCTCACATATTTCCTTTCTTCCTCGCGCTGCCTTCCTTCAACCCCAACCTCAACCGGGCCTCGTCATCTCAGCCTCGCCTCGGTTCGCTTGCCACCCATCACCCCTTAGTCTCCAGATCCACCACCTCGTCGCTCCACCGTCCACGTGAGCACCCCACCAACACTCGGCCACCACTTTGCTGGACCATCCACTAGCCTGTGCCTCTTTTGCCGTCTCCTATCTTTTACAAAGGTTGATACATATATTGTACGTAAGTTATGTATGTTAATATATTTATATATCTTAGTTAAATTTTATGCTATATATATTTTTCCTAGTGCATATATATGCTACATAACTAGATTTTCAGTTTTATCATAGTAAAGTATATATGTTTGGGTATCTTCAAGTATTATATTACTGCAACTATATGCATATTAGTGTTTTATATATATCGTTTGTATTATATAGTGTTATGCGTACAATATGTTATATATATATATATATGGTCTACTATATATAAGAGTATATTAAATTATAAAAGTTATACAGTATATATATTATAAAGTATATAAAGTCTTAAAATAAAATGGTCGCAGTAGGTGTAATTATAGCTGTTGATAGTCCAAAGTATATCTGTGACGCCCCACCTCTATACCCACGCTAGCCAAGAACACTACGGTGTAGTGCTGTCAACTAGCACGGGGAATAAGGCTGTTGAGGAACGACCATCCATGTGATTTCTTATCACACGGTGGCTATAAATAATCTTCGGAAACAAACATAGAAATAAGCATAACACAAATCAGTCACAGACATCCATATCACAAAGGCGGAAGAAGATATGAATATATAACTAACACATGAAGGTGTACATCAGAGTAGTGGTCAAAAAGATCCACAATAATACAAAAGAATAGCAACACGTTCTATACAAAAGAATACAACTATGAGTCTATATCTCAAGTGTATACAACAAAAACTGCTAATCTAAATAGTTAGCCAAAAGTCAGAGTAGCAAATCCCGGGAAGAAGTCAAGCAGAAGCACTTGTAACATCTCGGTCTGACCCGAGTATTATTTAAGAAAATAATAAACGGATCAGTCTAGCTATAAATATCAGATGACATGGTATAAAATAAAAGATATGACATAAACATAAAATATCCATACTGACATACTACTATAAGTATGCAAATGATGATCAACAGAAGATCAATCAATAAGAGATAAATCAATATCACAAGAATCTTCTCAAAGATCCAAAGAGGACATCATACCCTAAACTTGTATTCATAACAAGTCAATGACATAAATTCCAGAAATCAACACAAGGAATCCAGAAATCACAGAAAAAGGGAAAGAGGCCTATCACATGACGGTCCGAAGACCATGGGGAGCTACCCCATATGGGTGAGTCGGAATCACCCAGATGAGGTCTAGGCTAACCAAAAAGCAAAAAGGTATGTGTGAGTGGAATCACACAAATGGTGTCTAGCCTAACCTCGCAACAAAAAGGTATGTGTGAGTGGAATCACACAAATGGTGTCTAGACTAACCTTGCGGACAAAGAGATATATGTGAGTCGGAATCACACCCATGAGGTCTAGTCTAACCTTGCAGACAAAGAGACATCGCACAATTGCTAGTTTAAATCATAAAATGATCGTCATGATCAACGAGAAGTGTCAATTACACTAAGCTAATAAATATAAAAGTTTATCTTCATATCCCATAACCACTTGCTTAACTTAAATATTTACGAACAAACTGTAAATCTTCACTAGAAAATTGTCACAAGAGGTTCAATCGAACAAGTCCAAGAATTAACCGACGAAGTGAACGCAAGAGTTTCATACCACTTGTTTTACTAAGCCGTTTAATTAGATTTCTCATCCGAGTGAGGTAAAGGTTTGTATATACTAGTAGATTGGAAAACGGTTTAAGAAAAGAGCTTTGTTATTGAAAATAGAGTTGAAATCATTTTATTGAAAGAGTTTTGATATTGACTACTAGTATTGAAACCTTCATATTTTTAAAGTTGTATCCCGCCTTTTTAGCAAGGTCGTGGTACCATAAAATCGACTGAGAAGCCCAAGATAGTTTGTCTCGAAGAATGGTCAACTCAGCATCTCAACAAAGCGAGTTCTGTTGAATGTCTTTCAGATAAAATCCCCTACGGAGGGAGGGTCCAGGGGGTGGCAACCCCCCAAGGTGGGGGTGCGGGAGGATAGAATCGAGCGATCTATAGAGGCATAGGGTCGAGCGATCTAAAGGGGCAATGACCTAAGGTCTTAAACAAGGTCGAGCGACCTATAGAGGCATAGGGTCAAACGACCTAATGTGTCGCGACCTAGCGAACTAAGTGGGTTCGCGAGTTAATGTTACAAAGACCGAGCGACCTAACATTCGAACGACCCAAGGAAGTAAGGGGCCGAGCGACCTACGAGTTTAAGGGGTCGAGCGACCTAGAGGTGTTCGCGACCTAGTGGTCGAGCGACTTAAGGGGGTACGCGACCTAAGGGAAACTCGCGACCTAACATGGCCGAGCTAAGGTAAGGTGCGACTCAACCAGGTGAGCGACCTAAGGGAAACTCGCGGCCTAACATGGCCGAGCTAAGGTAAGGTGCGACTCAACCAGGTGTGCGACCTAAGGGAAACTCGCGACCTAACATGGCCGAGCTAAGGTAAGGTGCGACTCAATGAGCGACCTACGAAAGACGAACGACTTAAGGAACCCGCGGGTTAGAAGAGGCGAGCGACCTAAGGTCATACGACCTAACGGGGAAACGACCTAATGTCATACGACCTAATGGCCTAAGGTCATACGGCCTAACGACCTAAGGTCTAAAACAAGGTCAAGCGACCTAAGGTCAGGAACGACCTAGTGGTTGAAGCGACCTAGCGTTGCCGCGACCTACGACCTAGAGGCCCACGACCTACGACCTAGCGAGCCAGAGCCGAGCGACCTAAGGCTGTAGAACATTTTAAGGCCAGAAACGAGCTATTTGAAGGCCGAGACTTTTCCACGCGAACGACCTAGCATTGCCAGAACGACCTAAGTGCGGAATTTTACCAAAAAAAACTAAAAATTGGAGTTTTTCGCCAACCCAATCCAAACCAAATGCAAATATACATGCGAACGTGATAGGGATTCAATCCCACAGTCCAAGATAGTTATAGACAAGACTGTGAGATTAAAAATTTCACCTTTTCACCAAATTATGAAGGTAAAGCTTGAAGGTGAATGGAGAAGCAACTACAAGCTTGAATCCGATGCTTTTCCTTGAATTTGGAGTTGAATGATGGAGTTGGAGTTGAAACCTAGGCTTGGAGTTTCTAATTTCCCTTTCCACTCACCATTAATGTTAAAGTTTATGTTTGGTAGGAATTTATGAAGAGTGAGGAGAAGGAGAGAAGTGGGTTTGAGTTATAATGGCTAATGTAACCCAAAGTCCAAAGCGGAAAAAGTAAGTGAAATTCCACTAACTCTAAACATATCAAAGTTTATACTTAAAAAGATTGCAAACGTCATTTTGAACTCAATGAAAATGGTCTCGAGTCCTAATTTGACCGTTTGCAAAAAGTAGCTTTTCGGACCAAAATTCGATAAACGATAAAATATTTAAATATAAAATCGATAAATATGCGGGTTGTTACAATATATATATATATATATAATACATTCTATTTATAATGATTAAAAGTTTGAAATGTATATATAAGACGTTTGTTAATATTTTGGAATGAGGAAATATCATATATATACATAGCTAATTTGTATTTATATACTGGGTGCAGTTATATGTTAGTTTACACATGTTGGTCATGCGCATACTATATATATATTATGTTTATATAAATTTAGTTTGTAGATTCTCCTTTTTTGACAAGTATGCCTGGGTGCAGTTATATATTATAGATATAAAATTTTGTTTGGCTATAGTTTACACACTAATTTTGTATACTAGAGTCTAGTTACGTATACTATAAAGGTTATTTTAGATGTTTAAAATGTGATGCTAAATTGAAATGTTATATATAGAGAGAATTTATTTCTATGAATATTTTATGTATTGGGATTTAATATTGATTTGAAAATGAAAATACTATATATATGTACTTAGTTCAATTTATATCAACTGATTCTAATTGTTCATCGATCCTTATTATCAGCTGTGTTCATCGAATTCGTGCCCATCCCACTTTGCTTCGAAATTCGCGTCTGGATTCGTATCTCACTTCGTTATCAAACTCTTAAGCCTCTAAAGGTGAGCGATCACTCACGAGTAATGTTCTTATATTTATTAAATTTGATTTCAATTGAAACGACAATTGAAATATGATGCTGTTAGTTATTTAAATAGTTATATATATGCTATTATCTGTAACTGTTCACCTGTGGGATATGACACCATAACCTGTTGTTTATGTTATATTGTTATAGATAATATATGCTTATTATTATTATTATTATCATATTTGTTATCACTCTGCAAGTTCCTTGTTAGTTTAGAATTCCTTATTGGTTGAAATAAAACATACCCGAACGATCTATAGAATAGGAGAAAATCATTACGGATTGAAATGATAAACCCACCGATTTTCGTTTGAACTGAATTTAGGATTGCAGGTTGAAATGATATCTACCCGTACATATCTAAATTGCAAATTGAAATGAAAAATATCCGTACCACTTGACCATAGGATTGAAATTTTATACAGACACCGTGGTCTATATAAAAATATTCTGAAAATAGTTTCTATGGTTTTGGAAAGAAATATATGGTTTTAATAAATATTGATTCTTAAAATATTATATGTAAATGTTACTTTATATATAGATTAAATAATAATATTTAATTTAATTAAGATTGATTTAATTTATATATAATATGTTTAAGAATTTATTTAAATTTATATTTCAAAAATAAATTTTTTGTAATGATTTTAATAAGTTATGGTTGAAAAGATAATTTGGAATTTAATTAAAATTGTATTTAATTAAGAATTTTATTTAATTAAAGCGATTTGAAACTTATTGAATTTGAGATTTAAGATATGATTTTTTTTCTTGATTTTGATTTAAGTAATTTAATGAATATTTCACGTTTAATGAATTTTTCACGTTTAATTAAATTGAGTTGCTGTGTAAAAATGCTTTACTGTTCTTTGTTTTTGCATGTCTGAATGTATCAAATTACTACGTTTTTATTATATAATCGAATTCGCTTTTGAAAACGACGAATTTTAACGATAATATTGTGATTTTTAAATTTGGGATTCGTGGGAAATTTGGAGTTGAACAGAAAGTGAAAATTCTGTCGATATCTGATGAACGGCGAAGCAATGGAAGTCGTGGTCGGTTCTGGAGAACGCTGGGATATCGGGGTATCTAGGAAAAATATTTGCATATTTTTCAAATGACCAGAATGGTCGGGGAATGGTGAAATAGGGTTACGTCCCCGGATATGGTCGATGAGTTTTAAGGGGGAAATTTGTCGTCAACGATGGATTGGGAGCGATCGCAACTGGGGGAAACTCTGCGTGGGTTGTAGGCGAAGGCCTGGGTGAAATGGCGTGGTTGACGGCGGTATAGATCGTCGGCACGTGGCAGCTTTCAGATGAACGGTGGTTCCAGTTTTTGAGTTGAGAAACTCGATTTCGTTCTCGAGTTTAATTTAGGTTTCTGGATGTTTTTGGTAGTTCTAGATGTGGTAGTCGACATGTCGAAGGCGGCAACAATGATCGGAGCTGTCGTGATCGATCGTGCATGTGCACGAGTATCAGAGGAGTGTCAGTACGATTTAGGCGTTGCGGAAGAAAAGGAACGCTCGGGTTCGTGCTCGAGTTAGTCACGTGAATATCTCGAAGCAGATGAAGATTGGGCGAAGCCTGAAGTTTTGCTCGGGAAAACTAAAGATTCTCCTTGGTTTGAGTGTTTCTGTGTAAAACAGTTTTAAAGTTTAAAATTTTAAAAAAGTTTTATAAAGTTTAATTAAGTTTCAATGAATTTTGTTAAACGAATTCTTTTATACAATACATGTTTATTTTTGTATCAATTAAAGGTTTTAAATATAAATTATTTTAATATTTGTTAAGTTTAAAAATGTGTTTTTTATATATATAAAAATAACCTTTGATATTTAAAGCAATTAATTTAAGATGAAGGGATTATCTTGATTTGATTAAAGTCTTAAGTGATTAGAAGATTAATTACTTGATTTAAGTTATTAAAGATAATTATTATAATTAATTTTAAGGGTAATTAGTTAATCAAAGATTGATTAAGGTTAACTAATTTCATCATTAAGGATAATTAATTAATTAGATGATTAATTAATGAAAATAACTAGAGGTAATTAATTACTTAAATATAATTACTTAATTAAAAGTAATTAATTAATGGTTAAAGTTAATTAAGTGATTAAAGATAATTACTGATTATAATTAGTTAAGGATAATTAATTTGTGTGAATTATTAATTAATCTGATGATAATTAATTAATTAATTATAGATTTATTTAAAGAAAGTGATTCGGGATAGTCACCTATTCTAATTAATTACGAATAATTAATCAAAGGATAATTAATTAAAGGATAATTAATTAAGGGTAATTAAATAATTAAGATTAATTCTTTAATGAATAAAGGTTGATTGGTTTATTAATTAAGATTTGTTAAGTAATAAAAGGTTGAATAATTTATTAATTAAGGTCAATTAATAAATAATTAAAGGATAATTAATTTACATAAACTGTAATTAATTAATGTTAATCAGCCAGGATTAGTAATAAATCTGGTTTAAATTAATCAGGTGACTAATTTAACTTAATTATGGATGTTTGGACTCTATTGAATGTTGAATTGTTTGGTATCCCAGATGTGTGATGCTATGATTTTGAGCTGTGATGAATGTCATTTATTATCTGTGATAAATTCATATTGTTTGTGAATCTATGAAAGAAGATAAGTGTTGGAATATACCGCTTATCAATATTACTGTTCTTGAATTTGTGATGATTGATGATGTTGCACTATTGTGTAAAACCCTTGACCACACTATACACACACACAAATATGGATTGCACGAGGAAATTAGTTAAGTCACAGATTTTTGAAATAGTTTTAAATTTGAATTTTGAATCCAAATGGTTTTGGAAATGGAATTGGGTTAAATATGAAAAGCTTTTGAAAAGGGGTTTTGAAGATAAAAATTATTTTGAATAACTTGATAAAGTTTTGAAATTTAAATAATTTGATTTGAATTTGAATTTAGAATTTGAAATTGAATCCTATGTTTGGAAATTATGGTTTAAAAAGGTGATACAAGTTATAAATGTGTTTATATGGGTTTTAAACCATTTTAAAAGTATTGTTTTGGGAATTTGAATTTAACCCAAGTTTTATACTTGAAGGGCTTTAACTTGTGCAAATGTAATCGGATTTTTCCAAAACGAAAATGATTTGTTTTCAAATAATAATAGCTTTCATATAAAGAAAGGATTTCCAATTTGTGTTGAAATATTTCAAGTTTGAATTGAAATAGTTTTGAAAGCTATGAATGAATCTTTGTGAAAGATGGTTGGACCTTGTTTTGAAATTGAAGAGGATCTTAAAAGTATATCTTTTGTATAATTTTTTTTTTAAATGGAATTGTTTCGAAAGATATGAAGGAATCTTTGTGAAATATTTTGTGAACTTTTTTTTCAAACAAAAGAGGATACCAATGATAGATCTTTTGTTTAAATATTGTGAATGAATCTTTGTGGAAGATTGGTGAACTTTATAAAGTGAATCTTTCTGTTTAAAGATTTGAAAATGCTAATTTGTTTGAACCATTTGAAAGAAAAGTTTTGGGTTTTAAGTTGTGACTTAACTGAGATCCCATTGTCCATATAGTTTTAAATATTATGCTCATTATTTGGTTTAGCCGAGAGAGGACCTTGTGTCATATAACCCATTCCGAATAATGATACGACGTTATGGATTGCATTTGAAGACCGGCGGCGAAGACCGGGTATTTTCGAAAACGAAAGGATTACCCATCGAATGACTCTGCACTGAGTAGCTATGGTATAGAGATCTCCATATGTGATGGGGAGTCCGAACGGGATTGTGAATACCCAGATTGCAAGGGCTTCTTTGGAAGTACCTTCGGTTCTGTTCAAACCCGGAACAGACTTGTATGGATATGTGTCTGACGTTACACTTTGAGATGTAAAGCTGGTTTCTATCAAATACATTTTTGTTTGGTGGCAAAGATTAATTCTCTTAGCTTAACACCCTTCTCTAAGACGTACGAGCTCAGAGGTTATGTAGTTGATGGTTACTAGTGATACATTCCCAATTTGGTAATGTGGCATACGAAGTGCTGCTAATCATGTGTTGATCGAAGCATGGCTTTTATGAAAAGCGTAGCTTTATGGTCGAGACTCCGTCGAGCCTCACAACCCGAAAATGGTCGAAACAGGAATGTTACAACAAGGTTATCAGGGGTCGCGCCCCTAGGGTATGTCCATTTCCTTTTGGATAAAAGGTGGTATCATGGTATGGAGCCCAGATATTTAACCTATGTGGTTGCTGCAAATCTATTGCTTTGTGGTTGTTGGTTGAGGGCCCTTAGATAAAGGTCGGTAACGACCGGGGATGGCATACTTGCAGGTATTACTTCCGGGCAGGGGTAACCCGACCTTGTGTTAGTAGGGAACCATTTTGGTTCTTAGGGGCGTCCCTCCAGAGGCGTTCCATTCAATGAGGAAGTTCCTTAGCCTGACCATTTGTTGAAAATCCAATCGTCCAATACGAGCCCCTTTACGATTGCAGTTGTATAACCTGCCACCTCAGGTGGTAGCTATAGAAGACATAATATAATGGTACCTATGCCGGCTAAGATTAATATTATACTTTCAAAATATTTTCTACACTATGCACTAATAATAATATCATTTATTTGCGTTCAAGCATTTTTGACTGTCATAAGGAGAAATCTCCTCCAAGTGTGCGCTTGCATTGTGTATGTAGCGAGAGGCCTTATGGCAGTTTCATTCCAAAAAGCATTTCGGATTTCAACTTTAAAATCTTATGTTGTTTGTTTTAAAGATAAAACTATTTTTGTTTTCTCATACCAGTCCCATGACTGACCTGGAGTTTATTTTTCCTTTCCTAAACTCTAGGTGCCCACAATTTTCCACACGGGCAGTCTAGAGTTGGGTTTTTCAGATAATCAAATAGTAGGTGTAGATTCAATAGCATCCAGTCTTTGGATTTTGGTTATCACTTTGTGCTTCTCTTTAATATTCATGACCCACCTTGCTTAATGCATCGACGATGGTGGTTCGATCTTTTGGTTCAAGCTATCTTTGGTTTGGAGTTTAAAGATGGAGTTCCAGGATGGTGTTGGATTCTTTTGAGATTCTATTGGAGTTATCTTTCCCCTATCAATGGTCGCAAAGTCTAGACCATCTAGTTGTGCTATTCTTTCTACTATTATGTATCTCTGATATGTGATATTCATTGTATCATTTTTGTAATCAACTGTTGTATCTATTTTGTATCAATGATATTATACATTTTCTTCCGCTGTGTTGTTGTACTAATGTGTTATTAGCTCCGGCGAACCAGATTTGACGTCTGAATCTACGACATTCGAATACGGGTGATGTATTCAGTGCCGGTTTTCGAAGGTTGAGTCAGGGTCATCACAGAACACTTCCAAATCAAGGTCTAATTTTCAAAGCAAAGTAATTTCGAAAAGTATAAATTATTTGATAAAGCATATAAGTTTAGTTTTGTATGTTTAAGTATGAAGTAATATGATTTAAATAAGTTTGAAACTGTTAGCTAAATGAATAAGACTATTTTGAATTATAATAATATGAAATTTAGTTTTGAAATGTTTTGAATAAAATTTAGTTTTAAATGTTTTTAACTTAGTAACATCTTTTATAAAACTATATATATATATATATATATATATATATATAATGATTTTCAAAAGTGTGAATTAGATCTTTCAAATATAAATAAATAGTTTAAAGGTTTTAAAGTAATGATTATAAACTTGGTAATCATTTCAGGTATAATTGATTTTGAGAAAAATATTTGGTTTTGAAAATAGATTGGAATCCTAAAACCTAGTATCTATATAATGATTTTGGAAATGAATTTTATTGACCTAAACTATGTTGATTTGGAAACTTTGAAACTGAAGATATTTAATTTGGAAGAAATAATTTGGTGAAATCGTATATGATTTTGAAATTGAACTAATATTGAAATGAATTGAAATTGAGAACCTTATTTTACTAAGTACTTGATTTGGGAGTTATCGAACCTATATAAAATTGATTTGTATAAGTATAAAGTTGGTTCAAACTATTGGTTTGGAAAGGCACTCAATTTGAAAAGCAAAATCTTATATAATCGAAGTCTATATAAGTGTGATTTGATATACTATTGATTTTGGAAAGTATTCGATCTAGAAATGAAATATCACATTTAATTGACTTTATATAAGTATGGTATTTGAAATTGATTTGAAAGGGTACTATACAATACATATTTTCGAAATAAAGATATGGAAAGTGCCTTCTGCTTGATATCCTCTAAGTGGCCACATTGCGGGCTTATTCTATTGACATTATTTTCTTTGATTTGGGTTTTATGGATATGATACTCGAGTGTCCTTCGAATTCCATGGCATTATCCATGGTCGTTTGTGTAGCGTAATCCGCAAGGCAGAGATTACTTAAGGGTAAGGATTTTTCCTAGGGGATTTAGGCGTAACCATTGTGTATCCCCAGTCTACAAGTTTTGTTGTCGTAGCCTAATCCACAAGGCAGAGATTGCTTAAGGGTGCGGATGTTTATTTGGGGATGCAGGCATAACCATTATGTATCCGCGGTCTACAAGTTTTGTTGTCATAGCGTAATCCACAAGGCAGAGATTTCTTAAAGGGTACAGATGTTTCCTGGGGGATCCAGGCGTAACCATTGTGTATCCGCGGTCTACGGTTTCCGGTTATCATGGCGAAATTCGCAAGGCAGTGATTGCTTAAAGGTACAGATGTTTCCTGGGGGATCCAGTCGTAACCATTATGTATCTGCGATCCATGATTCGGTTGATTTGTTTGGATTGTACTTTCCATATCAGTTTTGAAGGTTTTTCAAGTATTTGCACTGGGTGTTGAAACAGGTCTACTAAGTACTTGAAGAATTCTAGCTCTGCGCCTGGTCAACGCATGGCCAGAGTCTGCAAGGACGAGGATAAACTTGTTGAAACATTGAGATATAAAGGTATTTTCGAAAGGAAAATTTGTCTCGATATAAAAGTATTTTATTATAAATGTATTTTCGACAAAGAAATTTTGTATTGATGTTTAAAATTGAAATTCTTATGGTTCGAATTAATTATTCATGCTTGATACTATTCTTATGAATCTACCTTATCTGTTCAGCTTTATTTATTCACCTATATTCTGTTTTTTCGAATCTACCTTCTTTTCCTTTTTGACTATATCCTTTTTAAATATTGTTTGTTTATATGCTACATGGTTTAACAATAAATTATTAGTGTTGTAAATATTTTAGAAGTTAGTAATTAAATAAAACATATTTAAAGTAAACGATTATTGATTTATTAATAATATTTGAAAGGTATCTTGAGATAAAATGTATAAATTTATGAATTATGGATTTAATGTTTTCAATAGCTTCTTTGTAAATATAACTAATGATGTAAATAATTGTTTTCAAATAGTTTTCATATATTTATAAAGGTGTTATTTAAACATATAAATGGTATTTATAAAGGAAGCAAGAAATTTTACAAATGGGTTTTGAAAGGTATTAAAGTATAAAAGATAATTGATTTGCAAATGAAGTTTTCAAATGAATATTTCAAGAAAAATTTATATGGTTTTAAATTAATTGTTTATCTTGTCTTTCAATCTATTTTTCTTTCTGGTTGTTTCTTTTCTCCTACCTCCTTCCTTTTCGAGGACGAAAAGTTTTAAGTGGGGGAGAGTGTAACGACCCGTAAATTTTAATAATTTTTATAACGTATTTAATTGAATTTTTGAGAAATTTCAAATCGTAATATTTTGAAATAAAAATATATTATTTGGCATACGTTTATTTAAACATAGCAACTGGTAAATTTTTATTTGATGATATTAAAGTTTATTTTCTTGTGTAATTGTATTTCAATTTAAATCACCTAATAAAAGTTGAATTTAAAAGTATTTCGAAACCTATATATGTCAACATGATAAAATTTATTTAGAACACTCTAAATCAGACATCGAAATTCGTTTTGCGAAATTCGGACGTTTCTAGCTCCGTTTGGATTTTTCCGTACGGAATAGCAACGTATATCGGTACCAATTATCGACTTTTGATCGGACGATCATACCCCTAATATCTATATACCGTTTTGATCGTCTCGTCATGCTGATCTCTATGCTATATTCACTTCTGTGTTTTGAGGTCCGTTACGCAACGGAAAGGAAAATAACGGTCCGTTGCAACGGTACCAAATTTGTGGCTTTTCACCTCCACTTGCTTTTCAAATCTAAACCGTGAAGCCCAAACAATATAATAAATTGCTTTAATAATTTTTACTGAATCAGTGCACAGCTGTTACCAATCCATCATTCAATTTATTATCCAGTGGTCCGTTCTCTGCCCTTTTGCTTTCGTCATTCGAAATTTATAAAGCCAGGGAAACTTTTCTTTATAAGCAGACGCATACTTCTTCCCAGATCAGTTTCATTGCCAAAAACCTTCCTCCTCCCTCTCTCCCTTTCCACTGTTTTCCTCTCTTTCTCTCGTTCGAAAATATATAAGCAAGTTCCCCTCACATATTTCCTTTCTTCCCCGCACTGCCTTCCTTCAACTCCAACCTCAACCTGGCCTCGTCATCTCAGCCTCGCCTCGGTCCGCTTGCCACCCATCACCCCTTAGTCTCCAGATCCCCCACCTCTTCGCTCCACCATCCACGCGAGCACCCCACCAACACTCAGCCACCACTTCGCTGGACCATCCACTTGCCTGCACCTCCTCTACCGTCTCCTATCTATTAAAGGTTGATACATATATTGTACGTAAGTTAGGTATGTTAATATACTTATATGTCTTAGTTAAATTGTATGCTATATATATTTTTGTTCATGCATATATATGTTACATAACTTGATTTTCAGTTTTATCATAGTAAAGTATATATATGTTTGGGTTTCTTCAAGTATTATATTACTGCAACTAAATGCATATCAGTGTTTTATATATACTGTTTATATTATATAGTGTTATGCGTATAGTATGTTTTATATATATATCGTCTGTTATATATAAGAGTATATTAAATTATAAAAGTTATAAAGTATATATATTATAAAGTATACAAAGTCTTAAAATAAAGTGGTTACAGTAGGTGTAATTATAACTATCGATAGTTCGAAGTATATATATATATATAATACACTCTGTTTATAATTGTTGAAAGTTTGAAATGTATACATAAGACGTTTGTTAATATTTTGGAATGAGGAAATATCATATATATATATAGCTAATTCGTATTTATATACTGGGTGCGGTTATATGTTAGTTTACACATGTTGGTCATGCGCACACTATATATATTATGTTTATATAAATTTAGTTTGTAGATTCTCTTTTTTTGATAAGTATGCTTGGGTGCAGTTATATATTGTAGATATAAAATTTTGTTCGGCTATAGTTTATACACTAGTTTTGTATACTTGAGTCTAGTTACATATACTATAGAGGTTATTTTAGATGTTTAAAATGTGATGCTAAATTGAAATGTTATATATAGAAAGAATTTATTTTTATGAATATTTTATGTATTGGGATTTATTATTGATTTGAAAATGAAAATACTACACACACACACACACACACACACACACACACACACACACTTAGTTCAATTTATGTCAACCGATTCTAATTGTTCATCGATCTCTATTATCAGTTGTGTTCATCGAACTCGTGCCCATCCCACTTTGCTTTGGAATTCGCGCCCGGATTCGTATCTCTTCATTATCAAACTCTCTAGCCTCTAAAGGTGAGCAATCACTCACCATTAACGTTCTTATATTTATTAAATTTGATTTCAATGGAAACGACAATTGAAATATACTGCTATTAGTTATATATATGCTATTATCTGTAACTGTTCACCTGTGGGATATGACACCATATTTTGTTGTTTATATTATATAGTTATTGATGAGATATGCCTGCTATTATTATTATCATATCTGTTATCACTCTGCAAGTTCCCTGTTAGTTTAGAATTCCCTATGGGTTGAAATGATACATACCCGAATGATCTGTAGAATAGGAGAGAATCATTATGGGTTGAAATGAAAAACCCAAGCGATTTTCATTTGAACTGATTTTGGGATTGCCGGTTGAAATGATATCTACTCGTATATATTTAAATTGCGGATTGAAATGATAAATATCCGTATCACTTGACCATAGAATAGAAATTTTATACAGACACCGTGGTCTATATATAAATATTTTGAAAATAGTTTCTATGATTTAGGAAAGAAATATATGGTTTTAATAAATATTGATTCTTATAATATTATATATAAATGTTACTTTATATATAGATTAAATAATAATATTTAATTTAATTAAGATTGATTTAATTTAAATATAATATGTTTAAGTATTTATTTAAATTCATATTTCAAAAATAGATTTTTTTGTAACAATTTGAATAAGTTAAGGTTGAAAAGATAATTTTGAATTTTTAATTAAAATTGTATTTAATTAAATCGATTTGAAACTTATTGAAATTGAGATTAAAAATATGTTTATTTTTCTTGATTTTGATTTAAGTAATTTAATGAATATTTCACGTTTAATTAAATTGAAAAATGTAATTTAAGGTCATTCAAATAATATTGAATTTATCAAGTGAATATTTCAAGACTAAATGATAATTAAATTAAATCAAGATCTATATGGAAATGTTGAATTTAGTTTTAAAAATATTGAATATTTAAAACTTTGAAATATGTTGAAATTTAAATGGTTATTTTGTGGTTTCAAATCTGTATTTAAAGTCGATATAATCTGATTTTGTTTATTCAGAAACTGAATTGAATTGAAATTGATAAATTGAGATTGAATTAGATTTAAATTTGGAATTCGAGTTGATTTGAATAGATTTGTAAAATTTGAAGAAATTATAAATTATAGATTATTTAACATATAAAACTATTTTTAATACTAATTATTTTAATATAAACTATTTTATTTTATAAACTATTCCATTTTATATACTATTATTAAACTGTTTAAGTGGTAGAAGTTATAATTTCAAAGTTATGGTGTTCCAAAGAATTATGATTTCAAAGTGTTTTGGATTTCGAAAGTGTTGCAATTTTGAAAGTGCTATAATTTTGAAATATATATATTTGAAATGGAAATGATATTTTGGTTTTGAAGTATAAATTATTTTGAAATGACCACAATGTTAGAATGACGTTTGATTGTTAATAGCGTATACTTCTACGTTGTAGATGGTTCCATGGATCCTTAGAGGATGGGTATCCCAGACATCCTTTAAGTTACTTGTATTTCAGTTGATATTTCCCTTGAATTGGATTTATTGATATAAGAATGTTAATCCTGACTCGAGTGTTTTGTGTATTGCTTTATGCTCAGGTCAGACTGAGTGAAACAGCATTTGAGACTTACCTTTGAAGTTTGGAGCTTTGTTTGGCGATCCAACTATCGATTCAGCCTTCATATTTTCCAGTTGATTTGTTCAGTGAGGTCATCCTTTTGTATTGGAAACTTCACTGTATTTGAGATATTCTGTTGTATTTTATTTTTAACTCTGCTATTCATATAGTAGCTTCATGAACTACTATTTATCTATTCCGCTACATTATTATATTACTCTGTGTCTGTGATTCTGTGATTGATTTATTTACTATATATGTTGAGTTTTTCCAAATATAAATTAACAATCTGGTATTTTGAGCAATTCAAATCCAGCATGTGTGGATGCAAAGTGAGACGGCCCGACTTTTTCTCCATAAAAAGTCGTATCATCCTTAAGAAAGAAAGGGATAGAAAAGAGAAAAGAAAGAAGAGAAAGAAGAAACAACACAAGAATCTCAACAGCGGAACGAATAAATTATATTAATAACATAAGTATTACATAGTATAAAACAGATATCAGAGTTACACAGACAATACAACACATACTAGACAGTTATAAACACCTGCTTAGTTATTACAACTCAAACACAATACAGAAACACTCAGAGATACCAACACAGCGGAAAACTATATATCTACACGTAGAAGCCTCCTGCTCCAATGCTCCTCCATAATTCGTCAAAGCTTACCTGAATCCCTTGGCTACTCGTAAAAATCTGAGTACCCAAGAGTTAAAGAAAAACAGAAATAACTCCGAGTCAGACATGGGTCTGGTGTGAGTAACAGGTTAAAGTTGCTTAACTTTGAAAAACCTTTGAAAAGAAAAGGTACCACGTAAGACTTGCCACACATAAACATGGAAAAGTTTTTACCTTACGCTAACCAAAACATTTGATAGGAAATCCAATGATATTATAATAGGTCTAAGGTTTTCAAGTAAATAAGAAATAGCCGAAATTGTTACATCTATTAAATTCCAGCTACTAGCCACAAAAGAGGGTAATACAATCAAAACCGTTGGCTCTTACTGGATTCCATACAATGGCATGGCTACTAGGGTACCGCCCGTCACAGTACGTGGCCTAGATCATCGTACCGAGGAGTGCGCCCGCTCCCCTGCAATACAAAGCCGGATCCATTCCTTACTGAACAGTTTCGAACAAGACCACCCCGCAGTTGTGATCAGCAACCGCACCACTAAGCGGAAATAAAGGGACATCTAGAGAGGGGTAAATCTCGTCCTACTTGGGCATGGCCCACTTAGCCTTGCTACACCTCCCCTGTTTTAGCCATTCCCGCTTGATGAGGCTTGAGGCTACGATTACCTTTATAGGACATCTCACTTAGAATGCTCATCGTCCACCTGACGATGTTCTGAAAGCATTCAATCCATACAAGTTCGTTCCGGGTTCGAACGAAACCGAAGGCATTATCTCGTTACATTCGTTTTGGAATCACCCTCAGAGTTAACGAGGATAACCCTTGCACTATGAATCTTCATCTTCACTTCAGATTCACGACCTAACATTAATTTGGATCGATGTGGTTTTCGGATATCCAAATATGGACACCCGATCCCGGTCTCATCGAAATCCAAATCGTGTCTTTTAAGGCCAAGTTGTTTTAGAATTTAAAACAATTCAACTCATTATCTATATACACACAGATAGATAATTCACAACACAATAGATAATCAACATTATCATTACCAACAGATAATTCATATCAAAATCAGATAATCCATATTATCATCCAAATGCAACCAATGCATCCATATCATATAACATTACTCATCTCATAACTGAGATTACAACCCATACATGGCAACCAATACCAATCATCAAACATAAGCAATGCTCTAATGATCACACCATTTATAATTAATTTAAAGTGAATGAAATTAATTACTTCCATTTCTAATTAATTTAAAATGAATTAAATTAATTACTTCATCATTATAATCCTGCTTAACTTAACCATTAATTGATTACAAATCAATTAAATAATCACCATCTCATTTTTTATTACAATTAATCATTACTGATTAATCATCTCTAATTACAGTAAATAATTAGTCTTTAATATTAATTACACAAGTTAAGTATGTTAAACTCTTTGCAAATAATTAACTTGTAATTTCTCAATTAATTAACTAAAATTAATCCTTTATTAATTAATTACTTCATTTATTGATTATTCCTTAATTAATCAATTTTAAATTACATCATTAATTTATTGATTAATGATTTATAGTTACATTTAATCAATCTCTCTATATAAATTAATTACATCAAAGTAATTAATCATCAATTTAAACCACATATATATTAATCACCCTTGATTAATATCAATTTAGTAATTAACTTCCCTTAATTACTCATCCCATAAATTAATTACTCTTAATTAACTATCTCAATTAATCCCTTGATTAATTACAAAGTAATTTAATCTAGATTACTTCCATAAATAAACATCTTTAATTACATCCAGTAATTATCAATTAATTACTTCCTTAAGTAATTACAAACCCATTAATTACATAAAGTAATTATTTATCAATCCACAAATTTATAAATTAATTAAACTTAATTAATCTAAACTAATCACATTAATCAAATTAATTATACTAAGTAATTAATTTATTAATTACTTCCATTAAGTAATTAAACATAAACAATGATTATTATTAATTAATTAATCTAATTAATTACCAATATTAATCACATTAATTAATTGTTAAATAATCTTAAGTTAATGACCTTCATTAACTATTCTTAATTACTTAATTAAGAAATTTAATTAGATTAACCATTATTAATTACAAATAAATTAATATTTAATGACAACTTAATTAATCTCTAATTATTAATTAATTAAGTGTTAACTACAATCTTAATTAATCCTTAATCACTTGATTAATAAATCTTAATCATTAATTAAAATTTAATTAACAATGCTTAATTACAGATTAATTAACCTTAATTAATTAACCTTAAGACTAAATTAATCAATTTAAAAATTATAAATTACTTATTTATTCATTTACATTATTAACTAATTAAATAATTAATTTCCCCTTTAAATTAACTTAATAATTTAAATGAATCCAAATTCTCGAACTTTATTTATCCTTAAGAGAAACATTTCATTCTTATTTAAACATTTAAAAAAAATTGTTCATAAATCTACCTTAGATTCCATATTAAACTTCATTTTAAAGTTAACATTTAAAAATGAATACAAATTTTAACTTTAACAAGGTTTTAAAAATAATTCAAACCTTGATCTCATATGCTAAAATAACATCTACTTTATAAATAAGTTTAAAATAATTTAAATCCCAATTTAAATTCAAATCAATTTTAAAACACACCTAAACATTCCAGGTTATTTTTTTTAAATTCAATTTAAAAAAAATTATTTTTCAAAACAGAAATACAGCCTGAACCTTAATTACAGATTAAACTTAAATCCTTGAAAACTTTACTTACATAAATCTTCAAATCATTTAACATTCCAATGTAATTAAATGTTTTAAATTTAAACTTATTATTTTAAAAACCGAAGTTCAAATTTAATTCCAGATTTAAACTCATTTTAAATTTCTAATTTAAAATTTTAAACTTCCAGCTCAAACCCAAAGCACACATATGCTTTACACTTATGAGTTTTGAAATCAAATTTAAATTTAAAAACATAAATGATTTCAAATCTCAAACAATCTAATTTAAATTCATATTCAAATTTCAGATTTAAAAACCCAGTTCAAAGTTCAACTTGCAATTTAAACTTTACCTTTGAATTTAAAAACAAAAACATGTTTCTGTTTTTATTTGAAATCAAACAAGAATTTAAAAATAAATTTCAAATTATTTCAAAGACCCAAAATTTAAACTAATTGAAATCATATCTTAATTTAGTTTTTATTTTTAACTTAGTTCAGATTTAAGTTTACATTTTAAAACCTTAACTTTAAATTTTAAAACTAGAAACAGGCTCTGCTTATTGTTTGTAAAACCTGAAGCACTGCATCAACTCGTGCAAACCCAAATTTTACTTCGAGCGAAATCCTAACCTGCTTCGAGTTCACCTCTGAGTTGCTTCGAGTCAAACAGAAAATTTACTCGAGCAAACTCCTCTACTTCAAAACCCATCCCAGACATCACCTGACAAAACACTTCACCGTGCATATGCACAGCGACGCCGGCCATCCTTGATCACCTCTGACGATCTCCACAAGTCGCCAATTACCATATCACCTGACCACGATCATCAGATCGTCCATAATTCGACTCGAATTCGAGTTTAAAACCCAAAACCTGGAACAG
Organism: Allium cepa; assembly: GCA_030765085.1. Classification (NCBI taxonomy): domain Eukaryota; kingdom Viridiplantae; phylum Streptophyta; class Magnoliopsida; order Asparagales; family Amaryllidaceae; genus Allium; species Allium cepa. The sequence continues at coordinate 410,614,170 of CM060937.1, forward strand.
CAGACAGTAAACTCATCCCAACCTGTCAACAAACCATTCCCACGCGCCTCCGGCCACCATCGCCGCTCAAACTTCGATGAATGCTTCGACAACCCATCAACCTTATTTCCCCAAAACCCTAAGCAACTCGAACAAGTATACTTGCCGGAATGATCGAATATTCCAGCCACAATGAAACTAGGGTTCAAAATTTAAAATCCAAATCACAACAACAAAAACAAATTTCAACCTAATCTAAGAATTTTCCCGATATCACTGATAGCTCCACCTTCTTCAGAAGCAAATTCAACCCAATCGAATGAAAACATCAACTGTGCTTATCCAATATGTATAATACAGTAAATTTAAAACCGCACTTTGGTTTAAGCACTATAAATTGTAATATTTGAGCTAAAATTCATGAATTTGCTTGATGTTTTTATTTATAAACCTGAAACATGAATTCCTATAATTTGAATTTCCATCTTATACCAATTGTTGTTCTGTTTTATTCACTTCCAGGTAATATAAGATTTTATTTATCATATATAAAAAATTTAAAACCTACTTCATCTTATAATATACAAGTTTCATTCAAAAATTAAATCCTAACAACAAACAAATCAAAAGAAAGAGAATTTAGAGTCAAACAGAAGTCAAGAATTTGGAGAACAGAGATGTATAGTTAACAATATGCACACATAAATATATTCACATGTAAAAATGTTCACAACAAATTCATATTTATGTTTATTTCTAATTTGAAAGCATGAAACAACATTTATCCGTTTAATTTATTTTTAAAAAATTGAGTTACTCACCTTTTTGATGGGTAGAGCAGAGAACAGTATTGAAAAGCTTCTGAATTGTTTGAAATGCTTGCAGAAAGCTTGAATGCTTTAAAAACTTGCTTGCAGTTTTGTTTTTATCTTGCATGTAATTGCTGCCTTCCAGTTCACAAGAAGAATGCAGGTTCCCTTGCTTCCAGATTTTGAAAAGAAATGCAGACCTTCTGTTTGAATTTCAGATCTAAAAGAAAATGCAGTTTTTCTTGCTTTGTTTGTTGCATGCAAGTTTGTTTGCATATTTTCTAGATTGTTTTGAAAAAATGCAGGCTTTTCTTGCTTACAGGTAGCTTCCTTTTCCAAATATTTAGAAAAATTGAATGCATGCTTTAATTTTTGCATGTTACAGATGGAAGATGGTTTGCAGGTTTGCATGTTGTTTATGGGAATTGATAAGCAATTGATTTTTTTTAAGAGATGGAAAAAATGGCTCAGCTGAAAGAATTTTTAGATTTAGAATGAAAATGAAGAAAGGAAAAGAATGAAAAGATGCAAGTTTAAATATCTTCTTTATGATTTATTTTTAAAAACAAAGAAAAATAAAATTTAAACAAGTCACATGTCTCAATTTTTACACTTGTCATTTTAAAATGTTATTTTGTTTACATTTGTTAGTTTAGGCTTTAAGGTACTTACACTTGTTAATTTAAGTAATTAGTATTTTTAATTATGTGTTAAAGAAAGTTTAACTTAGTTAGTTAGTTTTAATACTTAGTTATGTATAGATAAGTAATTAAAGAAATAAACCAATTATAGTTATAAATAAAAACAATATACAATTTAATCATTTGAAAATAATATTTTTAATCATTTAAAATAAATTTATGAAACATGTTAAAACTTATTTGTTGTTTAAATGAATACATGTTTCATATTTTAAATTGTATTTTAAATTCTCATACTTATTCTACAAATCATATTCATTTATCAATATTTTAAAAAGAATAAAACAAACATTTTTATAACTTGTTTTAATATTCAACTTAAGTCAAAAATACATTTTAACAAATAAAACATTTATCTTATATTTAAAATCATTTAGTTGTTTTATTAAATAGTTTTGAAAAGCTTAATTCAATAATAAATCATAATTTTCCAAATTCAAAATATTAAAATTAGAAAATATGATACACTAATTAAATTTAGAACCAAACCTATCTATTTAAAATATATATAAATATATATATATATATATATACATATTAAATAGAAAACAGATTTATTAGCTTATTAAAAATAAATTCTTTAATTAATTATTTAAATAAAGAAGATTATTGAATCAATTCAATTTAAATTTTAAACACAGATTATTAAATTTATATTGTCCAAAATTCCTGGATATTACACGAAGGGTAGAAAATACCAGGTCGTTACACTTCCACTTCAACGTCGACACTCATGGATTAAGCTTGTCTTAGGCTAGGTGACGTTAGTGTGGTATGGCATTGTCGTAATTCTTAATAAAACTATTTTATTACTACTTTAAGCAAAAGCTTTCACCAAATCCTATTTATTGCCCAATTTCTATTGGATAAAACAATTTCTTTGCAAATCCTTTTTAGAATTGCTACTGCATAAAACTTTCATGTTTAAAATATATTAAAAATAAATAAATAATATACTTAATTAATTATCCTTTTAAGTGTTTATCTAGTATAATAAATTCATAATAAATCGAAATCACTTAGGAAAAATCCTAAATATTCACAAAAACTAGTTTATATCTTTCCCTTTACCATATAAATATTTCAAAGCCAAAAACTATATTTAGTTATTTTAAAATTTTGAATGTTGTTTCCTCATTAGGAAATTCATAAAATATTCAATTTAATTTGAAAAATTATGAAATTAAAAGACCATCTCCAAAATAATATTTTACACAGCATATCAAAAAATCAAAACTTTTGAAGATTAAAATCTTAGGCTTTACCCTTAAAACCCATTTAAACTATTTCACAAAAATTCCAATAAACATTATTCTATTAAAACAATAATTTAACAACCATATCTTCAAAAAAATAAACATAAATCATTCGGGCACTATCCATAACCCAATTTAAAAGCAAAAATAGAGATGGAACACTTATTATTCAACTTAGATTAATTATTGGAGTTGAGACTTGTTGTTGCTTTAATATCCTTATTCTTCTTCTCTCATGAATCCCTAGATTTATTCTCTTTTGCTTGAGTTATAGTTGACCTTGATGTTTTTACTTTTGATTGTTTTTAGTTTGTGAAAAATGAGAATGATATATGGGGGTGAGGGTATAAGGAATTAAAGGCGGATCTACCTATTTTTCCCTTCTCATACATCGTCTAATGTGTTTAAGTTTAACACAATCTTATTTAGTTCATTAAGGCACGACCTTACTGTTTTCAAATCTCATTCCGCTTACTCATTTACATTATTTTATTTAATCTATCTGATCAAATGCCCTAAGTAATGTTAAACTAAAATTAGGGTATTACACTAATGAAGAGGATTCAAATGAAGATAATTATGCTAAAGATGGCGCAAATAAAAATAAGTATACTAAACGTGGCGTAAATAAAGATAATTACAATCAAATGGAATGAAATGAGATAAATAAGGATACTCTCAAGGAAATTTACAGTTTATATGTTTTTTATGTTTGATTTTTTTACTAATTTAATCGCACATTTTACAACTGAAAAGGTATGAAGAATTTTCTTTATCTTGTCATATTCATGGATTATTTGATTTGAATTAAGTTTATATATGCCGCAAAATTTTGAATATAAAGAAGTTATAAATTGGTGTATGGAATGTGAAATAAGCACTTAATATGTCATTATAACTAGAAAAATTAAACATAGGAATTTAAATGCTAGTGGAAATGGGCTATGAATGGTTCTGCTATGTGAAAGAAGCGAGCCATAGATCAAAGCGCTTTATTCCCAAGCTCAAAAAATAAGTAAAGATTGAAATGCGGTCATCCTTTTGAGCCAAGTCCAACTAGTAAAAATAAGGGAAAATAGTCACTTGTGTGAATAATGGATTTCATAATCACTTACTTCCTAATACTCTTACTAGTCATGCTTCTGTTGCGAGAATAAAGGACAATGAAATAAAGACCGTGGAGGCTATGAAAAACAGTAGAGCTAGACAACATCATGTCTAATCCACAACTAAAATTGAAACCTCATAGAATCAACAAACTATAGGAAATATTTACAATATCGAAGTAAAGACGAAACTATAGAACACTAAAGTTAGATTTATTATGCAACTCTTCACAATAACTTTCGATTGGGCGTCATTATTCCATGCAACATATATATGATCCTGTGACCATTCAATAATCAGACCATTTCTTTAGTCATCTCAGATTTGTTGATCTGGCATAGTGTTTTCATAAAATTCTTTTTTCGGATTGCGCATTCAAAACTAATCGTCATGAATTGCCCTGCTTTCGCATGGCCTCACAAATATCAATGAGAGTTTTTTTACCGTTGCACTTTCTTTTATAAGTAGATAAACTATTGAATCACATATACGAGCACTCAAATGTGTAAGAAAATTGAACAAAGAAATATAAATTTGGAATGTTATTATCATGGATGATGAATTAATTCAGATCAAAGTAGTTACTTTTGTACCTCCATTTGCACATTATATTCAACGTGCAAGGAAATAGCAAGGAATTTCCACGCTAACCGCAAAACGAATTTAATAAGAAAGAAATGAGCGATGGCTGGTGAGAAAGAGATAATGATATAAGGTTGTGAAGGTAAAAAAGAATACTTGGTGTTTTAGGATGGCTAGTGTGAAGATCGCCCTACACCATCGACACCCAGTATAACTAGATAGTGCGTTACTACCCAATAAAACATCATAGAACCTATTATATATCTCACATCACATCAAATAAAATACAATATCATCTCAGATATAAAGTAGGAGAAAGAGTAATAACTAAGTGAACCAAGTATCAGAGCACAGATCCATAGAGTTACATAATATAATAATTGAGTTTATACAAAGCAGAAATAAACTCGAATAAGTTGTCTCATAATACTAAAGCAAACACACTGCCTAGGTTCCAAAGTTTTGCACAATAGAGTAAGCAATAGAATATCCATATATAATTTGAGAATTATCCATTTAGCTTGTCCTCTACACAACAATCGCATATCCCAGATCTATTATCTTGTTTACTCATTTAAGAGTACCCTATGTAATAAGAAGAAAAACATAAAACCTCGAGTCAAACAACAGAGTGGTATGAGCGATAACAGAATCTCAAAATACTATACAAGTTGATATAGTAAGGAATACGGGTGTACTAACCATACCTAGCATGTCCCTACAACCAAAGAGTTAGCACGTAACAAACATAATATGCTACTCTACAACATCATAATAGTGAACTACGGCCTAAGTATGATGATGGGTGTTAAGGTATCCCTATCCATAATACCTATCTCAAGTGTCATCCCTAAAGTGATATACTATGGGAGAAAAACAATCAAAATAAACATGACATTCATTAAACAATCATCACTATCACTCAATGTGCCTTGGATATGATAACTCATATGACCATTCCTCTGCTAGGGATTAATGGATAAATCTCGATTTCAGTGTACTCGCCTTTAGCCCAAAGTTGATACTTGATCCATTCCATCGGTCCCTAATACACGAATTCATTAAACCAATCTAGGATAGCGAAACAAAGTACCCATGAGTGTCCTCATAATACCCATGCTTTCGAGTATATCAGAAAATACTCTGATATAGATGATCCCTTAGCATGCGTATCCAAGCCCTTTCCTTGCTCTATCTAGTTTCCATTATTCTCAAGGATCCATTCCCCATTCCTTCTCTTCCACGATAGAACCATTAAACATTCTATCTACAAGTCACCTTTCCTAGAAGCAGCCCTTTGTGGATAATCCTTCCTATGACCCCTATCAACATCGAGCCCCATCAATGGAATGTAGCTCCATTCGACATCGAGTTACCATCATCAAAGTTCCAAGGAAAAAATCCTTCATCATCTACTATATCACCATCGAACCCCAAATGAAACATTTAGCATGACCTTAGAGACTCTTCAACATCCCCTAGTCATTTGGCCTACATTGGACAAAGAAATTCAAGTCCATAACGATCAGAATTAGTCTGTACCAATCTGAATACATAGCCAATTTTAGCTAATTGTCCCCATCATGACCTATTCCATCCTTTTACTTCCTTGAAGTCCCTTTTTTCCATGCTTCAAACTCCTAAGCCTTCAACCACTCCTCAAATCCCCAAAAAGTGATCGGTACCAACTTGAAACAGGTTGGTACAAAATGAATTCACACCTCGAATTCTTTTCTTCTTGTTTGCTTTAGAATCCCCTTCTTAGTGAAATACTCCCTAATTTTCTGGCACTCACCTTTAGGCCAAAAAGTGGTCGGTACCAATCGGAAAGTGATTGGTACCAATCACTCGCCTTAGTTGAAATTCCAACTTTGAGTTTTTGGACCTTTTCATACCTTCAATCCAAATCCTTCCTTGAAGTTTTGTAGCCTAAGTCCCCAACCTTTGCCTTCTAGCCAAATAGATCTGCAAACTCCCCATTTGGAAATCTGTTCATCACTGACCAAAATTCCTTCATATAAACTTAAAGCGATTTAAACCATGGGCTTCTTCTATGCTCTAGAGTCCCTCTCCAAGTTTCATCCAATTCCAACCACTTTTTCCTTTATTTTGACCAATTTGACGACCTTTTTCCTAACTATCTATAACACTAGAAAAACATATCAATGCGCAACAATCAAACTGAAATATCATCCATACACATCCATACACATGTGTAGTTCATCCAAACATGATAATCATTCAAATCCTATTCTAGATCTTAATTTTACACTAATATGTAAATAATATCAAAAAGGTGGAAAAACCATTTAAAACCTTTTTAATTTCGGTCATAAACATATATAAAAATGTGAATAAAGTTAGAAAATGTTTTAAGATCAAAATCATGTTAAAACATTAGTTTTAACTACATAAACATTCATGGGATAGTGAGAGGTCAAGAACCACTCACCAAATATCTAAAATACTAACTTTTCCCTTCAAGTCTGAAATGAACAGCATCAATTCAGATTCCAAGGAAACTAAAATGATAGATCTATAATCTTCTTTGCTAATTACCCTTCTAATAATGATTTGGGTTGAGATTAGTAAAAATGATATTAGTAAAAAAGGTAAGCTTTTTGATGAAATTAGGTTTAATGGAAATTTAGTATCGTATTGGGAAGTGGAAAATATAATTGGAGATGTCCCATCTGCCCCAATTAAATGAAAATCCCAATATTAGTTAATGGGCTTAGGTTTAGGCCTTATTAATTAACCACTAATACTGGCCAGCAATTACCAAAACTTAAACTGCCATAACTTTCAAATGTTAAATTCATTTTACTATTATGACCACTCTACGGAATGGGAAACCATCATCCTAAAGCATTGGAAGTGGTTTCAGGCCTAATTCAAATCTCGTCAAAACTTACAAGCCATGCAAATTTTTTAGAGTTAAAATGGTGACATAGAAATTCATTATGTGGAAAATGTCTCTAAGAGTCATTTTTCGAAATTTTAGAGTCGTACGATCTCATATGAATTAAATAATAATATTTTACAATCCTCTGCTATATGAAATACATGCCATTACACTCTTCCCCTTTAGAAATTTCGCTCCCGAAATCCCGGTAAACGTTAAGGAATAGTCAACCATAGTTATCCTGCACGCTTAGCAACCATATGTAAACATCAAATATATCAAACATATCAAACATGAAATCATGAAATCAATAGTTTAGATAAATCTGTCCTAGCATTTGGGATTCTAAACTATCCTATATGATATCAAATGTGAAAGTAAATATGATAAATAGTAGGTCTTCCCATGTAAAGAGCTCCAGATATGCATCCCTCATGCTCTTCTCGGATTCCCACATGCAATCACTTTCACCTTTATCCCATTGAACCTTTTCTAACTCCACCGTCTTCCTCCTAAGCTGTTTCATATTGTGTTCGATAATACTAACTAGCCTAAGAGGTCTCGAAGCCTCTGGTTCAATCTTAGTATTATCAAATTGATATGATGCAATTTTCAGCTAGAGTCGTGCAAAACTTCCTTAGATGAGAATCGTGGAAGATGCTATGCGCACACGCCATCTTCTGAGGTAAGTCGATCCTATATGCTAGATTCATAATCCGTTCTACTACCATTAAAGGACCTACGAATTTCGATGCTAATTTCCTCTTACTAAATCGAATAACATTCTTCAATGGCAAATTCTTCACAAACACCATATCACTGACTGAGAACTCCAAATCTACATGTCCTATGAACATAACTCTTCTACCTATCTTAAGCAACATTCATTCATTGTCAAACGATCTCAATCTTCTTCGAGGTTTTCCTAATCATATATGGTCCGAGTATTAGTTTCTCACCCTCTTCCAACTAATATGAAGGAACGTTACACAGTCAATCGTACAATACTTCATATTTTTCCATATTGATACAAGACTGATAGCCGTTGTTGTATGCTAACTCAACTAGATGCAATTGATCATCCCACGAACCTCCAAATTTGAGAATGCAAGTTTGTAAGAGATTCTTTAACATATGATTCACCCTCTTAGTTTTTCCATTAGTCTACAGGTGATAAGCTGTATTGAGATGCAGATCTGTCCCCAACACCTCTTGTAAGCTCTTCCAAAAGCAGCTAGTGAATAAAGGGTCTCGGTCGCTCACAGTGCACTTCGGCACACCATGGAATTGTAGCATCCACTATACAAACAACTCAGTCAATTTGGATGTCATTCTAGTAGACTTTCCATGTTTGAATCGGGCACTCTTCGTTAATCTATTGACTATTACCCAAACGCTATTATATGCTCCTTTGGCGGCAATCAGTCAATGAAGTCCATCGATACTTGCTCCTACTTCCACTTAGGAAATTCAAGTGGTTGCATCAACCCACTTAGCTTCTTTTGCTCTGCCTTCACCAATTGGCAGTTCATACACTAAGATGAATGTCCTGACATCCTTCTTCATCCCTTCCTAATAATACATCTACTTCATCTCACGGTATATCTTATTACCTAAAGGATGTATAGTCTGTCTAGAGTGATGGAACTCTTGTAGCACCTCATCCTTTAACCCATCGACATTAGGAACAGATAGTCTCCCATCTTTATGAAGCTAACCATCTCAGTTGAGTCCACACTGCTTCATCTCCTTAGACTCTACCCCGTCTTCTATTTTCATCATGATCTCAACTAGTCTAGCATCTCATCTTAGACTAGTATAGATCTGCTCAATCAAAGTAGGTCCGATTGTCAAACTTGCCTACATCTTTGGCTCTAACTTGTAATGGGGTCTGAAGTCATAGCCAAAAGTATACTCCAACTATTTCCACTCTAGTAACATCGCTCCCAAACTAGCATGTCTTCTACTCAAAGCATCAACAGCTGCATTTCCCTTACCGGGCATCTAGGAAATGTCAAAGTCGTAGAAGGTCAAGAATTTCGACCAATGCTTCGACGAGGGTTGAGATCCCTTTGGGAGAAAAGGTACTTTAAGGGTTTATGGTCCACGAAATGATCAAACCTTTCCTCCAATTTATAAAGTAAACACTATTGCTGCCAACTCCAAATCAAGAGTCTGGTACTTCTTCTCATCTGGTTTCAACTTTCAACTAGTGTAAACGACAACGCTTCCCCTATGCATCAACATCGTACCGAGCCAGTACTACAAGCATTTGTGTATATTGTTAGATCTTCATTGCCGCTCGAAATAGTCAATAATGGTGCACTCATCAACCTCTCCTTAAACTTACAAACATGTGTTACACTTCGCATCCCAAATAAAGGTCTGATTATTCTTCGTCAAATTAGTCAACGGCGTTGCTATCTTCAAGAAGTCCTTGAGAAAAAATCTATAATATACCAACAATCCTAGAAAGCTTCTTACATCAGTATCATTCTTGGATGGGTTCTAATCCTGAACTGCTGCCACCTTGGCTGGATCAACTGCGATGCCTTGCTCAAAGACGACATGACCAAAGAATCTCACTTCCCTTCTGTAGAAGCCATGCTTAGTAAAATTTGCTTTCAACCCATTCTTCCTAAAAAAACTCAAGCACAATCCTCAAGTGCATCTTATGTTCCTCCTTCTTCCTAGAATTAACCAAAAGATCATCCATGAACACAAGCACGAATTTGTTCCACTGATCCTTAAAGACGCAGTTCATGAGATCAACAAAGTTTGCAAGAGCATTGGTTAGCCCGAACGCATAACCAACCACTCATAGAAACTAGATGGTGTACAAAATGTGATGATCTACACACTCTTCTTTTCTACTTTTAGTTGGTGAAAATTCATCGCAAGATCAAACTAATAGAACACCTTCGTACCATGGAGCTAATCGAACAAGTCATTAATATGTGAGAGTGGCCACTAGCTCTTCCTCATCACATTATTCAGCTCATAGTAATCTACACATAATCCCACAGAACCATCCACTTTAGTGGCGAACATTACAGGTGCATCCCACTTGGATATGCTCCTATTAATCCTTATTTCAAATTATCATTCACTTACGTCTCCAACTCCTTCTGCTCTTTGGGTATCATACGCCTAAAAGGCATAACTACCGATCTACCAGCTTTTACCAGGTAAATGTAAAACTCAATCTCTCGATGTGGTGGTAACCCAGTCACCTTCTCGAACACATCCAGATACTCTCTCATAATAGGCACAGATGGAAACTCATTATATGGAACCTTGAGCGAATATAGAGAGCTAACCATAACCTATCCTCTAGCAGGCAACCAATCACTATAGTCCATCCCCTTACAGCCCCAAACGAAACTATTGAATCACATATATATGAACTCAAATATGTAAGGAAATTTAGTAGAGAAATATAATTTTAAAATTTTATTATCATGGATGATGAATTAATTCTTATCAAAGTATTTGTTTTGTACCTCCATCTGCACTATTCAATGTGCATGGAAATAGCAAGGATTGTCCAAGCTAATTGCAAAAATGAATTTAATATGGAAGAAATGAGTGATTGTTGGTGAGAAAAAGAAAATGATTTAAGTTGAGGAAGGTAAAACAGAAACTAGGTTTTTTGGGATGGTTGGATTAGTATCATTAACTCTTTGACCAAGAAATAATTTCATTACATTTTCAAATCCTTTTACGATGAGTGGTTCTTGAAGCATAAAAAATAGATATTGTATATATGTTAAAATATGTTTGAATAAGCATAAAAAATGTTTCTTGCATAGACTACAAAGTAAAATACAATGATAATGTATCTATTAATATTGTTGAAAGTGCACATATTTGTGTTAAATTGTACTTTGATTAAGTCTTAGGTAGTTCCATTAATTATTAGATGATCACACATCGTTGTCTAAAAAATGAATTAGAGGAAATTGAACTTTTTTCGAGTTGAGTGCTATTGGAATTATGAATTGATTTACAAATGAAATTATGTTTAGAGAACTTTTGGAATTGTTATCACATAAAGTGTTAGATTTACTATTAGAAGAGTTGAGTAGCATTTCACATGTTGGTATGAGCATCAAGTCTTATAGATGTGTTTCATAACAACTGAATGGTTGATCTTGTGCACATAGGGTAGCAGGGTTCAAAATGTCACATAGTCATATTCGTAATGAAATTGGTTGGTTTTAGAAATAGTTAATAAAAAAATCATACATTATGGACTTATGGGATATGCCAAGAGATGGTAATTTTGGTTATCAGCTTGTAGTTAACCAGTTATATTTTCATAATAAAAGCTTTGATAATACTAATAAGTTTGTACGTGAATTAATGATTCATAATTTATTATTAAGTAAAAATATTTAATAAGTAATGTTAGATGAATGTAGGTTTAAAGAATCAAAGTGAAGTATACAGTGCGCAAACATTGTTATAGAGAACGAGTGGACGCAATTATCGAAACTGGAATACGTTATTTTACAAACTTTTAATGTAGCTATTGTGTTGTTAAGCATATGATTTAGACCTTTTTTCCCCAGTAATTCATGCTAATTTGTAATACGATGGTCATCATGAGCTTCACTGATTATCCACATTTGTTAGTGTTCAACTCAAACAGGACTCTACTTTACCTTAGACTCCTACATTTTCATTTTTAAAAGGATATGAAATAGTAATGCAAGCAATTAAATTGGATACTACCAACATAGAATCAGAAGTACATAGTTTTGGTGGATGTATGTAAAGATGGAAAAAAAGCTTACATACAATGGATTATTATGACTATTATTTATAAATGTTGTACGTAAAATGGTTTTATTTTTCTTAGAAATGATATATGAAATGTAAGAAGGTTCTATTTTTTCTTAAAAATGACATATGGAATGCAAGAAGATTTTATTTTGCTTGGAAATGATATATGAAAATTTGTGACCTTTTCATAAATATTTTAAACATACTACAAAAATTGTTTTTGTTTTTGTTACATTATGTATTTGTGTAAAATAAAAAGTAGCAGCATATGAATACACATCCAGTTTCGATAAGGAGGTACCAAACATTAAATTTTACGGTGATGGAACCGCATCGAACACCACATTAAAATACAATGAATGGTCATCAAATATCGTTTTTCAGTAACCTTCATCCATTTATTCTAATTGTTTATGATTGTGAACAACCATTCTCTAAAGTTTGGGCTTATTGAGGTAAGATTATTGCCAAATAAAAAAATATAAATGACATACCTTAATTGAAACTACTTTAGGAAATAGCTAATCCATCATTTTTTGTTTACCGTGAGCTGTGGTCTTTTATTTATGTTTATTTTGGCACCCTAATTGAAGTTACTTATTTACATTATAAACCCTATTCTAACTTCCACTCATGACATAACAAAGTATAACCGTCAACTACACATCCATTTATGAACCACAAACCGATTAAAACATTTAATACAAAACATAACATAATTAAACACAAAAAACATAATCAAACACAATAGATAATTTAATTAGTAACACAGTCCTTCAATACATATTCTGTTACATAAACATGAATTAAAAGTCCCATATACCAAAATATACACAATATATTCTTATGTAGTTGTCACTATAAAAATATCAAACAACGAGACTTTAACATTCTTCTCCTTTTTACTTATGACAATTAGATAAGTTAAAATTTATATAAAACCAAGTTAGTTTTCCCTCTAAATTTTTACTCCCTTTATTGATATGGCCGTATAGTTTTTTACCCCTTTATCATCGACAAAAGGAAATATTAATCAATAGGAGTTACATAAAAAATTTCAAACACAAACAGAGTACTTTGAACATAACTACTTTATTGTGCAACATCACAAAATTTTCAAAATGATTTTATACCACCAAATGTTTTAACATAATAATTATGAGAACGACATAACACAAGTTGCAAAATACTGCAACCATAGCACACAAGTTTTTATAAAGATACCACAATAGCTCACACAATTACCACTCGAAACCAAGGATGAAAATAAAACAAACCAAAAATGCATGAAACTAAGAAACAAACCATATAACCATCATTGCCTTCTTCATTTACTTCTTCATTTTTTGGAGAATCCCAATTATAAGGGTCGTTACTAGATACTGTAATGACCCAAAATTTAACCCATGATAATTAATTTATTAATTAATTATATAATAAAATAACTTGTGAAATTATCAAAATTGAGCCATGGAAGTTGCATCATTGTGTCCGTGGTAATTTTCCGGCCAATTTCCACATATAGAATGTCAGAATTCGAGCTAAAATGAACGAGATATGAATTGAACAAAATAAGAAAAAAAACAAGCCAGGTTGACCGACTGGTAGACCTAGGCACAAAGGCGGTTTACCGCCCGGTCAACCCGCCTGCTCATTTGGGCGAACAAATGAACGTTCGTTCGTTCGAATATTGTAGATGTGTTTTGCATTCTTTTGCCCCATCTGGTCCTTCCGTGCTTCCATCCGATGGCTCTTCTTCAGCCTATGATGTGGTTGCATCCTATTCCATCTCCAAATCCAACGGTCTGAGATCCACTTCTACCCCTATAAATAGAACACTATGCCTAACAATTTTTTTCATTCTTGATTTTCTCCGCTTGGGTTCACCTTTACAGAAAGGAAAGGAATAATTTTTCAAGGAGAAAATCTTTTAATAAAAATATTTTAATACCCTCAAGTAGATCTTGAAACCCTAAAGGGAAGAGCTAAAGACCAGAATTGAGTGATTGTGATTATTTTAAATTTCTTTAAGTAATTTAAAATAATAGGGTTCCCAAAAAATTTGTTCGACGATGGAATTTCTATCGAATTAGAAAATCATCGACAAATTTTGAAATAAAAGTAACCGTAAGGGCATATCGTATAATTTTAGTACATGGTGAGTATGGGTCGATCCGCAGGGAATTGTTAGATTTTAAAAATATATTTAATCAAATTAACCAAGATTTGAGATGTTTAAGCTAACTACTAGAAATTGCAAAAACTAACGACTACAAAAGTGAATGAAAACTATGAGAACAAATGATAATTTAGAGATAATTCCACTCTCTAGATCATATAGTTCAACAAAATATGAAATCATGATCTCTTTTTTTGGTCATAAGTGAGTTTAAATGATGTGCTTATAATAAGTATGACATATTTGTGCTATTGATTGGCTCACTGTAAGCCATCAAACTATAACACAACTTTTAACTCACTTGTTAATTCTCACGAAAAACGACAATGAAGTAGAAAATAACATCTATTTTAAGCATGCTCTATTAACTATTAGTAAGAAATACAGACCATCAAATTTTAATTTTAAAATCACTTCATTATCGTAATCATATGTAAATGAAGAGGTAATTTTTGCTTGTGATTGTTTAATCATATCCTATTTGTTATGAACAACATAGACTAACAAATTTAACATAAAACAATAAATTACATCAACATTCATTCTTCCATTAAGCCCAAAAAGAGTGCAATAATTATCAAAATGTGGAAGCTATATAACTAGAGAACTTCATTGCCTCTAATTGAAAGGTTTAGCCTCTCATGTGTGTTATCATATCAATACAAGTAGCATACAACATGAAACAAAAAAATGAAAATGAAAGCTAATGGAAAAGAGAACTATTCTACTTGCATACAATTAAAGAAGATCTACACTACTAACATGAAAGTAAATAGACCAGAAAAGATTTGAATTAAATTTGCATAAAAAATTACGTAAAAGAAATGGCTAAGTAGCCATGAAAAGAAAGAGGGCTCCCATTTTATTTTTGATCTAAACAAAACTAAGAGAAGAGAGCCTAAGAAAGACTAAAGAATGGTTACATGAAGCATAAGGGATATTTATACATGTTTTAAAGTCCCAATTCGCTTTTTTGGGAACTACCCAAACTACCCTCGTAGGAAGTTTGGAGGCCAAGTAATCATTAGCATCAAATAATCATCATTTAAGTGTTCATGAAGCTTTAAACCCTATTACTATGTGCATTAGCCTCTAATTTGTACATTAAGATAGACTGGTAGGTGGGGTCCTCCATGATCCATGAAACGAATTATTTCCATCTCCATTCCTTTGTATTCACCCTTGTGCATGCATATATTTTCATGAAACTACTTGTATATGAAGCCAAATTCCTACAAAATAATATAGAAATTTTCAATTAAATTTTCTCAAATTAATATATGCACAAAAATAACCATTTCGCCCTTGGATGAATGAATATGTGACGATTTCAAATAATTTGAATTTTGGTCTAAACATGTTAAAACACCCAACATGATCATTTATTTAAATTAAATAGATTAAATATGGTGGTAAAAATGCATAATAAGTGCACATAAAGGAAGTTTCTATTATGTAATTCCCTACTTTTATTTTAGCATTTTGTACTGGCACTTGAGAGGGATATCTGTACTCTGATTTTTGCTGAGACTATGAGTTTTTATTTATAAGATATATTGAGTTTTGATACATGTATGTTGTATTTGGTATTTGACTTATTTGATTTATGATGCATTTATGAAGTTTTGGTTTAAATAAGTTATTTTGGTTCCGCCGCTTTTACATATTTCTGTCTTGTGAATCTTAGTCTCTGTTCATTTTAATTTATACCTATAATGCACCATGCCTTTTAGTGTGTCCTTTTGAGTATACTAAGGGGTGTGGGGTGTTTAACTTGGTATTAGAGCCTAAGGTTGTAGGATTCCTAAAAACTTGTTTATAAAAAAGTAAAGTATTTTCCAAAAGTAACTTATTTTTAAAAGTAACATATCTTCAAACTAGAAGTATTTTCAGAAAGAAACTCTTATTATAGAAATAGTTTTCAAATATAAAAGTGTTTTTATAGAAATCCCCTCAAAAGCCCAGTTCAATCTTCTTTCGATTCTTTCGAGCCTAAGTTCTCTTTTTCTTTACATAGAATGGCGGATGCCCTTAATCTTCCAAAGGGTATTCCAATCCCAGGCTTGTTTCATAGATACCTACAAGCTACGACTCCAGAGGTGTAATGGCAAGCACCCAATCTAGCACTAGCAGGTGGGAATCCCATCAACCTACCTCTAGAAGCCAATTTCTCTAAGCTATGCAAGGACTTCGCTAATTTAGGAGGCAAGACATTTTCTGGTATGGAGGATTTCATGGAGGCGTGAGTTTGGTTGAGGAGTATGGAGAGGATATTTGGGCTGTTAGAATTGGAGGATCAGCAGAGAGTTTAGCTTGCATCATGGTAGATGAAAGGAGAGGGTTCTTATTGGTGGGTGGTAATTGAGTTGGAAGGAAGAGACGTTGGATGGTTTGTGTTCAGAGAGAGGTTTGAGAGGAAGTTTTTATCACAAGTTGAAGAGAGTGTGTAGTTGGAAAGGTTTATTAGCTTAAAGTAATGAAGTCTTTCAATAAAGGAGTATGTCAACCAATTTAATGAGTTGTCGTGGTTTGGAATGGAGCTAGTGAATACACAGCACAAGAAGGCCATGAAGTTCTCAAAGGGATTGAATCAGCCCCTCCAAGGATTGTTATTGACTCACATGCCGATAGGAGCTACTTGTGAGTCACTGATGGAGATGGCACTTATGACCGATGCAGTTAAGGAAGGAGAATTTTAGGAGGTTCCTAAGTTGGAGAATATAAGAAGCAATGGTGGAAGAACAAGAAGGATAAGAAGAAAGGAGGAGGACCTCAAAAACAGATCAAGAAAAGCGAGAAATGCAATAACTGTGGCCAGATTGGTCATTACGCAAGAGACTGCAAGAAGGAGACAATGAAGGGAAAGTGTTATGCTTATGGGCAGCCTGGTCATCTTAGTAGATTTTATCCCCAGAGGATAGGGCAGAGAGCGAGCGCACCTATAGCACAGATTCAGGCTTTGGATGCAGCACCTTATAACAGCGGATCAGATAGAGGTAGGAACCGTAGAAGGTTTGATTTCTATTTCGGACTTTTCCTATGCGGACTCTTTTTGATTCTGAAACATTACACTCTTTCATTTTCCAACTCCTTGTTTGATTGTTTGCACATAGATATCTCCTTAGTAGTAGACCCCATAGTTGTTTCAAACCCCATAGGAGGATCGACATATTTATCTATGGTTTGTAGGGGTTTAAATTTTTTTATCCTAGGCATAGAATTTGACTGTAACACCTATGTTTTGGGATTTTTGAGGTATGGGATGATTTTGGAAATGGATTGGCTATCCACATATGGAGCTATATTAGCTCACGAGAGGTGATTCGTTAGATTAGAGACATGCATCAGTAGGACTCTCGAGATTTCTTACGACCCATAAGAGTCAGTTATGTTGGGCTTCCTTTATTCCCTTGATTCATCATCATCATATTTAGATTCGATTCCCATCGTCAAAGATTTTCCAGACATCTTTGAGGAGGTTAGGGGACTACCCTCCTAAGAGAGAAATTGACTTCAGGATCTATTTTTCTACCCAGTGGCATTACCCGTAAGGCATATGGCACCTAGGGAAAGGAAGGGATTGAGAAAGCAAATTGATGAGCTTTTGAGAAAGGTTTCATAATAAGGAACATATAGGAATAGGGAGCATCGGTCATCTTCGCTACCAAAGCAAGTGGTTCTCTTCGACTTTGCACTGACTATAAAGGATTGAATAAGCTCATTTAGAAGAACCATTATCCACTCTCTAAGATAGATGATCTTTTCGACCAGTTAGTTGGCTCTTCGGTATTTTTGCAACTTATTCTAGCCATTGGATTTCATCAGCTTAGTGTAGTTGATGACAGCATTGATAAGACCACATTTAGGATCGAACTGTGGAAATCCAAAGAGAGGTAGGCAAAGATTGAGGATGTATAATAGGTTCAGTTGATAAGAAAAGATGAAAACCCCTAGTAGATAATTGCAGAAATTATAATTGTTTCATATAAGTGGATTTAATTGTAGTACCTTAGAATAAATCTAACGAAAGACTTTATTATGGAAATGAGATTTCCAAGGTTTAAAAAATTTACTCCTAAGGTAGTAAGAATGAAAACCCACTTTATGTCTAGTCGAATAAAAAGGGAACGGTTGAAATTAGAAAGCTGATAATATAATTGATAGAATTGAAAATTTTCATTGTCTTTTGGAAAATGAATATGGGGTTTTTGAAAAATGTTATGAAATTTAAAATGGTTTTTATATGATATAAATTTTGTTAAAAGTGAGATTTTTTTTGAAGAATCATAACTTGCTAATTTCTTTGTGGGAAAATAAAGTTTTTAAAATATAAAAACCTAAAGTTTATTAAGTATCGAAAACATAGGTTACAACATTTATCGTTGTACTAGATGTTTTCATGGAAAATAAAAAGAGCATAGACTATAACGCTATTGTTATTGTATGTGGCTCCCAAAGTACATGTTTTTACATAATATATGATATTTACCAGTATTTATTTAAATCCATATATTAGTGTTTTTGAGTTGCAGTAACGGTGTTTTACGCAACGTCCATTTTAACCCAAATAAAAATGTATTTTAAAAGATAATTTTTAAATTTAAAAAAAAAATGGTTTGTAAAGTATACTTATTATTTTTAATAAGTATAATGAAATGTTTTTGCAGTTATGGGAATATTAAAACAGTTTTGAAGATGAGTTTTTCTAAAAGGAAAATGTGTAATTTAGATATTAGAAAATATTCATCACGGAAGAATTACTTTAATCTATTGAAATGAAAAGAGTAATGGTATAATTTTCTATGAAACCAATAAAAATATTTTGTACAAGTTACAAGGAATATATGAAAGAGACATACAAGGTATAAAAAGCACCATATTTTGATAGCCTATTTCGAAAAATATAAAATAAGTTCTTTATAATTTCACATAAACATGAATTCTCTTTTAAAAGGTTCATAGAAGATTTTAGCGTTAATAATTTCTCATTTGAGAAAGTAGTTCCAATATAATATGGTATGAGACCGTTATGTGTTATAAGAAGATGTTTTGAAAACACATTAGGTTATCTTAAAGATATTCTAAAAGAAAATAGTTTGGCGTAAAAGTAAATAAGTGTTTGGAAAACTTAATAAAAGTAAAATATGGAAATTCAAATTTTTACCGAAAACCAAGAAGGTCTTTAAAATAAAACGAGGAATAAGTTTTGGGACGTAGAATTTGAATGTTTTTCCCTCTAGGTTGGGGAATAATGTAAATTCAAAAAGATGTAAGGATGCAAATCTAGAAACATAAATGTTAAGCAACCGAGTATTTTTGAATTTAAGAAGAAACTTAAAGATAATACTTTCAAAGACAAAGATTTTGGGCTTTGATATTTTGAAATTTAGAAGCCTTGGTTTTTGAAATAAAATGATAAATGCCAACAAAACTTTAAAATGTGGAGTGGATAGGAATCATTTCGTAGGTGTGATGGAAAAATGGTAAGGCTATGTAAAGGAAAGCAATGATTACTTTTAGAGATAACAATAGAAGTTTCCGTGGAGTGTATAAAACACAGATGAGAAACTAGGAATGGTACTTCATATGCGTAGGCTAAAGAAGGAAAGTAAAGTGATATTAGTAGGAGACATGTGGTTGAAGATGGGTATTTTTGATTTTGGAGAAATTTGGGAAAAGCACCTTCCTTTAGTGGAATTCCCAATATGATAGTAGTTTTGAAGCGAGCATTGGAGTGGCACATTTCGAAGCTCTTTATAGAGGACCACGCAAGTCGCCTTCGTGTTGATTAGAGTCTATAGAGAGATTGCTACTTGGTCCCGACATGGGTAGGAAGACTTTAGAGAAGATTGGTTTGATTGGGAGAAAATTCGTATCTCATATACTCATCTTTTCGATAATAAGTTTTAGAATCTCCTATTTCCATCTTTAGTTTTGAATAGGCTCTTTCCTTTATTATCCTTTAGGAAGGTATAACTATGGATTCAACCTATGGATGATAAGATTTGGTGTAAACATGTTACTTGAACGTGTTATGAACGATGGATGCAAGTGATTGCAAGTGTTTTCTCGTGGATGCTATGGATGCATATACTTACACTAAGCACTATTATCTCTTAGGGATCGGCCTAACTAGGACACTAGAGCATATGCATATGAATGTATGCGCATTTGCATTTTTATTTATTTTCCATGGTTGTTATAAATGGATGATTTTCACATGGTTTTTGCATTTGAATGATGTTTGTATCACGCATATAGAATTACCAATTATCATTAGGAAATTTTCGCATTCATTTGAATGCATGGCACAGACATGATTGCATAAATGGAGGTTAATTGAATCAGTGGACCACCTAATCTTTTGTATTAGTTAAGGACATTTACACTACATTAAATGCATAAGTATCATAAATTGCATTAGAAAAACTTAAGGACAATGATTGAATGGGTTGATGATTGAGTAGTTGGTTGTAGAATTGGATGAAAACATTTAGTACATTCTTTTGTCTTTAGAGATTTCGGGGACAAAATCCCTTAAGGAATGTAACAACCCAAAATTTAACCCATAATAATTAATTCATTTATTAATTAGATAATAAAATAACTTTGTGAATTTATCAGAATTGAGCCACGTGAGTTGCACCATTGTGTCCATGGTAATTTTTCGGTCAATTTTCATATAAGAACGTTAGAACTCGAGCTAAAATGAATGAGATATGAATTAAACAAAATAAGCAGAGAAAAAAAAGGCTAGGTTGACCGACCGATCGACCTGCCACAAAGGCGGTTGACCCACGCGCCCATTTGGGTGAATGAATGAACGTTCGTTCGAATGTTGTAGATGTGTTTTTCATTCTTTTGCTCCATCTGGTCCTTTCATGCTTTCATCCGATGGCTCTTATTCAACTTGTGACGTGGTTGCATCCTATTCCATCTCCAAATCCAACAGTTTGAGATCCACTTCTACCCCTATAAATAAAACCCTAGGCTTTTTCTCATTCTAGATTTTCTCCGCTTGGGTTCGCCTTTTTAGGAAGGACCCTAAAAGGAATATTTTTCCAAGGATATGATCTTTTTAATTAAAATATTTTAATACCCTACAAGTGGATCCGAGAAGGCCAAGGGAAAGAGCCAAGGACCACAGGTGAGTGATTAGTAATTATTTTAGATTTTTAAGTAATTTAAAATAATAAGGTTTCTAATAGTTGTAGTTTTTCTACGATTTTGGAAATACCTTTTTATCAGTTATTTTCAGTTTTAAATTTATTTTCAGTCTATTTCTTTTTAGCTATTCTTTTCATTTATTTATGGTTTATTACTGTTAGTTATAGATTTTCCATTTATTTAGAGTATTTATAATTATTTACTATTATTTACGTTTTATTTAAGTCTTTTCTACGATTGGGATTTTCTTCTATAATTGTCAGTTTCTTTCTATTTTTTCTTTTTAACGCGAATGGAATAAAATTTATTAAAACACAAATATGGATTAAATAATAAGAATACTGAAATTTTAGAGAACATGATGTAAAATGTGAAAACTGTAATAAATTGGAATTGGACTGAATTTAATGTAAGGCATAGTTATAACTTTTAATTATGACTAAAAAGTGTAAATAGTAAAAATGGCTTCTTTTTATACTTAGACCTTGGGTCAAGTTAATAAGAAATATTATAACGTAGGTCATAACATGAAAAAGAACAGGAAAGAGGCTTATTTTTAGACTTAGAAATAAATCTTAGCAAAGACAGTAAGGATAACCATAGAGGCTTATTTAAATAATTTATTCTAAGTTAATAAGCAAATATAACAGAAATAACAGAAGAGGCTTAATTAAAAGACTTATATTAAGTTAGTAAGCAAAGATAGAAGTAGGACCCATAAACAATAACATTCCCTTTAAACTAGGATCAATGGTTTCACAATAGGTGAGGCTAAGCATGACTCTTTCAGAGTAGGACTGATGGTCTCACAGTAGGCAAGGCTGGGCATAACCCTTTCAAATTAGGACTGATGGTCTCACAGTAGGTTAGGTGAGGCTGGGACATGCTTATGCTAACTAAAGTAACTAAGGGGCCAACAGATAGATGTTCAAATAAGGGGATTAAGGTATGAAGGAGCAACATATAGTGTGAGCCTAACGGTGGTCGTGCGTGCGACCTCGGTGCAGGGATATAATTCACTATTGAGTTCCAAAGCGCTAGCAGGTGTCTTTTTGCCATGGGACTCATAGGATGGGACTAACTTACCGTGGCACAATAGAGATAGAAGGCCGATCAAAGGGTAGAATTAGGATTTTTATAGGATTAGTAATTCAGCCTTATCAAAGTAGCTAACAAAGACTATTGCAAACAATCAAAGTTAATCAATTACATTAATTTAGTAATTCGTATTTATTTCTAGCTTATTTCTTTTTCTTCCTATTCTCTTTGTTTCATTTTATATATGCTAGAATTATTGTAGAGTCTATTACTTTTATCTTGCTTAAAGACTCTAGTAATTACTATTACTTACCAAACTTTTAGTCTGACTCACTCCTCTATTTTTCCCCTTTTCCCCCATAGGAAATCAAGGGAGTGGATAGTAGATTGCAGTTGCTCGGGATTTTCTTGGAGTAAGTTTCTATTATGTATTCCCTACTTTTATTTTAGCTTTTGTACTGGCACTTGAGAGGGACATCCGTGCTCTAATTTTTGCTGAGACTATGAGTTTTTATTTCATAAAATATATTAGGTTTGGGACATGTATGTCATATTTGGTATTTGACTTATTTGATTTATGAAGCATTTATGAAGTTTTGTTTTAAATAAGTTATTTTAGTTTCCGCTGTTTTTACTATTTCTTTCTTGTGAATCTTAGTCTATGTTCATTTTAGTTTATATCCACAATGCACCGTACCTTTTAGTATGTCATTTTGGGCATACTAAGAGGTGCGGGGGTGTTTCAAATACTTTATCTTTAAAAGAAGAGGACGATTTCGATGTAGATGGTGAGTGCAAATGATTTTCTTCTAGATTTTATCTATATAGCATATCGATTTATCCACTTTACTCTCAATTCTTGTAATAGTGGCCTCAACTCTTGTCAAACGCCGATCAATCTTGACTTGATTCTTGGAGAGAGTGACAAAGGAATATCTTGTTAAAGAGTCGATTCAAAGTTCAAGTATTGTATCATCATCCTCAAATTTTTCTTCTTGCTGAGGTGAAGGTGGTATCGTAGCTTTAGTCGGTGAAGCACTCATGAAGAGGCTCTATGAGTTCGCCCTTTCTCAAATGTCATATGTCACTCATCATGAGGGGGAAGCTTCATCAACTTAAGATTTTTTGCTTTGAGGGTATTGACGGTAGCTAAATTTCGAATCGGGAAGATTGATTTCAAAATAGTATAAGATACACATTATATACTCCACATAATGAATTTTATTTGACTTACGGTTATGGAAGGTACACATATCGTCCATGGTACATTTCCCCAATTGATTTGAGGTTCCGCATACAATACCTATAGTGCTTGATAGTTGTTTTCATATATAACATCATAGCTCCCGATCCTTGGTAAGATAGTGTGAGTAAAAATTCAGTGGATAATTTCGCTTTAGGGCAAAAAGATACGTCTTTTAGATCCCTAAAGTCATCAATAAGAAAAATGTGACTAGTCATATCTCCACCATAATCATTAAAGGCATTTCTTCCAATTCCTCTCCGTCCATTTGGCAATGTAAAATCATTCCCAGCCTTAGTACTAGTATAACAATTCTTACTTTTCAAACTAAACTCTACATGATATCTTTATTTGAGTGAGGTTTATGAAAATCTAAATTAAGATTTGCATCAGTTTTTTATACCAAAAGTTGAATGATCTTTAAGTTGATTAATGTCTCTATTCCACGATCTTCGACGAACTCAAATGGCATATCAACCGAAATCTTCCATTTTCGCAAATGATCCTTCAAAGACTCACATATTCTTCATTTTATGAAAACGTGTAACAATAATGTCACTGTGAAGCCAATGCTGAATTTGAGTTTTAGTTGGCTCATTGCAGGTGGTAGAAGCACTTTCCTTTCATTTCGGTCCCATAATTTTAAGATTTGATAAAAAAATGAATTTTTGATTTGGTGAAAGTTAGGGAATTTTAAAAGACATATGACCGACGACGATGAAGGGAGCTTTCTTACAGTAGTAGAGATAGATATTGAACAGGTGTGATTGAATTAATATGGTAGATGCATCAAAAGTTGTGTCTTTTGACCAACCAATCGTTTTAAAATAAATGCCTGTATACTTACCAATCGATTGAAAATAAATAGCTTGTCGAATATTTTAACTATTAGTTAATGGATTTTCAACCGGCAAGGAAAGTGTAAAATTGGGGTAATTTAGGCGACTAATAACTTTCATTCAGTCGACTATTTATTATTTCAGTCGACCGAATGTATATGTTAGTTTGTTGAAATTAATAGAATTATTAAAATTTATAAAATTGGTTCCAGTCCTTGATAATGTTGAACTAATCCGGGTAATGTTGAAAATTTTAATTCCTACAAAGGTATATACAAATGGTTTGTTGCAATAGTCTTGATCAATCCACCTTCTTAAGCAAGTTGTTTGTATATGAAGTGTGAAGATACAAAAAAAATTATATGTATTTATACTATAGATGACAACTTATGTATAAAGATATATCTACTTATTTTTCGAAGGTTCTGACACTTTGAAGGATAAGCAATCCTATGAATTTGGTTCGTATATCTTAAATGGAGGATTCATTGTAGGAGGCTCCTTTTTTGATGTGAACCATATCTTTTGTTGGTGATCGACTATAGAATTTCATTATTTTTTGTTTAATGAAGTTGACGCGTTCACCTTGTCTGCACTGTTCCCAATACATCTCCTTTTGAAGACCCAAGCTTTTATTTTGATAGCGACGTAGGTTGACTATACAGTAATCATCAGAAGCTATTACCACTCCTTCAAATTTAATGGATGTTTTTAGTTTCTTTCCTTTTGTGGTATATCCGGTATGTGGATCCGCTAGAGGGGTTTAAAGATTTATGGTACGAGAGGCATTTTTCTTAGGTGTGTTGAAGGTGATTGAGGAAGAGCTCGAAGATTTATCAAGAGCCATTTTAAAATAGTATGAAAGCTTTAAGGAGATTTACAAGACAATGTTTATTTGTGTATTAAAAAATTTCAGCCAGCTTATATACTTGCATGGTAAGTATTAATAGTGTTAAAGTATATATGGTTGTAATTCATTTAACCATTAATTTAGGCTATTTATACTTATGGTAATAATATAATATGCTATAAATAGATTGGATTTTGTTCTGTAGAATTTTAAAATTATGTATAATATATTTAGTTATAGTATTTAATAAAGTAGCTCTTTCAGCAAAACTATTACATGTCCATGTCGAAGTTTAATAAACGTATTTTCATTTAGCGGTTTTGTAAAAATATCAGCAATTTGATTTTCAAATGTTATAAACTCTAATAAAACTATTTCCTTTTCAATGTTTTCTTGTAAAAAAATGATGTTATATATCTATGTGCTTTGTATGTGAATGGTTTATTAGAATTTTTGATAAGTTTATAGTGCTTGTATTACCACAGAAAATCGATGATTTTTGTAAGTAAATTCCAAAATCTTTAAGTGTTTGTTGCATGTATATGACTTAAGCACATGCCAAAGCAGCAGAAATGTGTTCTGTTTCACATGTCGATAATGAAACACAATTTTATTTCTTATTAAAGCATGATTGTCCGATGAAGTGGCAACTATCCCTCGTACTTGTCTATCCATAAGACATCCTCCAAAGTCAGCATCGCTGTATGATACTAACTCGAAAGAACATTCTTACGGGTAGAAAATTCATAATCTTTAATGTTTGTTATGTAACATAAAATTCGTTTCACCGCTTGCAAATATCATTCTTTGGGATTTGATTGAAAGCGTGCACATAAGCAAACACTCATCATTATGTCAAGATGACTAGCGGTAAGATATAATAGTGATCCTATCATACTTCTATATAGTTTTTGATCTATGTTTTTACCGTTTCGTCTCTATCTAAATGTATTGTAGTACTCATAGGTGTCGGTTTATTGATGTATTTTACGTACTAAGACATTTAAGTAATTTATTATAGTATTTTTCTTGATTAATGAAAATACCTTTGTTTAATTTGCAAATCAAGAAAATATAAGAGTTCTTCTATATGAGACATCTCAAATTCACTTTTCATTATTTCTGAAAATTCATTACATAATTTTTGATTTGTTGAACCTAAGATAATATGATCAACATATATTTGTATAATTAAAATGTCTTTATTTTCTCCTTTAATAGAAAGTATTTGGTGTATTTTTCCTATTTCAAACCCAAAAACTATAAGATGGATTTTTAGTCATTTATACCAAGCATATGGTACTTGTTTTAGACAGTATAGAGCTTTCTTAAGTTTATACACACGATCAAGGAATTTTTCATATGAAAATAGTGGAGTTGTTCTACAAACACATTATATTTAATAAACCCATTTAACAATGCACTTTTAACATCTATTTGATACAATTTAAAATTATGATGACAAGTGAATGCTAATAAGATACATATTGCTCCTAGTCTAACTACGGGAGCAAATGTTTCTTTATAGTCTATTTCTTCGCCTTGATTATAACCCTGTTGTAGCATCCCCCATTCCGAGGCTCGAAAATAAGTTCTGTTGATGTTGTAGTCATCAATAGTATTATTCTTCGGTGGCAATATGTGGTTATATTAATCATATCAATAACATCCGAAGCATATGAATATAAAAAATAAATTCAAACATTTTTCACAAATCAAACTTTCATTACATTCTAGAAATAAGATTTTCACATTCGTTATATAATTTCATTCGTTGCATACGTTCAAAGAAAATATAACAATTAAAAATACTCCAATAGTGGCATATGAAGATGCCCTCTTGGTTGATCAGAGTTTAATACTTGACAGTTATAAATTCTATCATTATATCCATTCAAACATAACATAAGCTTTAAAGAACACAATGGAAATAAAAGCTCCTAACATTAGCTAATTTGCCTCCTATACGTCTATGAAAGCTTATTCGTCTAAGTTGAAAATCCCTACTCTCAACCTACACAAATGAGTACCCGAGAGTTTACGGGGAATAACAAAAACTTTGGATCAGACAAAAGTCTGGTGTGAATCATCTCGAACCAAAATAAATATCTAGTGAGACCATGCCACCGAGCGACATGGGATTTCCCCTTACTAATATCTTATCCAAATATGTCAATCATAAATCATGCAGCTATAACCATAATGGCTAGAACAAACATAATATGACCATATGTTTACATGTAACCTGGGTAAGTTTAAATAGTCTGTCATCCTAAGATTATGTACATCTGAAATTTACCCTTCCCAACAATAGACTATCTGTTTCGAATCATAGTTTTCCTAGATTCACCATGAGAATAATGGATTTGTAGGCCAACCAATAACCTCCTAGGCTGACTTGGGCCAAAACATAACTAGATGTCCAAAAATCTCCTAATATGTATTAAGAATAAAACAACTTAATAATCAGGTGAGCATATAAAGCTATGAGTTCCTTCCTATTTGTAAACATCCTTTTAGCCCCACTATTGACAAAGCCCTACGCATTGGAATCACAGACCTTTACCAATTGGGGGCTAACGGTTGAAACATAAGGCACGTGATCCTACACAAGTCCTACCTACACATGGTTTTTAAATTATTGAGTCATATATTTTGATTAGTTCAGAGCATCCTAACACAATTGATCTATCTAATCTCCTAGATGCAATTCAACTCACTTAGGAGTTTAGTCTAACCATACTCACTACTGGAACAAACTAACTAGTAATTCTACCCCCAAATTCCCAAGATGCAGTGTTGGGTCAAGAATTATGAGTATAACAACGATAAAATATATAAATTTAACTGATCAACTAGTAACAAAAATATATACAAATTCACTCAGTAAAACATGATCAATCAATAGTTATGTACACAATAGAATTACTTAAAATTATATAACATTTTCCACTGTCAATCTTTACACAAAAAAGGACTAAAAAAACATTTATTTTCTTGAAACCTTTTATCTTTTACATTGTTAAACCACTTAAAATTATTCTTTAAAACAAGAAAAACTTCGCTCATTACATAGCCAAAATCTTATGCCAAAGCACTAACATAAGTCTAAACTGATAGCGTACGGGAAAACTTCGCCTATTATTTAGCCAAAATCTTGCACCAAAGCACTAACATAATTCTCAACCGATGGTATCAAACTGGTCGTCGTAAGTCTAAACCTATGGCATAAAACCGATCGTCATAAATCCAAACTGATGGCATAAAAACAGGTTCGTCATAAGTATAAATTGATGGCATAAAACTAACCGTCAAAAGTCTAAACTGATGGCATAAACACTAATATGGTAGGTTTAAAAAGGATGGCATCCACAAAGGATGGCATTAACAAAGGATGGCATCAACAAAGGATGATATCAACATTGATGTCGTGGGTCTAGCATAAAGTTGATGTTGTAGGTGGCATTAACAAAGGATGGCATCAACAAAGGATGGCATCAAAATTGATGCCCTAGGTCTGGCATCATCATTTATATCGTAGATGGCATCAACAAAGGATGGCATCAATAAAGGATGGCATCAACATTTATGTCGTAGGTCTGGCATCAACATGGATGTCGTAGGTCATCAGCCAAAGGGTTGATGTGACGACCCACATTTCGAAAGGTTTAAATCAACAATAGTCCACATATCTCCAACTTAAACAATCCAAAATATAGATAATAAATGGGGTTAATTAAGAAAAATAAGAAAAGAAGAAGAAAATAACATATAATCTCGCAGCGGAATGACAAAATATAATAATCAAATAAACAGTTCATGAAGCTGTTTGCTATACCTTTTATTATAATTCATACAACATTTATCAAAGTTATATATAGACAACAGAAAAATGAAATAATACAGCAGAACAACAATGATGGAATAATATTAGCAATAATATACCCAATCTTCGTCTTCGTCCTCCAGAGAATAATCTTCAACAAGCTGAAAAACTCAAGACTGGCCCGAGCGTAATGAAAGACAAAACACTCGAGTCAGGACTAAAATATCCTTAAATAAGTCAAATGAACATCGCATATAACATGAGTGTGATAGCGTCAGAGATGTTCATGGGATTTAACATCTCCTATCCAATGTATAACGTGCGTGCAATGACTCAAGAGATGTTACAGGATTTTCCATCTCTTAAGAATCCATCAAAATATTTACATGTAGTAGAATACAAAACATTTATAATGTCTAATCAATAAAATAAATATTTTTATTAGCGTTAAGGCTTTACATTAAACCCCCTTAACGTGTTTTTGAGCATTGTTGTGTAGTTTGCATTTGACACCACCAGCAGCACGTCGGTAGTTAGGGATGCGCCGTGATACGACAACACTAAACCAAAATCATACGGATCTCGTATAGGGATAAAAGTATGATAAGGCACGTTAAGAAAGGTAGGATACTACCACTTTACCTTTCCCGGCTAGTGGTAACACATCATAGCCAGGATCGCCCACCATGTCCAATCCTATAAATCGGAGGGTGCACACTAATCAATCATTATGTAAATGATGGTAATATGAAGAAGTGCGTCCGCTCGGGGTAGCTAACCCACTTGGCTGGTACGGCTGCTGTTTTAGTCATTTCAAATTGCCACAAGTGCCAATCAAATCCATCATCATTCTCTTTCTTCAAATCCTGCAAATGATGCCAAATCTAACCACTTCGTTTGGGATCATCACTCCATGTACACTGTTGTTAAAGTTGTTCCGGTATCGATAGAGAGTATACCCATATCTGGACCCGGACTATTTAACAAACAAACGTCATTTTACACACTGTTTGGTACTTTTACATTTCGGAAACAATTCGTATCTAATATCAAAATATCATATTAGCTTCAAAATCAAATTCATTTCGAAATCATAATATTTACTCGAAATATACCATTTCATTTCAAAATCATTTTCGTCTTAATATCTCGATTACAGTTCCAATTCAACTTGAATTTGAATTTTCATTTGGCTTATATCTTCAATTTAACCCAATTCGTATTTTAAATCCTTGATTTCAAAATAAGCATTCCACCCTTGACCAATTTGAATTTTTGAAAAATAGTTTGAATAGTTTTACAATAGTTTAAATATTTAAAATATTTAAAAATAGTTTAAATGGTTAAAATACTTAAAAATAGTTTAAATGGTTAAAATAGTTCAATATAAAATAGTTTAAGCAATAAAATGGTTTGTATAGCAAAATAGATTGGAAAATCCAAAATAATTGGAATATTTAAAAAGATAGTTTTGAATAGTTTATATCAAAATAATTTATTTGGAAATAGTTTCAAAGTCAAACTGATTAAATTTCTAAATTTTCCAATTCAAATCACTTTTATATTTCAATTTCGATTTAATCGATTCAATTCCGATTTCAGGTCGAATTTCACTTCGATCCAAATTAATTTCGATGTCACATTCAAATTAATTTCGATTCCAATTTCAAATTAATTTCAATTACAATTCCAAAATAATTTCAATTTCAATTTTTGAATCATTTCAATTTTTATCAATTTCGAGTTCGATTTCCAAATCATCGATTCAAACACTTAGATCAATTTTATTTCAATACCCAATTTGAAATCCAAATCGTCAAATATAATTCAATTTCCGAGCTCAATTTCAAAATAGCTCGATTACCATAAATTCAATTTTCATTTTCTTAAAATCAAATCATTTAAATAAATTTCAAATCAAAAATTTTAAAGTCCTTCAATTTAACCCATCCGGTTTCGTATATAATTTTATATCTTATGGCCAAGTGATCAGTTATTTCAACTTAATTTTTGGGATGGTTATATATCATTTCAATCCAAATAACAATGTCACAGGTATATATCATTTCAATCTATTTCTTAATTTATTCGAAATAACTCAATTCACAATTTTATATACTTAAATAATTTACCAGTGATAATAGGATATATATATATATATATATATATATATAAACCTATATAAACATCCAATCATCTAAATAGTCAATTAATAGCATCCATCATAATCAACATCTAAATTAGCCAATAATTCACAACAATTTCATAGTTATCCATATCAGTTATTTTACTGGCAGTTAAATTCCAATTTCAAATTTAACCGTCAATCTTAATTTTCAACAGTTAGATGAGTGATAATTAAATTTATCAAGCAACGATCAATAAATTTATATTACATCATTATTTTGAATTTAACTTGCATAAAAATATTCTAGTACTTGTGAGCGTTAAAAAACACTCATCTTGATTTTTGTTATTGATTCCGTGTTTTGGTTCATCTAAAATCAAACAGGCACTTGATTTTTAGAGGGAAATTCCAATAGCTCAGATCTCGACCAATCCATTTACATGTCGAAGGATTCGTCAATACAAATCCAACGCGATTGACCGCATTTGATTTGGATCTAAAATGAACGAGTTATGAAATTTATAAATATTAGGATATTATCAAAAATTTATATAAATAAATTACCATCTTTATATTATTTTCATTACCCACATAGACTACAGCCCGACCCAACTAAGAAACATCATCTTCCCCAAACCTTCCCCTTGTACACGAGAAAATCCACAGCTTTGGCCTAAAACGTGTACGTGCATGAACCATCGACGCCTCCAACGATCCATTCGACATCGCCACCATCTTCCTCTCGGTAATCTCGAGCAGCCCGTACCAATGATTTTAAGCTCGAACTCACCATAAATATCACGACACTCAACCGCTCCCTCCGAGCTGCTATAGGTCGCGATGACCATCTCGATGCCATGCTCTATAAAAATCATCCCTTCGAAACTTCCCGATCTTCTAATCCCGAATTCCAACTTGATATTAATGATTAATGCTCGAATCACCGCAAAACCCAAACCCTAGATCCCCTATGGCATGACCATCACCTAAGAAAATGATCGAACACCTCTCAAGTTATTCCAGATCAAAGCTTGAATCAAAACTTGATTTTTAAAATTATTTTGGGATTTTTCCATTTTGTATTTCACGAGATTTGATTTTTTTTTAAGATCACAATTTTTTTCACCGTTTGTTTGAAAATGAAGAGAGGACAATCACATTATAAAGTGAAAAATGGGTACGATCATAGGGCGGTTATTTTCAGAAAAAGAGTGCTGATGGAACATTTCTGTGGCTGATGTGAATGCAGGGTCAAGTTCATATATATATATATATATATTAAATTTTCAAAATATCTCACTGTAATTTCTGGATCCCAATCGATGCATGCTGCCAGATGTTCACAATGTTATACCCTTATTCTGAATGCATTGAAACAACTTTTGAGTTCCAATTTGATCATATGGAGAAGATAGCTGTTTGGACCCAATTATTAAATTGAAATTTTGACATTAAATTCAATGGTTTTTATCCCTTACGACCATAACTCCAAACGCTATGAAATTTGAAATCCGATAACGATACACTATTGTGTTTCGTTGAAATATGAGACTGTGGCCAAAATGGCTATTTTTACTCGATAATTAAAATATAAAATTTTCAAATTTTAAATTAGTCACTTAAATTCAATTTTTAAGTGTTAACAATCTTTGTAACGACCCGGTATTTCCAACCATTCGCATCAACACATGTCGGACTTGAATTGCTCAAAATACCACGTTGCAAACAAAAATTTGGCAATACCCAGCATAAACAGTAAATAAATAATCACAGATCACAGACACGGAGTAATATAATGCAGCGGAATAGACAAATAGTAGTTCATGAAGCTACTATATAAACATCAGAGTTAGAAAGAAAATACAACAGAATACCTCATATGTAGTGAACTCTCTAGTACGAGCAGATGACTTCTCTGAACCAATCAACTGGAAGGGCTGAAAGGGGAATCGATAGTGGGATCCCTAAACGAAGCTCCAAACTCCGAAGGTGAGTCTCAAAAGCTGTATCACTCAGTCTGACCCAAGCGTAAAGAAAAACACAAAACACTCGAGTCAGGATTAACATTCTTATATCAATAAATCCAACTCAAGTGAAATATCAACTGGAATAAAAGTAACTCAAAGGATGTTTGGGATAACCATCCTCTAAGGATCTGCAGAACTATCTACAAGGTGGAAATATACACTATGACATCATGGTCATTCAAATTAATTTATACTTCAAAACCAAAATATCATTTCCCTTTCAAATATATATATTTTCCAAAATAGTATATATAATAAATAATTTATAAAGTAAAGTATTTGAAATTTCCTCAACTACACAAATTGATTCCGATCAACTCAAATTCCAAATTCCCATTTATTCAAAGCTCAATTCATTAATTCAATTCAGTTCTAAATAACCATTTAAACTTTCGATATATTCAAAGCTTTAATATTCAACATTTTTAAAGTTCAATCTAGCAGTTTCATATAGATCTTGATTTAGCTTCATTATTATTTAGTCAGGAAATATCCACTTAACAAGTTCAATATCACTTAAATAGCCTTAGATTACATTTTACAAAATATTTCCTTAAATTTATTTAAACTTAAAATATATGTAACAACCCGGTATTTTGCGTCGATTTACAATCGACATTAAACGATTAATATTGACACAAATTTCCATTTGAAGTTTTTAAATTTGAATTAAAATTCTTTTATAAAATTGTTAAAAAGGTTGATGGGTTTAAAAATTAAATAGTGGTCCTTTTATTATTGGGCCGTAAAAATTTACATAGGTAAAAACCCGTTCCCCTCCCCCTTTATCAATTTTTCATTCGTTCACCAACCCTAACCAAATCACGAAAATAATGGCGGCCGTTCCTTTCGTTCTCTCTGCTCTGGAAATTAGGACTTGAAGTCGCCGGCTTTAATTCGATCGATCCGGTGATGTTTTGCGTGTCGCCTTGATCGATTGATTCCTCGTAGCTTGCTCCAGCTGCTTCGACTTGTGAGAAGGTAAGTGACCATTCGCTCACATCTAATTCATCTCGCGTTCGACTGTTTATTTTTTTTTGAATGTCGAAATTGTTTTGATGATTCCTAATCACCCACGGCTTCAGTTTTTGTGACTTCCATCACTTGATTTTGGGCACTGACTTGTTAATTGTAGGCCGAGACACTTGTGTTGGCATTATTTGAAACTGCTACACATTCGAACCCCTGTCACTTGATTATTTTGGCCTCCGGACTTTGTTAATGTTCTTTATGTCTGCATCTTGACATGTTGTATACTTTCTAACCTGATAGCATTTTTGTCTCAAGCATACTCGTTGCACTTCCTCATTTTAGTTGTAGCTTGATACTCATGTCTAGTCTTCATTAGCCCGTGTGCTTGTTTGTGTGTTGTATCATGATGCACTTGTTGTCTTCACTAATGCATGGTTTTAGTCTTGTTTCATGTTGCAGCTGACTTGTGTCTGCATTGTGCTTATTCATGATGCTGTGTTGTGACCTTTCTTTCTCTGGCACACTTGTGTACCTGTTCAGGTTCACAGTGTTTCATACTGCTACTTGGTCTGATTTGTATCACTTGTGTCTTGAGCTTCTGGCAAGTATTTTAATGTTGTCACTGTGTTTCTTTTGATCTGTTATGTTGGAAGCAATTTTATTCTTCTGGATGCACTTGTCTTGATGCACTGAACTTGTTTCAGTAGTTAGTTCGAATTGTTGCTGTTCCCTGGACATGAACTTGATTGTTACACATCTTCAAACCTTCACTTGGTTCTTGACTTAGTTTCTGTTGGTGCCTGGTTTATGTGAACACATTTGTGTTGCATTGCATTGATGATTTTGGTCACTCTATTGCTTCATTTGCCACTGAGTTGCACTGAGTTGCTGGTCTTTGTAGTTGCATTAACATGTTGTGGCCTGTACTGCGACTCGAGTTTTCACTGTCATGTGCTGCTATTTGTCTCCTGTTCATTTGTATCATCTGCCTTGTGCATCTGACTTGATTTTTGCAGTTGCCATCCCTGTCCACTCTAATTCATTGTGCAGTTATGTGTACATATATATGTACGTTGCTTCATTTGCTTAGTGCATTGCTCACTTTTCTGACCTTTGCATTCGTGAAACTGTTTTGTCAAAATTGTCGTTTCATGTCTGGTTCGTGTGTACTTAGTTGGGCTTCTTTTTGGTCAGCCTGCATTCCATGTTGTATATTTGATTATTTGACCTTGTACACTTATGTTGCCCTGGGTTGAACCGTAATTCATTTGGGTTTGACCTTGTGCCCGGTTGTGTACATCGTCACTGTAGTAGCAAGGCAGTGCATGCAAGCGTGAACTGCAGCCACACGGTATTCATTGGGTACATCGTCACTATCGTGGAAAGGCAGTGCACGCAAGCATGAACTGCAGCCACACGGTATTGGTTTTGGTGTTATTTCTTTTGCTTTTGATTTATGGATCTATTTCGTACTCCATATGTTGTAGTGGCGAGGCAGTATACGCGTGCGTATACTGCAACCCTACTCGTGTTGACCTTTTAATTGATGTTCCAATTGTTTTGAATTGGTTCGCGTTATATTTACCGTTATCCGATTTCTTATTTAAGAATCGGATAGGTAAATTTATTTCTGTGTCTGTCATCTATTTATTATTTAATTATTATTGCTTCTGTGCATTAATAACTGAGTTTGAATTAGACTGAACCGAGTATTATTTTCTTTTGAAATTTAATACTCGGGTCAGGCCGAGTATTTTCAGGTTGTAGACATTCTGCTTTGGGATGCTGCTTGAGCTATGAAGACTTTTCATATCTTTTGGAGTTGTCGAGTCATAGCATAGGTTGATATGTATTCATGTATATTAGTCGATAATGTACTTGTATATTTAACTTCCTGAGTCGACTGTTGTTGTTGTATCACATGTACCGTGTCAAATGTATTGTAACTGACATCAGTTATTATATATGTATATGAGATTTTCTGTTTCATCTGTGTTCCGCATTCATATTATCTGTGTTATTAGTTTATATTTTGTCCTAGACTATTATAGCCACTGTGTAGTAGCTTTGAGTTTGCATCGGCATGTCGGATTTCCTCCTGAAATGAAATGCACATTTTTACTATCTGACATATCGGTGCTCACACAAAGCAATTACATGGATGGTCGCTCCTCAACAGCCTTATTCTCCATGCTAGTCGACAGCACTACACCGTAGTGTTCTTGGCTAGTGTGGGTATAGAGGTGGGGCGTCACAGCTTGGTATCAAAGCCTGGGGTTTAGAACAAATATAAAACGTAACTTAGATAGTACATGTGTTACAACTATTTGTCGATGTTTTCTCTCTCATCTTTGCTTAAGATCATCTTTGATTTGTTAGGTATGAATTCCTAACTCTTATTCATGAGGATTGCTGCTATTCTCTATTGCACTTGCTCATTTCACTATGCACTGCTAAGTATCATTGTGTATATGCTTTACCAAGTTGCATATTGCTGCAACTCGTACCTACTTCGATTCGAACTCGCATTGTTTATTCGAACTGCTGTATATATTGCATATCTCTGATTCATCTCTGTCTGTTTATCCGACATATTGCATTTCAATTGTCGACTCTGTCTGTTTATCCATGGTTCGTTGGCTTTCATGTGCCTCTCTCTGATAGTTTTAAAATTTCTTTGGTATAAAAGAAATTGTCTTGGACTTTGCCTGGTCGATATCGACATTGACTTGACTTTTACTTTTACTAAAGTCATTCAAGCATTTATGCTCGTTCTGCTTTGTTTTTCCAATTGTTGATCGATTCTTCTTTTCGATTAGTTGTTATCACCTTTGTCGACTTTGATAACTTCTATTTCAGGAATTTTTGGGTATTCCTACTTTGATGGATTGGAATCGAATTCTTCGGATTTTATTCACGTCTTCGAATGTGAATCTTAGTGAATTGATTTGGTTTTTGAATTTAATCGATTCTTGATTATTTCCCGATTTGTTGCTATTATTTATTAGCAACTTTAATGACCTTTTCTTCGGGATTTTTGTGAACATACCTTTCGATGAATTCAGTATCGATTTCTTTGGATTCTATTCACGTCTTCGTATGTGAATTCTTGTGATTGATTGTTTCTACAATCATTTTTGTGATTTATCACTTTAAAAATATAAAGGTTTCAATACTAGTAGTAAATATCAAAACTCTTTTATCAAAATGTTTTCAACTCTATTTTCAATACCAAACTCGTTTTTAAAACCGTTTTCCAATCTATTAGTATATACAAATCTTTATTTCACTCGTATGAGAAATCTAATTAAACGGCTTAGTAAAACAAGTGGTATGAAACGCTTGCGTTTACTTCGTCGGCTAATTCTTGGACTTATTCGATTGAATCTCTTGTGATAATTTTCTAGTGACGATCTACAGTTTGTTCGTAAATATTTAAGTTAAGCTAGTGGTTATGGGACATGAAGCTAAACTTTTATATTTACTAACTTAGTGTAATTGAAACTTCTCGTTGATCATGACGATCATTTTTACGGTTAGACTAGGCCTCATCGGTGTGATTTCGTCTCACACATATCTCTTGGGCTTTGAGGATTGTCTAGACACCATTTGTGTGATTTCGTTCACACATACCTTTTCGGTTAGACTAGGCCTCATCGGTGTGATTTCGTCTAACACATATCTCTTGGGCTTTGAGGATTGTCTAGACACCATTTGTGTGATTTCATTCACACATACTTTCCTTTTGTTTGCGAGGTTAGACTAGACACCACTTGTGTGATTCCACTCACACATACCTTTTTGAATTTTGGTTAGTCTAAACCTCAATCTGTGTGATTCCGACTCACACATGTGGGGTAGTGCCCCACGGTCTTCGGGCCATTCGTGTGTCAAATTAATGGCTTGCAACCATGAGATAGCGTCTCGCTTTGCGTTGCACGTGTTGGTGATTTTCATGCTCACGTGTAGGTGAGATTTCGTGCTCCCGTTCTCGCTTTGCGTTGCACGTGTTAGTGATTTTCATGCTCACGTGTAGGTGAGATTCCGTGCTCCCGTTCTCGCTTTGCATTGCACGTGTTGGTGAGTTTTCATGCTCGCATGTAGGTGAGTTTTCGTGCTCCCGTTCTCGCTTTGCATTGCATGTGCTGATTAGTTTTCATGCTCGCGTGTAGGTGAGTTTTCGTGCTCCCGTTCTCGTTATGCGTTACATGTGTTGATGAGTTTTCATGCTCGCGTGTAGGTGAGTTTTCATACTCTCCTTCGAGTTTTCATACTCCGTTTGAGTTTTCATACTCTCCTTCGAGTTTTCATACTCTCTTCGAGTTTTCATACTCTCCTTCGAGTTTTCATACTCCGTTCGAGTTTCC
Organism: Allium cepa; assembly: GCA_030765085.1. Taxonomy (NCBI): domain Eukaryota; kingdom Viridiplantae; phylum Streptophyta; class Magnoliopsida; order Asparagales; family Amaryllidaceae; genus Allium; species Allium cepa. The sequence goes on from CM060937.1 coordinate 410,652,933, forward strand.
ATACTCCCGTTCGAGTTTTCATACTCTCATCTTGTGATTTTCTGGATTTCTTGTGTAGTCTTCTGGAATTTGTGCTTCACCAATTTTTGTGATTTCTATTGATAAGTTTTATCAATTCTTGTGCATTGGTGAATTCGTGTGTAATTGACTTGTTATGAATACAAGTCTAGGGTATGATACCCCTTTCCATCTTTGAGAAGATTTTTGTGATATTGATTATCTCTTATCGGTTGATCTCCTGTTGATCATTATTTGCATACTTATAGTCGTATGTCAGTATGGATATTTCATGTTTATGCCATACCTCTTATCGGTTGATCTCCTGTTGATCATTATTTACATACTTATAGTAGTATGTCATTATGGATATTTTATGTTATGCCATATCTTTTATTCTATGCCATACTCCCGCTGGAGTTTTCATACTCCCGTTTGAGTTTTCATACTCATTTTGTAATTTCTGAGTATCGTTTTTGATAATCAGATATTTCTTGTTTCTGATTTATCGCTTGTGATAATCAGATATTTGAGGTTTAATTACCGTTTGGGATAATTGAATATTACTGATAATTGCATTTATTCAGTTTATTTCATCCATTTTTAGAAGATGATTTTGTGCTTGTATTGCCCATCGAGTGCTTTAAGAATTCTGGTCGATGCGCTTGATCAACGTTATCGATAGGAATCTCCTAGATGCTTTGATGAGACAATCAGACACAATAAATTAAATTATATAATGTAAATTTTTCTAAAAAGATAATTACATAAAGTAAATTGTAAATTTCGAAAGCTTTAGCTCTTCGGGTAAGAATATTATTTAAAACAACACTTTTCTGACACTTCTATCTTGTGATTCCCGTGGGAACCAAGACTCTATCGTTTGTACCAATGCTAATCGTGTTGGTTTGCATGCCATTCAAAAGAGAACGTGCTGTCTCTTGTGTTTCTAAATCATTAATGCCTATTGAGACTAGATATGTCGCTCATGATCTAGTGCTCTTGGCTATTGATTTCGTTCTTCAAAATTTGGCATCATTATTTTTGGGTGAGAAATTTGTTCTCTACCCTGATCATGAATCTTGGGAATATTTATTTCCTCATAAGGAACTTAATTTGCGTCAACCACGTTGACTCGAGTTTCTTATATATCTCATGATCTTGATATTATTTACCACTCCCGGATGGGAAATCGTGTTGCCGATACACTTATTCGTAGGCAACAAGTGGTTGTTTCTTTGATGATGTCCGAATGGAATCATCTTTTTACCAAGTTCATCGGACGTTTTGATGTATTTCATTTTATTGAGCTTCGTCTCATTTCCTTTATGGACTTACGTCTGATGTTCTTTTATGTTGAGCGGTTCATCGGATGTACCTTGATTGTACTATATCGATGTCCCGACTTTTCGGTTCATTGGACGTACTGTTTTTGTATTACGTCGGCGTTCTGAATTAATGAAGCTTTGATTCATCTAGCGTATCGTTATTGTACTACGCTGTTGTTCCAAATTATTTGTGTTTCAGCTATGATAGGTGTTGTGCGTTTCAGTCGGTCGGGAAAGTTAATGCCTCGATATATTGGGCCATTTCCTATCACTGAACGTATTGGTTTCTTGGCTTATCGCCTCTTATTATCGGCTCAATTTTCTATTATTCATGACGTGTTTCATGCGTCTTCCTTCTACGGAAATGCCTTAGGGATTTCGATTTTATTCTTGAGCCCGGTATTATTGAAGAAATTGAAGTTTCACCAGATTTGACTTTGAGCAACATTCTATTCACATCAATGTTTCGGGGGTTCAGCACCTTCGAAATAAAGATGTTCTTCTCGTGAAAGTTCAGTGGTTCTCAAATCCTATGAATTTCACTTTGGAATCCAGAGAATTCATCGAGCAAACACGATCAGGCTTTCGCTTTCATGCTCTATATGGTGAACTTCTTATTTTCAAATTTCGTCATTTTATGATGACATGCTTTTACGGTAGTTACCTTTTGTCCATTTATTCCTTATGATTGCGAGGACGCAATTTCTTTAAGGAGGGAAGTCTGTAACAACCCGGTATTTTGCGTCGATTTACAATCGACATTAAACGATTAATATTGACACAAATTTCCATTTGAAGTTTTTAAATTTGAATTAAAATTCTTTTATAAAATTGTTAAAAAGGTTGATGGGTTTAAAAATTAAATAGTGGTCCTTTTATTATTGGGCTGTAAAAATTTACATGGGTAAAAACCCGTTCCCCTCCCCCTTTATCCATTTTTCATTCGTTCACCAACCCTAACCAAATCACGAAAATAATGGCGGCCGTTCCTTTCGTTCTCTCTGCTCTGGAAATTAGGGCTTGAAGTCGCCGGCTTTAATTCGATCGATCCGGTGATGTTTTGCGTGTCGCCTTGATCGATTGATTCCTCGTAGCTTGCTCCAGCTGGTTCGACTTGTGAGAAGGTGAGTGACCATTCGCTCACATCTAATTCATCTCGCGTTCGACTGTTTATTTTTGTTTGAATGTCGAAATTATTTTGATGATTCATAATCACCCACGGCTTCAGTTTTTGTGACATCCATCACTTGATTTTGGGCACTGACTTGTTAATTGTAGGCCGAGACACTTGTGTTGGCATTATTTGAAACTGCCACACATTCGAACCCCTGTCACTTGATTATTTTGGCCTCCGGACTTTGTTGATGTTCTTTATGTCTGCATCTTGACATGTTGTATACTTTCTAACCTGATAGCATTTTTGTCTCAAGCATACTCGGTGCACTTCCTCATTTTAGTTGTAGCTTGATACTCATGTCCAGTCTTCATTAGCCCGTGTGCTTGTTTGTGTGTTGTATCATGATGCACTTGTTGTCTTCACTAATGCATGGTTTTAGTCTTGTTTCATGTTGCAGCTGACTTGTGTCTGCATTGTGCTTATTCATGATGCTGTGTTGTGACCTTTCTTTCTCTGGCACACTTGTGTACCTGTTCAGGTTCACAGTGTTTCATACTGCTACTTGGTCTGATTTGTATCACTTGTGTCTTGAGCTTCTGGCAAGTATTTTGATGTTGTCACTGTGTTTCTTTTGATCTGTTATGTTGGAGGCAATTTTGTTCTTCTCGATGCACTTGTCTTGATGCACTGAACTTGTTTCAGTAGTTAGTTCAAATTGTTGTTGTTCCCTGGACATGAACTTGATTGTTACACATCTTCAAACCTTCACTTGGTTCTTGACTTAGTTTCTGTTGGTGCCTGGTTTATGTGAACACATTTGTGTTGCATTGCATTGATGATTTTGGTCACTCTGTTGCTTCATTTGCCACTGAGTTGCACTGAGTTGCTGGTCTTTGTAGTTGCATTAACATGTTGTAGCCTGTACCGTGACTCGAGTTTTCACTGTTATGTGCTGCTATTTGCCTCCTGTTCATTTGTATCATCTGCCTTGTGCATCTGACTTGATTTTTGCAGTTGCCATCCCTGTCCACTCTAATTCATTGTGCAGTTATGTGTACATATATATGTACGTTGCTTCATTTGCTTAGTGCATTGCTCACTTTTCTGGCCTTTGCATTCGTGAAACTGTTTTGTCAAAATTGTCATTTCATGTCTGGTTCATGTGTACTTAGTTGGGCTTCTTTTTGGTCAGCCTGCGTTCCATGTTGTATATTTGATTATTTGACCCTGTACACTTATGTTGCCCTAGGTTGAACCGTAATTCATTTGGGTTTGACCTTGTGCCCGGTTGTGTACATCGTCACTGTAGTGGCAAGGCAGTGCACGCAAGCGTGAACTGCAGCCACACGGTATTCATTGGGTACATCGTCACTATCGTGGCAAGGCAGTGCACGCAAGCGTGAACTGCAGCCACACGGTATTGGTTTTGGTGTTATTTCTTTTGCTTTTGATTTATGGATCTATTTCGTATTCCATATGTTGTAGTGGCGAGGCAGTATACGCGTGCGTATACTGCAGCCCTACTCGTGTTGACCTTTTAATTGATGTTCCAATTGTTTTGAACTGGTTCGCGTTATATTTACCGTTATCCGATTTCTTATTTAAGAATCGGATAGGTAAATTTATTTCTGTGACTGTCATCTATTTATTATTTAATTATTATTGCTTCTGTGCATTAATAACTGAGTTTGATTAGACTGACCCGAGTATTATTTTCTTTTGAAATTTAATACTCGGGTCAGGCCAAGTATTTTCAGGTTGTAGACATTCTGCTTTGGGATGCTGCTTGAGCTATGAAGACTTTTCATATCTTTTGGAGTTGTCGAGTCATAGTATAGGTTGATATGTATTCATGTATATTAGTCGATAATGTACTTGTATATTTAACTTCCTGAGTCGACTGTTGTTGTTGTATCACATGTACCGTGTCAAATGTATTGTAACTGACATCAGTTATTATATATGTATATGAGATTTTCTGTTTCATCTGTGTTCCGCATTCATATTATCTGTGTTATTAGTTTATATTTTGTCCTAGACTATTATAGCCACTGTGTAGTAGCTTTGAGTTTGCATCGGCATGTCGGATTTCCTCCTGAAATGAAATGCACATTTTTACTATCTGACATATCGGTGCTCGCACAAAGCAATTACACGGATGGTCTCTTCTCAACAGCCTTATTCTCCATGCTAGTCGACAGCACTACACCGTAGTGTTCTTGGCTAGCGTGGGTATAGAGGTGGGGCGTCACAATATCCATTTAATCCCTTTTACCAAAACCAAGTTATAAAATCATATCTTAAATCCCGAATTCGATAGTTTCAAATTGATTTAATTGAACATAATTTTTAATTAACTACCATTTCCAATTAATTCAACTTTATCTTCTCAACCTTAACTTATTCAAAATTTTACCAAATCTATTTTCAAATATAAATTTAAATGAATCCTTAAACATATTATATGTATTAAATCAATCTCAATTAGATTAAATATTATTATTAGGTCTATACACAAAATTTTCATTTTTATACATATAATATTCTAGGAACCAGTCTTTATTAAAACTATATTTTCTTTTCAAAACCATAGAAATCAATTTCAAAACATTTATATTGGACCAACGGTGTATGTATATAATTTCATATCCTATGGTCAAGTGATACAGATATTTATTATTTCAATCCGTAATTTAAATATATACGGGTGGATATACTTTCGATCCGCAATTCCAAATTCAATTCAAATGAAAATCGCTTGGGTCTATCATTTCAACCCGTAACGATTTTCTCCTATTCTATAGTCCGTTCGGGTATGTATCATTTCAACCCATAATGAATTCCATACTAACAGGGAACTTGCAGAGTGATAACAGATAATAGAAAATATAACAACAGGCATATATCATCAATAATAATATAATATGAACAACAGGATTTGGTGTCGTATCCCAAAGGTGAACAGTTACAGATAATAGCATATATAACAATTTAAATAACTAACAACAGCTATTTCAATTGTCGTTTCAATTGAAATCAAATTTAATAAATATAAGAACGTCAATTGTGAGTGATTTCTCACCTTTTGAGGCTAGAGAGATTCGACACAGAAATGAGCTACTAAATCCAAAGCAACGCTAGATGGATATGATTTGATGTAGAAAACAGGCACGACGGACAAGGCTGATAATGAGATATCGATGAGAACGATTGATTTAGTTTTGATATAACGGAACTATTTCATTTTATATATTATTATTTGTTTCTAAAATAATTTAAAACATATATTTTCAAATCCATATCATGTCGCAAATTTTTTAATTTAAACAAAACTCAATATACAATGTTTATACAATTCATACATTTACTTAAAATATCATTAAATCCATCTTAAACGCTAACACTAATATAAGTTTGAAAACTGACCAACATATATGCAAACAAAAACAAATCCATATGCAAAGATATATATATTTCCTTCCCATGAAATCAGTATTAAATTTTTAAGACGATTGTTGAAATAAAAATCATTATTTATATTTAAAACGCCTAAACAGTTTAGATGTTGAAAATAGTAAATATATTAAAATACTTTAAATAGTTTATATATTAAAATAATTTGTATATAAATTCAGAATTTTAAACACATATTAAATTAAATATATATCTAAAATCATCGTTTTTGAAAAAAATAACATATCTACATAATATACTTTATATAATACTTACAGATATGCTGCCTAACATAAACAGATACTTTAAACAAATATATATCTAAATAAGCTAAAATATACACAACAGGTTGAACCCATGTTAACAACTTTGATAAACGCTTAACTTACATTATTATACAAATAATAGGTTATATGATTTACATACTTGATTCTATATGCATAACAAAATATATTGTAAGCTTTTCATATTATGATGTAAGCCTATATATGCATGCACTATATAACTATATGCCGCTAATACAATTTTTATAGCTTAAGTAAACTTGTAAAAACAATGTAACTAATAGATTTGCAGGCTCATATAAAACTTATACCTACCTATATTTTATTTCACTTTAATTTTATTTTATTTTATTTTATTTTTTATTTTTAAAACACACGTACACATTAAAAATCAACATATATACAACTATACTGTTCATACTATAACTTATAGATATAAAAACTTATAGATATAAAACAGCAAACCTATTTAAGCAAGATCAGATAACATATTTATATACACTTATGGATATATATACCTTTAAATAAAAGAGAGGAGCAAGGCCGAAAGTGGTGGTGGTGGAGGGGCACAGGCCTGTCGTGGTGGGGAAGAGCCGAGCACTTGATGGAGTGAAACAATGGAAACAAAAAAAAACAAGAAGAAGAAAAAGAAAAGAAGTAAGAAAAAAATAAGTGTAGCCATTTACCTGTAGGAGAAGCTTCACACGCAAGAGAGGAGATGAAGGCCAAATAATATGCTGTGGGTATTTGTGTACGTGGGTTTTGATTTTTTATCAGGAAGTTTGCGTTGATTAAGTGGGAGAAAGGCAAGAATTATTTTTTTGAAGTGGCAAGAGAAAATTTAGGCATTCATTTCTATTAAATGTACAGAAGCAAATGGAAATAAACAAAAGATTTTGAAACGACTAGTGTAAATCAAAGATTATATTCCTATTAAATACGGAGACGCAAATGAAAGTGGAAAGTTTGACACGTGATTTGTAAGGCAGGAAATCATATTTGAACGGCGGTTGATTGATTTTTAACAGCTAAGATATGAAGTCAAAGAGTGCGTATAATAGATGTCATAATTAAAACGAAACGTACGCCCAAAATAATTAACAAAGTAACATAATTTTAAATCTATTCGTTTCTTATTTATTTAGTAAATATGCTAAATAATATATCAGGAAATAACGTACCATTTATAGCGCCAAACAAATTAAACAAGAACGGATATAAACGTACCAATTTAAACGTATAATTTATTGCCTTTTTACAACATTATTTATTACTTAATTTAAAAGTATATAACCAATATAAGTAAAACAACAACGAAATAAATGTTGTGAATATATACATTTTAAATAAAAGATTTGAAGTTAGAATTTAGAATTTAAAATTTCAATTAGTGTCAAAATTTAACCAAAATCTACCATTACATAAATTGTTTATATTTATTTAAATTTGGGCAAATTAATTCAAGAAATTTTAAAAATTCAAACTCCTTTAAACAATTAAACACCAAGGTTTTAAAAAATAAAATATATGCATGACATATCATGTTACACAAACTAGAACATGATTAAACTATTTTCATAATAAAACATAACTTTCACAATATTAATCTGATTTCAACGAAACGAAAAGCATTATTATTGAAATTAAATCTATTTTCATAATAAAAGATAAAATTTGAAAAATTCAAATTTTTAAATTTTAAATTTAAAAGTCAAAGTTTGACCAATTTGACCAAAAATCCAATTTTTTGGAATTATTCCATTTATTCATGCTTGGAATAATAATTCACACAAAAATCAAAATTTATATTTAGAATAACAAATTAATCCATTTTAATAAATAAAATAAAGTTTTTAAATCAGGAATTTCAGTTAAAATAATTAAAATATAAAATTAAAATAAACACAAAATACAGGGTTGTTACACTCTCCTCCACTCAAATCTTTTCGTCCTCGAAAAGGTACGAGGTACGGAAAACACAGAAAAAAATAGAATGAAATAGGACTAAGATAAGATGACAAGAAGATTAAAATTATACCCGATAACTGTTGTTATAGGTAAGTTTATTAAGGTGGAAAGTAGGAATGGCTAGAAGGGAAAATAGGTTGAAAGACAAAGATGAACCATTATTTTAAAATTATATAAATTTCAACTATTTAGAAAGGTAAAATAAATGATCAAAATATCGTTTATATGATACTTTATCAAAATACTTTTATAACTCGATGTCTTAACAAGTTTATCCTTATTCCTGTAGACTCTGGCAGTGCGCTGATTAGGCGCAAAGCTAGAATTCTCTAGGTACTTAGTAGACTTGTTTCAACACCCAATGAAAATACTTGAAAAACTTTTAAAAACAGATATGGAAAGTACAATCCAAACAAAACAACCAAACCATTTTTCCAACCATGGATCGCAGATACTGTAACGACACAATTTTACGACGCCCGAAAGTAGACATCGATACGTCCACTGTATCCAACGCCGCACAGTCGAATGCCGGAAAACCGAACCGTTAGTGTTTACGAAGAAGAAGATAGAAGAAGAAACAGAAACAATAACAGAATCTCATAATTCTCAGAGGAACAACATATAATAGATAAATGAATATCTTTAAAATAAAGAACTATATCAGTTATTACATTACATCACATTACATTATCAGAGTTTACAACAACAAACAGCGGGAAAGAAATATTACAAATATAAGCGATACACTTCGCCATCCAGCTTGCTCCTGATCTCCACAGCATCTCTTTTTCGACTTTGCTCCTGAATAATGATAACCTGACTCTAGGCTGCCCGTGTGGAAAATTGTGGGCACCTAGAGTTTAGATAGGGAACAATAAACTCTAGGTCAGTCATGGGACTGATGTGAGATCTTAAAAACAGTTATTTTCACAAAGAAAATAAAAAGAAATCTGCTATACTTTTTGGAAAATGAAACTACCATAAGGCCTCCCGGCACACACACAATGCAATCGCACACTTGGGGGAGATTTCTCCTTATGATAGTCAAACATGCTTGATACGCAAAATCCCTTTTAATATTATCATTAGTGCATAGGGTGGAAAACATTTCGAAAGTATATAATATTAATCTTAGCCAGCATAGGTACCATTATATTATGCCTGCTATAGCTACCTCCCGAGGAGGCAAGTTATACAATTGTAATCGTAAAGGGCTCGTATTGTTTCTTTGGATTTCCAACAAATGGTCAAGCTAAGGAACTTCCTACTGCCACATGGGTACGCCTCTTGAGGGACGTCTCGAGAACCTACCCGGATCTCTGCCAACACAAGGCCGGTTACCCCCCTTCCTGAGAAGTAAAACCTAAGATATGCCACCCCCGATCGTTTGCGACCTTTATCCGAGGATCCTCTACACCAACAACCACAAAGAAAAGTATTTGCAGTAACCACATAGGTTAAATATCAGGGCTCCATACTTGACACCACCCTTTTCCAGAAGGAATGGACATAACCTAGCGGAGCTACCCTTGAAACCTTGCCGCATCTTTCCTGTTTCGACCATTTCCGGGGTGTAAGGCTCGATGAGGTCTCGTCCACAAAGCTACACTTTTCACAAAGTCATGCTTTGATCAACAAATGACCAGCAGCACTTCATATGCCACGTTACCAATTTGGGAATGTATCACTAGTAACCATCAACTACATAACCTCTGAGCTCGTACGTCTCAGAGAAGGGTGTTAAGCTAAGAGAATAAATTCTCCGCCACCAACATAAATGTATTTGATAGAAACCAACTTTACATCTCAAAGTGTAACGTCAGACACACATCCATACAAGTCCGTCCTGGGATCGAACGGAACCGTAGGCACTTCCAAAGAAGCTCTTGTAATCCGGATATTCACTAATCACATCCGGAATCTCCATCACAAAGGGTGATAAAATCTCTATACCGTAGCAACTCGGTGCAGAGACATTCAACAAGTAATCCTTTCGCTTTCCCGATCTTCAACACCATCTTCAAATGCATCCCATTTTGTCATATCATTATTCGGAATGGGTTTTATGACACAAAGTCCTCTCCCAGCTAATCCGAATAATGAGCGCTTATTTTTAAAATTAAGTGCTCAATCAGATTTCAAACAAATCACAACAAATTCCACTTTGATCTTTTAAATAAAATATTCATCACAATCACAAAGGTTCGATGTGGGTTTCGGATAGCCACTTTGAATCCGACCCTCGGTCGCATCGAAATTCAAATGTCGTTTAAAGGTAAATATTGATAGTCGGTTATTTAACTATCAATAAATATCCACCACAATCACTAAGATCTAAAAAAATTCCCAGTTATTATTTTCAAAATATCTTCGCGAGATATTTCTTTTTAACACTTCAATAATTTGAAAACAAATTTCAAATCACTTTTCACTCGCGGAATAAGATTCCCGATATTATTTATTTATTTCCACTAAAAGTCTGTCGAGTTCAAATACTTCAAAATACTTTAAATCACTTATCCAAAATATATATACTTGGAAACATTTTGATAAAACTATTTTAAAAGATTTATTTAAATATTAGTTATGAAAATGTTATATAAATGTCTCACATAAAATTTCAAGTCCAAACTAACTTTAAAAGAAAAGAAAAATTAGTAGATAGGGTATAAATATTTAGATAACCAATTTCTAAATCAAAGTTTTATTAAATCTTTAAAATAATCATTTCTATAATCAACTAAATAAATATTTACTTTAAAGATTTAAACATTTCCTAAATAATTTTTCTAACAATATTTTTCAAAACAATTTCTAAAACTTTTAATTTATACTTTAAAAGTTACTTTGAAAATATACTCGGCTTTTCAGGGAAGAATTCTCTTTACATTTATATAAATTAATAAATCTTCTCGATTTATTTTAATTTACATTCCAAATCTGTTAATTTCTTTTCACACCTTTAAAAATAAAACAATATTTACTTTTGAAACAAATTTCCCTTTCTTTTATAAAATTCCCATTGTGAATTCTTAAATTTTCAAATATCCACAGATATATGATTTTAAATCGATTTCCCAAATATTCAGCACCGAATTAAATTCTAAATTGATTTCCAGATTTATTTTCAAATACCAAATCAATTTCCAAAATTGATTTCTAAATTTATTCCAACACCAAATTTATTATCTTTTGAAATGAGTTCCTTCTTTTAAATTTATTTAATTTTTTAAAATTAATTTACAATAAATTTTCTACTAAATTTCAAAACTCGAATTTTATTTATTTCTGGTATCCTACGATACCAAAAACAAATTTGGCTAAATTATAGCCTTCAACAGTTTCGGTCACAATAGTCACACACAGATTATAAATGATTAACACACAAGATTGAAATAAATTCAATTATTTTAGGAATCCAGTTGGATCCCTCCAACATGTTTCCCTGTATCCATAGATGTTAGCACAACAATTAAAAAACAATTCCACTTCGAGGTGGAATATCGTGGTATATGGGATTTATAAAATATCATCCGCTATTATACGGCGCAATAAGGTCTCATCCGCTATATAATGCAGGAAATCAATCACCCAATATATACTATATACTACTATATAAATAATATCATGCAGTGAATAATTATTATAAATCAATCACCCAAGTACACAGTCAACAATTTTAAATCTAACTATTCGAAATTTCAATCAGAACAATATTTGATTGAGTGAGAAGATCTCACCTTTGCCTATGCATGCAATCAGTTTTCATTCCATATTGTTTTCTTCACAGTTTCGACCTTGTAACAAACAATTTATATGATTTATTAATATTCGAAATAATCGAACAATCTTATTATTATTATTAAATTGTTTAATTGAGTGACAAATTTTATTTAAACTAAAAATTTCCCCTTAAAAAAATCTTTTTGTAAATTAAACAATTTAATCACTAATCCACTATTTAAAATAATATTTCAACATGTATATTTATTTTATTCCTTTTCCTTTGAAACTATATATACACTATATTGCGATAAATTACAGTTTTCAAAATCCAATTTTATACAAACCTTCACCAATTTAAAATGAATACTATTAAACAAATATTTAAAACAAACTTTATTCTAAAAATTTCCTAAACAGTATATAGTTGAAACATATACAATTCTCTTCTTTCTATAATTTATAAATCAAAGATCTCCATATGTATTAATTTAATTAAAATTTAACAAAACAAAGTGAAAAGAAAAGGTTCGAATACCTCAAGCAACCTACCCTGGTGCGAACGCGAATCCTAATTCGAGACTCCAGCCTCCTCCTGACCTTGTTGTGCTCGACTCTGCCACCAGATTGAATTCCAGAGCGAACGCGAGAACGCCCTAACTCCTGTCGCGACTTTGCCTCCTTTGAATGCTGGCGTACCCACATGTGCACTCGTACGAAAGGACGCCATCAACCTGATCCCCAGATTCGAAACCCTAGCTACGACTCAAACCCCTCTTGCTTGACCTCAAATCAAACGATAATCTTTTCCTATATCGCGACATCGACCAAGCCTCGAATTTGCCTAAATTTGCCATCGCGACACCATCGATTGCGAACCCGAGCCCATTCGCCATTTTTTCGTGAATTTGATTTCCCAGGCTTCGGCCATGAAAATATTTTAAATCGAACGAATTTGAAAATGGGTGGCGGCCTTGAATTGTTTAAAGGAGAGATCTATTTTTATTTGTACTTCATTCCGCCATTTTTTTTATTTAGTTCGGCCCTTAATTTGATTTCGAGTCGTCTGGATTTGAAGAAGATAAGGGAAGCTCGGCTGTAAATATTAAAGAGGGGAAGCGTGTTGAAGACGCTTCGCTACAGTGATTGAAATGAAGCATACAACGCACAGGTGCGACATTATTTAGGCGGAAGGAATACTATTTGTATGTAAATATATATATTTGTTTCAAATTAAATTCAAAGTGTCTCGATTTACGTAGCTTAAAATCGCAAATTGCTATCGAGCCATGCCGTTAGGCGTTTATAAGGTTATACCCCTATTCCGAACGCAAAGGAAAATGTTTCGAGCCCTAATTCGATCGTATGGAGGAGATAGATTTTTTGAAGCCAGTTATTAAATTAAATTTTGATAAAAATTTCAGCGCGTTTGCTTATCGTACGGCCAAACGGTCGCTCCAAATACTGTGAAAATTGAAATTCGATAATAAAACAATGTCACGGATCCAATGGGAATGATTTCGTCGAATTCCGAGATTGTGCCTCGGAAGGCTATTTTTAAATATCGATTTAAACGATATAATTTCAAAACTGAATAAATTATTTCCAAATCAAATTCTGAAGCTTCCATTAACCTCAATATTATCAATATACATTTTCTAAGCCTTAAAATATTTTTAATCAGTTTAAAACAGAAGATTCAAATTTTCATCCAACTACGATAAATTAAATTCAATATTTTAATTTCTAAATTCATATCTATAATTGAAATTCAAGTTTGAATCAACTCCCAAACATTTAGAATCAATTAAATATTTCGATTTCAAATGTCCAATATTCTGGGTCGTCACATCCTTCCCCCTTAAAAGAATTTCGTCCCGAAATTACTAGTTAAGAAGAATGATCCTCCACCCGTTTAATATTTTCCAAACCAAACAGTTTTATCAACTTTCCAAAATAAATCTTTTTATTAGAGACCCATTATCATTTCAACTAACTTTCCAAAATCAACCATAAGTTTCAAACAACATTGTTTTCTCAATAATTCAAGTTTAAATTTTAAATTCAAATTTCAAATTATCCAAATTTTCTTAAATTTTTTCTAACACCCTAAATTTTCGAAAAATTTCGCCAGCATCTCCTTTGCGTGGCTAGCTCGGTACGACTACAAAATGGCACCGCAGGCCCCCAGATTTCAAAAAGAAAACAAAAGGCTAAGTGGCTAGACAAGAAAATCATCAAATTTCATACTGAAATTCAAACACATACCTTTTTGTCGAGCAATTCAAATTATCTTCAGAATCAAAATCCAATTTATCCTTTGACTTTAACACACCTGTATATCCTGATATCCACAATGTCCAATTTCAACATTCAAAAATCATTTTTGCACATTTCTTTACAAAAGTTTTCAATATATATTTCTCATACCATTTTTATTTTACTATTGAAGTTATATTTTCATTTTATTTCAATCTTACATTTTCAATTTCATTTGAATTCAATTTACACTTTCAATTCTGTTTGGATTCAATTTATCTTCTAAATCTCGAATTTTATCGATTATCTTTTATTCACAACTGATTCATATCACTATTTAAAATTAGTTTCATTTACTAATTTATTAAAAATTCCAGTTCATCTTATCTCAAACCATTCCTTTATTTCACCTTTATTATCTTTAGTTCACTTCGAACTAATTTTACAACTCCATTTTATTTCACATAATTCAAATTGGTTTTCAATATTCAGTTTCAATTCCAGTTTTACTCTTTTGTTCATCCCCAAACACAATTCAATTTCAATTCACCATTTTGGTTTACAACCACTTGTATTTAAACTGGATTTCAAATTCCATATGAATTTAATTTATCTTTCATTTATAAATATTGAATTCAATTCATTCCAAACCATATCTATTTGGTCATTCCTTCAATTAATTTCACTTACTAATTTTAATTTAATACTTCGCTTTGGTTATAACAAATAAATTTCAATTCTAATTCAATTCTATTTGCTTACGATTCGAAATGAATTTCAACATTCAATTTCACTTTCATTTACTTGCAATTGTAAATTTATTAATACATTTAGAAATTTATTTCCATAATTCAAACTCAATTCCAATTCATTTGTCTTAACCCCGGATTTATTTTCAACTTAATAAATTTTATTTAAGAAATCATTATACTTAGTCTCCTTAGACTTTTCTTTAAATTCATTTCATTTAATTGATTCACTTATACTTATTTTAATTTAACTCCATCCTTTAGGTTAAATTCATTCTATCAATGTCAAATTATATAAGTTATCAACTCAATTATTAGTCCCATAAATATTTAAAATAGGATTTCAGAGTCTTTTCAACATTTCAAAAATCATTTTTGAAATCAATTCAAATTATCTTTTGAATTTCCAAAACCAACCCTAGTTTGTAAACAACCTCCATTTCAAAATCATTCGGCAGCAATTCCTCTTTTGGGAACCCGAAAGTAAACATAGATGATGCTGCAGTCATCACCCAAGTTATTTTCCAGCGACCAAAAAGAGTTTAGTGCTTTTCATCCCTTCAAAACATTTTTTAAAACTCTAGAAAACTCATTTTCAAACTCAAGGAAATTTAAACTTTTCCAAATCTCTAAAACTCTATATCTTTTCAAAAACATTTCTCTGGAATTCCATTTCAAATTACAAATCACATTTTCAATTTACATTCTCAAATTTCATTTGTATGTGAATTTATTTCTTAACTTTGGAGTTACAATTTCAATTTCCAATTCAATAATCAATGATAATAATTTAATATTATCAATTCCTAACATCCAAACAACCATATATTATAATAATTTATAAAGATTATTTCCTTTATCAATGAAAATAGTTTTGGGTAAAATTATTTCATTCATCCTATTTTGAAGCAATATCGTGTCGAATTGTTCTGTACGAGTGTTTAGAGATCTCTATCGATAGAGTTGTACTGACTATATCGATCAGAATCCATATACCACACAACAAACCAATCATCACAATATAAAACAATTTTATATTCACTAACAAATACGTGCTCATATCTATTATTACACTCACACTCATTCTAGAGTACTACTGACCCTATCTCTAATGAATAACACCCAACAGAGCCAAGGTTTTCGCTTAACCAAATGTTCTCATACCAAAAATGTAACGACCCAATTTTACGATGCCCGAAAGTCGACATCGATACGTCCACTGTATCCAATGCCGCACAGTCGAATGCTGAAAAACTGAACCGTTAGGGTTTACGAAGAATGAGATAGAAGAAGAAACAGGAACAATTACAGAATCTCATAATTCACAGCGGAACAACATATAATTGATAAATGAATATCTTTAAAACAAATAACTATATCAGTTATAACATTACATCACATTACATTATCAGAGTTTACAACAACAAACAGCAGGAAAGAAATATTACATATATAAGTGATACGCTTCGCCATCCAACTTGCTCCTGATCTCCACAGCATCTCTTTTTCGACTTTGCTCCCGAATAATGATAACCTGACTCTAGGCTGCCCGCGTGAAAAATTATGGGCACCTAGAATTTGGAAAGGGAACAATAAACTCCTGGTCAGTCGTGGGACTGGTGTGAGATCTTAAAAATAGTTATTTCACAAAGAAAATAAAAAAAAATTCGCTATGCCTTTTGGAAAATGAAACTACCATAAGGCCTCCCGGTACGCACACAATGCAATCGCACACTTGGGGGAGATTTCTCCTTATGATAGTCAAACATGATATGCAAATCCCTTTTAATATTATCATTAGTGCATAGCGTGGAAAACATTTCGAAAGTATAATATTAATCTTAGCCAGCATAGATACCATTATATTATGCTTGCTATAGCTACCTCTTGAGGAGGCAGGTTATACAATTGCAATCGTAAAGGGCTCGTATTGTTTCTTTGGATTTCCAACAAATGGTCAGGCTAAGGAACTTCCTACTGCCACATGGGTATGCCTCTAGAGGGACGTCTCGAGAACCTACCCGGATCTCTGCTAACACAAGGTCGGTTACCCCGTTCCCGGGAAGTAAAACCTAAGATATGCCACCCCCAATCGTTTGAGACCTTTATCCAAAGATCCTCTACACCAACAACCACAAAGAAAAGTATATGCAGTAACCACATAGGTTAAATATCAGGGCTCCATACCCGACACCACCTTTTTCAGAAGGAATGGACATACCCTAGGGGAGATACCCCTGAAACCTTACTGCATCTTTCCTGTTTCGACCATTTCTATGGTGTAAGGCTCGATGAGGTCTCGTCCACAAAGCTACACTTTTCACAAAGTCATGCTTTGATCAACAAATAACCAGCAGCACTTCGTATGCCACATTACCAATTTGGGAATGTATCACTAGTAACCATCGACTACAAAACCTCTGAGCTCGTACGTCTCAGAGAAGGGTGTTAAGCTAAGTGAATAAATTCTCCGCCACCAACAGAAATGTATTTGATAGAAACCAGCTTTACATCTCAAAGTGTAACGTCGGACATACATCTATACAAGTCCGTTCTGGGATCGAACGGAACCGAAGGCACTTCCAAAGAAGCCCTTGCAATCCAGATATTCACTAATCACGTCCAGAATCCCCATCACCAAGGGTGATAAAATCTCTATACCAGAGCAACTCGGTGTAGAGACATTCGACAGGTAATCCTTTCGTTTTCGAAAATACCCGGTCTTCAACACCATCTTCAAATGCATCCCATTTCGTCGTATCATTATTCAAAATGGGTTCTATGACCCAAAGTCCTCTCCCGGCTAATCCGAATAATAAGCGCTTATTTTTAAAAGTGAGTGTTCAATCAGATTTCAAACAAATCGCAACAAATTCCCAGTTATTATTTTAAAAATATCCACAACAATCACTAAGATCTAAAAAATTTCCCAGTTATTATTTTAAAAATATCTTCGCAAGATATATATTTTTAACACTTCAATAATTTGAAAACAAATTTCAAAACACTTTTCACTCGCGGAATAAGATTCTCGATATTATTTATTTATTTCCACCGAAAGTCTGCCGAGTTCAAATACTTCAAAATACTTCAAATCACTTATCCAAAATATATGTACTTGGAAACATTTAGATAAAACTATTTTAAAAGATTTATTTAAATATTAGTTATGAAAATGTTATATAAATGTCTCACATAAAATTTCAAGTCCAAACTAACTTTAAAAAAAAATAGTAGATAGGGTATAAATATTTAGATAACCAATTTCTAAATCAAAGTTTTATTAAATCTTTAAAATAATCATTTCCATAATCAACTAAATAAATCTTTACTTTAAAGATTTAAAACCCAAATAATTTCTCTAACAGTATTTTTCAAAACAATTTTTAAAATTTTAATTTATACATTAAAAGTTGCTTTGAAAATATATTCGGCTTTTCAGGGAAGAATTCTCTTTCCATTTATATAAATTAATAAATCTTCTCGATTTATTTTAATTTACATTCCAAATCTGTAAATTTCTTTTCACACCTTTAAAAATAAAACAATATTTATTTTTGAAACAAATTTACCTTTCTTTTATAAAATTCCCATTGTGAATTCTCAAATTTTCAAATATCCACATATATATGATTTTTAAATCGATTTCCCAAATATTCATTTTCAGCACCGAATTAAATTCTAAATTTATTTCCAGATTTATTTTCAAATACCAAATCAATTTCCAAAATTGAATTCCAAATTTATTCCAACATCAAATTTATTATCTTTTGAAACGAATTCCTTCTTTCAAATTTACTCAATTTTCTAAAATTAATTTACTATAAATTTTCTAGTAAATTTCAAAACTCAAATTTTATTTATTTTTGGTATCCTACGATACCAAAAATAAATTTGGCTAAATTATAGCCTTCAACAGTTTCAATCACAATAGTCACACGCAGATTATAAATGATTAACACATAAGACTGAAATAAATTCAATTATTTGAGGAATCCAGTTGGATTCCTCCAACCTGTTTCCCTGCATCCACAGATGTTAGCACAACAATTAAATGCCAATTCCACTTCGAGGTAGAATATCGTGGTATATTGGATTTATAAAATATCATCCTCTATTATGCGGCGCAATAGGGTCTCATCGGCTATATAATACGGGAAATCAATCACCCAATATATACTATATACTATTATATAAATAGTAGCATCCAGTGACTAATTATTATAAATCAATCATCCAAGCACTTAGTCAACAATTTTAAATCTAAGTATTCAAAATTTCAATCAGAATAATATTTGATTGAATTAGAAGATATCACCCTTGCCTATGCATGCAATCCATTTTCATTCCATATTGTTTTCTTCACAGTTTTGACCTTGTAACAAACAATTTATATGATTTATTTATATTCGAAATAATCGAACAATCTTATTATTATTAAATTATTTAATTGACTGACAAATTTTATTTAAACTAAAAGTTTCCCCTTCAAAAAAATCTTTTTGTAAATTAAACAATTTAACCACTAATCCACTATTTAAAATAATATTTAAACATGTATATTTATTTTATTCTTTTTCCCTTGAAACTATATATACACTATATTGAGATAAATTACAGTTTTCAAAATCCAATTTTATATAAACCTTCACCAATTTAAAAGCAAATACTATTAAACAAATATTTAATACAAACTTTATTTTAAAATTTTCCTAAACAGTATATAGTTGAAACATATACAATTCTCTTCTTTCTGTAATTTATAAATCAAAGATCTGCATATGTGTTTATTTAATTAAAATTTAACAAAACAAAGAGAAAAGAAAAAATTCGAATACCTCACGCAACCTACCCTGGTGCGAACGCGAATCCTAATTCGAGACTCCAGCCTCCACTTGACCCTGTCGTGCTCGACTCTACCACCAGATCGAATTCCAAAGCGAGCTCGAGAACGCCCTAACTCCTGTCGCGACTTCGCCTCCTTTGAACGCTGCCGCACCCATATGTGCACTCGCACGACACGATGCCATCAACCCGATCCCCAGATTCGAAACCCTAGCTATGACTCAAACCCCTCTTGCTTGACCTCAAATCGAACGATAATTTTTTCCTATATCACAACATCGACCAAGCCTCGAATTTGCCTGAATTCGCCATCGTGACACCATCGAATGCGAACCCGAGCCCATTCGCCATTTTTTCATGAATTTGATTTCCCAAGCTTCGGCCATGAAAATATTTTAAATCGAACGAATTTGAAAATAGGTGGCGGCCATGAATTGTTTAAAGGAGAGATCGATTTTTATTCATACTTCATTCCAACATTTTTTTTATTTTGTTCAGCCCTTAATTTGATTTCGAGTCATCTGGATTTGAAGAAGATAAGGGAAGCTTGGTTGTAAATATTAAAGAGGGGAAGCGTGTTGAAGACGCTTCGCTACAGTGATTGAAATGAAGCGTACAACGCACAGATGTGACATTATTTAGGCTGAAGGCTGACTATTTGTATGTAAATATATATATTTGTTTCAAATTAAATTCAAAGTGTCTCGATTTACGTGGCTTGAAATCGCAAATTCCTATCGAGGTGTGCTGCTAGGCGTTTATAAGGTTGTACCCCTATTCCGAATGCAAAGGAAAAGGTTTCGAGCCCTAATTCGATCGTATGGAGAAGATAGCTTCAAAAACGCCAGTTATTAAATTAAATTTCGATAAAAATTTCAGCGCGTTTGCTTATCGTGCGGCCAAACGGTCGCTCCAAATACTACAAAAATTGAAATTCGATAATAAAACAATATGGCGGATCCAATGGGACTGGTTTCGTCGAATTTCGAGACTGTGCCTCGGAAGGCTATTTTTAAATATCGATTTAAATGATACAATTTCCAAACTGAATAAAGTATTTCCAAATCAAATTCCGAAGCTTCCATTAACCTTAGTATTATCAATATACATTTTCTAAGCCTTAAAAACATTTTTATTCGGTTTAAAACTGAAGATTCAAATTTTTATCCAACTTCGATAAATTAAATTCAATATTTTAATTGCTAAATTCATAGCTATAATTGAAATTCAAGTTTGAATCAACTCTCAAACATTTAAAATCAATTAAATATTTCGATTTCAAATGTCTAAAATTCTGGGTCGTCACAGATACACAAAGGATACGCCTGAATCCCCCAGGAAACATCCATATCCGTAAGCTTTCTCAGCCCTGAGAATTTCGCCATGATGACTAGTAGACCACAGATACATAAAGGTTACGCCTGAATCCCCCAGGAAACATCCGTATCCGTAAGCTTTCTCAGTTCTGCGGATTTTTCTACTAAAAACGACCTACGTAAATCACAGGATACACAATGGTTACGCTTGAATCCCCAAGGAAACATCCATACCCCTAGGCCATCTCAGCAAGGCGAATTACGCTACGCAGTTGCGCCAAGAAAAAAAACCATGGGTTACGCCACGGTGGGACTCGAGTATCACATCCAGAAAAACAAAATAAAAGAGAATACTATCGATAGAATGAATCCAAGATGTGGCCCATAAATTGGATACCAAGCAGAAGGCACTTTCCATATCTTTACTTCGAAAATATGTATCATATAGTACCTTTTCAAATCACTTTCAAATATCATACTTATATAAAGTCCATTATATATAAGATTTCATTTCCAAATTGAATACTTTCCAAAATCAAAAGTATATCAAATCACACTTATATAGATTTCGATTATATAAGATTTCACTTTCAAATTGAGTACTTTTTATATCATAGTTTTCAAATCAACTTCATACATGTACAAATCAAATTTATATAAGTTCAACAACTTCCAAATCAAGTATTTAGTAAAACAAGGTTCTCAATTTCAATTCATTTCAATATCAGTTTAGTTTCAAAAATCATAACCGATTTCACCAAATTATTTCTTTCCTAATCAAATATCTTCAGTTTCAAAGTTTGCAAAATCATAAGTTCAGCACATAATTCAAATTTTCAAATCAACATAATTTAGGTCAAACAAAATTCATTTCCAAAACATCATGTAAATACTGGGTTTAAATTTCAATCTATTTTCGAAACCAGATATTTTTTCAAAATTAATTTTTACCCCAAAATGGGTACTAAGTTTTAAAACCATCCCTTTAAAAACCTTTAAACTATTTATTTCAATTTACCATTGGAAAGATTATTATATATATATACACACTTTATTCAAAACATTTCAAATCTATATTTCCTACTAATATAATTCAAAATAGTCTTATTCATTTACTTAACAAAGAAGTTTCAAACTTATTTAAATCATATTAAAACATACAAAACTAATCTTATATACTTATCAAATACTTTGTACTTTCCAAAATTACTTAGCTTTGAAAAGTTAACCTTAATTTGGAAGTGCTCGAACCCTCAAAATAGTCGAAGAAATCATATTTTCAACCCATGAGTTGGGAATCACCAACAAATCAGTAAATCAAAATTCAAAAGATAGGGTTATACCAAATCAAATCCGAAATTCGAGGACTGAACACCGGCTTACTTCAAATTGTTTCAAATATATATACATATATCTTTTGAATATCGAATTATACTTCGGAATTTGAAATCAAAATCGGTTTCACAAAATCACTCGCATGGCGAAGCTATTAAAGTGACCTCTCCTCCACTTTGAAACTCGAAAATCAATGTCGATGATGTGTGCACTCATCACCGAAATTATTCTCCAGCGACATAAGTCAGTTCTGGACTTCTATTTTCTTAAAACTTCTTTGAAATTTCTTTGAAATCATTGGAACTCGTTTGAGTCATTTGAAACACTTTTTATTCAGAAAGTACTTTCAAATCGTATTATTATATATTTTCAAAAGTCTTAAAACCAATTTCAAAACACTGAAATTCAATCTCTCGAATTTCAAATTAAAACCCTTCAGTTATAAATTATTTTTATATAAATCCATTTCTTATATAATCTTCAAAATTTCAAAATACAAACAAAACCCGATTTTCAAAGGATGATTCAAGAATGGATTTCAAAACAAAGATAGAGATTTAAATTAGAGGAACTCTAATAATAGAATCCTGATTCGAAGATAGTCTCGATTGAAGATGAGATAATTAAATTACAAAATAGAAGATGGATATACTTCTATAAATCGTGGGCGACCATAACCGAGTCAACCCTGACTTTAGGAATATGATCGATGTGGAATTCCAAGGCAAATCGACATTCGATCTCCAGATATAGAATTCGGCATAACCAGAGATAGCAGCATCTAAACCGAGGATATATAAATCTTCGGTGAATCGATGCTATTGTAAAGGAGTTTCACCCTTTTACAAATCATTCAGTGGAGCTATGGGATACTCCAGAATTTAGAAAACACGAATAGGGAAAGACAAGAATGGATTTGGAGTCGAGGGGAATGTTCCAAAATTCAAAGGAAACTGAATCAAATAGGAAGAGATTCAAGCTCGAACGAAGGTGATTCTGTATATAAATTTACCATATATGCTAAGTTTGCCTAGAGCCAAAGCTCTGATACCAACTGTAACGACCTGGTATTTTCAACCATTCGCATCCACACATGTCGAACTTGAATTGATCAAAATACCGTGTTGTAAATAAAATTTTGGCAATACCCAGCATAAACAGTAAATAAAAAATCACAGATCACAGACACAGAGTAATATTATGCAGTGAATAGATAAATAGTATTTCATGAAGCTACTACATAAACATCAGAGTTAAAAAGAAAATACAACAAAATATCTCAAATGCAGTGAAATCTCTAGTACGAGCAGATGACTTCTTTGAACCAATCAACTGGAAAGGCTGATAGAGGAATCGATAGTTGGATCCCCCAACGAAGCTCCAAACTCCGAAGGCTGAGTCTCAAAAGCTGTATCACTCAGTCTGACCCGAGCGTAAAGCAAAACACAAAACACTTGAGTCAGGATTAACATTCTTATATCAATAAATCCAACTCAAGTGAAATATCAACTGGAATACAAGTAACTCAACGGATGTTTGGGATAACCATCCTCTAAGGATCTGCAAAACTATCTACAAGGTGGAAATATACACATAACACCATAGTCATTCAAATTAATTTATACTTCAAAACCAAAATATCATTGCCCTTTCAAATATATCTATTTTCCAAAATAGTATATATATATTAAATAATTTATAAAGTAAAGTGTTTGAAATTTCCTCAACTACACAAATTGATTCCAATCAACTCAAATTCCAAATTCCCATTTATTCAAAGCTCAATTCATTAATTCAATTCAATTCTTGTTAGCACAAAAATTGGTCACTAACACCCAAATGTAAATTAAAGCACCAACTAACAGTCACTGATAACAGATAAAGTGCGTGTAGAGAGTAATAATATGAAGAATAGTTAAAATTAAAATGAAAGCAGTAAAGAACAACAAGTTTTATAGTGGTTCGGCTAACTTTGGCATACGTCCACTCTAGAAGTTTCCTTTTTATTGGTGTTCGAATCAATTACAGTTACAAAGTGGTAGACTGGCCTTAGTCTTAGGAAATAAAAAGCGAGAGAGCAGAAGAGAAGAAGAAGACCCCCTTCTGAACCCCTACAAGCTGTATTTATAGGCGAATTTTGAGTTGCAGGGCTTTCTGAACGGTAAAGGCCCATTAAGAATTTCCACCGAGCCACATTCGTCTTATGCCGAACGACTTTCCATCGAGCCATCTTCTCCGAGCGACCCATTCCAAGCCGCCAAAGCCGAGCGAGGTACGATGCCGAGTGAGGTGCGAGGTGCAATGGCAAGCGAGGTGCGAGGTGCAAGGTGCGAGGTGTCGAGGTATCGAGGTGCGAGATATCGAGGTGCGAGGTATCGAGGTATCGAGGTGCGAGGTATCGAGGTATCGAGGTGCGAGGTATCGAGGTATCGAGGTGCGACTCCTTTATGCCGAGAGGGGAGTGTAGACCGAACGAAGTACTTGTGCCGCGCATTCCCTTCATTTCTTGACCAAATGACATATCCAAGTAAACTTCATCCTTCGAAACCAAATCCATTATACTCCAACCTCAATTTTCGTAAAGTTGGTTAGTTTGAATCCGCCTACTTATGGCTTTGACAAAAGGTGGGTTAACACTTTGCCCCCTAAAACATGCCTTGCTAATGGAAGGTGTGTTTTGCAGCACAATAAGCTGGATGTTCGTATGCTGTTAATGACCTTCAAAGAAATTAGTAGCCTTATCTGACCACGAATGACGATCGTTCAGGATTGTATGTCATTTGGGGTGGTATGTGACCGTTCGAGGCCGAGTGCCGTTCGCGGCGAATTGTGATCGTTCGCGGTCGGGTGCCGTTCGAGGCAAGTTATGATCATTCGCAATCTGGTGCTCGCGATCTAGTGTCGTTCAAGGCGAATTGTGACCGTTCGTGGTCGGGTGCCGTTCGAGGCGAGTTGTGTGTGCCCGGGGAGGGGGTCTTAGTATCATTAATGTTAGATTTCACGTCCGAGTGAGTTTTTGAACTGCCTCATAAACTTCTCACTCAACTTAGTAAATGTTCTAATGGAACCACTCTCCAATTGTCTAAACCATAGTGCTGCTATGTCTGTCAGATACAATGGGAAGCATCGGGCCATGACTTCCTCTGATGCCCCTAGACTTCCATATGCCTCATATACTTTGTAAGATGAACCGTAGGATCTGTCCTCCCATTATACATCTCCACTGATGGTAGCTTAAAATCTGGTGGGTTCCTAGCTCGCCTGATAGTAGGAGTAAAGGGACTCCTATTCACATCCTCCAAGTCTTTATTTACCAATCCACCTCTCATAGCTTGTCTAACCATCTCCTCCAGTCCTTCATTGTCACCAAGCTGTAATCCTTGTTTGCTGCCTTTGGTCTGCCCCCCGAGTTGATGAGGGAATTCTGGCACATACTCCTCATCTCGTACTCCTGCACTCCTATTGGTGTCGGGTTGGACAGCGTTATCTGGTATCCCTCCATGGATTGGTTCAGCATTCCCTGGTGGTATGCCCCCGAGTCTAGATCCATTAGGATTGATAGCCGTCTGCTGATTGGGTGCTGCCTCCTGTTGAGCTATTCCCTCTGCTTGCTGGCTGAGCGCTTCTGATCCAACTCCACGGACCTGAGCTCCTGCATTTGCTACCTGTGAAAATTGTCTGAGAAGAGCCTGCATCATCTCCTCTTGTCTTTTCAACGTTGCTTCCATCTCGTCTCTGGTGATGTAGATGGATGCTTGACCTGCTCCAGCTCCAGCTCCAGAGGAAGCCTCTTGACTTCCCTCCTGATTGCTCCTTTCTGTCACTTTCTTCCTTGTTGATGGCCTAGCCATTGCTTTCTAGAGTCCAAGTTCCTAGCTTCAAAATCCCCGAGTGCTTTCCTTCTCAGTGAAAGCACCAAAATGTTAGCACTAAAATTGGTCACTAACACCCAAATGTAAATGAAAGCACCAACAAACAGTCACTGATAACAGATAAAGTGTGTGTAGAGAGTAATAATATGAAGAACGGTTAAAATTAAAATGAAAGCAGTAAAGAACAACAAGTTTTATAGTGGTTCGGCTAACTTCGGCCTACGTCCACTCTAGAAGTTTCGTTTTTATTGATGTTCGAATCAATCACAGTTACAAAGTGGTAGACTGGCCTTAGTCTTAGGAAATAAAAAGTCAGAGAGCAGAAGAGAAGAAGAAGACCCCCCTTCTGAACCCCTACAAGCTGTATTTATAGGCGAATTTTGAGTTGTTGGGCTTTCTGGACGGTAAAGGCCCATTAAGACTTTCCACCGAGCCATCTTCGCCGAGCGACCCACGCCGAGCCGCCAATGCCGAGCGAGGTACGATGCCGAGTGAGGTGCGAGGTGCAATGCCGAGTGAGGTGTCGAGGTATCGAGGTGTGAGGTATCGAGGTGCGAGGTATCGAGGTGCGAGGTATCGAGGTGCGAGTTATCGAGGTATCAAGGTGCGAGGTATTGAGGTGCGAGGTATCGAGGTGTCCAGGTGCGACTCCTTTTTGCCGAGCGGGGAGTGTAGACCGAACAAAGTACTTGTGCCGTTACTCCCCCCATTTCTTGACCAAATGACATATCCAAGTAAACTTCATCCTTCGAAACCAAATCCATCATACTCCAACCTCGATAGTCGTGAAGTTAGTTAGGTTGAATCCGCCTACTTATGGCTTTGACAAAAGGCGAGTTAAGAGTTCTCAATAACCATTTAAACTTTCGATATATTCAAAGCTTTAATATTCAACATTTTCAAAGTTAAATCTAACAGTTTCATATAGATCTTGATTTAGCTTTATTATTATTTAGTCAGGAAATATCCACTTAACAAGTTTAGTATCATTTAGATAGCCTTAGATTACATTTTACAAAATATTTCCTTAAATTTATTTAAACTTAAAATATCCTTTTAATACCCTTTACCAAAACCAAGTTATAAAACCATATCTTAAATCCCAAATTCGATAGTTTCAAATCGATTTAATTGAATATAATTCTTAATTAAATACCATTTCCAATTAATTCAACTTTATCTTCTCAACCTTAACTTATTCAAAATTTTACCAAATATATTTTCAAATATAAATTTCAACCCATAGTGAATTCCATACAAACAAGGAACTTGCAGGGTGATAACAGATAATAGAAAATATAACAGCAGACATATATCATCAATAACAATATAATATAAACAACAGGATATGGTGTCATATCCCACAGGTGAACAGTTGCAGATAATAGCATATATAACAATTTAAATAACTAACAACAGCCTATTTCAATTGTCGTTTCAATTGAAATCAAATTTAATAAATATAAGAACGTTAATCGTAAGTGATTTCTCACCTTTCGAGCCTAGAGAGATTCGACACAGAAATAAGCTACTAAATCCAAAGCAACGCTAGATGGATATGATTTGATGTAGAAAACAGGCACGACGGACAAGGCTAATAATGGAAAATCGATGAGAACGATTGAATTAGTTTTGATATAACAGAACTATTTCATTTTATATATTATTATTTGTTTCTAAAATAATTTCAAACATATATTTTCAAATCCATATCATGTCCCAAATTTTTTAATTTAAACAAAACTCAATATACAATGTTTATACAATTCATACATTTCCTTAAAATTTCCTTAAATCCATCTTAAACGCTAACACTAATATAAGTTTGAAAACCGACCCAACATATATGCAGACAAATACAAATCCATATGCAACGATATATATATTGCCTTCCCATGAAATCAATATTAAATTTTAAGACGAAAGAAACAAAAGATTTTGAAATGGCTAGTGTAAATCAAAGATTATATTCCTATTAAATACGGAGACGAAAATGAAAGTGGAAAGTTTTACACGTGATTTGTAAGGTAGGAAATCATATTTTAACGGTGGTTGATTGATTTTTAACAGCTAAGATATGAAGTCAAAGAGTGCGTATAGTAGATGCGATAATTAAAACGAAACGTACACCCAAAATAATTAACAAAGTAACATAATTTTAAATATATTCGTTTCTTATTTATTTAGCAAATACGCTAAATAATATATCAGGAAATAACGTACCATTTATATTGCCAAATAAATTAAACAAGAACGGATATAAACGTACCAATCTAAAACGTATAATTTATTGCCTTTTTACAACATTATTTATTACTTAATTTAAAAGTATATAACCAATATAAGTAAAACAACAGCGAAATAAATGTTGTGAATATTTACATTTTAAATAAAAGATTTGAAGTTAGAATTTAGAATTTAAAATTTCAATTAGTGTCAAAATTTAACCAAAATTTACCATTACAGAAATTGGGCAAATTAAATCAAGAAATTTTAAAAATTCAAACTCCTTTAAACAATTAAACACCAAGGTTTTAAAAAATAAAATATATGAATAACATATCATGTTACACAAATTAGAACATGATTAAACAAAAAATATTATTTATATAAATTAAAATAAACAAATTTGTTAAATAAAACAATTTACACACAATATTGTAAAAAGCATAACTTTCACAATATTAATCTGATTTCAATGAAACGAAAAGCAATATTCTTGAAATTAAATCTATTTTCATAATAAAAGATAAAATTTAAAAAATTCAAATATTTAAATTTTAAATTTAAAAGTCAAAGTTTGACCAATTTGACCAAAAATCTAATTTTTTGGAATTATTCCATTTATTCAGGTTTGGAATTATAATTCATACAAAAATCAAAATTTATATTTGGAATAACAAAATTTATCCAATTTAATAAATAAAATAAAGTTTTTAAATCAGGAATTTTAGTTAAAATAATTAAAATATAAAATTAAAGTAAACACAAAATACAGGGTTGTTACAATCTTCATTGTAGTTTAAATAAAATTTAAATTAACTTTCGATATCATTTTCAATCGTATTAAATTCAATATTCAATTACTGAAATAATTTCCAATATTAAATTTAAACAAACTAATTATCCTATAAATCAATATAAATAAGTCATTAAGTTCCAAAGAAATTTTAATTATCAACATCATTTTAATACTATCTAAATAATTTATAATTATTATTCAACTTCAGTTATTGGTTATAAATCCAGATAACATATAGAATTTCATTTCAATACTCGTTATCGCCAAATCTTCGAAATTTGTTTATTTTAAAATTTTATTCAAGTTCATATACAATAACTTACATTCAAATCATTAAATTTTTATTTTTAACTATTTTTATTCAATAATTATAACAAATTCCATAATTTAAAGTAGTTAAAAATACGGGTCATTACAATCTCCCCCACTCAAAACTTTTCATCCTCGAAAAGGAACTAATGGAGAAATTTTCATTTGATATATATTTATTCAAAATAATCAACATATAAAACATTAAATCTCATTTATAAAACCATCACCACTTTCTACTACGCTACTCCGATCGGCTTAAGGAATTTACAAGTACGTTATCAAAACAAGTTATTAATTTTTTTTAAAACTTTAAAAAAAAATCAATACCCGGATCAATGGAAAATTTCGGCAAGGTCTCTTTTGCGTGGCTCGATCGAAGCTTTTTTACAATACAATATATAACCGAAATATATCCAATATATGTCAGATATACATCTCATCTCAACAATGAGGCATCCTGTAGGGAAAGATATAAAAGTGTGGTATTTAATCCGAGATGTGTACCTTGTTATTAGTATTACGAGCTAGTTTGCTAGTATTAAGAAAGCAAAAGCATATAAAAACCTGCATATACGTCCAAACGGTCTTCGTATGTACCTATTTCAACTTAATTTAGAATATTAGTCACTTACGAAGATTTGGAAAGCATATATGAGTTTTATAGAGCATATAACATGAATTTTAAATCCAAATCACAAGAATTAATATACGACAAAGAACAATCATATACAATAAAACACTTATAACGTTGATTTAGAACAAAAGAAACCATTCAATTATTAGTGTTCATCCAATTAATTCATAATGCTACGAATTTACATTATCCAATGTCAATATTTAATTTATGCACTTAATTTCTTATTAGCATTCAATTTTTTTATTAGCATTTAATTGATTTACTCCCAAATTTATTCAAGTCTATTTCATTTGCATTCAATTTATTCAATTAAATGTGTTAAATTTCAATTGTTTCATTTTACGTTTAGCAACATCCCATAACAATTCATTTATTCACATTCATCCTACACTCAAGTTCATTTTCCATTTAAATCAATGTTATTTCATTTACTTCTTTTATTAATACAATTCACTAACTTCTTCCATTTATTCATTTCGTTTAGCTTTTTGTAAGTTAAAGTTCATTTCATAATTCAATATTAGCTTCTTTCCTTTAACATCCATATTCAATTAGTTTATATCTTATTTAACTAACATTTATCAATGTTATGAACTATAAACTTTACTTTACATTTTCACGAAACATTTGAATTATAATGTTCATATCTCCATTTTTAGCATTGACATCATTAATGAATTATTTCTTATATCCTTACTTATGTTTCTTTACAACTTGACTCACATTTGTTTTCACAATTTCATCTAATAACAAACTTATTTGTGAAACATTTTATTAATCATCACTTTAGTTTATAATCATTCTATAAAATTCCGACTTCTTATATGTGACTTTATCTAAGTTTATTATTATCTCAAAAGTTTCAAATTCAATTTCACAATTTCTTGGAAAATTTATATTCAATTCTAGAACCAATTTACAAAGATATTATTTATTTCGTTTTCTACTTCTTTAAGTCCCACTTACTTATTCCATTCAGTCATTAGTCATTAGTCATTTCATAATATACTTATTAAGTATATAACATTTATTATTACAACCAAATTTCCATTTATACACATTTTAATTACTTTTAAGTTTTGACTACTTGTACAATATCTCATTACATATCCAAATCATCATTTTATCTTTTAACATTTGTAAGTCTTATTATATGTTATCAGAATACAATTTGGTACTAAACAAATTTATTTGGTTCATTTTACTTAATTAGAATGTTCACTATTTTAATCTGTTTAAATTTTCTTTACATTAAATTTTGGAGTTGCAACTTCAATGCTAAAGCTTCTCGAAACACTTAGCTTAGATTTCATAATTCTCTTATTTTATAAGTTTTGGTTATTCAAATATTTCATTTCATTCAAATAATTTGAAGATTATTAATTAACAGAACTTAAAAATTTTAAGTACCAGGTTCATTTCAAATTAAATGAAATAAGTATATGTTTATATCTTTTGTATATCAAATCATACTTTTGGAGTTTAAACCAAAACTCGTTTATCAAAACAATCTCGTAGAGAAGCTACGCAATGGCCTCCCCCACTTTGAAACTCAAAAATGAACATTGATGATGTTGCGCAGTCATCGTCGAAATTATTTTCCAGCGATAGAAGAGGAGAGTGCTGAATTCATTGCTTTTAAAATTTATATGAAAACAATTCATATTTGTTTAAACTTTTAAAGAATACTGATATTATTTTCCAAACCTTGAAAACCTTTTTCAAAAACACCGGAATTTAAATTTCTCAAATTCTCAATTTTATATTCATTTTACTTCCAAATTATATTTTATAAATCACACTTATACAGTTTCATTGTCTTATAAACATATAATAGCTAATAGTTTAGGAATATTGATTAATCAAACAATAAACGATAATGATAAATATTATCATTTCTAACAACCAGTTCACACTATAAATAACATAATAATTTCTAAAAATTATTTCTTTATACACAAAATATAATCTGGGTAAAATTATTTCATTTACCAAATTTCAAAACAATATTATAGCAAATTGTTTTGTTTAAGTGTTTATAGATCACTATCAATAACATTAATTACTCATACTGATCAGAATCCATAAGCCACTCAACAAATCAACTAATCCAATATAATACAATTTTTATATTCACTAACAAGAACGCGCTCATATCTATTAATGCACTTAAACTCATTCTAGGGTGCTACTGATCCTATCTCTATTGAGTTACCCCTTAAAGCTAAGGTTATCGCTAAACCAAAGCTCTGATACCAACTGTGGCGACCCACATTTCGAAAGGTTTAAATCGACAATAATCCACACATATCCAACTTAAATAATCCGAAATATAAATAATCAATGGGGTTCATTAAGAAATAAGATAAGGAGAAGAAAATAACACAGAATCTCACAATGGAATGACAAAATATAATAATCAAATAAACATTTCATGAAGCTGTTTACTACACATTTGATTATAATTTATACAACATTTATCAGAGTTATATATATACAGCAGAACAAATAAAATAATGTAGCGGAACAACAATGATGGAATAATACTAGTAATAATATACCCAATCTTCGTCTTTATCCTCTAAAGAACAATCTTCGACAAGCTGAAAAACTCAGGACTGACCCAAGCGCAATGAAAAGACAAAACACTCGAGTCAGGACTAAAGTATCATTATGTAAGTCAAATAAATATCGCATATAACATGGGTGTGATAGTGTCAGAGATGTTTATGGGATTTCACATCTTCTATCCAGTGTATAACGTACATGCAATAACTCAAAGGATTTTCCAACTCTTAAGGATCCATCAAAATATTTTCATGTAGTAGAACACGCTACATATATAATGTCTAATCAATAAAATAAATATTTTACTTAGCGTTAAGGCTTTACATTAATTCCCCTTAATGCCTTTTTAAGCGTTGTTGTATAATTTGCATTTGACACCACTAGCAACACGTCGGTAGTCAGGGATGCATCGTGATACGACAGCACTAAACCAAAATTATATGGGACCCGTATAGGGATAAAAGTATAACAAGGCATGTTAGGTAATGCCTAAGGTAGGATACTACCAGTTTACCCTTCCCGGCCGGTGGTAACGCATCATAGCCATGATCGTCCACCGCGTCCAACACTCCCATAAATCGAAGAGTGCACACCAATAATCACAATGTAAATGATGGTAATACGAAGAACTGCATCCGTTCGGAGTAGCTAACTCACTTGGCTGGTACGGCTCCTGTTTTAGTTATTTCAAGTTGGCACAAGTGCCAAGAAAATACATCATCATTCTCCTTCTTTAAACCCAGCAGACGACGCCAAATCCAACCACTTCGTTCTGGATCATCACTCCACATGCATAGTTGTTGAAGTGGTTTCGGTATCGATAGAGAGGCCTATATCCGAAACCGGACACTTTAACAACCAAACGTCATTTTACACACCAATTGGAACTTTTACATTTCGAAAAAAAATTCATGTTTAATATCAAAATATCATATTCGCTTCAAAATCAAATTCATTTCGAAATCATAATAATTATTCAAAATTACCATTTCATTTCAAAATCATTTTCGTCTTAATATCTCAATTCTAGTTCCAATTCAACTTGAATTCAAATTTTCATTTGGGTTATAACTTCAATTTGACCCAATTCGTATTTTAAATCCTTGGTTCAAAAATAAGCATTCCATCATTGAACATTTTAAATTTTTGAAAAATAGTTTGAATAGTTATAAAATAGTTTAAATACCTAAATAGTAAAAATTAGTTTAAATGGTTTAAATGGTTAAAATAGTTTAAATATTAAAATGGTTTATATAGAAAAATAGATTGGAAAATCCAAACTAATTTGAATATTTAAAAAGATGGGTTTAAATACTTTTTATCAAAATAATTTATTTAAAAATAGTTTCAAAGTCAAACTGATTCAATATCCAAATTTTCCAATTCAAATCACCTTTAAATTTCCATTTCGATTTAATTGATTCACTTTAGATTTCAAGTCGAATTTTACTTCGATTCCAAATTAATTTCGATGTCACTTTCAAATTAATTTCAGTTACAATTCCAAACTAA
Organism: Allium cepa; assembly: GCA_030765085.1. Taxonomy (NCBI): domain Eukaryota; kingdom Viridiplantae; phylum Streptophyta; class Magnoliopsida; order Asparagales; family Amaryllidaceae; genus Allium; species Allium cepa. Next base: position 410,687,233 of record CM060937.1, read on the forward strand.
TTTCTATTTCAATTTTTGAACCATTCTGTTTTTATCAATTCCGAGTTTGATTTCCAAAACACCGATTCAAAACATTTAGATCAGTTTACTTTCAATACCCAATTCGAAATCCAAATCCTCTAATTTAATTCAATTTCCAAGATCAATTTCGAAATAGTCCGACTTCCATAAGTTCAATTTTCATTTCATAAAAATCAAATCATTTAAATAAAATTCAAATCAAAATTTTGAAAACCCTTTAATTTAACCCATCCGGTGTTCGTATATAGTTTTCTATCCTTTGACCAAGTGATCAGTTATTTCAATTTAATTTCCGGGATGGATATATATCATTTCAATCCAAATCGCAGTGTCATAGGAATATATCATTTCAACCTATTTCTTAATTTATTCAAAATAATTCAATTCACAGTTTTATATACTGTAAATAAATTACCAGTTGATAATAGGATATAAATAAAAATAAATAAACATTCAATCATCCAAACAGTCAATCAATAGCATCCAACACAATCAACATCTAAATCTGCCAATAATTCACTATAATTAAATAGTTTTCAATATCAGGTATTTTGGCAATTAAATTCCAATTTCAAATTTAACCGTCAAATCAAGCAACGATCAATAAATTTGTATTACTTCATAATTCAAATTTAACTAGCATAAAAAACTCTAGTACTTGTGAGCGTTTCAAAACACTCACCTTTATTTTTGTTATTTCTTCCGCATTCTGGTTCGTCTAAAATCAAACGGACACTTGATTTTTAACGCGAAATTCTAATAGCTCAAATCTCGACCAATCCAATTACATGTAGAAGGATTCATCAATACGAATCCAACACGATTGACTGTGTTGGATTTGGATCTAAAACGAACGGGTTACGAAATTTATAAGCATTGGGGTTTTATCAAAAATTTATACTAATAAATTACCATCTTAATATTATTTTCATTACCCACATAGACTACAGCCCGACCCAACTAAGCAACATTATCTTCCCCAAACTTTCTCCCTATATACGAGAAAAACCCATGGCCTCGACTTGAAACGTGCATGTGCAGAACCATCGACGCCTCCAACGATCCATTCGACATCGTCAATATCTTCCTCCTGGCAATCTCGACCACCCATACCAATGATTTTGAGCTCGAACTCCATGAACATCACGGCACTCAACCGCTCCGCTTAGACCTACTACAAGTTGTGACGACCATCTCGACGCCTTGCTCTACCAAAATCATCCCTCTGAAGCTTCTCGACCTTCTAAGCCCGATGACCACCTCGATATCGACGATCGTTGCTCGAATCATCGCGAAAACCAAACCCTAGATCCCTTGTGACACGACCATCGCCTAAGACAGTGATCAAACCCCACTCGAATTCTTCCAGATCAAAATTTGAATCAAAACTAGATTTTTAAAATTATTTTGGGAATTTCCATTTTGTATTTCACGAGATTTGATTTTTTTTAAATTCACAGGTTTTTTTTCCAACGTCTGTTCAAAAATAAAGAGATGATGATCGCGTTATAATGGGAAGAATGGGTACGATTGTAGGTTGGTGATTTTCAGATAATCGGATGGCTGATGGAACATTTCTGTGGCTGATGTGAATGCAGGGTTAGGTCCATATATGTACTAATTAAATTTTCAAAATATCTCGCCGTAATTTCTAGATGACAATCGAGGCGTGTCGCCAGAAGTTAATAATTTTATACCCTATTGCGAACGCAATGGAAAAAATTTCGAGTCCCAATTCGATCGTATGGAGAAGATAGCTTTTTGGACCCAATTATTAAATTGAATTTTCAATACTAAATTCAACGCGTTTTTGTCCCGTATGACCAATCGATAACCTCAAACGCTACGAAATTTGAAATCCGATAATAATACACTATTATGGATGCAATGGAACTAGTTTCGTCCAAATTCGAGACTATGTCCAAAATGGCTATTTTTACTCATTAATTAAAATATAAAATTTACAAATTTTAAATTAATCACTTAAAATCAATTTTTAAGTGTTAACAATCTAAATGTGGCTTAATTAAAATTTAAATCAACTTCCGATATCATTTTCAATCGTATTAAATTTCATAATTCAATTATTCAATTAATTTTCAAAAATAAATTTAAACAAATTAATTATCCTATAAATCAATGTAAATAATACATTAAGTTCCAAATAAATTTTAGTTATCAATATCATTTTATTTCTACCTAAATAATTCATAATTATTATTCATCTTCAGGCATTGGTTCTAATTCCAGTTAATATATAGAATTTCATTTCAATACTCGTTATTACCAAATCTTTGAAATTAGTTTATTTCCAAATTTTATTCAATTTCATATCCAATAACCTACATTCAGATTATTAAATTTTGATTTTATCCATTTTTATTCAATAATTATACCAAATTTCATAATTTAAAGTAGTTAAAAATAAGGGTCGTTGCAGTTGACATTATTGTAAATAGCTTGAAAACGGAGTTATTTTCTTTCAAAGATAATACTTTCCACTAACTCTTGGTGCTTATCAAATTTTTATAGGATAATAAGTTTTCTTTTCATATTTTTTTAGAATTATTGGAAGATCGTATTTTTCTTTCCGAAAATAATTTACAAACCTTTAAAATTAATACCATTAATTAATATCGATTAAGAGCTTTCCAAAAATTCATAGAAAATTATAAACACTTGGGAAATATCCCAAAAAATCAACAAAAATCTGATTTTCCATCTTCTTTCATATATAAAAATTTCGGGCTCTTTTCTTGCTAATTTGGCAATGTTTTTAAGGTGGAAGAATCCTTGGTGTTCTGTTCATCATTAATAAGGAACACATTTTCAAAAAAAAAAATCAAGACCAAAATAGTACTTTACTTATTATTAATAATTAAAATCCAAAATAAACACAATTTCCTCTGTAGAAAATTCATAAAATACTCATATGAACTTGAAAAATTATGAAATAATAAGCCGTCTTCAAAATAATATTTTACACAACATATTCGAATTTCAAGTGAAATGGAGGTCAAAAGCTAGGTTTTAGTCTTAAAACCCTTAAGAATATTTCAAGAACAATTTCAATAAATTATCATTCAATCAAACAATGATGTGATCAATCAAACATGACATATTATCATAACCAAATCGGAAATCATCCATAGATCCAAAACTAAACATAACTAAATTAGATGGATACTATTTTTCGCCTTAGATTTGATAAGAGCGATTGAGATTTGTTTGAAGATTGATTTCCTTAAGCTTATCCCTTTTTTATTCTTCTTGTAATGGCCGGCCTCTTTAGGTTAGGTTTTGATTGATTAAGAATGAAATGAGAGAAGGAGAACCAAGGGAATGAAATAAGGAACAATTCCTATTGTGCGCCTCTCATTTATTCTTTTCTTTTCTATGTTTAAGACAATCTTATTAGTTGATTACTTAAGACACAACCCAAATTAATTAAATTCTCATTCTCCTTATCGTACCACACACATTATTCAATTTATTTTATCTAGTTAGATCTCCTAAACAATATTAAACAAAAGTTAGGGGCATTACACTTGTGCAACTAACCAAGCTTTATTTCAAATTATATATCCATTTTTTGTCAACTTTGTTTTTATAAATCCATTTTGTTCCAACGACAATTTGGTTATTTGGTTTTGGAACCAATTCCAAAACATCATTCCATTCAAATTGATTTAGTTCTTCTTGCGTTGCCAAAATGTAATGATCGTCTGTAGTAGCTTCTTTATAATTCTTGGTACAATATAGATATGAAAACAACATGTCCCATTTGAGTTAATTGCCTTCGTGTAACAACTTCCAAAATTATATCGCCAATTATATTATCTAATGTGTGATCTTTTTATAATCTAGATGGTGATTTTAAATCATTATTATCCAGATTAATAGATTCAACTTATTGTTCATTTAAAGTAGGTAGTACCTATGGTTTAGTAATTTTAGTATTTTCATCATTGTTGGTATTAATATTAAAGTTTTCATAAAAAAGATTCATGTCATATTTCCTCAATTATATTAGATCTTTTATTAAATATTCTATATGCTTTACCTTGTTCTGAATATCCAGTAATGATTCCTTGTCAACCATTAGATCAAACTTCCCAAGAGGATCATTATTGTTTAAAATAAGGCATTTAGAGCCAAAAAAATTTGAACTATGATACTTTAGGTTTTATTTCAAAAAAAGTCCATAAGGTGTATTTTTAGTTAATGGTCCCAAAACAACACAATTTAGAACAGAACAAGCTGTAGCAACTGCCTCAATCTAGAAGTTGTGTGGTAGATTACTATTGCTTAAAAGTGTTCTAGCCTATTCTTATAGAGCATGAATTTTTCTTTCTATAACCTCATTTTGTTGTTGCGTTCTAGGAAAATAGAAGTTGTGACTTATTTTTTTTATTACAAATTTTTTGAAAGATTGTCATCAAATTCATCTCCATTGTCACTTCTAATACTCTAAATTTTTAATCTTTTAAATTTTGTACTAGTTTAGAAAATTTTTAAAAGATTCAAAGTGGTTATTTTTAGGTTTTAAAAAGAAGGTCCAAATATATTGTGTAAAGTCAGCAACAAAAAAAAAATTTGTTACCATTTATTAATCTTCTTTGCATAGGACTAAATACATATATTTGTAAAAGTTCTAAAGGTTGTTTTGTAGAAATATCATTTTTTTCTTTAAAAGATGACTTTTTAAATTTTCCTTTCAGACAAGCGTCAATAAGTTATTATCTTTAAAATTTATCTTTATAGACCACTTACAATATTATTAGTAGGTAATTTATGAATATTTCTAAAATTAACATGATAGAACCTTTTATGCCAAATCCAAGGTTCATTAATATCAGCAACTAAACATATATTGTTACTGTGTCTTATTTTCATATTCAAAATATAAATATTATGATTTTTTATTCCTTCAAAAATTAAAATTTTATTTTTATCAAAAATATTACACTTATCGAAGATATTAACCATTTTTGCATGATTGACTAATACTTAAAAGGTTGTGTTTCATATTATCTACCAAATAAACATTAAAAATTAATGGAGAGTTAGATATACCAATAGAAGATACGTCCCCCTGCCCAATAACATAGCCGTTGGAGTTATCTCCAAACGTGACTATACCGCCATCCATGTATGATAAATTTGTTAGCATCTTTACGTTTTTACTCATATGCTTAGAACATTCACTATCGAGAATTCATTTTTCTTTTTTATGTCGAAGTAAATACAAACGGTAGAAAATATTTTATTGGTACCCACTTCTCATGTTAGGGTCTTGAAGGTTAGGTAGAAGGTGACCGTACTCAAGTGGGTTTGGTAAAACCTTTAAAATAAAAATCCTTATAAAATGTGCATCACTTATATATATATATATATATATATATATGTATGTATGTATGTATGTATGTATGTATATTTTTTCCTAATCAGATTGTTATTAGTTTTAGATACTCATACTTTAATAGTTTTTTTTGTAGTTTACTTTCGGTTGACTATTCATGGGTTTTCTAAAAATAGTACATAATGTAGCATACTTAGATTGTGATTTTGGTACATTTGATTTTTTATATCCTAAACCATTCTTATTATTAATAGTTTTAATATAACAATTAAATGCGAAAAAATTTTCTAGCCTTTATTAAATTTGGAAATATTTATAGATAATTATTTTTATCTTATTTTCTAAAATAACCTTGTCATCAATTAACTATTATTATTACTTTCTAAATCTTTTACTTTATCATCAAAAATCTCAATAATTTTCTTTAAATTACTGTTATTATTAGACAAAAAATCTCATTTTTGATAGCTTGAATATGTTCACTAAAATCGAGGTCTTTATAAAGAGTCTGTAATCTTAAAATTTCCTCTTTAAAATAGCTTTTTCATCTTTAAGCATATGTACTTAAACATTCTTTACAAACTTTTATTAAATTCCTAAATTTATCATCTAATTTTGAAGCTATTTCTACGGCTTCTTCAAAAGATAAATAAGAAAATACCTCACCTTTGATGGCCATATAGCATACATTAGCTTGTTATCCATTGCTGTCGCTACCACTTTCCCTTGAAGATGAATCATCCCAACTCACTTGGAAAGTACATTTTCTTCCTTTTGAATTCTTTCCATTTTTTAATTTCTTTTTGAGTATTTACTTTTCTTTATTTAGCTCGGGACAATCTTTCTTCATATGTCCAAGTTTTTCATAACCGTAACATTTGAAAGAAAATGTGTCATTTGAGTTGTCAGTCATTTGCTTTCAAACCATCTTGTTGTATTTACTGAATTTTTTATAGTTCTTTGCGAAAAATGTTACATCTTATTTATCAATCTCCGAATATCATTGTTGTTAATCTAAAATGCAATACTACATTTTTCTTGGGCTAATTATTTTCTAGCTTGCAGGTTAGCTTCATAAGACATTAAGCTACCAATTAATTCTTCTACTTTAAGCTTAGAAAGATCATTAGCTTGTTCAATAGCAGGTGCTTTTCTTTCCCACTCATCAGTTAATGAATTTAAAATACGTGATATTAAGTCAAATCAGTAAAAATAGCTCCTAAATGCCATAAGATCGTGTTGTATATTTTGAAATCTAGGATACATATCTATAATACTCTTATTAGTTTTCATTTAAAAAAATTAAAATTGATTCTTGAATAAGCTGATTTACATTTGATTTAACTTTTGTTGCACCTTCATGAGTAACTTAAAGTATTTGCCAAATATCATATGCAGTTTTACACATCATATTCTTGAAAATTAATTTTTATCTAGTGAGTAGTATAAAGCATTCATTGCTTTAGCAGTATCAAATGCAGTGATATTTTGAGCATCTATTCAGGTAATCATTGCAATAGTATGAGCTTTGTACTAAGATTGAGCAGCTAGCCATATATCAAGACCACTTAATTCCATAAAAAATTTCATACAAGTTACCCAGTATATATAGTTAGAACCGGTGAAAAATGGAGGACGTGTAGTAGATTGTCCTTGAAATGTATTATAACACATATTGGCCATAATATTCAAAATTTTGCAATGATTTTGAAAATTCCTTGCTTTCATACCATCTGAAAGTGATTGGTGGATCGTATAGTGTTACTGTGGCCAGTTAACTTATAGTAACAAAATCTAAACTAAGAAAGTAATAAGTAAATAAAAGAACACCAAAATTTATACTAATTCGAAGCACCTCTCTTGAATCTTTTCCGTAAGAACCTCTTAGGAATTACTAGCAAAGCCCTTACTTAACCTAAAGGAATAGGTATATTAGAAATCGCATGTGCCGCCGAACAGGAATCCATGCTTTATTGGCGATGAAATTGACCACCAACACCCAATTATGTGAAAGCGCCAATATCCAATCCAGTCTTAGAAATAGGAAGACAAATAAATAAAGAACAAAATTAAACAATTCAAAAGCAAGTAAATTGAGACATAGATTTATAGTGGTTCGGCTAACTCCTTCCTATGTCCACTCCAAATATTTTCCTTTTATTAGTTTACATAGCTGATTACACTTACAAATCAATGAAATTCAAGAATAAAAATGGCAAAGTATGGACTAGGTAGAAGATGAAGAGAAGTAGAATGAAGATCCTTTTTTTGAAGCCATGCCTGCTGTATTTATTGGGGAAGATGACCACCCATCTCTTTGAAACTTCGGCTACAGGACCTTCTTAACCATATCGACCCACCATAGGGGTCGCTAGGCCTAAATCCTAATGGAGAGGGATTGGTACCGATCCCTTCATTAGATGATTTTAGGGCATCGATCCGTATGATGGCTTCTTCATGCTTAAATATATTAGCCTTCCAAGTTTCATGTCATTTGGACCAAAGGAGCTCGAGTTGTTGAATGTTGAATGCAATAATACCCATGGTATTTGACGTGTGCTTATCCCTTGCTAACCATCAAGCCTTGACAATCCCTTTCATATGCTTCATCGATCCCTATCTTATGAGTCAAAACCGATGTCAATCCCTTATTTAACTACTCATGCCGATTCCTTTATTGCTTAAGTATACTGATCCCTCCTATTCTACAATGCTGATTCATAAGGCCATACTGATCCCTTTTGTTCCTCAAGGCTATGCCGACCCAATCTATGGCATAATGCTTTGCCGATCCTTCCTTTATTGAGTATGTCGATCCCACTTAACAAAACATGTCGACCCGTTCCTGATGTAGCTTGGAAAGTATACCGACCCCTTCCTTTGAAGCATGTCGATCCACCTAAAATGTCGATCCGTCCATCTTACTGAGCCATTGAACTATACCGACCCCTTTAAATTGAGGATACCAATCCTTCATATTTGCTAGGCCATTGAAGTGTACCGATCCCTTGCTTGTCCAAACTAATATCCATATTTCAAGCATCGTGCGTCGTTTGCCTACAAACTCCATCCAACTTTGGCTTCATATAACCATTTGTACTTTACCTTTGGGTCCTACAACCGCCGCTCTGTACTCATCGACCTCTATAATTATGAAGTTGTTGGGTTAAATCCGCCTGTATACTGCCTTGCCAAAAGGTGGGTTAACACTTTTCCCCCTAGAACATACCTTGTGATAGGAAGGCGTGTTTTGAATTGCCAAAAACCCAATCCAGTATCCAATCTGGTACCAATCCAATTCCTTGATCTCTCCAGATCATTAGCTAAATCCATGATTTTTCCGAGTCGATATCCAATTCCAAATCCATTCCAAATTCATTAACCAAATTCACGATCTCTCCTGATTGTTTTATCCAAATCTGGGACGGCTGAGGGTCCATATCCAATCCATAGGGCTCTACAAGTCGTTTTATCCAAATCTGGAACTACTCCGGGTCCATATCCAAGTCCATGGACCTCTCTGGGTGATTAGCCTAATCCAAATCCTTGATCTCACCGGATCCTTGTCGAGCACAATCCATACTCGACGATCTAAGTAGGTCGATCCTACCGCTCTTCGGAGAAGTGGCCTACCCCTTGCCAGGCATAATCCATACCCGACAATCTATTGCGTTTTTATTCTTCGGCCTTAACTCTCTGTTAAGGACTTAATCTGTGGGTATCCTACTATGGCCTCGACTATCCGATTGAGGACTTAATCCATGGTTCTTCTTCTTTAGTCCCGATCCCTAATCGAGGATTTAATCCGTGTACGAATCCAACATGTCGCTCTTCGATGAAGGGACTCACACCTTGCGGTTATTGCCCTATCTCTCTGATCGTGGCCATAACCATGACCTATGTTATTTATCATAGTAGTGCAAATCCAAATGTTTTAAGATTCATTAGTTATGGTGGTTTATCGCCATCTCATAGCATGCCTAATGACTGTCCTTATTCCCGTACGTGTGTAAGTGACTTAGCCATTTAAATGTAGAGTATATTAGTTATTCAGTTGATGCCATCCCAATCAAGAGATGACGACCTCTGCTCTTAAGTCGGGCTTGCTTCAATTTGTGGCGGATGATGGCTGCTCCTTTTCCATCACATCTACCCAATTCCTTATAAAGCCATCTAAATTTGTGCCCTCGGTTCCATGGGGAACAGTACCGATCCATGTGGATGGATTAGTGCTGATCCATCTTTCTTGGTCGGGGTTTGCCCTTGGTTGTTCCAATCCATATCTAGTCCTTGCTAATTTCTACTCCACGTATTGGATTCCAATTTCTAGCTATTCCAACATCCATAGATGGTCTTCGATCATCATTCCCATCCTGCCTCCGAGTCCGTGAGGGAATACCAGATTATCCTCTTCCAAATGTGCATCCAAGTTCTGTTTTGCACCAAGTTCCATGGGATCGATCGAGGTCTTCTAGCATCACGATTAACCAGACCCGTAGGCATGTCCCTCAGTCTTTGGGGATCGGTATTGTTCCCTCTGGGTGATTGGTCCTGATCCCTCTAAGATGGTAGGGGAATGCCCCTGGCTACTCTGTTCCATTCCTCTGTCTATTGGCTCCAATTCCATGTTCTTGATTCTCATTTTGGTTTTGCAGTCTAGCGGTTCCTGTGGCTCTAGCCTGTCTGATTTGTTAGAGTAGATTCTGCATTATCTCCTCCTTCCTTTTCAGCATCCTCTTCTGTACAGCATCCATCATCACTTCCATTTCACTTTGGTTAGATGCTTGATTAGCTCCCACTCTTGAGGAAGCCTCTTGACTCCCTCCATGGTGACTCCTTTTTGATAGCACTCTCCTGGTTGATTTCCTAGCCATTGCTTTATAGATCCAAGTATCCAAACTTCTAAATTAGTGGGTGTAGGTTCTCTCATTGAAAGCACCAAAATGATGGCATCAAAATTGACCAATACCCAATTATGTGAAAGCACCAATATCTAATCACGTCAGAGAAATATGAAGAGAAACAAATGAAGAAGAAAATTAAAACAATCAGAAAGAAAGTAAATTAAGACACGGATTTATAGTAGTTTGGCTAACTCCGCGCTATGTCCACTCCAAAGATTTTCCTTTCATCGGTTTATACTACAGATTACATTAACTAATCCATAAAATTCAAGAATAAAAATGGCAGAGTATGGCCTAGGTAGAAGATGAAGAGAAACAGAATGAAGATCCTTATTCAGAAGCCATTCATGTTGTATTTATAAGGGAAGACGACCACCCATCTCTCTGAAACTTCGGCTATAGGACCTTCTTATCCATATGAGCCCACCATAGGGTCGCTAGGCCTAAATCCCAATGGAGAAGGATAGGTACCGATCCCTTCATTGGATGATTTTGGGGAAGTGATCCCTGTGACGGCTTCTTCATGCTTAAAACGTTAGCCCTCCAAGTTTAATGTCATTTGGACCAAAGGTGCTCAATTCATTGAATGTTGAATGCAACAATACCCTCGGTTTTTGACATGTGTCGATCCCTAACTAACCATAAAGTGTTGACAATCCCTTTTATATGCTTCGTCGATCCCTATCTTATGAGTCGAACCCATGCCGATCCGTTGTTTAACTACTCATGTCGATCCCTTTCTTGCTTAAGTATACTGATCCCTCCTACCCTACTAGGTCGATCCATCTTTCTTTACAAAGCCATGCCAAACCCTTTTGTTCCACAAGGCTATGCCGACCCAACCTCTATCATAATGCTATGTCGATCCTTCCTTTATTGAGTATACCAATCCAACCAAATAACACATACCAACTCCTTCCAGATGTATCTTGGAAAGTATACCAACTCCTTCCTTTGAAGCATGTCGTTACACCTAAAACACCGATCCCTCCATCTTGTTGGGCTATTGAACTATACCGATCCCTTAAGATCGAGGATGCCGATCCCTCCTATTTGCTAGGCCATTGAAGTATACCGATCCCTTGCTTGTCCAAATTAGTATCCATATTTCAGGCATCTTGCGTCGTTTGTCTACCAACTCTGCCTTCCTATAACCATTTGTATTTTACCTTCTGGTCCTACAACCGTCACTCTACACTCATCAGCCTCGATAATTGTGAAGTCTGTTGGGTTAAATCCGCCTGTGTATTGCCTTTCCAAAAGGCGGCTTAACATGCTTGAAGATCTCCAATGGGACTTTGATTACAAAGAGGAGTTAATAGTTTGATTTCATGTGCTCTTATTAGCACGGATGAGTCGATATAGCACAACCTTCCTGCAATATTTTCATAAGAAGTATATCATGTATTTTTGAAGAATCAGAAGTATATGATACTCTAGAAACGTAACTTGAGTGTATAAGTGATGAATGGTTTGCAATATGAATCTTTTGAAAGCAAGAGATAATTCAACAAGAAATAGAATAAGAAAGCAAGAAGAATTGTTATTGAATTCGTAGAACTATTTGCTATTTATAGAGAATGGATTATTGCAGTCATTCATAAAGAGCAACAACTAGTAGAAGTGCTACAACCATTAATGAAGAGAAGTGGAACTTTGCAAAGAAGGAGATCTCTTTAGAAATTGAAACTAAAATAGCTGTTAGTCGATAACCAGTCGATTGGTAGGAGGGGTTTTGTTGATTGGTTGTGGTCGAGTTTGTTAATTTTAAAATAGAAAGAAAACAGTTCAAAATAACACTGTTTTAGTCAACTGAAAAGAGGGTTAGTCAACTGAATGCTCATTTGGTCAAATGGGTTTAAAAAGTTGGTCGATTATTTTTGTTTCAGAAATAACACAAAGAACGTGCACTGTATCTATTGACTAAACTTGGTCTACCAGTCGATTTATACTGTGTTAATCAATTGGTTGACTTTTTTAGTTGACTAGATCAGAATTCCCTTTTTCAAATTAAATGGTTTTTCAGAAAATTCATATGTGTCAGTCTACACCACTTTGAAGAGACTTTAATGTGTTTATTCTCTAGACATGACACTCTATGACTAACAATACAATCTGCATCATCTTCTTCTTGTCTCCATCATGTATGTCTCTTTGATGGTTAATATAATTTCCTATAAAAGTCAATTATATACACATATTCTTGTATAGTTGTCGATATCAAAATATCAAACAATGTGGTTGTACCAAATAATCTTGCTATAACAATGCCGAGGTCTGTTGCTACATTACCAAGATAGAATGTATTTTATCCCCAAATCAGTGCCATGCTAACATGTGCCATCTGGACAACGACTCCTCGTGTAATAAATGGTCTATAATACTAAATCCCAAGGCCAATGTCAATGGATACAAACTTACTCTATATACACAACATCCTATGAATCATATATCACAATTGACTGGTTGTATCATCTTAAAGCCACCAGAAGACTTTATAAAACTACCATACAAATCGAATCACATATCAAACAATCATCGTACTTTGTATATTTCTTAACATCCATCACACTTCTTGAAGACTCGGCATACCATTTTCAAAATCATCATATTGTTCCTTAGTTAGTCTTGACCTTTCTAGCATCACACGGATCCATAAAATGAACTCGAACTCCTAACAAACATTTTATAATTTAAACCAACTATTTAAATACATAACAGTTTGAATGTCTTTAAAGGAGATACAAACTTTTGACCTTGATTTTAAAATTAAGGTTGGAAACTCAATTTCAAATGGATCTTGCACCGTTGATCTGAAGTGGTGAATGAGTTGTGTATTGCCTCAGAAGGATGTTAAGAGCAAATCTTTTGTATTGGGGTGCCAATAACATGTCTGGAGTCGAGTTGTGCTGTTTAAGTGTAATGTTTGTATGGTACTACAGTGTTTACTTAATATTTAGGTGAATTTTTCCCGAGCTGTCTTTAGCATTGGGATGCGCAAGCCGCTATCAAAAGATGCTTGTATCTTCGCTTTTTACCCATGAATGTGGATCTGCATCGGGGCACTTATTTGTGCAGCCCAGCCTGAAGCCTTTGGAGTGATTTTGATTTCGTTTGGTATTGCGGTGTTAGCTCAATGTATGTATGAATGGGATCCGAGCTGCTATTGATGTTGGTATGCGCGAGTTGCTTGATAAGGTTCGCTTGTGACTTTGCTGTTTCTTCACAAATAAGGAACTATGATGGTGTGATATTTAGTTAATCCCATGTGCAGCCCTTGGAATGCTTTGGATTCCTTATGGTACTACTTAAAGATTCCTTATTAAGGGCAGCGCAGATCAAACATAGACTAGTTTGGTTTATTGGGTCATTTGACATGTAGAATGTTGTAACGTTTCGGATTTTGCCCGCTCGAAAATCGACATCCATACTTCAAATCGTATTCGAATGCCGTAGATCCAACCGTTCAAATCCGATTCGCCGGAGCTTATAACAAAATTAAGTAAACAACACAGCGGAATAAAAGAATAATACATTGATATACAGCTTTGATACAATATCTGATACAACAGATGATCCAATAGATATCAATATACATCAGAGATATGATACAATAAATAGCAGCGGAAAAGAAAAATAGATAACATCTAGCAGCGGAACAATATAACTCTAAGGCAGTCTTCAAAAGAGAACTTCGAGAACTTGCAACTCCATTTCCAAGAATCAATCCAGCAGAAGCTCGAACCCCCAATAACATATCACCAAGCTCAACAAGACTGGTGTGATCCAAAGACTGAACTAACTCCAGATAATCTACTAAACCTGACTATCTGAAAAACCCAACTCTAGACTGCTCGTGTAGAAAATAATGAGCACCCAGAGTTTAGGAAAGAAACGATAAACTCCGGATCAGTCGTGGGACTGGTATGAGCAACAAAAACAGTTTATCTTTAAACGATCAACAAAAGATTTTAAAGTTAATTCGAAATGCTTTTGAAAAATGAGACTACCATAAGGCCTCCCGCACACACACACAATGCAAACGCAGAATCGGAGGAGATTTCTCCTTATGATAGTCAAAGATGCTTGATACGCATTAAAGAATTCTTTGATATTATTACTAGTGCATAGTGAAGTAAATCATTTCGAAAATAGAATATTAATCTTAGCCAACATACGACCATTATCGTATGCCTACTATAGCTACCATCTAAACAGTGGTGACCACCATAAGTAAATGGCAGGTTCTACAACTAAAACCGTACAGGGTTTCGTATTGGGAATTGGATTTCCAACAAATGGTCAGGCCAAGGAACTTCCCATTGCCACTGAGAATGCCTCTGGAAAGACACCCCCGAGAACCAAACCGGAACTCTGCCAACACAAGGCCGGGTTACCCCTAACTGGGTAACTACTGACACGAGCAAGCCATTCCCCGATCGTAAACGACCTTTTTCACGGGATCCCGATAACCAACAACCACAAAGTAATAAACTCGTAGTAACCACATAGGTTAAATATCTGGGCTCCATACCATGATACCACCTCTATCCAGAAGGAAATGCACATACCCTAAGGGGAGCTACAGCAACCCCTAATAACCTTGCCGCATCTTTCCTGTTTTGACCATTTCCGGGATGTGAGGCTCGATGAATTCACGTCCACAAAAACACACTTTGTACAAAAAGCCGTGCCTTGGGTCAACAAATGATCAACACAATGATCACTAAGATAGACGATCAAATAAATGATCCTATCACAAATAATCAACACAATGATCATTTCAGCATCACTCAGCATGTCACATTACCAAACTGGGAATATATCGCTGATAACTTCAACTATATAACCTCTGAGCTCGTACGTCTCAGAGAAGGGTGTTAAGCAAAGAATAAATTCTCCGCCACCAACAGAAATATATTTGAAAGAAATCGGCTTTATATCTCAACTTGTAATGTCAGGCATACAATCCATACAAGTCTGTTCCGGGCTCGAACAGAACCGAAGGCACTTACAAAGAAGTCCTTGCAATCCGGATATTCACAATCCCGATCGGATTTCCCATCACTTATGGAATCTCTATACCAGGTGCGACCCAGTGCAGAGACCATCGATAGGTCATCCTATCGCTCTCGCAAATACCGGTCTTCAACACCAATCTTCAAATGCAATTCACAACGACGTATCACATATTCGGAATGGGTTATACGACCCCATGGTCCTTTCCCGGTTAACCCGAATAGTAAGCGAAATAGTTCAAAAACAAATGGATAATGGGATTTCAATTAAGTCACACTTAATAATTCAAAACTTTTCTTCAAATGGCTTAACAAATTACCATTTTCAATCTTTAAACAAAAAGATTTATTTTCACAACCTTTAACGGTTTAAACAATTTTAATCCTTTAAACAAAAGATTCATTCACAGATTTTTTCCAAATCAATTTTCATTTCAATTTGATTAACTCGTTAAATCTTTAAATGTAACGCTCAAGGATTTTCGTTCTTCGATAATCCGACATCGACACTCACTTTATCGACTGCCGAGAAATCAAAGGCCGAAAACCGAGATGTTATGGGTTTTAAAAAGAAAAGAAAAGAAAGAAGAGAGAAAAAGAAGAAAGAAAAAGAAAAATAGAAGGAAAAGAAGATAGACAATTTTTAGAAAACAGAGAATTAGAAAAAACAGAAGATAGAAGCATTTTAAAAATAGAACGGACAGAAAGAAATAACAGAACAACAACAGAATCTCACAATTCGCAGCGGAACAACATATAATAATAAATGAATAATCTTTAAACAAAGAACTATATCAGTTATTACATTTTATACATTACATTACATCATATCATCAGAGTGTACAACAACATACAACAATAAATAGTGCAGCGGAAAAAGAAATACTATATAAACTAGTAATACGCCATGCCATCCAGCTTGCCTCCAGCAACTCCAGAATATCCAGAATATCCTGATAAACCTAACTCTTAACTGCCCGTGTGGAAATTGGTGGGCACCCAGAGTTTAGGAAGGAAAACAATAAACTCCGAGTCAGTCATGTGACTGGTGTGAGAACTCAAAACAGTTTATTTATCTTTAAAAATCAAAATAGAGGAATATTTTTAATCAATTCGCAATGCTTTTAAAAATGAGACTACCATAAGGCCTCCCGCACACACACACATGCCAACGCAGAATCGGAGGAGATTTCTCCTTATGATAGTCAAAGATGCTTGATACGCATTTAAAATAATATTTGATATTATTATTAGTGTATAGTGTAGGAAAAATTTATTTCGAAAGTAGAATATAAATCTTAGCCAACATACGACCATTATCGTATGCCTACTATAGCTACTATCCAAACAGTGGTGACCACCATAAGTGAATAGCAGGTTCTACAACTAATACCGTACAAGTTTCGTATTGGGAATTGGATTTCCAACAAATGGTCAGGCTAAGGAACTTCCTACTGTCACATGGGATCGCCTCTGGCTGGACGTCCCGAGAACTTAACCAGCTCTCTGCCAACACAAGGCCGGGTTACCTTTATCACTAGGTAACTACTACACGAATATGGCATCCCCCGGTCCCATCGGACCTTTAACCGAGCGCTCGTCACCAACAACACCACACAGAAAAAGATATAGTGTATCAACATGAGTAAGTATCTGGGCTCCATACCATGATACCACCCTTTCCAGAAGGAAATGCACATACCCTAAAGGGAGCTACCCCTCATAACCTTGCCGCATCTTTCCTGTTTTGACCATTACCGGGATGTGAGGCTCGATGAATTCACGTCCACAAAAACACACTTTGTACAAAAAGCCGTGCTTTGGGTCAACAAATGATCAACACAATGATCACTAAGATAGACGATCAAATAAATGATCCTATCACAAATAATCAACACAATGATCATTTCAGCATCACTCAGCATGTCACATTACCAAAATGGGATATATCGCTGATAACTTCAACTATATAACCTCTGAGCTCGTACGTCTCAAAGAAGGGTGTTAAGCAAAGAATAAATTCTCCGCCACCAACAGAAATATATTTGAAAGAAATCGGCTTTATATCTCAAATTGTAATGTCAGGCATACAATCCATACAAGTCTGTTCCGGGCTCGAACAAAACCGAAGGCACTTCTTACGAAGCCCTTGCAATACGGGTATTCACAATCCCGATCGAATTTCCCATCACTTAAGAGATCTCTATACCAGGAGCTACCCAGTGCAGAGACAATCGATAGGTCATCCTATCGCTTTCACAAATACTCGGTCTTCAACACCGATCTTCAAATGCAATTCATAACGACGTATCACATATTCGGAATGGGTTATACGACCCCATGGTCCTTTCCCGGTTAACCCGAATAGTGAGCGCTTATTCAAAAATAAGTGTGCATTCAAATTCAATCAATTCACATCAAATACCCATTCAAAGGGAAATACTGATAGTCGGTTATTGAACTATCAATGGATATGCATACATCACCAGATTCCAAATAATTTTCCAAATTATTTATTTTCCAAAATATCTTTACAAGATATATAATTTCAACACTTCAAAAATAAATCAATATTTATTTTCAAACAAATTTCACTTTTCACATATAAATTCCATAATGAATTTATATTTCAAAATATCCATGCATATTCGATTTCAATAATTCATTTCAATTTATCTTCAAAAAGATAAATTCTAATTTTTCACTTCATATTGGAAAACATTTCCATACTTATTAAAAATAAGTAATTCACAAATCTTTTTATTTTCAACACTTAGAAAATATTCAATATACTTAAATCGAATTAAGTATATATTTCATTCTATTAAGGAAATCATTCACTTAAACATATTTATTTGGGCCAAAACGAATGTTACGTAAAACATCGTTACAACGTCCCAAAATCACTAGTATAGGGATTCGAAATTAAATAGATATATAAATCCCAATACTATACAACCCATTTCCTTTCGGAAATCATTTACTATAACAACAGTGTTATAGTCCACCATTTCCTTTCATTTCTCGAAACATCTATTTCAACAATAAATGTTAAAATCTATGGTTTCGAATCTCAACACCTTTTAAAACATCGTTAGATCGTTTTAATTCTATTTAAAACATTCATATTCTAAACAATTTCTTTAACGTGTTATTCACTGTTCAAAAACGTGAATAAACTACGTTAACAAACTTCATCATTTCTATTCACTTTAACTTAAAGGATTATTCACTGTCTAAAACGTGAATATAACTCCATTTATAAGTTATAACAATTAACTTATCAAAATAAGTCGTTTGCGAATTTATAAAACAACGTTCATAAATTCCATTTCTCTTTATTTATAAAAACTTCCTTTTTATAAATTCCTTTATTAACATATTCCAGTTTATAACTAAATTATAAACTAAACGTTCATATTATAAGTTAACTACTTATAAACGATTATTTCACAAAATCGTTCCTTAGAATTTCATAATTATAAATCTTATAACTTATAAGATTCATTTATTTATCCAAAACTATTATTTTAACAACATAATAAATTTTATAAACCTACTGCTTATAAAATTCCATTTATGACTTCACCGTATAAAATTCTATAAATTTCATTCTATTTATGAAATTCATTCACAATTTATTCTTACACTTATAAAAGCTCGTTTTATAATTCCTACGTTCTAATTTATAAATTATCAATTTATAAATCTTTAATATAAATCAATTTATATTTTTCTTTTAAAACGTCTTTAAATTCCTTTATAATTTCATCATTTCGATTTATAAAATAATCAAATTTTATAAATCCTATATTTAAACTTTTATCATATATTCAAAAATCCAATCTAAATTATTTTATAAAATCATTAGTTCATATTTCTCAAAAATCGACTTTTAATCGTATTTCTAAAAATCAGCTTTTTAACTATATTTCACAAAAACCATAATTTTTATAACTTTAAAAATTATAACGTTTATTTATTCAAAATGGATCAATTCCAAAAATATAGTATATTCTCAAAAATCACTTTTAAAATCCCAAAATCTGGGTCCAATGATGCTACACATCAAATAGTCAATCACGACTAACAACGATATCATATATCGATATGATAATCCATCAAATATCAAAATATCTGAAATAAAATAAATACTGTTGAGGAATCCAGTTGGATCCCTCCAACCTGTTTCCTGCATCCAAAAACATTAGCACAATACCAATTTCGCTCCAGTACGAAATTATCGCGGTACATGTTTTTATTAAATATTATCCGCTTAATAACGGCGTAATAGGGTCTCATCCGCTAAACAAAAAATGCGGGAAATCAACAACTGCAATATATACATATGCCAATATATATATATTGATATTATATATAATACCAATTTCACTGTTTATGAAATATTCGCGGTATATGTTTTTACTAAATAACATCCGCTTACTAACGGCGCATAATGTCTATTTTAACAATCAATAATTTACAGTCATCATTCAAACATGCATTCAAATATTTTAAATCTAACTATTTAAAAAAAAATCGAAACTAATTCGATTGAGTGAGAAGTTCTCACCTTGGTTTTAATTTCCGTTTAAGCTTTTATTTCGAATAAAATTAAACGCGCGTTTAATTTTACCCGAAATTCTCACTAACTCCAAATGACTCCAAACCAACTCCATCGCGTAGTGCTCGTCCATACGATCCCAACGCCACTGAGTTTGCATTTTTTCGACCTCGTATGAAAAAGTTATGCATTTTATAAGATCGTACACGATTTATATAACTTAAATTACAACTAACTTAATTAATTTTAAACCTAATCTCATGTTAGCCATCAGATCCCACACCTGCACATCTGGACCGTCCCTTACTATCTTCTTCCCCCTCTCGTTCATCTCCAGGAAATGAAAAATGAGGCCGAACCCATAATATGTAATTAGGGTTAAATATTGCAAACTCCACGCTCAACTAGAATTCGATCGGAATACACCAACGCGAAGCACTCCTCCTCCACCATGTTCGGCCCATGCACCTTGACACTCGGCCTCCTCCTCCACCTCAGGTTGCGTGCGCAACTGGACACGCACGGCCCCAACCTCCTCCCCCTTCGACGCTCCAAACCCCATCAAATCCGTATGGATTTAAAGCTCATCTCGTGCTCTTCGATTCTTTAGTTAACAACTTTTTCTAAAAACGAGTGGATTGAGAGATTTTGAGAGTTGAAATTGGGAAAAATCTGGCCTTAGAAATAGAAAGTGGCGGCTACAACATTTAGGGTTAGGGTTTGTATATTTTTTTAATTTATGAAGATGATGTTGTATTTATAGAAAAAGCTAGCGTAAACACTATTCATCCCGGGAATTCTGAACTCCGATTTAGACGCCGTAACCAGCGTTTCTAAGGTTTACCCCGCGTTCCGGACACAATGGAACAGGTTTCGGAAGCTAATTCGGAAGTATGTGCGAGTTATGGCTGAAAACGTTCAATTTAAATTAAACCGATTTAAATCGATTTCTAGGCGTTTTAATTTGTACCGGACAAACGGTAAATCCAATTGACTTGAAATTTGAAACCTTACAATAATATCACATTACGGATCCGATGAAACTGGTTTCGTCGAATTCCGAGACTTTTTGAAAAATGGCTATTTTAGCTCGCCAAATTTAAATTAAAAACGATTCGATGCGTTTCGAGCTGCCACGATCAAACGATAGCTCCGATTGACACGAAATTTGAAATCCGGTAATAACTAACTATTACGGATCCAATGGAACTGGTTTCGTTCAATTCTGAGACTGTTCAAAAATTGGCTATTTTACAGTCGATTATTAAATATTAAAATATTCAATTTTCACAAATTAACTTTTAATTTGATTTTAAAAGTTCTAAAATATTTCTATAACTCCAGTATGATTAAATAAAATTTTCCAAATTATTTTCAATCATATTTAACTCTATTTTCTAATTATTTCCATAATTTAACGTATTAAATTATCGATTAAATTATCCAATTAAACCTAATAATTCAAATAAAAATTTATTTGACTTATAAATTTACTTATTAATATTTAAAAATTAATTAAATATTCAAATTTTAATTTATAAAAATTCTGGGTCGTTACAATCTTTCCCCCTTAAAAGAATTTCGTCCTCGAAATTATAAGTAAGAAAAGTTACAGAATCTATTAATTTTCCAAAATTCATAATTAAACTTCTTATGATAACTTTTACTAAGTTTTCAAATCATACTTAGTTATGTTTTCAAAAACAATCTATATCATTTAACTTTCAACTCTAAAACAAAGTTAAAGTTTTCCAAAATTTTCCCAATTTTCTCAAAATTTTTCTAACGCCTTAAATTTCCGGAAAAATTCGCCATGTCTCCTTTGCGCGGCTCGATCCGAAAAAAAAATGACAGTATATATATCACAAATATACATCTCATCAAGTAATGAGGCATCCCGAAGGGAAAAAAGTGTAAAAGTGCGATATTTAATCCGAGATATGTACCTTATATTTTATTAGCAAGCATATACAGCTAATATAGCGCTAAAGCGAACTCCAAATGCGAAGCAAACGCGATCCGCCCCTACTAAACTCAACAAACAACATGAGAATCATGCATATATGAAAATAGTATCAACAGACATCATATAGCAATATAATAACTATATATGTCAACATATAGCAACATATATATCCATATGCTAACATAGCAAAAGCAACAAATGCAAACATCAACCAACTAGCATCCAACAAATTCATTCATATTCTTATTAATATTTAATGAATTGGTTTTCAATTTTAATCACATTTGATTTATCAACATTGGATTTTATCAACATTCATTCTCAATTTTAATTAGTTTACATTTACTAATTAAATCTAATTCACATTCAATTCTATTCAACTTATTTTCTTCAAGTTTGAATGCAATTACATAGCTTTCCATTTCATTAACTACTTAATGAATTATATACAATCAATCAACAATCATATAACAACCAATGTTTATTAATTTCAACCAAATTCCTTTGCTTTAAATTGATTTTCATTCAATTTTATTCAACTTCTAATAACATTAGATTTAATGAATTATCACTTATATTCATTATTCCATACTCCTTAATTTTCATTCAATTGATTAAACATTCAATTCATTAATTCAATTCAATTACAAAGTTGAATTCTATTACATAACTCAAGTTCATATTTATTTAATCCACTTGATTATTTACTTCGATACCAAAATCAACTTAATTCAATATCTCTTAAGTTATATTCCATTTAACTTTAAATCACTTCTTATATATATAAGTTTATTTCACAATTGTAAATCAATTTAATTATAATTCAATTCTTATAATTCTTTATACTTATACAATTATTCTTTTATTTAGATTATTCAAACAACTTATTCAACAATCAACTTATATACACTTTAATAATTTTGAAAAATTATTTCTTTATATATAAAATATACTTAAGGTAAAATTATTTCATTTACCCAATTTTAAAATCAATATTATGTCGTATTGTTCTATTCAAGTGTTTAGAAACCCCTTCGGCATAGTTTGACTGACCGTGCTGACGAAGGTTCATATGCCACTCAATAAACCAATCATCACAATATAAAACAATTTTATATTCACTAACAAATACGCTCTCATAGCTATTATTACACTCAAACTCATTCTAGAGTACTACTGACTCTATCTCTAATGAATTATACCCTACAGAACCATGGTTGTCGCTTAACCATCAGAGCTCTGATACCAAATGTAACGCTCAAGGATTTTCGTTCTTCGATAATCCGACATCGACACTCACTTTATCGACTGCCGAGAAATCAAAGGCCGAAAACCGAGATGTTATGGGTTTTAAAAAGAAAAGAAAAGAAAGAAGAGAGAAAAAGAAGAAAGAAAAAGAAAAATAGAAGGAAAAGAAGATAGACAATTTTTAGAAAACAGAGAATTAGAAAAAACAGAAGATAGAAGCATTTTAAAAATAGAACGGACAGAAAGAAATAACAGAACAACAACAGAATCTCACAATTCGCAGCGGAACAACATATAATAATAAATGAATAATCTTTAAACAAAGAACTATATCAGTTATTACATTTTATACATTACATTACATCATATCATCAGAGTGTACAACAACATACAACAATAAATAGTGCAGCGGAAAAAGAAATACTATATAAACTAGTAATACGCCATGCCATCCAGCTTGCCTCCAGCAACTCCAGAATATCCAGAATATCCTGATAAACCTAACTCTTAACTGCCCGTGTGGAAATTGGTGGGCACCCAGAGTTTAGGAAGGAAAACAATAAACTCCGAGTCAGTCATGTGACTGGTGTGAGAACTCAAAACAGTTTATTTATCTTTAAAAATCAAAATAGAGGAATATTTTTAATCAATTCGCAATGCTTTTAAAAATGAGACTACCATAAGGCCTCCCGCACACACACACATGCCAACGCAGAATCGGAGGAGATTTCTCCTTATGATAGTCAAAGATGCTTGATACGCATTTAAAATAATATTTGATATTATTATTAGTGTATAGTGTAGGAAAAATTTATTTCGAAAGTAGAATATAAATCTTAGCCAACATACGACCATTATCGTATGCCTACTATAGCTACTATCCAAACAGTGGTGACCACCATAAGTGAATAGCAGGTTCTACAACTAATACCGTACAAGTTTCGTATTGGGAATTGGATTTCCAACAAATGGTCAGGCTAAGGAACTTCCTACTGTCACATGGGATCGCCTCTGGCTGGACGTCCCGAGAACTTAACCAGCTCTCTGCCAACACAAGGCCGGGTTACCTTTATCACTAGGTAACTACTACACGAATATGGCATCCCCCGGTCCCATCGGACCTTTAACCGAGCGCTCGTCACCAACAACACCACACAGAAAAAGATATAGTGTATCAACATGAGTAAGTATCTGGGCTCCATACCATGATACCACCCTTTCCAGAAGGAAATGCACATACCCTAAAGGGAGCTACCCCTCATAACCTTGCCGCATCTTTCCTGTTTTGACCATTACCGGGATGTGAGGCTCGATGAATTCACGTCCACAAAAACACACTTTGTACAAAAAGTCGTGCTTTGGGTCAACAAATGATCAACACAATGATCACTAAGATAGACGATCAAATAAATGATCCTATCACAAATAATCAACACAATGATCATTTCAGCATCACTCAGCATGTCACATTACCAAAATGGGATATATCGCTGATAACTTCAACTATATAACCTCTGAGCTCGTACGTCTCAAAGAAGGGTGTTAAGCAAAGAATAAATTCTCCGCCACCAACAGAAATATATTTGAAAGAAATCGGCTTTATATCTCAAATTGTAATGTCAGGCATACAATCCATACAAGTCTGTTCCGGGCTCGAACAAAACCGAAGGCACTTCTTACGAAGCCCTTGCAATACGGGTATTCACAATCCCGATCGAATTTCCCATCACTTAAGAGATCTCTATACCAGGAGCTACCCAGTGCAGAGACAATCGATAGGTCATCCTATCGCTTTCACAAATACTCGGTCTTCAACACCGATCTTCAAATGCAATTCATAACGACGTATCACATATTCGGAATGGGTTATACGACCCCATGGTCCTTTCCCGGTTAACCCGAATAGTGAGCGCTTATTCAAAAATAAGTGTGCATTCAAATTCAATCAATTCACATCAAATACCCATTCAAAGGGAAATACTGATAGTCGGTTATTGAACTATCAATGGATATGCATACATCACCAGATTCCAAATAATTTTCCAAATTATTTATTTTCCAAAATATCTTTACAAGATATATAATTTCAACACTTCAAAAATAAATCAATATTTATTTTCAAACAAATTTCACTTTTCACATATAAATTCCATAATGAATTTATATTTCAAAATATCCATGCATATTCGATTTCAATAATTCATTTCAATTTATCTTCAAAAAGATAAATTCTAATTTTTCACTTCATATTGGAAAACATTTCCATACTTATTAAAAATAAGTAATTCACAAATCTTTTTATTTTCAACACTTAGAAAATATTCAATATACTTAAATCGAATTAAGTATATATTTCATTCTATTAAGGAAATCATTCACTTAAACATATTTATTTGGGCCAAAACGAATGTTACGTAAAACATCGTTACAACGTCCCAAAATCACTAGTATAGGGATTCGAAATTAAATAGATATATAAATCCCAATACTATACAACCCATTTCCTTTCGGAAATCATTTACTATAACAACAGTGTTATAGTCCACCATTTCCTTTCATTTCTCGAAACATCTATTTCAACAATAAATGTTAAAATCTATGGTTTCGAATCTCAACACCTTTTAAAACATCGTTAGATCGTTTTAATTCTATTTAAAACATTCATATTCTAAACAATTTCTTTAACGTGTTATTCACTGTTCAAAAACGTGAATAAACTACGTTAACAAACTTCATCATTTCTATTCACTTTAACTTAAAGGATTATTCACTGTCTAAAACGTGAATATAACTCCATTTATAAGTTATAACAATTAACTTATCAAAATAAGTCGTTTGCGAATTTATAAAACAACGTTCATAAATTCCATTTCTCTTTATTTATAAAAACTTCCTTTTTATAAATTCCTTTATTAACATATTCCAGTTTATAACTAAATTATAAACTAAACGTTCATATTATAAGTTAACTACTTATAAACGATTATTTCACAAAATCGTTCCTTAGAATTTCATAATTATAAATCTTATAACTTATAAGATTCATTTATTTATCCAAAACTATTATTTTAACAACATAATAAATTTTATAAACCTACTGCTTATAAAATTCCATTTATGACTTCACCGTATAAAATTCTATAAATTTCATTCTATTTATGAAATTCATTCACAATTTATTCTTACACTTATAAAAGCTCGTTTTATAATTCCTACGTTCTAATTTATAAATTATCAATTTATAAATCTTTAATATAAATCAATTTATATTTTTCTTTTAAAACGTCTTTAAATTCCTTTATAATTTCATCATTTCGATTTATAAAATAATCAAATTTTATAAATCCTATATTTAAACTTTTATCATATATTCAAAAATCCAATCTAAATTATTTTATAAAATCATTAGTTCATATTTCTCAAAAATCGACTTTTAATCGTATTTCTAAAAATCAGCTTTTTAACTATATTTCACAAAAACCATAATTTTTATAACTTTAAAAATTATAACGTTTATTTATTCAAAATGGATCAATTCCAAAAATATAGTATATTCTCAAAAATCACTTTTAAAATCCCAAAATCTGGGTCCAATGATGCTACACATCAAATAGTCAATCACGACTAACAACGATATCATATATCGATATGATAATCCATCAAATATCAAAATATCTGAAATAAAATAAATACTGTTGAGGAATCCAGTTGGATCCCTCCAACCTGTTTCCTGCATCCAAAAACATTAGCACAATACCAATTTCGCTCCAGTACGAAATTATCGCGGTACATGTTTTTATTAAATATTATCCGCTTAATAACGGCGTAATAGGGTCTCATCCGCTAAACAAAAAATGCGGGAAATCAACAACTGCAATATATACATATGCCAATATATATATATTGATATTATATATAATACCAATTTCACTGTTTATGAAATATTCGCGGTATATGTTTTTACTAAATAACATCCGCTTACTAACGGCGCATAATGTCTATTTTAACAATCAATAATTTACAGTCATCATTCAAACATGCATTCAAATATTTTAAATCTAACTATTTAAAAAAAAATCGAAACTAATTCGATTGAGTGAGAAGTTCTCACCTTGGTTTTAATTTCCGTTTAAGCTTTTATTTCGAATAAAATTAAACGCGCGTTTAATTTTACCCGAAATTCTCACTAACTCCAAATGACTCCAAACCAACTCCATCGCGTAGTGCTCGTCCATACGATCCCAACGCAACTGAGTTTGCATTTTTTCGACCTCGTATGAAAAAGTTATGCATTTTATAAGATCGTACACGATTTATATAACTTAAATTACAACTAACTTAATTAATTTTAAACCTAATCTCATGTTAGCCATCAGATCCCACACCTGCACATCTGGACCGTCCCTTACTATCTTCTTCCCCCTCTCGTTCATCTCCAGGAAATGAAAAATGAGGCCGAACCCATAATATGTAATTAGGGTTAAATATTGCAAACTCCACGCTCAACTAGAATTCGATCGGAATACACCAACGCGAAGCACTCCTCCTCCACCATGTTCGGCCCATGCACCTTGACACTCGGCCTCCTCCTCCACCTCAGGTTGCGTGCGCAACTGGACACGCACGGCCCCAACCTCCTCCCCCTTCGACGCTCCAAACCCCATCAAATCCGTATGGATTTAAAGCTCATCTCGTGCTCTTCGATTCTTTAGTTAACAACTTTTTCTAAAAACGAGTGGATTGAGAGATTTTGAGAGTTGAAATTGGGAAAAATCTGGCCTTAGAAATAGAAAGTGGCGGCTACAACATTTAGGGTTAGGGTTTGTATATTTTTTTAATTTATGAAGATGATGTTGTATTTATAGAAAAAGCTAGCGTAAACACTATTCATCCCGGGAATTCTGAACTCCGATTTAGACGCCGTAACCAGCGTTTCTAAGGTTTACCCCGCGTTCCGGACACAATGGAACAGGTTTCGGAAGCTAATTCGGAAGTATGTGCGAGTTATGGCTGAAAACGTTCAATTTAAATTAAACCGATTTAAATCGATTTCTAGGCGTTTTAATTTGTACCGGACAAACGGTAAATCCAATTGACTTGAAATTTGAAACCTTATATTAATATCACATTACGGATCCGATGAAACTAGTTTCGTCGAATTCCGAGACTTTTTGAAAAATGGCTATTTTAGCTCGCCAAATTTAAATTAAAAACGATTCGATGCGTTTCGAGCTGCCACGATCAAACGATAGCTCCGATTGACACGAAATTTGAAATCCGGTAATAACTAACTATTACGGATCCAATGGAACTGGTTTCGTTCAATTCTGAGACTGTTCAAAAATTGGCTATTTTACAGTCGATTATTAAATATTAAAATATTCAATTTTCACAAATTAACTTTTAATTTGATTTTAAAAGTTCTAAAATATTTCTATAACTCCAGTATGATTAAATAAAATTTTCCAAATTATTTTCAATCATATTTAACTCTATTTTCTAATTATTTCCATAATTTAACGTATTAAATTATCGATTAAATTATCCAATTAAACCTAATAATTCAAATAAAAATTTATTTGACTTATAAATTTACTTATTAATATTTAAAAATTAATTAAATATTCAAATTTTAATTTATAAAAATTCTGGGTCGTTACATTAAATCAAAGATTTAACTTATAGCCTTCGAAACAATTTCATTTCAATTTGATTTAAACAAATTATCAATTTAAATCTATCAAAAATAAACAGATTTAATTCATAGCTTTCAAAAAGAATTTATTCATAACTTAGGAAAATCATTTCTCTATTCAATCTTGAAATCCCCTTAATTAACTGGAATCTCAGTTCTTATCCAAAAGTGTTTATCATTTGAAAACAACAGTTTTCATTTTGAAAATCTGATTCATTTATACGAGTTGAAATCCTTGGGTTAAATTCAAATTCCCAAAACTAATACTTTAAAAATGGTTTAACTCATAATGACTAGTATAATATCACTAATCCCTAATTTCAAATTACAGAATTAAATTTGAATATTGAATTCAAATTTAAATTAAAGTATTTAAATTTCAACACTTAATCCAGTTATTCAAAATAAATTTCCATCTTTGAAATTTCATTTCAAAAGCTTTTCACTTTAAACCCTCTCCATTTCCAAAACATTTAAATTTTAAAAATTCAAATTTTAAACTATTTCAAAAATCTGTGACTTAATCGATTTCCTCGTGAAATCCATATTTGTGTGTGTATGGTGTGGTCCAAGGGTTTAACACAATAGTGCAACATTATCATCATCACAAATTAAAACACAGAAATATAGTTGATAAGCGATATAAACTATAACGCTTATCGTTCATTCACAGATAATATACGAATGTAAACAAATAATATGTACACAGCTCAAAGCATAGAACAAAATATCACAGATCAGATAGGATAATCAATTCAAGGCATCTCATACCATACAATCATTCATAAGTAAGGTCAAGCATTTGATAAACATTTATAAACAGGATTTATTATTCGTTCAATCCTAATAAATTCAATTTATTTCCTAGTAAATTAACTACATATGAATTTATTATCTAATTCTGATTTATAAATTAATCACAAATAATTTGATTTAAATAATTTATCAACACTTTAATTAATTATCCTTAATTAATAAATTAATTAGATTAAGCTTAGGTTAATTACAAAATTATTTAACCTAAATTTATTTCATTAAATAATTATTTTTAAATGATTAATTATCTTTATAAATAAATCAACATTCTAATTACATTAAATGTAATTTTATCTTAATCACTTGGTTAATTAACTTTAATAATTAACCACTTACAATTAATTAATCTTCAATTAATTATAACTCATTCATTAATAAATATTTAATTTAATACCATTCAATTAATTATCCTTTTCTAGCTACAATAAGTGCTTATCCCAAATCACTTATTTTAATAAATCATAATTTAATTACATCAAGTAATTATACTTAAACTCCTTGATTAATCATTCTTTAATTATTTTATAAATTAAATTATTTGATTGCCTTAATTATCCCTAAGACAATTAATTTCTTTATTAATGATTTCATAAATATTTAAGTGTATTTTTAACCTTACACTTTTAAATTTACTTATTTCCTTATATTTGCAAACCTTCTTAATAAAATTTAAAACAAACTTAGCTCAACACTTGTCAACATAAATAACTTTATTAATATTAAATTTGTTTAACATTTTAACTTAAGGTTAATTTAAGTTACCCCGAGAAAAATTAGACCCGAAGTAAACGTGTTGTTTACTCGAGTGAAACTCGCATCTTCGCCCCTGTTTTCCAGCGTTCCACTTTCCCCACTACCCTTCTTCTTCACCTACCTGTTCTTTTACTTCTTCTTCTTCTTTTTTTTTTTTTTTATACAAGCTTATGTTAAAACATAACCTCAGTCACACGACCTCGTTCACGCACCTGGGTTCGAACTCGTGTCAAACCCTAAATTTCTCGAGCAATTCCTCGAGACGACCCAAACCTCGAACTACTGACACTCACACGCCACCGTGCACGTGCACGGTGGCTCGCCGCCCCTCCGGTGGCTCACGCTACCTCCAGCAAACCCCAAATCGACATCTCACGTGAAAACAAACTTCACTGCATCGCTATACACTCGGAATCGAAAAAGAGCCTGAAGCTCGAACTCCAAACGCGAACACTTCACCGAAAACCACTAAGTTCGCCCAATATTTAACACCGGAAGCAAAGCCCCTCCGCTCAGGCCAAGACCATACCCTCCACAACCTTCACCTTGACGCTCATCACACTCGATCGTCCCAGTGTGTCGCAATTGAAAATTTACAGAGTATCCAAATTTTAAGCACTCAAACCCTATTCTTAATTCAAACTCAAAATTTATGCATCTGAAAAATAATTTCACATTTTTCTAGTGTTAACATAACTTCAACCTTGCTTTATGCCAAATTTCAACCTTTTACATTGATTAATTCACTAGAAATTTGCAAAAAGGCAGTTTTGGTTCAAGTTCAAATTTCTCTTAAAACCCCAAACTAAAATTCTTCGTTTTAGTTTTAAAAATCATAAATTACTGTAAGCATTCAAGATATAAACTTGAATTAGCAATTTACGACATTCAACTTCTTCAAAGAAATGTTTGGTTTACATGTAGAACAAGTTACAGTAATATACTCTTACAACATAGTTTTTAATTAACTTTTGAAATCTTAAATTAGTTTAAACATATTGTTTTAATTAACAACTTGCAGATTTCAATTGTTTGTTTGAACAGAAGCATGAATTCTGTTTCAAGTGACAGGGAAATATTTGAACAGAGCATCACATACACAGGCAAGGATCATATTCAAACTGAAACATACTCAAGCCAAATTATAATGGATCTTGATCTATTTTTTTGAATAACTTAAAGCTTTAAAATTATTGTTTACTCACCTGTCTCAGAAGAATTAAACAGAGGAGAGGTTTTGCTTTGCTTACAGGCTGAATTCTCAGGCTTTGGATTTGCATTTGCAACTCAATTTTGTTTCCAGGTTTGATGAAGATATGATTACAGATTTACATAGCTTTGTTTTCAGTTTTCTTAGCTTTTGAATATCGAATTAATGAAACAAATTGGAATGAAGAAGCTTGATATAAATGAGAAAAGAAGTTTACTGGTGGTGATGTATATGTGAAGCTATAGGTGTAGTTAGTACAACAGGGTGATATATATTTGTAAAATAAGCATGCTGAAGATTCTTGCATTCAATGCTAGAGGTGTATTGCATTTAATGCCAAGATATGTGTCTCCATACCTACCTCATTCTATCCTTTTTTCTTGCTTCAGCTGAAGTGATCTTGTGTTGGAGGTGATACTATATACATAGATATTATTATTTGTACAGGTTAATGTTGTCTTGTTTGTTATGTTACTTGTTTTATTCTTTCACTTGTCTTTGCTTTTCTTTTGTTTATTTCTTGTTTTATATGTTACATAATTTTATAAATATGTGGTTTCTACTTTGTATGTTATTTTATTTGTTTGAATACTTTTATTTGCTCTTATTATTATTTTTTTCTTTGCATACTCAAACTTTTATATTTGTTTGTATTTAGTTACTTTATTTTCTTAAGTACTTTGTTTCTTCCTTGAAATATATTTGAATTGCATACTTATATATTTGTCATTTATTTGCTTATACTTGTTTATACATTATTTGTTTGCAGTTTTATATTGAGTTGAGTTTGTTTACATACCTTTTCTTATGTGTATTTCTTCTTTTGTTTTATCACTTGTCATATGAATACATTTCAAATCACATTTGAATGCATATTGTTTCTTTTCTTTGCAAGCCTACACATTTCTATTTTTATCTTGAGTATTTATTTTATCTTACATACAAATTGTTTTGTATCTTTTTTTTATATATTTATTTCAATAGTTTATATTTTAAAAGATATTTTGTTTTGTTTACTTGTTTCTTGTCTTGCTTCTTCATTTTATTTGCTCACACATTTTGTTTTAATGTTTAAATATAGATGGTTTGTTTTTGCAAGTTAATTCATATATACGTTTTGTTCCACTGCTTTGTCTTATTACTTTATAGTATGAATAACTTCTGTTTTAACATGTTGTTAAAATTTATTTATGAGTTACTATATATATATTTTTCTTAATTTATTTTATAACCCAAATATTTATTAAATCATGCATCTAAGATTTAAATTCAAATCAAAATATATATATATATACACTCAAGATTTTATAATTTCAAATTGACTCATATATATCCAAATATACATATACATATATATATTCACATATATACATATATATATATAATATTTAAAAATTTCAATGATTTATATAGAATATACTTGAATCCGGGGAAACTCGCATCACTTAATCGATTAATTTCACAAATTTTATTCAAAATGAAATTACTTAACAATTTTAAATTCAAAAATTCAATTAATTATCAATTTAAATATTTATAAAAATCCGGGGTCGTTACAGACTTCCCCCCTTAAAAGAATTTCGTCCTCGAAATTCGCAGGCACGAAAACAACACAGATAGATGAAAGATAGAGAAATATCTTTTCAGATCAAACTGGATATCGATTCTGGATTTGGCTCATCAAATCAGAATATCAACAATAGATACAAGAAATTATAATAAAATTTCAAATTTTGGTTTTAAACAAAATCATTCTATCGATACAATTCTAATCATTCTTCATATTCTATTAATCAATTTAATTCAATTAAAATTTCTAATTTATTCAAAATTTCCAATTTCTAATTTATTCAAAATTTTAATTCTAAATTTCAAATTCATTGAAGTTTAAAACGAAAAACTGATAAGAAATCGATGAAATACGAAATAAGAATTTCCCTATAACGATTCGTAGAGCATCAACGCACCGAACTTCTTCTGGAGCTGTCACGAAGAAATCAAAAGAAATTTTGAAAACGAATCAAAGGAAACTGATAAGAAAGTTATTTCCACTGTTGTTACAGAGTATTGACCAATTATAGTCGTATTTCCCTGTCCCCTATCTCGTTCTCTTCTTGCACTCATACTTACTATCAGCGGATAGTGAGAGAATTTACTGAGGCATTCAAACGGATATCTTAAGGATTACTCATTCTAGGATTTACTTCATCCTATCTCTAATGAGCTACTTAATGTGTTACACTCCTGAGCTAAAGTTTCACCTTAGCTCTGATACCAAATGTAACGTTTCGGATTTTGCCCGCTCGAAAATCGACATCCATACTTCAAATCGTATTCGAATGCCGTAGATCCAACCGTTCAAATCCGATTCGCCGGAGCTTATAACAAAATTAAGTAAACAACACAGCGGAATAAAAGAATAATACATTGATATACAGCTTTGATACAATATCTGATACAACAGATGATCCAATAGATATCAATATACATCAGAGATATGATACAATAAATAGCAGCGGAAAAGAAAAATAGATAACATCTAGCAGCGGAACAATATAACTCTAAGGCAGTCTTCAAAAGAGAACTCCGAGAACTTGCAACTCCATTTCCAAGAATCAATCCAGCAGAAGCTCGAACCCCCAATAACATATCACCAAGCTCAACAAGACTGGTGTGATCCAAAGACTGAACTAACTCCAGATAATCTACTAAACCTGACTATCTGAAAAACCCAACTCTAGACTGCTCGTGTAGAAAATAATGAGCACCCAGAGTTTAGGAAAGAAACGATAAACTCCGGATCAGTCGTGGGACTGGTATGAGCAACAAAAACAGTTTATCTTTAAACGATCAACAAAAGATTTTAAAGTTAATTCGAAATGCTTTTGAAAAATGAGACTACCATAAGGCCTCCCGCACACACACACAATGCAAACGCAGAATCGGAGGAGATTTCTCCTTATGATAGTCAAAGATGCTTGATACGCATTAAAGAATTCTTTGATATTATTACTAGTGCATAGTGAAGTAAATCATTTCGAAAATAGAATATTAATCTTAGCCAACATACGACCATTATCGTATGCCTACTATAGCTACCATCTAAACAGTGGTGACCACCATAAGTAAATGGCAGGTTCTACAACTAAAACCGTACAGGGTTTCGTATTGGGAATTGGATTTCCAACAAATGGTCAGGCCAAGGAACTTCCCATTGCCACTGAGAATGCCTCTGGAAAGACACCCCCGAGAACCAAACCGGAACTCTGCCAACACAAGGCCGGGTTACCCCTAACTGGGTAACTACTGACACGAGCACGCCATTCCCCGATCGTAAACGACCTTTTTCACGGGATCCCGATAACCAACAACCACAAAGTAATAAACTCGTAGTAACCACATAGGTTAAATATCTGGGCTCCATACCATGATACCTCCTCTATCCAGAAGGAAATGCACATACCCTAAGGGGAGCTACAGCAACCCCTAATAACCTTGCCGCATCTTTCCTGTTTTGACCATTTCCGGGATGTGAGGCTCGATGAATTCACGTCCACAAAAACACACTTTGTACAAAAAGCCGTGCCTTGGGTCAACAAATGATCAACACAATGATCACTAAGATAGACGATCAAATAAATGATCCTATCACAAATAATCAACACAATGATCATTTCAGCATCACTCAGCATGTCACATTACCAAACTGGGAATATATCGCTGATAACTTCAACTATATAACCTCTGAGCTCGTACGTCTCAGAGAAGGGTGTTAAGCAAAGAATAAATTCTCCGCCACCAACAGAAATATATTTGAAAGAAATCGGCTTTATATCTCAACTTGTAATGTCAGGCATACAATCCATACAAGTCTATTCCGGGCTCGAACAGAACCGAAGGCACTTACAAAGAAGTCCTTGCAATCCGGATATTCACAATCCCGATCGGATTTCCCATCACTTATGGAATCTCTATACCAGGTGCGACCCAGTGCAGAGACCATCGATAGGTCATCCTATCGCTCTCGCAAATACCGGTCTTCAACACCAATCTTCAAATGCAATTCACAACGACGTATCACATATTCGGAATGGGTTATACGACCCCATGGTCCTTTCCCGGTTAACCCGAATAGTAAGCGAAATAGTTCAAAAACAAATGGATAATGGGATTTCAATTAAGTCACACTTAATAATTCAAAACTTTTCTTCAAATGGCTTAACAAATTACCATTTTCAATCTTTAAACAAAAAGATTTATTTTCACAACCTTTAACGGTTTAAACAATTTTAATCCTTTAAACAAAAGATTCATTCACAGATTTTTTCCAAATCAATTTTCATTTCAATTTGATTAACTCGTTAAATCTTTAAATCAAAGATTTAACTTATAGCCTTCGAAACAATTTCATTTCAATTTGATTTAAACAAATTATCAATTTAAATCTGTCAAAAATAAACAGATTTAATTCATAGCTTTCAAAAAGAATTTATTCATAACTTAGGAAAATCATTTCTCTATTCAATCTTGAAATCCCCTTAATTAACTGGAATCTCAGTTCTTATCCAAAAGTGTTTATCATTTGAAAACAACAGTTTTCATTTTGAAAATCTGATTCATTTATACGAGTTGAAATCCTTGGGTTAAATTCAAATTCCCAAAAATAATACTTTAAAAATGGTTTAACTCATAATGACTAGTATAATATCACTAATCCCTAATTTCAAATTACAGAATTAAATTTGAATATTAAATTCAAATTTAAATTAAAGTATTTAAATTTCAACACTTAATCCAGTTATTCAAAATAAATTTCCATCTTTGAAATTTCATTTCAAAAGCTTTTCACTTTAAACCCTCTCCATTTCCAAAACATTTAAATTTTAAAAATTCAAATTTTAAACTATTTCAAAAATCTGTGACTTAATCGATTTCCTCGTGAAATCCATATTTGTGTGTGTATGGTGTGGTCCAAGGGTTTAACACAATAGTGCAACATTATCATCATCACAAATTAAAACACAGAAATATAGTTGATAAGCGATATAAACTATAACGCTTATCGTTCATTCACAGATAATATACGAATGTAAACAAATAATCTGTACACAGCTCAAAGCATAGAACAAAATATCACAGATCAGATAGGATAATCAATTCAAGGCATCTCATACCATACAATCATTCATAAGTAAGGTCAAGCATTTGATAAACATTTATAAACAGGATTTATTATTCGTTCAATCCTAATAAATTCAATTTATTTCCTAGTAAATTAACTACATATGAATTTATTATCTAATTCTGATTTATAAATTAATCACAAATAATTTGATTTAAATAATTTATCAACACTTTAATTAATTATCCTTAATTAATAAATTAATTAGATTAAGCTTAGGTTAATTACAAAATTATTTAACCTAAATTTATTTCATTAAATAATTATTTTTAAATGATTAATTATCTTTATAAATAAATCAACATTCTAATTACATTAAATGTAATTTTATCTTAATCACTTGGTTAATTAACTTTAATAATTAACCACTTACAATTAATTAATCTTCAATTAATTATAACTCATTCATTAATAAATATTTAATTTAATACCATTCAATTAATTATCCTTTTCTAGCTACAATAAGTGCTTATCCCAAATCACTTATTTTAATAAATCATAATTTAATTACATCAAGTAATTATACTTAAACTCCTTGATTAATCATTCTTTAATTATTTTATAAATTAAATTATTTGATTGCCTTAATTATCCCTAAGACAATTAATTTCTTTATTAATGATTTCATAAATATTTAAGTGTATTTTTAACCTTACACTTTTAAATTTACTTATTTCCTTATATTTGCAAACCTTCTTAATAAAATTTAAAACAAACTTAGCTCAACACTTGTCAACATAAATAACTTTATTAATATTAAATTTGTTTAACATTTTAACTTAAGGTTAATTTAAGTTACCCCGAGAAAAATTAGACCCGAAGTAAACGTGTTGTTTACTCGAGTGAAACTCGCATCTTCGCCCCTGTTTTCCAGCGTTCCACTTTCCCCACTACCCTTCTTCTTCACCTACCTGTTCTTTTACTTCTTCTTCTTCTTTTTTTTTTTTTTATACAAGCTTATGTTAAAACATAACCTCAGTCACACGACCTCGTTCACGCACCTGGGTTCGAACTCGTGTCAAACCCTAAATTTCTCGAGCAATTCCTCGAGACGACCCAAACCTCGAACTACTGACACTCACACGCCACCGTGCACGTGCACGGTGGCTCGCCGCCCCTCCGGTGGCTCACGCTACCTCCAGCAAACCCCAAATCGACATCTCACGTGAAAACAAACTTCACTGCATCGCTATACACTCGGAATCGAAAAAGAGCCTGAAGCTCGAACTCCAAACGCGAACACTTCACCGAAAACCACTAAGTTCGCCCAATATTTAACACCGGAAGCAAAGCCCCTCCGCTCAGGCCAAGACCATACCCTCCACAACCTTCACCTTGACGCTCATCACACTCGATCGTCCCAGTGTGTCGCAATTGAAAATTTACAGAGTATCCAAATTTTAAGCACTCAAACCCTATTCTTAATTCAAACTCAAAATTTATGCATCTGAAAAATAATTTCACATTTTTCTAGTGTTAACATAACTTCAACCTTGCTTTATGCCAAATTTCAACCTTTTACATTGATTAATTCACTAGAAATTTGCAAAAAGGCAGTTTTGGTTCAAGTTCAAATTTCTCTTAAAACCCCAAACTAAAATTCTTCGTTTTAGTTTTAAAAATCATAAATTACTGTAAGCATTCAAGATATAAACTTGAATTAGCAATTTACGACATTCAACTTCTTCAAAGAAATGTTTGGTTTACATGTAGAACAAGTTACAGTAATATACTCTTACAACATAGTTTTTAATTAACTTTTGAAATCTTAAATTAGTTTAAACATATTGTTTTAATTAACAACTTGCAGATTTCAATTGTTTGTTTGAACAGAAGCATGAATTCTGTTTCAAGTGACAGGGAAATATTTGAACAGAGCATCACATACACAGGCAAGGATCATATTCAAACTGAAACATACTCAAGCCAAATTATAATGGATCTTGATCTATTTTTTTGAATAACTTAAAGCTTTAAAATTATTGTTTACTCACCTGTCTCAGAAGAATTAAACAGAGGAGAGGTTTTGCTTTGCTTACAGGCTGAATTCTCAGGCTTTGGATTTGCATTTGCAACTCAATTTTGTTTCCAGGTTTGATGAAGATATGATTACAGATTTACATAGCTTTGTTTTCAGTTTTCTTAGCTTTTGAATATCGAATTAATGAAACAAATTGGAATGAAGAAGCTTGATATAAATGAGAAAAGAAGTTTACTGGTGGTGATGTATATGTGAAGCTATAGGTGTAGTTAGTACAACAGGGTGATATATATTTGTAAAATAAGCATGCTGAAGATTCTTGCATTCAATGCTAGAGGTGTATTGCATTTAATGCCAAGATATGTGTCTCCATACCTACCTCATTCTATCCTTTTTTCTTGCTTCAGCTGAAGTGATCTTGTGTTGGAGGTGATACTATATACATAGATATTATTATTTGTACAGGTTAATGTTGTCTTGTTTGTTATGTTACTTGTTTTATTCTTTCACTTGTCTTTGCTTTTCTTTTGTTTATTTCTTGTTTTATATGTTACATAATTTTATAAATATGTGGTTTCTACTTTGTATGTTATTTTATTTGTTTGAATACTTTTATTTGCTCTTATTATTATTTTTTTCTTTGCATACTCAAACTTTTATATTTGTTTGTATTTAGTTACTTTATTTTCTTAAGTACTTTGTTTCTTCCTTGCATTATATTTGAATTGCATACTTATATATTTGTCATTTATTTGCTTATACTTGTTTATACATTATTTGTTTGCAGTTTTATATTGAGTTGAGTTTGTTTACATACCTTTTCTTATGTGTATTTCTTCTTTTGTTTTATCACTTGTCATATGAATACATTTCAAATCACATTTGAATGCATATTGTTTCTTTTCTTTGCAAGCCTACACATTTCTATTTTTATCTTGAGTATTTATTTTATCTTACATACAAATTGTTTTGTATCTTTTTTTTATATATTTATTTCAATAGTTTATATTTTAAAAGATATTTTGTTTTGTTTACTTGTTTCTTGTCTTGCTTCTTCATTTTATTTGCTCACACATTTTGTTTTAATGTTTAAATATAGATGGTTTGTTTTTGCAAGTTAATTCATATATACGTTTTGTTCCACTGCTTTGTCTTATTACTTTATAGTATGAATAACTTCTGTTTTAACATGTTGTTAAAATTTATTTATGAGTTACTATATATATATTTTTCTTAATTTATTTTATAACCCAAATATTTATTAAATCATGCATCTAAGATTTAAATTCAAATCAAAATATATATATATATATATACACTCAAGATTTTATAATTTCAAATTGACTCATATATATCCAAATATACATATACATATATATATTCACATATATACATATATATATATAATATTTAAAAATTTCAATGATTTATATAGAATATACTTGAATCCGGGGAAACTCGCATCACTTAATCGATTAATTTCACAAATTTTATTCAAAATGAAATTACTTAACAATTTTAAATTCAAAAATTCAATTAATTATCAATTTAAATATTTATAAAAATCCGGGGTCGTTACAAATGTGCACTCAAGGCTTGCTTGGAATGAATCA
Source organism: Allium cepa (assembly GCA_030765085.1). Classification (NCBI taxonomy): domain Eukaryota; kingdom Viridiplantae; phylum Streptophyta; class Magnoliopsida; order Asparagales; family Amaryllidaceae; genus Allium; species Allium cepa. The sequence goes on from CM060937.1 coordinate 410,727,566, forward strand.
AGGGTAGATTTTGGTGAATGGTTGTACGTAGTATTTGCGCAAGTCATGTACTTGGTTAGCCTATGGTTCGAGGAGTGTAGACTTATCGTGGTCTTGAGTGTGGAATATTTTTCTGAAGTTTCCAGGTGGTTTTGACTTGTGTCGGTTTTAGCTAGTGGGCAACAGCACCGACTAAGCGTTGCTTGGTGTGAACTAATCTTGGCCAAACATTGGTAATTATTCTTATTTGCTTGTCTCATCTAGGTTCGGGGTTGTCGGGAGGATGTGATATGCCTGACCCAGTTTAGTAACTTTGAGTAGAGCTTCTTTCTTAGTTGTAGCACAATTTTCTTCTTTTGTCCCTTTCTTTGTGCTACTGTGTTTATGATGTCTTGATAGTGGCGCTCTTCTTATTAGCTTATTCATTTAGCAACATACTTCTTCGTTAGCCTATTCTGATGGCGGCTTCCCTCTTCATTTGGCTTTGGATGTAAGATTGTTAATGCAAACCCACTATCTTTGCACATCAATTTATGAGTGTAGCACGTCTTTATTTGCATACAGCTTTTTAAAGTGAAATATATTGTATTTTGCTAGCACTAATACAGTTTCTAATGTCACAGTGCAGTATCTCGACACACCATTGTCATATTTTGGTGATGCTGCAGTTTCGTATATTATAGTAGATTGTTTCCTTCACCCTTTGGCATTGTCTCGAAATCTCAAAGTGTAGTGTCCTCTTAACTTCGCTTTACTCTTTACTTTTCCCCTTTGTAGTCTAACTTTTATTGTGAGGGCATCCCGTTTTGATCTTAGTATTTACGTAATCTTGCCATAAAAAAGGTTTGAGAAATATGGGAAAAGATGAAAGGGAGGCCAAACCTACGGCAGATTCCTTGGCCTCAAAAGATCGCCAGCTAAAGGTGAAGGATTGCAAGCTGAAGATGGAGAAAAAGGAGCTGGCGACATCATGGAAGTAGCTTAAGGAGTCCACCATAGTCTACAAAATGTATACCTTAATTAGGCGTCAATTTAAATGCGAGGTCGGTCTTAACTTCTTGGGGGATCAAGCGGTGGTTGATAGAGTTTACGCCTACTGCCAAGGCAAGTTGAATGAGGAGCATGTTGCTCAGAATGCCTCTCCTTCCAGTTCTTTATAAATAACTGAGGAGGAGGAGGAGGAGACCTAGGAAGATGAGACGTCTAAAGGTGCCGATGGGTCCAAAATAACCAAGGTTATTTCAAATCCTTATGTGAACATTTAATTTTTGTATGCGAATTTCATGAATTCTTTCAATATGCAATGAAAATTATTTTCTATTTCTGTCATATCGACTTTTCTTTGTAGCTATTTTTGTTAGTTGTTGTCTTGTGAATGATCACATTGTCTTTTATTGCTTTGTTTATTTTAGTCTTCTGAAGAAGTTATGTTTACTAAACTTTTGAGGGAAAGTGAAGACAAGCTTAAAACCCAAACTTTAGATCATCTTAGTCCTAGTGCCGCGGCTATTAGTAAGAGTGGGATAGAGTTAGATGAGTCTTTTACAAAACGTAGGGACGAAACCCCAGGGTTGCTTTTGTAACGACCCAAAATTTTCGACCTTGAAAATCCGACACTAATACGACATTGTAAAAGTGCCAACAAATCGAACGCCGAAAATTTCAGATTGTTAGAGAGAGAAGAAAGAAGGTAGAAGAAGAACATAAAGCAAAACACAGAATCTCACATTTTGCAGCGGATCAAAATATAATATCAATAATAGCATTTACAAAGGAGCTGTAATTGTTAATTTACATACATTACATCAAAGATACAACCATACACAAATAGACTAGACAGTTATATCAACTTGTCCCAGACTATTCAACAACTCAAATACACAGTGGTAAATTTCATACGTTCCTGCCATCCTGCTCGCCTCCTGAGCTCTAGAATGCCCTAACCTGAAAATCTATAATACTCAGTCTGACCCGAGCATTACATCAAAGTAACACCTGGGTCAGACTGGAAACTAGTGTGAGTAAACCCAATAAAATTTAAATACTAAGTTTCAAAACATAACAAAACCCAGGGTAACTCGTACCTTACTACGAATTCTTTTCTTGTTAAATCCCTACTTATTTCATAAATCAATCCCAAGTACCACTATATAGTTTCAATGTCCAATTCACCTAAATTATTCCATTCCAACCTATTGATTGCACATATCAAAACCATAAAGAATTATTATAGATTCCAAACCGAAGTGGTTTCGGGTGTTTACTAATACTCGACACCGGTCTCTTCGAATCCAATATTATCTTAAAAGAACAAAGCTGTTTAAGTCTAAACAATTTCATTTATATCCAGAATTACATACTTACATAGCCATTCATCATAGCTAAACAAACCATATTATCGAACATATCATATCACATAGCATCCCAAATCACATATTAGATACAATATCATTCAATCATTAACAAGCAAGATTAATTTGTCACACCATTTATAATTAATTTCAATAAATTAAATTAATTACTTTAATCACCTTGAAACCCTGCTACTTCACATTAATTAATTACAAATAAATTAATTAATCATCCTTTAATTATTATCTTAATTACATCAAGTAATTAGCCTTTAATTAATTATACAAATTAATTAACCTTCAACCATTCACGTTAATTAACCTTTAATTATTCACATAAATTAATTAACAATATTTTTATTACAATGATCCTTAATTAATTATTCTAATTAATTATTCTATAATCACTTACATTGATTAATTATCCTGTAATTAATCACATTCATCAATTAACTAACCCTTTAATTAATTTTTCCTCAATTAATCCATACTTTAACTAATTACACTTGAGTAATTAATCCATACTTCAACTATTTACACTTAAGTAATTAATCCTCAATTACTTCCATTAAGTAATTATCATTAAATAATCACATTTAGTAATTTCCCATTAATTATTCTCCTTAATTAATGACATTAAGCAATTATCCTTTAATTACTTTCACTAAGTAATTATCATTAATTAATTTCATTAAGTGATTAACCTTTAATTAATCATCTTTTAATAAATAACTTAATTAATTAATCACATTAATAAATCAATCTTTTAAATTGATTGCACAAATTAATTAACCTTTAATTAATTAATTATTCCCTGATTACATAAATCAATTAACCATCCTTAACACATTAAATAATTTGTACTTTATTTAATTATAACTTTTAATTCACCTTAAAACATATAGGATTTAACCTATTATATAACTACTTTAAACAAATAATTTGAAAACATTTTAAAACTTTGGAAACTCGCTTAAAACTTGCCAATACATTGTTTAAGAACTTGATTTATATTTTCCTTTGAAACTTACACGTTTGATAAGTTTTTAAAACTTGATTACCGCAATCCACAAATACGCGGGCCAAACAAAAAAATTCCCGAGCTAATCCCCGTGTTTTCTCACGTCAACTCATCTTCGAGACAAACATCACATAGCTTCGAGCACGCACCTAAGAAAACTTCATCTTCCCCATCATCCTAAAACAACACAGACACATGCACCCATGCGTGCACGTGCACCACCAAATCCGACAAACTCCGACCCTCGCCTTGTCAACCTCAAGTCGACGATGATCCATGCAAGTGCTCCGATCTCCCAATTTTGAAGAAAAAGTTAGCAAATAAAATCAAGTAGATCATCCCCCTTGAACCAAGTTCAATCAAAAAAAAATCAATTTTGCCATCGCCTCCGATCACAGGTGAACACGCAACTCCACTCAAACCTTCGCCACACTTCCATCTTCCCTCTCCCCCACCTCCGGTCCGACCCGATGCTGGCATGACAACGAGATCGACCCATGAACATCTCACACCAAAAACTCAAGCTAAACCCTAAAAACCCTTCGCCGCTCTTCCTCGGTGAATTAAAAATTCACCTGCCATTTTTGCCGAACCCCTATCCCCAACCTAACTACAGCAGAGACCCCGACCCTCCACATCACTCCAATCGACAACAAAAGCTCAAAACCGAAATTCTGGTCAACCCATGATTTCACTCAAACAACAAACTTTAAAATCTTGAAATTTCTGTTAAAATTTATCATTTACTCGTACAAATATGATTATGAGATTAAATCATAAAATTAAGATCGTCACTTTTTCTCCTTTGAATAGATTTCACAATAATTTCATTTGTTTGAAATATTTACTAAATAATTTCACTGACAATTATTTTTAAAATTTGTATCACATCATTTCAAACAAGTTTCTTTTAAACATCATGTGTTAACAATGATCAGGGAAGAAGAACTTGATTTTTTGGTCAAGCTTAAAATAGTTAAACTGGAACAGAGCTCTCTCTCTCTCTCTCTCTCTATATATATATATATATATATATATATATATATATATATATATATACACACAGACATTCATACCCAAATTCACACGCACATATATAATCATCTCTAAACAAACATGCAAATATACTACCCATCATAGTTTCCAAGGATTATCATATACAACCTCATATATAAATAGATTAAATTTAAATATTAGTTTACTCACCGTAGATTTAGCTTTGAACAGAGGAATTGCTTTTGATCTTTTGATCTGGAAACTTAATATTTGAAAACTGGAATGTCTCCTTGGTTTTGAAAACTGAATGCTATAATGATCTTTTGAAAACTGAAGCTTGAAAATGCTTGAAATCTGAAGTTTTAATGATTCAAGTTGAAGAGTTGTTGCTTGATTAAATTTTCAGGTTTGAGTTTGTCTACAGCCCTTTTGATTTCTGGTTTGAAATTGATTACAGGTTTTTTTTCTTCAGGTTAGTATGTTTATAGAATTTTGATTTCTTATTTTAGAAATGAGAATAGGAAAAAATGGAGAAGGTAATGTAGAGATATATTTATAACTTGATTTTATGATTTTTAACAAAAAATAAAAGAAAATAAAACTTAAAGGTGACACTTGTTCAATAATCTAACATTTGTCATTAGCATGTATTAATTGATTTACATTTGTTAAACTATATACACTTAACTTACAAGTGTAATTTCCTTGAATTAATATTTTTTAAAATAATTTTTTTGTAAAACTTATATATATATTATGATAATTCCAACTTAGTTTTATTTTATAGACGTCTTAAGTGTTTTAATATTTAAACTTCTCTTATATTTATCTATTTATAATTTAAAAAGTAGATGATATAAAATTCCAATTATACACTTATAAATAGTTATACAAATATACTAGTTATATATATACTTTATTTATATTTTTGAATGTTTTTCATAAAATTTTTATATTAAATTTCTATTTGGTAATTACTTTCCTTAATTTATATAAATATGACATTTTAAAAAAAAATATAAAACAAATTATATACTAATAAAATCATATTCGTATATATTTTATATCCAATTTATTTTAAGATAGTTATTCTTTGAATTTCCAATTCAAATTCTAATTCTAATTTAATTTAAAACCAACTCATATATATATGATATTTTTTTAAACAAACACACATTTAACTTGTTTGAAAATAATATGTTTGCTCATTCTAAATAATTATATTGGGAGATTATCAAATAAATATTTATCCAAGTATAAAAATTTATTACCAGATTTATTTGTTTAAATTATAAATCAGTGTTTTCAATAGTTAAAATCAGATAATTATCCAATTATTTGATGCCCAAAAATCCGGGTTATCACAGCGTTTTAGGATTGATCAAGTACTTAAAGAAAAGGAGGCAGTGATTTGTACTTACAGGTGGAAATATACCTTAGAAAGTGGTTCCTTCTTATTTGATAGCCCTCATTTGAAATGGTTTAGGCGTAGGCTTAGTGATTTATATAAGGATTTAGTTGTGCTTATTTTTTGTTATTTTTGTATATGGGTTTGTTGAATCTTTTCATATGACGATGTAGTTAATAATACATATCCTTATTTGATTTCGCCCTAGTGCATTTAGATTTTCTTTGAGTCAGATTTTTTTTATTGTTTTCCACTTGGTTGATGTTCATGGGCTTTCATCCGAGTTCAACGTAGTCCTAGAATCCTATATCCCTTCTACCTCCATAGTTTATGGCTCTGATGTCACAAATGTGCCTGATTTTAAGGTTGAAGTGAAGACCCTGTTGCGGCCTTAGAGAGATAACATATTTGTCTGACAATTGCTGACAAATGGCTTGAAAAGACTTGATCTGAAGGCTAGCTGGCAGCTCAAGGAAGCAAAAGATGAGCTAAACCGACATCAATTTAATAGCAATTTGCATATTAGGCACAATGCTGTCGAGTTAAGTTAGACGAAATGTGGCAACTATTAAAAGATAGGGAGAAACTTTATGGGACCATTTATGAGTAGAGATAGATATATTGAATAAGACTATAGAAGATTTATCTACTCAACTTTTGTAAAACCTCTAATTTTTAATAACATTATCCAGGAGATTTAATTAGATAAATTAAATAGAATAATGTAAACGTTAGAGTGATAAGAGGATTAAGATTTGAAAACTTAATTAGAGGCCATGCTTAATTAAAATTAAAGAATAAGTTTATGGAAATGGTTTATTAGAGAATTAATAAGAAAATGAAACATAGGCCGTATGGGTAATAGCCTCACCCATAATTCCATTAAACTTAAAAATAATGTTTCCACTTCCTTTGAATGTTCATTTTTCATTATTCAAGAAAGCAAACAAAAAGTTCAACCCGACCATTACCCAAGGAAGAAAAAGTGGAAAATAAAATTTAAGCTAAGCAATCAAGCAAGGAAAATTAATCATGGATCAAATCTCAACTTCCTTATCCTAATCAAGGTGAATAATAATCAAAACCATCTATATTTTGGTTTTTAATGATCATTTTGATTTTAGTTTTAAGTTTAAATCCATTATGATGATTTTTGATCATGATATGCTTGGATTTCATGATATGTCATATTCAAACAAGTTTGATAAATCTTAATACGATTTTAAGGCTAAAATCATTTATATTGAATTTCGAACGCCATGAGGAAATTATATGTTATGTAAAACATTATTTTGGAGATGGGTTTTAATTTTCATAATTTTCCAAGCTATACAAAATTTATTATGAATTTTCAAAGGAGAACATGAATAAATTAGGTTTAAAGTTATTTCGGCTATTATTTGAAGGAATTTGGGTTTGAAATTTATGTATGTTAGATAACATATTAAAAGTGAATTTATATGATTTTTGGGTATTTTTCCTAATTAATTTACTAAGGAAATCAAATTATTTTATTTGGAGGACTTATATGTTTTATTTATTTTGCTTAAGGAAGAGCTTATTGGCTAAATTATTTTAAGGGGGAATTAATTTAAAGGACAAAAATTCCTATATTTTTAGCCTCAAAGACACAACCTCAATACTTTAACCACAAGGACAAACATTCTTCTAAAAATTAGTCAAAAGGACAAACATTTTTTAAAAATTATTTATAAGGACGAACAATCTTCGAAAACTACTACCGAACTAAAAATTGATACCTAAAAACTACCACCGATAACAACAACCGATACCTAAAAACTACTATAAATAACTAAAAACTGATACCTAAAGAAAGCTGTCCTTCAGGCTAAAATATTGAAGGTCTGTCCTTGAGACTAAAATACTGAGAAATTTTGTCCTTGACAATAATTTCCTTGTTATTTTAATTAGATCTAAAATAATTGCAGCAGTTTTATTTTTGAAAGAATTTGAAAAGTTTATGGCAACCAATTAAATATTTATAAATAGACCGGTTAGTTAAAAAGCAATTGCTTAAAAAAGGCATTAAAATAGTCTTTACCTAGAATTGTTGTTTCATCGTTTTCATAGGCTACCTTTCGACCATGTACTTCCGCCTCAAGTAAGTCAAAACCAACCAAGTCGAAACCAATACACGAGGTGTAAAGACTGGCTGTTTTCGACCTCGAAAATCGATACCAATACGTTCACTATATAGAGTGCCGAGAAATCGAGTGCCGAAAAAACCAGGTTGTTAGGGTTAAGAAGAAAAAGATAGAAGAAGATGTAGAAATAACAACAACATAGAATCTCACAATCGCAGCGGAACAAAATATAATATACAATAATAGCATTTTGTACAAAGGAAAATTGTAACTGTTACTATACATATAGGTTATCAGAGTACAATAATCACTTAAAAATCTAGACAGTTATAATAACTTGTTCCCAAAATGATGAATATATAGCCTACAATACATAGCGAGAATATAGTCAAATATGTGCAATACGTCTCTGCCATCCAGCCCATCTCGTGAGCTCCAAGCTTCCTAATCTGAAAATTGTAATACTCGGTCTGTCCCAAGCATTACAATAAAGTAACCCCCGAGTCAAGTTGGAAACCAGCGTGAGTAAACATACTTAATTTGAAATACTTAGGTTATAAAAATTCTTCGGAAACTAAGGTAACTCATACAAACACGATGAGTTTTTATCTTATTATAACCAAAACACTTTTACAGAAATCTATCGACATTATAATAATGTCTAAGTAAATTATTTATTTAAAATGGTCAAATTTATTAAATTTATCCAATTCCATCATATTAAACTCTATAATCAAAACCATAAAGTTTGTAATGGTTATCTGATCAAAGTGGTTCTGTATAATGCAGCTATCCGACCCCTGGTCTCTTCGAACTGTAACGGTAAATTTTAAAAGGGAAAATTGCTTAAAATAAACAATTTATATTCAAAGTGTCAAAATACACATATGGGAATTTATTACATATGTTATTTCAAGTAAAATGTGCTAACGTTTTATCCTATCTTTTCAACTGGTTTGGCTACAAAGGCACAGACAAGAACAATTGAAATAATATTCAAGAGCTGTAAACCAAAGCATAGATCATTAACAAATTTAACGATTTACAGCTCAAATTAAAAATTCACAACCTAAATTTAACCAGCTTGAAATTTAATTGAATTTGCTTATATTTTAATCTTGATTAGTGTAAATTAAAGAAATTTATAACACAATTTATTATTAGTTAATTAGGATTAAACAACCAAATTAATAACTTAACTTATTAATTAATGTAAGATGAAATCAAATAATAATTAAATTAATTTCTAATTTTAATTATTATATCAAAATTTAATTTTAAATCATGCAAAATCAACAACGTTGATTTATAATACCAAGTAATAGGACTAAGATGCAAAAATCTTCATGTTGATTTGGATTTAAAATGACAATAGAATTAGAGTTTTATTTAAAAAAAATATTAGTTCCATTTTTCTCTTTTGTTTTTTCCTTTTCTTTTTCTTCTTTCTTTTCCTTTTTACTTTTCGTTTCCTTTTTTTCTTTTTCTTTTTTGTTTTTCTTTTCTTTGGCCCATTTATGCCCGGCCCATCCTCCTCCTCCTTTCCTTCTTCTCCCTGCTTTCTTTCTCCTCCTTTCCATTTGCAAGAAGTCAACCGTGCACGTACGCATGCACATACACTGATGTGCATGTAAATGTGCGTATTTTTACAACCATATTTATTCTATTTAAATTAAATAAATGACCATATGGGGTATTTTAACTTGTTTTAACCAAAATTCATATTAATTCCAAATTGTCACATATTCATCTTCATATAGGGGCAAAACTGTCATTTGTGTGCATATATTTCTTAGAGAAAATTAATTGGAAATTTATAATATTTGTGTAGGAATTTGATCTCAAACGGAAGTGGTTTCATGAAGACACATGCATGCACAACATGAATATAAAGGAATGAAGATGGAAATAATTCAAAGTGAAGATCATGGAGGAGCCCACCTACCCACCTACCTTAATGTATAAATTAGAGGCTAATACACATGCTTATGGAATTAATAACTTCATGTACACTTAAATGATGATTAGTGGAAGCTAAAGATTACTTGGCCTCCACACTTTCTCAAGGGCATTTTGGGCATTCCCCAAAAATACGAATTCGGGATTAACACATGTATATGTACCGCGTATGTTTCATGTAACCCTCTTCCACTTACTTAGTTTTTAGCTTAGAAAATAAAAACAAAGCTCTTCTCTCTTCTTTTTCCACGGCTACTTAGCCATTTTATGTCATGTAATTTTTCTTTCTTTTATGAAACATTAATTCTCTTTTATTTACATGCTTCTTATCTTCTCATGTTGTAGTGTATATTTCTTTTCTTTTATGCAAGTAGAATAGTTCTCTTTTCCCACTAGCTTTCATTTTCCTCTTCTTTTTGTTTTTGTTTATTTCATGTTGCTTTCTACTTGTGTTGATATGATAACACAAATGAGATGCTAATCCCTACAATTTAGGGGTAATGAAGCTCTCTTGAATCATGTAGATGCAACATTTTGATGCTATGTCTCTTTTGTGCTTAATGGAAAGTTGGGTGTTTGTGTGATTTTGTGTTTAATATTGAGTTTAATAGCTTATGTTATTCAAAAAAATAAGCTATACTTAGTCATATGAATCACTAATTAGCTCTTCATCTACATATGATCATGGTAATGGAAGTGGATTTAGAATCAAAATTTGATGGTTTATGTTTCTAATTCAATAGTTAATAAGCCATGCTTAAAATAGATTCTACTTTAGATTTTATATCGTTTTCATTGAAGTTAATAAGTGGGTTAGAGGGTGCATTAAAGTTTGATGGTTTAAGTGTGTTAATTAATAACACAATTAGGCCGTGCTTATGACAAATGCATCAACTAAACTCACAAATGAATAAAAAGAGATCATAATGTCATTATGTTGATTTATGTGGTCATGATAGGGGATTTGCCTCTAAATTTCTCTTTAATCTCATCTTTTTATTCTCCTTTGTTTAAGTTTATTTTTACTTTCTTTTAGTTAGTTAATTAATTCTCTAATTATCTAGCTTAACTTTCCATCAACTTTGGTTTAATTTGATTGAATAGAATTTTAAAATCATCAATTCCCTATGGATCGACTCATATTCGCCACGTACTATAAGTGTACGCCATGCTCGTGTGGTTATTTTTAATACAAAATTCGTTCGGTTATTTTCTAACTCGATAGAAAACTAGCCGTCCGAACATACACACTTGCCCCAGGCCGAAGCGCTCGCCACCGACCGTTCCCTCAACTTGCCCATGACCACTGGGTCACGTACAACCTCCCGGAACTCGTGGCAATCGACCAGTTCGAAAAATTGAACTTCAGACCAAACTAAAAAACGTGCTTCACCAAAATTCACCCAGAGCTCCGCAACAACCCCTCCATCATTTCCCTTGGAGCGCATGCTCCTCTCTCCCTCTTTCTTCCGCCATTGCCAAAAACCTAAGACCCAAACAAACTTCCCTAAAACCCTAAAATGACATCGACCATCCTATACACTTCACTAAACATTCCCATGCAATTTTTCCTCGAGGTGCCATTGACCAAACATCCGCCATGCCAAACACCTTGCCTCGAAATCCATCATACTGTAAGAATTTAGCTTTTCACCCATTTCCGTTTATCCTAAAATTTATCCTTTCATATGTCACTAAAAATTCTCTAATCACTTTTAAAAATCATGTCCATCATGAACACCATTATATAATCAAATCATTTAATTGAGATGGTTGGGTTTTTGACAATATAGACTCAATCACTGTTACATATGGTTTTCTCTTTCTATGTTTGGTGAAATTGAATGCAATAAATTTTAAAATATTCTACACTTAAATATAAACAATTTTTGTTTTGAAATCATAGTTTAAAACTCTATAGATAATGGGATAATGAATTTTAAAGTTAAATAGTTTAACAGTTATTTACGTGAGGAAGCAAATTCTGGAGGAAGAAGTGCAGTATTTTGAATCTAGGTGGAGTTTGAACATATCAAACATAGTCATACATACACATATACACCTAACAAATATATATACACATAACATATCTCAAAAATTCATCAAAAATCATAGTTATATAAGTGTACGAGGTATCCAGTAAACAAAAATTAAGGTGTTTTCTCACAATTAATAATGGATGAACTTCTACTATGCTTAACTCCTACTTCAAGCCTTTACTGCCTTTGATCTTTTATGTTTTCAATGGCAGGTTCTTTTTTTTAAAGCAAATGAGCATGATGGCTGTGGGTATATATATATATATATATATATATATATATATATATATATATATAGGAGTGAAAGTGTGTAGTGCAAGTTAAAGGAAAGAGGATATATACCAGTATAGGTTTATTATTATTATTATTTCTTCTTCTTAGTGATTTGATCAAAAGGGGCTAATTTGATTTTAGGCCTGATTTGATTTATTATGTGGATTAGATTTTATATGTGACTTGATTTTTATGTTTTGCCATCATGTGTCCCCTTATGTTTATATATATATATATATATATATATATATAAGCATATATATATGTATGTATGTATGTATGTAGATTTTCCTATACTCTTGATCATGTGTATATGTTTGCCTTTTTCATGTTCACTTTTTCTTAAAATAATGTGTGTGTATATACATATATATCTTCACATATATACATTTATTAGTTATCATAAAGTTTGTTCTTCTTTGTGTATATGTTTTTACACATTTACTTATTACATATACACTATTTACATTTAGATATATACTATTTTAAACATACACACACACACACATATACATAGATATGCATACATTCACATATACATATTTACCCTATCTTACTTACATATATAGATGTATATATATATATTCCCATATGCACTATATTTTATAAATATATACCCATACATATATTCGTAACTTTGAAATTTGCCATTTTGGAGTTTATGCATTCGTGTGTGTGTGTATATATATTCATATACTTTATTTTTAATAACTATATATATCTAGACTTATATATATATTTAAACATCATAAAGATTGTATATTATATATATATATGCATTTATGGATATTATATCATAAATTTAAATGGTGGAGTTTATATACATATTTCTATAAAATTTATCTTGTCCAAAAATTTATAATTTAATATTTAATATGGTTTTTATCGGTATATATATTCAGATATTCTAAATATCAGAAAATTCATCTAATTGACTTATAAAAATTAATATTTCAATAATTAACATCAGTGAATTACCCTAATAACAAATGACTAAAAATCTGGTTCGTTACACAAGGTATCAATTAGTTGGTATGTAGTGAATTGGAGAAAGGTGGAAGGTATGGTATCAAAACCTGGCTTTTAAAAGGGTCCAAGCCTTTGTTTTACTCTTCAAAGATATGTTCTTGCCATATTTTCAAAAGGATGCTTTCGAAGGGGTCAAAACCTATTTAAATAGATTTCGAAATGTTGTCGCCATGTTGTTTCGAAAAGAAAGCTTTCAAATGAGTTGCCTTGTTTTAATTCAATGCTTTCGAAAGGGTAGTTTCAACCCAGTCGAAACCCTTCTGTCGACCTTGTGCATTTTGAATGGATTGAAGTCATCAACTATATAGAAAGGTAGCTTTTGTCTTATAAATGAAATAAGCCCCTTCCTAAAGCTTTCAGAAAGGTTTAATGGTTTCGAAGGCAATGGCCTCGAAAGGGGTTTTGAAGCTATCTTCCAAATGTTTTACATAGGTGATTTAATCTTTCGGAAGGATGGTTGAAAAGCCATCAATTTTTCCCCAAACTCTTTAATATGAAATTTACTTGTTTCGAAAGGGATGCTTTCTTTTATATTCACTTTGACCCAAAAGATATTTATAAAGATAAACCCAATTTTTTAGAAAGGAACATTTTCAAATGGTTTCGAAAGGGGTACTTTCAATGGTTTTGAAGCTATGCATCTAAGAGTTAATAAGTAATATATTAATACTTTCGAAAGGTATGTTTTGAGGGTTTCGAAAGAGATGATATAAAGTGTTTTGAATAGCATATGCTTAGTGTTTTGAAAAGAAGATTTGAAATCTTTCGAAGAAGGTTATCCGGTGGTTTCGAAAGTAAATGTTTAAGGCTTCGAAAGCCTTAGTTTTCAAAATAAAGGAAATAATCTCATTTCTAAAGAAAGAACCAAGTGATAAATAAGGAGTCTCAAAATGGCTTTGAAGTATGAAAGTTTTGAAGAAGCTTTCCTTGGTAAAATAATAGGTTAAATGGATTAACTATGTTTCATATGAAAATGATTTCAAGGATATTAAATCACAGGTGTTGGTGTTATTGTGTTATTATGCTATTATGGTTACTTCTTCTAATATACATATACACTGTACAATGGACCATAACTATATTTTAGGGACAAGGGCAGAATAACCAGCAAAGTTGACCCAGTAGTGATAATAAATTAATTTAACTCATGAATGACTAGAATTGCATCTAGGAGGTCAGGAAGACCAGAATATAGGGGGACTAAACACTGATTAAAGAAGTTGTTAGATGGACAGGTTCACTGCAAACCCATGAAAACTAGGTTTAGAAAGAGTTATTGACAGAGGCCAATAGGTTCATAGTAAATCCATGAAAACTAGGATTAGAAAGAGTTATTGGCAGAAGCCAATAGGTTTGTTGTAAAGGCCTGTTTTCCCGTACCCTTTGAATCGATAATAAACCACACATGTCCAACTCAAATTGCACGAAAAGACGGATCTTTAAGGGAGATAAAGAAAAGTAGACAGAACAGAATCCCACTCGAATGAAATAACATATAATATTGAACAAATATTTTTACAGCGAAAAACTTTTAAATACATATATCAGAGTCTAACCTAAAGTCAGCTTGGACAGTTATAAAACACGCCCTTACAAATGCTGACAAACATCAAACAAAATTCACTAAGTACAGCGGATAATAGAATATGTTCAAACGTCGATGAATATCTCCAACTCTCCTCTGGAAACTCCAACCGTCCTCGACTATCCTGAAACTACTCGGATCTGACCCTAGTGTTGAAAATACCGGGATCAGGCTTGATAAACCAGCGTGAGAAAAACTCAATAATAGATGACTGTGTCATATATCATCCTTTTTATAAATCCTTTGAAAATAAAGAGTATTTCATCAGACCACGCCCACACAAAAACACGGACGGGGTTTTTACCTTATGATAACTTAATCACTTTTATATCAAAACATTTGATATTATTCTTAATGACATCTCTTTGAAAACATTTGCAAACAAACTTATTAATCTTAGTCGAAATTGTTACATTGATTAAATTCCAGCATAATAGGTTTACAATCAAGTTCGTAGGTTCTTATTGGAGAATGGATTTCCACACAAATGACCAAGCATAGGATCTACCTTCCAAAATGGGTACACCTCTAGATAGATGTCTCGAGGAACCATCACAAAGCTCCTCTACCAACATAAGATCGGCCTACCTCTGTAACTAGATAGTACCGAATATGTCATCTCCTGGTCGTTACCGACCTTTAACCGAGCGCTAGTTTTCCATACACCACATTAATATACATCTCGAACGTCATAGCGGGAAGAAATATATCTAGAAGGGATGATCGTACCCTACTTTGGAATGACCCACTTAGCCTTGCTGCATCTAATCCCGTTTCGATCATTTCATGTTTGATGAGGCTTGAGGCTACGATTACCTTTTCACAAAGCACATATCACATCTTTGAATGCCACATTGCCATTTCCATTGACTACTAATTGCCTTCCACAAAAATACAACCCTTCAGCTCGTACGTCTCAAGGAGGGTGTTAAGCCAAGAGAAGTTGCCTTCTCCGCCACCACTGATGTACGTTTGTAAAAACCAATGTACGTAATCGTTAGAAATGCAATGTCAGACAAACGTCCATACAAGTTGTCCAGGAACATGACAAACCGAAGGCACCTTCCTCGGCTGTTATTAGGCGAGAAGCCCTTGCAATCCAAAAAATCTCCAACACGAGGAGACCACTGCTATATATAACTCTATAATGGGTGAGACCCCGAGCAAATCAACAAGCAGTCCTCACGCTACGAAAATCCACGGTCTTCAATAATCATCGTCTTCAACATGTCTTCACATTCGAACGTATACATTGGTTCGAAGTAGTTTTCGGATAGGATTTACCCAAATCCGACTCTGGTTCCTTTGAAATCCAATTATCGATAAAAATTGAATATGAGTATATAGGATTTATTAAGTCTCTTTTCACTTTAATTCTTTTCGGATGATTTTGAATTCTCTTTCTTTTGACTTAGAGTAATTTCTAAGAAATTCATTCTTTTGCTTTGGAAAATATCTTAGATTTCCTTACTTAATTCTTGATCCAAATTTCTTAACTTTTAGGCAGGTCAAAAATAATGTTATTTAAGACATCGTTTACGATAAACCCTAAATCAATCTTAACAAACATTTTGAAGTAAATAGGATCATAGAAATCATTCATTTTTGGAGATTGCTTAACTTTTGGATAGTACCAATCTTCTTTTATTTTGGAAAACTTAACATAATATTTTTATTTAAGAGCGTCCGTGCTTTCCCTTCGATCTGTTCCACCCCTTGCCTAAGAAAAGAAAACATAGGCCAGGTAAGTTCAGGGCACTGGTTGCTCCATCCCTAACCTTAGTTAAACTCCTTGTTTTATCTTCCCAGATCTCACAGGCGGAATAGATGTACTAGTCGTTTCCGCATACTCAAATTTTCCAATTTATTTTGGAATCGCTTATAAATATTCCAAATTACCTTTCAAAATGCTTAATTATCCTTTTTAAAATATTCACAATTTTTTCTGGGAAACGTCGTTACATTTAACTCATATTCCAAAAAGTTACAGAATTCGCAGCAGAAAGTGCTAAATAAGCTTATTTTCATTAAAAAACTTTTAAACATTCGATAATTCTTATTTTGCAATCCAAATCTCTTTTAAATCATTTCAATAGATTTATCAAATTTATTTCATATTTTTCCATAATTAAAAATGTTCATTAAACAGATTTCCTGTTATGGTCACTAAACTGCACTAGCTCGATTTTTCTAGAAAATTGATTTGGACTTATTTCAAAATCTACTTATCGAAACTTTGATTATCTTTCTTCGTTTAGAAGATATGGGTATAATAGTCTGGAATTTTCTTATCTTGAAGAATTCCGAGTCATATTCCACTCTACACATTCATTTGAACTTTTGGCGCGAAATCGCGAACTACCGTTATGCGATGCGTCTAGTTTTGACTTATTTTTCAATGCTTGAAATAATTTATTCAAATTGAATTTCAACACTTATAAAATCATTACAAATTATTTTAAATCAATATTTTCACTTTTTAAAGTATTTAAAATATATTTTCACTATTATCATATTATAATATTATTTTATTCCTATTATTTTAATATTAAATTTTAAATTCCAATTTCAACTCAATTTCAATTCTAATCTCAAATTAAACTAATTTAAACTTAGATTTCAAATCCAATTTCAATTTAAACTTCAATTCTACCTCAAACTAAACTTCACTTTTACATAATTGATTCAATTTTAATTTCACTATTCATCTCAATTTCAATTTCTAATTAACTATCCTTTTCAAATCCGTTTCACTTCAAATTTCAAATTCTCTTTCATTTTAACTTTAATTTCACTTCTAAATGAAAAGAGAGTTATTTTTCCACAATATCTCATATTACTAAAATATGGTCTTATTAAACAAAGGGATTACTTAACTAATAGAATCTGATGTCCAAATTATCATCACAACCATACAACTATCATATAACAGTAACATATCCAATACGGTAAATGTCATAACATCACTACGGATTATCTAACATATTCAAACAATCAACCAAACATTCATATCATCAAATAGTGATTATCTAACATATTCAAACAATCAATCAGACATTCATATCCTCAAATAGTGATTATCCAACATAACAATTAAACGCGATAATCAATATAATTCAAAAAGCGGTGAGAACTTCTCACCTTCATATCCACTCCGTCAAACTTTAACTTAAGATTTCCGTCCCTCGCTATCGTGTTATTTCCAACGTCCCGCCTTTTGCCGTTTCCTTTCCAAACGCTTTTGTTTTCCTTTCCTTTTTCTTTTCTTTTCTTCTTTTTTTTATATGGAGAGGAGGGTACGGCCTTGGTGTGGAGGAGGGTGTGGCCTTGAGTATGGCGTGTAGGAGGGTATGGGATGTTTGGGCTCGGGTTTAGGTGTATGGTGCTCGGCTTGGCTAGTGTGGCTCGGCCTTGGGGGTGTAGGGGTGTAGGCGTGGGTTTTGTAGGGGGTAGGCTTAGGTTTTGGGTAAGGAGGAGGTGGAGGTGGGTAGGTGGTAGTTTGGCTTGGTTTTGGTGATGTAAGGTGATGGTTTGGAGTATGGAGGTGATAGCTTGAAGATAGAAGGAAGAATGGAGGTGGAAGAGGAAGAGAAGGGAGTTTAGAAATTTTGTAGAATGAGAATGTATGGAAGAAAGAAGGGTTTGGGCTTGTATTCATAAGTGGAGTTTGAGTGGATAATGTCCTAAATACCTTTGCCTTACTTTTTGACTTTTGCTTAACATGATAAGAAGTGTATTAATGGTGAAATGATGGTAGGATGTAAGTTTGTACTTAATAAAATGATGTTTGCCTCTTTTTCTTAAACTTTAAAATGTTAAAATAACATTTGCTTCTTTTCCATGTAAATTAGTAACATCTCATTAATGTGATTTGAATTTGTGAAATGATTGCTCTCTTTTTTAAAGTTTGTATTTTAAAAAGAAGACTTTTGCATTGATTTGACTTGCATTAAATGGATTTGTAATTATGCATTAATAGTGAGCATATGTGAAACGACTCGACTTTCTTACTATAGAAAATCGCATCATTTTTAAGAAAGAAAGGGATAGAAAAGAGAATAGAAAGAAGAGAAGAAAGAAACAACCTCATAATCTAACAGCGGAACGAATAAATTATATTAATAACATAAATATTACATAGTTTATAACAAATATCAGAGTTACACAGATATACATCATATACTAGACAGTTATAAACACCTGTCTAGTTATACAACTCAATACAATACAAGAAACTACTCAGAGAAATCTACACAGTGGAAAACTATATATACCTACACGCAGAAGCCTCCTGCTCCATTGCTCCTCCATAATTTGTCAAAGCTAACCTGAATCCTAACCTGAATCCCTTGGCTACTCGTAAAAATTTGAGTACCCAAGAGTTTAAGAAAATAGAAGATAAACTCCGGGTCAGACATGGGTCTGGTGTGAGTAACAGGTTAAAGTTGCTTAACTTTAAAAACCTTTTGAAAAGAAAGGTATCACGTAAGACTTCCCACACATAAACATGGAAAAGTTTTTACCTTACGCTAACCAAAACATTTGATAGGAAATCCGATGATATTATAATAGTGTCTAGGGTTTTCAAATAAATATGAAATAGCCTAAATTGTTACATTCATTAAATTCCAGCTACTAGCCACAAAAGTGGGTAATACAATCAAAACCGTTGGCACTTATTGGATTTTGGATTCCATACAATGGCAGGGCTACTGGGGTACCGCCCGTCACAGTACGTGGCCTAGATCACCATACCGAGGAGTACGCCCGCTCCCTTGCAACACAAAGTCGGACCCATTCCTTACTGAACAGTTCCGAACAAGACAACCCCGTGGTTGTAGCTAGCAACCACCTACACAGCCGAATATAAAGGGACCTCTAGACAGGGGTAAATCTTGGTCTCCAGTGGGGGCTACCCGCGAAGCCTTGCTGCACCTCCCCTGTTTTAGCCATTCCCGGTTGATGAGGCTTGAGGCTACGATTGCCTTAATAGGACATATCACTTTGAATGCTCATCGTCCACCTGACGATGTTCTGAAAGCATTCAATCCATACAAGTTCGTTCCGGGTTCGAACGAAACCGAAGGCATTATCTCGTTACACTCACTTTGGAATCACCCTCAGAGTTAACGACGATAACCCTTGCACTCTGAATCACCATCTCGAACCTATAAGTACTATCCCGTCAACTCATTACGGAACCACCCACAGAGTTATACTGACGTATAGTCCTTACACCTCGAGTCTTCACAAAGCTCCACTTTGATTCACGACCTAACGTTAATTGGAATCGATGTGGTTTTCGAATATCCAAATATGGAAACCCGATCCCGGTCTCATCAAAATCCAAAGCGTGTCTTTTTGGTCCAAGTTATTTTAAAGTTTAAAACAATTAAATACAATATCTATATACACGCAGATAGATAATTCATAAATCATAATTGATAATCAACATTATCAAATAACAGGTAATCCATATTATCAATATCTAAATAGATAATCCATATATCAACATCCAAATTGATAATCTATGTTATCATCACAATGCAACCAAGCATTCATATTACACAACCATACTTATCTCATTACTGAGATCACAAAACATCCAAGACAATCAATGTCATCCATTCATACATAAGCAATGATTTACTCATCACAATATAATTAATTTAAAATGAATTAAATTAACTATCTCCATCTCTAATTAATTTAAAGTGAATTAAATTAATTACTCCATCTTTAATTAATTTAAAATAAATTAAATTAATTACTTCACCAATAAAAATCTTGCTTACTTAATCATTTAATTGATTATAATCAATTAATTATTCATTATTAATCACCTTAATTAATCACTCTTGATTAATTATCCTTAATTACATTCATGTAATTATCCTTAATTAGTTTCACAAATTAACTATCCTCAACCAAACAGTAATTAACCTTAAATTACTTCAATTAATTAATTGTAATTAATTACCTTAATCCTTAATTAATTACTTTAATTAATTTACTTTAATTACTTATCATTGATTAATTAATCATAATTAATCATCTTTAATTACATCATTAATTATAATAATTGATGATCCTTAATTAAACTTAATAAAGTTATCTTCCTAAATTAATTACCTTAAGTAATTAACTCATAATTATTAATCTCCAGATTAATTACATTCAGTAATTAACTAACTTAATTACTTTATTAAAACAAATTAATTATCCTTAATTAATTTCTTAATAAATTCCTTGATTAATTACTAAATAAATAATCCAAATTACCTCATTCTTAAACATCTCCATTTAATTATAACCTGTAGTTATTGATCAATTACTTAACTAAGTAATTTTCAATCCATTAATTACATACAGTAATTATCCTTAAAACTCAAGTGTTTAAAATTAATTAAATTTAATTAATTAAATTAAAAATCCCATTTAACTCAATTAATTACCATTGAGTATAATTACTTAATGAAGTAATTAATTTCTTAATTACTTCATTAAGTAATTATACTCAAACCATTCACAAATGATTATTAATGTGACGACCCGCCCTTCTACTACCAGAAAGACGTATCATCATTAAGAAAGAAAGGGATAGAAATAGAAAAGAAGAGAAAGAAAGAACAACAACATCAGAATCTCACAGCGGAACGGAACAAAATATAATATATCATATAACTGTTACATAGTTTTTTTTTTACAAATATCAGAGTTATACAGTATCAATACATATGACAGCCATATATACATCTATCTCAATATACATCAGAGGTACAGTACACATCAACTAACACAGCGGCACTAGATAGATAGCTACATACGTCTGGAAACTCCTGCTCCAAGCTTCTCCAGAAATCAAAGTACAAAACCTATCACTTGGCTACTCATAAAAATTTGAGTACCCAAGAGTTTATGAAAAATAAAATATAAACTCCGGGTCAGACAAGGGTCTGGTATGAGTAAACGGTTTAAAGTTGTTCAACTTTGAAAACATTTGAAAATAAAGGTATCACGTAAGACTCCCTACAAATAAATACGAGTAAGTTTTTATCTTACGCTAACCAAAACATTTCATAGGAAATCCAGTGATATTATAATAGTGTCTAAGGTTTTCAAGTAAATAGAAAATAGCCGAAATTGTTACATGATTAAATTCCAGCTACTAGCCACAAAAGTGGGTAATACAAATCAAAACCGTAGGGTCTCGTAGGGAAAATGGATTTCCAACAATGGCAGGGCTACTGGGGTACCGCCCGTCACAGTACGGGGCCTAGATCACCGTACCGAGGATCACTCCCGACCCCCTACAACACAAGGCCGGAACCATTCCTTACTGAACAGTCCCGAACAAGATAAACCCCGCGGTTGTAGCTAGCAACCGCCACAGAGCCGAAATAAAAAGGGACATCTAGACAGGGGAAATATCTTGTCCTTCTTGGGCATGACCCACCTAACCTTGCTGCATCTCCCCTGTTTTAGCCATTCCCGGTTGATGAGGCTTGAAGCTGGGATTACCTTTATAGAACATTATTCTTAGAATGCTCATCGTCCGCCTGACGATGTGCTGAAAGCATTCAATCCATACAAGTTCGTTCCGGGTTCGAACGAAACCGAAGGCATTATCTCGTTATACTCGTTTTGGAATCACCCTCAGAGTTAACGACGATAACCCTTGCATTCTGAAAACACCATCTCGATCTTCATTTCAGGATTCACGACCTAACGTTTAAATTGGATCGATGTGGTTTTCGGAGAATCAAAATTGATTCTTCTGATCCCGGTCTCATCGAAATCCAAACGCCATTTTAAGGGCCAAGTTGTCTAATTAACTTAAACAGTTTAAATAATTTAAATTCATCAATTGAATTAATATAGCATTTATCACAGATAAAACATATACAAGCATCATAGATATAACACAGCATATCACAGAGTAACATAGAATATCATCACATAAATATCCAAATCAGATATTCAATCACAACAGTCCATAAGCAGTCACCTTCAAGTCTTATTTGTAATTAATTCAATTTAGAATTAATTACTTGAGAGTTAATCACTTAACTCTATTTAATTAATCATTGATTAACAATTAATTACCTATTTCATTCCAGATTGTTTAATTAATGATTCCTTAATTGATCATTTAGTCTTAATTTCATCATTACTTTATTTCTCACTATTAATTAGTTACTTCCTTAATCAAGTGATTAAATTTTAATTTCTCAATTAACTCTTCCTTGATCATTTATTAATATCTTTAATTATCTATCAATAAAGCTTAATTATCCAATTATTATCTGTTATTTTTTTAATCAATCATTTATTCATTACACTTTTATTTATTTATTTAAATCACTTGATTACTCTTAATTATAAATCCCTAATTTAGAATTAACTAAAGTAGTTAATTCTAAATTTAGTAATTGCTTAAGCGTTATCTAATTCTAGCTCTAATCATAATATAATTATTCTTAATTATTTTCAAAACATAATAAATGTTAATTATTCGACTTAATTAACATTTTAAAGAAATCTGCATAAAATCTGGAAATCAATTTAATATTACAACTAACCTTTAATGTTAATTGATTTTCTTACAGGCCTTTAACCAAATTACTAATTTAAAACAGTAATCTAGTGATAATTACATTGTTAAGTATTTCTTGAATTATTTAGCCTGAATCTCATCTCCTAAAATAAACAAAACTGCAAATTAAACAAACCCAAAGCTTCCGTGGAAAAACCCAAGACCACCACTACGTTCACTCGAGTATAGCTACGAGTAACACGCCAACTACCCCGAGAATTCCCCTGGAACCCCTTCTTCTCCTTCACTTTTTTTTATACAGTAAGTTTGCTAAAGTTTAAACTTCAATTAAACAATGTTGAATACCATCAGGCCACCCATCTCGCTCACGATAAAACTCGAAGCCGAAACCATTTATTCACGAGCACGACTCGAGTAAGGAGACAGCCAGATTCAGACACGCAGACCCAAATCCAACGCCACCGTGCACATGCACGGTGGTTCACCACGACTCCAGCCACTTCCATCACCTCCAACAACCCACAAATCGGCCCATTCCTCGAAATTAGAACTCAAATTAACTCGAACAGATCGAATTCGAAAAAAACACCTGACGCACGAACCAAAAACTCGACTACCCTGAGACATTGCTTCGCCCCCTATCACCACTGACCATCGGAGGCGAAGATGCTTCACATATGCCTCGTCCACATCCACCCCTAACCCCCCCTAGAATCGTGATCAACTCGAACATGCGATGAGGCCGAACACTACTATTTTACAGACATGAAAAAAAACTAGAACACAAGCCCTAATTTGCCTCCATTCGATAAATTCGGGAATCTGAAAATTTATTCAGTTTTTTTCCCAACATTTTGTATGCTCGAACTACCTCCAAAACAAATTCCAGCAAATTTAGATTGAATCAATCATCTTAAATTTGTGCAAGAGCAATTTTTATTAAATTTCAAACTGTTCATCAAATACCAATCTATAAACCCTCATTTTTGTTTTAAAAATCATGAATCTTAATAAGTATTCAAGATATAAATTTGAATTAGCTTTTCATAATGACCGAATTTTACCAATTTTGTTTTCTTGTTGACTGTAAACAGGGTTTTCCAGAAGTAGATATTACAAATATATTTGAAACAGGTTTAAAAGAAACCTGATTGAAGATCAAGCAACAAGTTTGTTGGAAAATTTAAACTTTACCATAATCAAATGGGAATAATTTAAGATTTAATTGTTTTCAACCCTATAACACATAGCGGAGAAACAACATACTCAATATTCCATGAACAGCTTGTATGAAATCGCAGATTCATATGAAAATAAAGCACATACAATACTTATATATATATATATATATATATATATATCCCATGAATTATCTTACTGATTTTAATTAACTTAAGCTTGAAAATTTAAGTTTACTCACCTCCAATTCCTTTAAACAGAAGGCACACCCTGATATAATTAATTTCTATCTTGAATCAGCAGTTGAACTGTCTTGAATTTTACTTTATATTATTTTTCTCTGTATTTGATTTTAAATTCGAGCTTTGTTGGCTTTTCTTCTATGCTTTTCTCAAGTTTCTACTCAACGAATTAAAGCAGATGTATTCACCTAAATACAAGATAACAGTGCTTAAGGAAGGTGGTAGCTGGTACTATTGTCTCCTGCATTGACTTTGATTAGATGTTGCTTCTGATTTTTATAGATTTGTAAATATTTTTGACTTGACAAAAAGTTGGCTGAGATATTAGCATTAAATGCTTTGTTCACCAAATAAGTTTACATACTTATGATGTTTTAGCTGTACATAAATATTGTATGCAGACATATATTTGCAGGTCAAAATTTCGCTTGTGAATGAAGCTTTGATTATGAAGATATTTTGTTTTGTTATTATATTACTTGTTTTATTATCCTCTAGTTTGAACTCTATACACATATGTGTTGTGTAAATATACACTTGCAGGTAAGTCATATAACTGGTGTTACTTTGTTTCATATTGCAGGTAGGCTTGGCTTTTAAATTTATTATGTACTCTAACTATGACTAACAATATTTAAGTTATATTCAAGATGGTTTATTTACATTTATATTTATATTTCATTCTTAACTATCAATATTTAAATTATGTACAATGTGATTTAGCTACATTTTATACTTATTATATTATATATATATATTTTTCTATGGTCTTGCAAATTTAAATTGATATTGGAAGTATTAACTACTTCTTGTTTTGATTTATATTTTTATTTTGATTTGTGTTTTATATTTTACTGTTAATATTAAACTTAGATTGATGTGTCTACTTATTTATTTATATTTATGTTTCAATTATCAATAATTAAATAAGATTTACATGTTTCACTTGTATTTTATATTAATAGAATTAGATTTTAATTTAAACATTCTCATTCATATGTATATTTCATCACATGATAACAAGACAAAGTAATTTAATTTAATGGTATAAGATAAACATTATAAAGAGATTTATTTAAATTTCAAACATTATTATTCATATGTACATTTATCAGATGTAAACAAAGTAAAGTATTTTAATTTAATTATATAAGACAAATTTTATTATAAATATTATTAAGAGATTTTATTTTAAATTTTCGAAGCCCAATTTCCTTTTTAAAGTACCAATCCATATGCACAAATAGCAGTTATTTCCAAAATCATATCCATTTTAAAAGTGTTCAGTTTACATTTCATCCAATTAGGTTAAACATTTATTACAATAAACGGGGCCAGAAATCCAGGGTCGTTACATTCCTCCCCCCTTAAAAGAATTTCGTCCCCGAAATTTAAAACAAGGATAACTTAAAAGCTGTTATATCAACCATTCAAACATACATATCATTTATATATTAGCAAACAATCAAACAATCTATCCTAACAAACATCACTAGTTATCCGAACACAAATCCGGATAAGCTTCTCTAAAATTATCCAGAGATATATGGAATACACCATAAATTCCAGATATCCACTCTGGCAATTTAATTTTGCAATCTACAGTAATAACTCTTTCCAAATTTTATTGACTTCTTTACAGAATTTCAATATCTATTTTAATCATGCCCGTACGATGTACATATACCATTCGTACGCAAATATCAAATTCGATCGCTTGCTCGATCACACAATTTCACTTTCGAACTAGTATTGTCCACCCGACATCCTAGTGCGGACTCAGATCTGGTTTCTTGATCAGAAACTGTCATTCTCCTTGCATAGTCACAACTATGACAGAGAATTTCCAGAATCAATCAAAATCCATATCCATGGTTCGTCGTCGAAAATCGAGTGAAAAATCCCAACTCGGAACGATATAACTATCTCGAAATTCTGTGCTCTAATCTGGATCAATTTGTTATGCGAATAAAATAATATACGTACATCCTACGTATTTATATCCATTGATTATCAACCATATCAATTTTCTTTTATTCACATTATTCTGATTCTATCCACTTGGAATAATTTTTCCCAATATCAAATTTTACTTAAGAATTTCATTCTTCATTTCTTAAGTTTAATATAAGCATTATATATTCTTATATTATTATTCTACCACTATAGCATTTATATCCTCTTATATCTACTTATTTCCAATTTGAATTCCTAATTCCATGTGAATTCAAATTTTCTTTAACTCTGAATATTTAATTTTATTGACTAACTTTCATTTATAACTGATTCCTATCATTATGTTAAATTAGTTTCATCCACTAATTTACCTTCAATTTGAAATTGTTTTGTTGCTAATTTTTTTTTTTGTAGTATCCAAAATTTTGAAAAGTTTTGGCAGAGTCTTCATTACATATTTCCATAAGCACATATGTATAATTTCAACACTTCTTACAATTACTTCCAATCAATTCTCAAATCATTTGCTTCAGTTAAAGTGATTTATAACTTACTTGCTTATATATAATCCATTTAAGCAAAACAAACTGATATTCATCCCAACTGATTTCAAAATCATCCTATTTTGCTTCCAATAATTCATAAGATTTTATTCAATCTCATTTACTTCAAACGACCCATTTTCATAAGCAATTTGACAATATCATTGTGAATAATAATAACTTAAGCTTTATAACAATTTTAAATTGATTTCAACTCAATGTACACTTGACTCCACCACATTTAATTTATTCACAATCTTTACATTGCATTTTCTTACATTTTTAAAAAGTTTGATTCCAAACCATTTTATTAAACTCGACAACCAATGTTTTACATAACCATCTCACAATTTACTTAGGTCATTTATTTTCTTCAAACTGTTCCACCCAACAACTTAAGTTTATCCTATTATGCCAATTCCCATTTAAATCTTTGATTTGATTTTCCTTTAATCAAATCCCAATTATTTGTCAAGTTCTAGTGGTCCGGTGGTTAAGACATAGTGGAGTTGCTACATGTGGTTGTAGTGGCACCGGTTCGAATCCCAGCGACCACAATAATGAGACATAGTGCACGGCCACTTATAAAACCGGCTTAACCGAAGGCCAGGGCAAACATAGTTTCCTTGGCCCCAAAGTTTTTTTTCGTAAAAATTAATATTTCCATGTCTGCTCATCATGTCCTTCTCCCATCCCCTCCCGTACCTTCTTCTTCCAATCCCATACTTCCCGTTACTGTCACATCTTTTCCACTCGATCCTTCAAATGACCACCGGTCCATTCCACCTCCTCCTCTTCAGTCCGATATTGTTGCATCTTCTAACCTTACTTCATCATCTGTCCTTCCAGCTGTGGTACAATCCAGTCAACTCAACCCCATCCCCTTTAATTCTCCACCTCCACCCCCTACTCCTCCTCCTCCTGATGTTGTCCCTCCCTCTTCTTTGATCCACACCAATCCCATTGTTCCACCTTTTCCATCTGAACACTTCCCTTCCCTTGGTGCCACCACTTCTTCTGCTCTTCCTGCTTCATGGTCCACTCTCTTTAACTCGAGACCTAGGAATGCTGGTACTTACATTCGTAAGCATTTTGATGTTGATTACACTGGCTTTTCAATTGAACCCCCTCAGGAAGTTCTGAATGAGGGTATCAAGGCATGGTCTGGCTGCCTAGTTGGATCTTTTTTGGCTGGAAATGTTAATTATATGGCAGTAAAAGCTCATCTACAAAAAGTGTGGAAGCTTAAAGGATCATATGACATTTTTTTTATAATCAAAATTACTATTTCAAATTTGCCTCTGAAGAAGACAAAATCAATATTTTGCGACGTGATCCCATGTTTATACGTGGCCAGATGTTTATCATCACCAAGTGGAATCCAACACTATCTTCAGCGCAGTCGGAGGTGAGATTGGTGCCAATCTGGATTCATTTTTACAGAATTCCTATAATGCCGTGGTCGTTGATGGGTATTAATTGGTTAGCATGTCACATTGGGAAGCTTGTTTGCTTCGATGAGAACACTGAAAGGATGAAAAGATTTGAATATGCTAAATGCTTAATTGAAGTATCTCCTGATAAAGAACTGCCTCACTTCCTATCTATTGGAGATGATTCATGCCCTAACATTCAGATTAAATACTCATGGAAACCTCTAATTTGTGTTACATGTTCTACTTTTGGTCATGCTACTGACCAATGTGAAAGGAAAAATGATCAACAAGATGGAGTAATGCCTGGTAACTTATCTACAAGTAATGCTTCAGCTGACCATAAAGTCAAGGATGTGGAAGAAAATCAGGTTGATAAAGATAAAAGGAGTTTCTTTGTAAGAAGCAAAAAGAGTATAAAAGCTGGCCAAAAGTTTTGGAGAAAAGTAAATAAGGATAAAAGTAGCAATAATGATATGGAAGGTGGTCAGGTAGGCAGTCTCACTAATGTGAATCAATTAAGCAAAAGGAATGATGAAGATGCAGTAGAACAAGTGCTGGAACAAAATGAATCAATAAATGTTACTACCTTGGAAACTAACAGTAGTGCAATCAAAGACTATGAAATGAATCAGCAACTTATTTCCACTGAGGATGTCATGAAGCAAACATTGAATGTCTTGGAGTATGATAATTGCAGTACTATTCAGAAAGTTGGTGGAATACACAATTTAGCAATAGATCCTGATAAGAATAAAGCAATACTTGATAATACAACTCATGATGACTGTGAAGTGTCTACACACAATGCATTCTCTGTGCTACAGGAAATTAGTGAAAATGAAGAGGATATTCAACAACACTTTTCTCAAATTCCAGAGTTGCACAACAATTCTTTGTGCACTGACATGCACAATGTATCTTCACAAATAATATCCCCCTCTGTTATCTCAACTCCCAACATTCAACTCAATCCAGCTTCTCCTTATTCTTCCCTTTCACTCCCAAATCATATCTTTAATGACATCATCAACCCTTCAGCTTCATCAAATATTCCCATCCCTATTCAACCTAACTTTCCTGATTCCTCAGCCAAAAAGAAGAAAGGTCGTCCAAAGAAATCGAATAAAATACCCACAATTGACTTGGACAATGGGATCAACTTCTCCATTGAACAAATTGGGCTTGATGTTTTGTCTCAAAATAATAAGGTTAACTCTTCCTCTGGGGTCCAAACCAGAGCTTCAACTTCATCATTATTTTAATGATTGAAAACATAGGCTTTTGGAATGTTAGGGGTGCTAACTCCATTGACAAGCAACTTGAAATTTCCAACCTTATTTCTTCTCACAGCATTCATCTAATGGTCATTTCTGAAACTAAACTCAATCATGAAACCACTATTAAAGCTCTCTCCAACATTAGACATGACTGGAGCAGTATTCACAATTTATCACAAGCTCCTTTTGGTAGATTGCTAATCCTATGGAATCCTATGATCTTTTCCATAACCCCCATCACTGTCAACAGGCAGTTCATACATTCTGAAATATTACACATCCCCACTTCATCTACTTTTCTCCTTACCTCTGTTTATGCTGACAATAATGCTACTCAGAGGCAAATATTTCTTGACATTTTACCTTCTCTTCAGCAGTCCAATCTGCCTTGGATCTGTCTTGGTGATTGGAACTGCATGCAACTTTCTTCTGATAAATGTGGGGGAACACCGTTATCCTACTGCCAGACAAGACCTCTTAACAAAGCCATATATGATGCCAACCTCATTCCCACTTCCAACTCTGGTGCTTTCTTTACTTGGAATAACTCCAGTAAACATGGGAAGAGAACGTACTGTAAACTTGATAGAGTTTATACTAACTACTCCACTATCCTCAAATGGCCTAATCTATCTACCTTTATCCCTCCCCCATCTTTTTCAGACCATTCCCCTCTCATCATTTCCTGGGATAAGGACACTGTGAGAAGACGATCCTCCTTTTCATTTTTTAATAACTGGTCTAAACACCCAGATTTCACAAAAATTGTAAAATATGGATGGAACTATCATACTTTTGGCAACCCCATGTTTGTTTTGCAGGCTAAACTCAAGAATTTGAAGATTCAACTGAAGGAATGGGCTCAGCAAACATATGGTAATGGGAATAGCTTGTCTTCTTCTATACGTGAAAAATTATTTCAGGTACAACTGGAAATACAAAGAAGCCCTGACCAACCTCAGCTGATTATTAATGAAAGCTCTATGCTTAAGGACCTCTCCAAAGCTCTCATTGAAGAAAATAAGATGGCTAAGCAAAAGGCAAAACAGGACTGGCACTTGAATGGTGATAAAAATTCATCCACCTTCCACAAAAGACTCAATATTCAACAGGCATCTGCAAATATTTTCTCTATTCTTGATATGCATGGTCAACCTTGTGATACTCAGGATTCAATTCAAGAAGCCTTTATGGAGTATTTTCAGCATAACCTTAGGAGGTCTCAAGTCCCTTCAATCTCTAACCATCTATTTACTCAGTATCAACTCCCTCAAATACCTGATGTCATGATTACTGATTTAATTAAGGAAATTTCAGATTCTGAAATCAAACAAGCTATCTTTGGATTAAACTCTCAAAGTTCTCCTGGTCCTGATGGATTTAATGCCCATTTCTTCAAAGTCACTTGGGATATTACTAGAGGGGACTTGATCAAGGCTGTTAAGAATTTTTTCACACACAGTAAACTTATCTCGAGTATTAATGCTACTAAACTTGCACTGATCCCTAAAACTAACCATGCTATATCAGTTGATCAGTTCAGACCCATTGCTTGTTGCAATGTTATATATAAGTGCATTGCTAGGATATTGGCGGCTAGAATGAAAACTCCTTTGGATAGTTTGATCTCTGTTAATTAGAGTGCATTTCTTCCAGGTAGGGACATAACTGATAATATACTCCTTGCTTCTGAACTTATGAAGGGGTATACTAGGAAACTCATCTCACCTAGATGTGTCCTTAAGCTTGATATTCAGAAAGCATATGACACATTATAGTGGAAATCTATCATTTACATTTTGCATAAGATGAATTTTCCCATCCCTTTCTTATGTTGGCTGTATACATGTATTTCTACTGTCAATTACTCCCTTAGTATCAATGGTAATATATTTGGATACTTTAGTGCAACCCAGGGAATTAGACAAGGTGACCCGGTGTCCCCTTACCTATTCATCGGTGTTATGGAGCTGCTCACTGCTCTTCTTTCTGATGCTATGTGCAATAAGCTTATGATTATCATCCACTGTGCAGGAAGAATAGTATTTCCTCACTCCTTTTTGTAGATGACTTACTTTTATTCACTAAGCCCAATCTGAAATCCATTACTGGGGTCATAAAAGTTCTTGATACATTTGGTACCTTGTCTGGTCTGAACATCGACAGAAGTAAATCTAGATTATTAATTGCTGGTCTCCCTGATGATGGTAAAGAGCTAATGTACTCTATGTCTGGCCTCTGTCCATTTTCTGATAATGAATATTATCTTGGGGTGCCTCTTTGTGATTCTAGAATCAGGACTTTCCAATGCTTACAACTATTTGAAAATATTACTGCCAAACTTGCTAGTTGGAAAGTTTCTAGATTTTCGATGGCTGGTAGACTTGTAATTGTTAAATCCATTGCTTTCTCCATGTGTGTATATTATGCCAGAATTTTCATTCTCCCAGCCAAATACATTAGCATGGTTAACTCAGCTTTAAATCATTTTTTATGGCATGGTAATCCCTTCTCTAAGAAAATGATTCCAATTTCCTTTAGCAAACTATGTTGTCCACAGGAAAAAGGTGGACTTGGAATCAAAAACATTAAGAACTGGAACCTAGCTACATTATCTGCTAGAATTGACAAGCTATCAAGGAATGACAAAAATCTATGGGCTTCTTGGTGTAGGCAATACCTCATACGTCAAAGCAACTTCTGGTTTATTTCTTCTCCAACTGACTGTAGCTGGACTTGGAGAAATATATTGAGAGGTAGACAATTATTTCTGCCTCTGGTGCAACAAAGAATGAAAGAAATCAACATGATATCTTTTTGGTTTGATCCATGGCCTTCAAAAGGAATCATTTTAGCAAATATATTTGATTATGAGATGAGAAGATCCACTGGGATTGGTAATACTGCTACTCTATCTAGGTTTTGGGCTGATGATAGGGTCTCCCTTCCTCATTGTAGCTCTACAGTGGTAAGAACTGAATGGACTGCTATACATAATAGGAAATACAAAATCAGTGATGCTCATATGACTTGGAATGACAGAGTGCATTCAATTAAAAATGTTTATATGGCACTTGATCCATCCATGCAACTGCCTACTTTTATTTGGCATTCTCGTATCTGGGATCATGGTTCTGTTCCAAAAGAGAACCTGTACATGTGGAAGGTAATGATGAAGGGTACCTGACTCTAAGCAAACTCAAAGGCTATGGGGTTGTTCAATGTGACAAATGTCTATTCTGTGGAGTAGGGGTGGAAACGGCTGCGCACTTATACTTTGAATGTGATTTCACATTCGACTTATGGAGTTCCATATTGCAATGTAATGGTTATCACAGGCCAATGAGAAGCTCATGCATGGAATGGTACAACATCTTCATGGCAACTAGATGAAAGAACGAGAGAAGTAGAAAGTTGTTAAGAATTTTGAAGAAGGTAATGTACTTTGTTTGGTTGGAGAGGAACAATAGGGTGTTTAAAGGGAAAGCTTCCTCTAAACATGTATTGGTCCTTTCTATTACTAGTAACATATAATATTTGTGTGTGCCTTCGTCACTCATGTGGTGATCACATTGTTGTAGTCCGTTGTTCTGATATTTTTGTTTGTTAATAAAATGGTAGGGGACCATGCCACCCCGCTTGCTTTGAAGAAGAAAAATCCCAATTATTTACTGATTAGTTTATTCTTTTATCGATTCTTAAATTTACATGAACAATTTATTATTGGGTTTATAATAAAGTCATTTAATTTATGCTTGAATTAGATTTGTTTACACTCACACCAATTCTATTTTAACCAAATTCAAGACTTACTTGGTTTACATTTACTTATTTACATAAGAATTTTATTCCATCCAATATTATCTGTAACTCGATTGAATTCATTTGAATTCAATTTTATTTTAACTCAACTTTAGTTAAATTTAGCTACTTACCATTCCTTTAAATTTTCCTCAATATATGAGTTCAAACCTTATTTGTTTACTTAAAAGCTTATATTGCTCATTTGAGTTATTTCATCTTATAATCACAATTCCAGATTATATATATATAGCACTTACTGTCTTAAGGTATAAATTTCCACCTCACAATTACAATCATTTTACCTTCAAATTTTATATCCAATTAAGTTCATTTTGAACTTCAATTCCATTTAACTCATCTCAGGTTAAACTCCAATATGTTTTCTTATTTTCATTTACTTAAGTTAAATTTTAATTCCTAGATTAAAATTCCCCAATTTCTTCTTATTAGTATCAACTTTACTTTATAAGTTCAATAGTTGATTCATTTAAACTTTCACATTATTAAATAGAATTCTTAGAATTCAATTGCCCGGTTTTCATTTCCAAAACCATTTTGAAAGGATAACTATACTTACCCACTTGGTGTCAAATTAAATTTTCAAATTCCAAACACTTGTTTTCACCAAAACAAATTTTCTCTTTTTGAAAATTTCCAAAACAACTTGTATGCCCAACAAGCCCAAACAATATCATGACCAATATTCTGATAGCAATCCATCACTTAAAAACTCGAAAATGAATACTGATGATGTGGCCATCATCATCAGGATTATTTTCCAGCGACTGAAGTGAGTTCAGTGCTTCCTTACTTTCTCAAATTCTTTCCAAACAATTTCCATTCAACAATATTTTCCAAAACAATATTCCATTATTACCTTCAAATCTTTGGAAAAACATTTCAAACATTCCCAAGATTTTTAAATTCCCAAATCCTTTTGTTTAAATTCATTTAAACACTTTTCAAATTCCCAGGACTTAAATTCTGTTTAATCAAATTTTAGTTATATTCCTTCTTATTTAAACCATACTTAAAAAAATTTATTTGGTTATAAACCATTCCAATTTTAAATTGTAGTATTAACAACCAATCATCCAAACATATATAAAATTTTCAGAAAAATATTTCTTTTATATCAAAATATAATTTTGGGTAAAATTATTTCATTTACCCTACTTTTAAAAATAATACTGTGTCGGTCTACCTTGTTTAAGAGTTTAGAAATTCCTATCGATGAAATGGCGTCCCACACATCGACCAGAATCCATAAACACTCAACAGATAAATCAACACAATATAAAAACAACTTTATATTCGCTAACAAGTACGCGCTCATATCTATTAATACACTCAAACTCCTTTTAGAGTTCTACAAACTCTATTCTATGAGTAATTCCTACCAGAGCCAAGGTTATTACCAACCTATGCTCTGATACCAAGTGTGACGACCCGCCCTTCTACTACCAGAAAGACGTATCATCATTAAGAAAGAAAGGGATAGAAATAGAAAAGAAGAGAAAGAAAGAACAACAACATCAGAATCTCACAGCGGAACGGAACAAAATATAATATATCATATAACTGTTACATAGTTTTTTTTTACAAATATCAGAGTCATACAATATTAATACATATGACAGCCATACACACATCTATCTCAATATACATCAGAGGTACAGTACACATCAACTAACACAGCGGCACTAGATAGATAGCTACATACGTCTGGAAACTCCTGCTCCAAGATCCTCTAGAAATCAAAGTACAAAACCTATCAATTGGCTACTCATAAAAATTTGAGTACCCAAGAGTTTATGAAAAACAAAATATAAACTCCGGGTTAGACATGGGTCTGGTATGAGTAAACGGTTTAAAGTTGTTTAACTTTGAAAACATTTGAAAATAAAGGTATCACGTAAGACTCCCCACAAATAAATACGGGTAAGTTTTTACCTTACGCTAACCAAAACATTTCATAGGAAATCCAGTGATATTATAATAGTGTCTAGGGTTTTCAAGTAAATAGAAAATAGCCGAAATTGTTACATGATTAAATTCCAGCTACTAGCCACAAAAGTGGGTAATACAAATCAAAACCGTAGGGTCTCGTAGGGAAAATGGGTTTCCAACAATGGCAGGGCTACTGGGGTACCGCCCATCACAGTACAGGGCCTAGATCACCGTATCGAGGATCACTCCCGACCCCCTACAACAAAACGCCGGAACCATTCCTTACTGAACAGTCCCGAACAAGATAAACCCCGCGGTTGTAGCTAGCAACCGCCACACAGCCACCTAACCTTGCTGCATCTCCCCTGTTTTAGCCATTCCCGGTTGATGAGGCTTGAGGCTGCGATTACCTTTATAGAACATTATTCTAAGAATGCTCATCGTCCGCCTGACGATGTGCTGAAAGCATTCAATCCATACAAGTTCGTTCCGGGTTCGAACGAAACCGAAGGCATTATCTCGTTACACTCGTTTTGGAATCACACTCAGAGTTAACGACGATAACCCTTGCATTCTGAAAACACCATCTCGATCTTCATTTTAGGATTCACGACCTAACGTTTAAATTGGATCGATGTGGTTTTCGGAGAATCAAAATTGATTCTTCTGATCCCGGTCTCATCGAAATCCCAAAGCCATTTTAAGGGCCAAGTTGTCTAATTAACTTAAACAGTTTAAATAATTTAAATTCATCAATTGAATTAACATAGCATTTATCACAGATAAAACATATACAAGCATCATAGATATAACACGGCATATCACAGAGTAACATAGAATATCATCATATAAATATCCAAATCAGATATTCAATCACAACAGTCCATAAGCAGTCACCTTCAAGTCTTATTTGTAATTAATTAAATTTAGAATTAATTACTTGAGAGTTAATCACTTAACTCTATTTAATTAATCATTGATTAACAATTAATTACCTATTTCATTCCAGATTGTTTAATTAATGATTCCTTAATTAATCATTTAGTCTTAATTTCATCATTACTTTATTTCTCACTATTAATTAGTTACTTCCTTAATCAAGTGATTAAATTTTAATTTCTTAATTAACTGTTCCTTGATCATTTATTAATATCTTTAATTATCTATCAATAAAACTTAATTATCCAATTATTATCTGTTATTTTTTTAATCAATCATTTATTCATTACACTTTTATTTATTTATTTAAATCACTTGATCACTCTTAATTATAAATCCCTAATTAATTAACTAAAGTAGCTAATTCTAAATTTAGTAATTGCTTAAGCGTTATCTAATTCTAACTCTAATCATAATATAATTAATCTTAATTATTTTCAAAACATAGTAAATGTTAATTATTCGACTTAATTAACATTTTGAAGAAATCTGCATAAAATCTGGAAATCAATTTAATATTACAACTAACCTTTAATGTTAATTGATTTTCATACAGGCCTTTAACCAAATTACTAATTTAAAACAGTAATCTAGTGATAATTACATTGTTTAGTATTTCTTGAATTATTTAGCCTGAATCTCATCTCCTAAAAAAACAAAACTGCAGATTAAACAAACCCAAAGCTTCCCTGGAAAAACCCGAGACCACCCCTACGTTCACTCGAGTATAGCTTCGAGTAACACGCCAACTACCCTGAGAATTCCCCTGGAACCCCTTCTTCTCCTTCACTTTTTTTTATACAGTAAGTTTGCTAAAGTTTAAACTTCAATTAAACAATGTTGAATAGCATCAGGCCACCCATCTCGCTCACGATAAAACTCGAAGCCGAAACCATTTATTCACGAGCACGACTCGAGTAAGGAGACAGCCAGATTCAGACACGCAGACCCAACTCCAACGCCACTGTGCACGTGCACGGTGGTTCGCCACGACTCCGGCCACTTCCATCACCTCCAACAACCCACAAATCGGCCCATTCCTCGAAATCAGAATTCAAATTAACTCGAACAGATCGAATTCGAAAAAAACACCTGACGCACGAACCAAAAACTCGACTACCCTGAGACATTGCTTCGCCCCCTACCACCACTGACCATCGGAGGCGAAGATGCTTCACCTATGCCTCGTCCACATCCTCCCTTATCACCCCCCCTCCAGAATCGCGATCAACCCGAACACGCGATGAGGCCGAACACTACTATTTTACAGACATGAAAAAAAACTAGAACACAAGCCCTAATTTGCCTCCATTCGACAAATTATGGAATCTGGAAAATTATTCAGTATTTTTCCCAACATTTTGTATGCTCGAACTACCTCCAAAACAAATTCCAACAAATTTAGATTGAATCAATCATCTTAAATTTGTGCAAGAGTAATTTTTATTAAATTTCGAACTGTTCATCAAATACCAATCTATAAACCCTCATTTTTGTTTTTAAAATCATGAATCTTAATAAGTATTCAAGATATAAATTTGAATTTGCTTTTCATAATGACCGAATTTTACCAATTTTGTTTTCTTGTTGACTGTAAACAGGGTTTTCCAGAAGTAGATATTACAAATATATTTGAAACAGGTTTAAAAGAAACCTGATTGAAGATCAAGCAACAAGTTTTTTGGAAAATTTAAACTTTACCATAATCAAATGGGAATAATTTAAGATTTAATTGTTTTCAACCCTATAACACATAGCAGAGAAACAGCATACTCAATATTCCAAGAACAGCTTGTATGAAATCGCAGATTCATATGAAAATAAAGCACATACAATACTTATATATATATATATATATATATATATATCCCATGAATTATCTTACTTATTTTAATTAACTTAAGCTTGAAAATTTAAGTTTACTCACCTCCAATTCCTTTAAACAGAAGGCACACCCTGATATAATTAATTTCTTTCTTGAATCAGCAGTTGAACTGTCTTGAATTTTACTTTATATTATTTTTCTCTGTATTTGATTTTAAATTCGAGCTTTGTTGGCTTTTCTTCTATGCTTTTCTCAAGTTTCTACTCAACGAATTAAAGCAGATGTATGCACCTAAATACAAGATAACAGTGCTTAAGGAAGGTGGTAGCTGGTACTATTGTCTCCTGCATTTGACTTTGATCAGATGTTGCTTCTGATTTTTAAAGATTTGTAATTATTTTTGACCTGACAAAAAGTTGGCTGAGATATTAGCATTAAATGCTTTGTTCACCAAATAAGTTTACATACTTATGATGTTTTAGCTGTACATAAATATTGTATGTAGACATATATTTGCAGGTCAAAATTTGGCTTGTGAATGAAGCTTTGATTATGAAGATATTTTGTTTTGTTATTATATTACTTGTTTTATTATCCTCTAGTTTGAACTCTATACACATATGTGTTGTGTAAATATACACTTGCAGGTAAGTCATATAACTGGTGTTACTTTGTTTCATATTTGCAGGTAGGCTTGGCTTTTAAATTTATTATGTACTCTAACTATGACTAACAATATTTAAGTTATATTCAAGATGGTTTATTTACATTTATATTTATATTTCATTCTTAACTATCAACACTTAAATTATGTACAATGTGATTTAGCTACATTTTATACTTATTATATTATATATATATTTTTCTATGGTCTTGCAAATTTAAAATGATATTGGAAGTATTAACTACTTATTTCTTTTTTTGATTTATATTTTTATTTTGATTTGTGTTTTATATTTGACTATTAATATTAAACTTAGATTGTTGTGTCTACTTATTTATTTATACTTATGTTTCAATTATCAATAATTAAATAAGATTTACATGTTTCACTTGTATTTTATATTAATAGAATTAGATTTTAATTTAAACATTTTCATTCATATGTATATTTCAACACATGATAACAAGACAAAGTAATTTAATTTAATGGTATAAGATAAATTTTATAAAGAGATTTATTTAAATTTCGAACATTATTATTCATATGTATATTTATCAGATGTAAACAAAGTAAAGTATTTTAATTTAATTATATAAGACAAATTTTGTTATAAATATTATTAAGAGATTTTATTTTAAATTTTCGAAGCCCGATTTCCTTTTTAAAGTACCAATCCATATGCACAAATAGCAGTTATTTCCAAAATCATATCCATTTTAAAAGTGTTCAGTTTACATTTCATCCAATTAGATTAAACATCTATTACAATAAACGGGGCCAAAAATCCAGGGTCGTTACAATTAACAAATTAATTAAATTAATTAATTTAATTAATTATTAAAATTAACCATATTAATTAATTATCAAATTATCCTGGTTAATGACCCTCATTAACCATTCTCTAATTATTCATTAAGTAATTAACTAAGATTAATTACAAATTTAAATTATCTTTAATCATCCATTAATTAAATTTAATTATTTAATTAATTATCCTTGATTAAAACTTAATTACATATTTAATAATTCATCAATCATTAATTTAAAAATCTAATTAATGATCTTAATTATAAATTTATTAATCATTAATCAATATTTATTTATCCCTAACCAATTAATTTATTAAATTAATTGATTATTCCTTAATTACCTTATTAATTAAATTAATTTCAAAACATTAATCTTAACTTAATTTTAAGATAAAACATGTCTTAATTATGTTTAAAAACAAATTTATTTTAAACAAGGTACTTTTGAACTACTTTTAAATTTCATTTTAAATACTTGATTTAAAATAAGAATAATTTAAACTTATCAAAGTTTAAATAATTTAAAACTTTTTAAATTGCAAGACAAACAAACAAGTTCTATAAAATTTTATAGTTAAATTCATTTCAAAATTTTAATAACTTCAATTTACATTTAGTTTAAAACTTCAAATTTAAACCTTCTTTGAAATTTAAAAACTGAAGTTCAATTTCAAATTTAAAATTTTCAAATTTAAATAAAACTTCAAATCGTACTCATATTTTAAAAACTTCATTTTTAAAAGTCCAAACTACTTTACCATAATAAAGTAGTGCTTAAGTTCAAATTTAAAATTTTATTTTTATTTAAAATCTAAGATTTTAAATTTGACTAAATTCAAAAATTCAAACTTTGAATTTAAACTTTCCTAATTAATAAACTTCAGAGATTTTGAAAATTTAAAACAGAAACTACAAGTTTCTGGAAAAATTGGAAATTACAGAGCAACCCGAGAAACCCAAATATCACTTCGAGTTTCAAGCCTGACTACTTCGAGTCATCATCCTACTCGCTGCGAGCAAACTCAAACCTTCCCCTGCTTCAATCAAAACCCCAAAAACACTCATCGGTGCAAACCATCACCGTGCATATGCACGGTGACCACCGCCTACTCTGATCATCAGAGATGATCGTAATACTCCCAGCAACGCTCCTACACCCATATGCGAACATCAGGTCGAACAATTATGAAAGAATCAAAATTGAGCTCCCCATTCCCAAACCTGGAAAATGTTACAGGTTTCTGCTCAAAACCTGTCAACGGCGAATGTTCGACACTCCGACCTTCTGAGTCTCCCCCATTCCGGCCTCGAACTCAACCACATACCATTTACCGATCCTCTAAAGATCAAAGCACTCGATCCATCCTCCTCCTCAAACTGACCCAATACTTAAACCCATTCAAAACTAGGGTTTAACCATTAAAATTCAAACTACATCCACCTCATTGAATTACAACATCACTAATGACTTTTACAAGAATCTATAAACCTTCCTCTACAACTCAGCATAACCCCGAGTGTTCTCAAGTATAAGATCACAAGAATTTGCCTAAATTCCCTTTTTAGTTCAAAAACTAATTGCACATTCAACTAGCACCTAAAAGTATAGATTCCTAATTTAAAAATCAAGTTTTGTTGTTACTTTTGTTTTATGATACTGAAATACAAGTTTAACATGTTTGAGTTTTGACAGAGGTTAACATGCACTGATACATTCAATATTCCAGAGGCAAAATATCTTCAGCCTTAATTAGATTTAATTTTTAATCCTAATCTACGATAAGAAAACATTTATTTTTACTTTAAAATCCAGATACTATCACAAATTTAAATAAATGGTAGAGGATTTTTTTTAAATGGGAAGATGAATCTGGAAACACAACAGAGCACAACACATGCATACACAAACCTATTTACATCAAACTTTTATAAACACACAAAAAATATTCTTTTTATATCAAATAATCTAGCATGCAATCCTATTTTAAAAATTTTAGATTTAAAGTTACTCACCTTATTTAAATGCAGAGCTCTGTTTTGATCTTTTGAATTTTGCAGAAAAATGCAGGCAGGATCTTTGTGTTTAAAATCTGAGTTGCAATTATGTTGAAATGCTCATGATCCCTGACTACAAATACTTGCATGAAGATGCTTTTGACAAGCTTCACATCTGAAGTTGTGCAGAGAGTTGATGCAGTTGCTAATTTTCCAAATGCATGCAGAGTTAATTTGATCTCTAGGTTTAAAAACAGAATGCAGGTTTTTTTCTTTTTTTTTAATAAAGAGGAATTTGATGGCAGATTTTCTTCTGGATTTTGAGGATGTTCAGATTTTTGAGTATGCAAGGTTTGATTTATGCATTAAACATGATTTGGTTTGTAGGCCTCAGAATTTTTGAAGAGGGTATTTGATTTTGTATATGTGCAGGAATTTGAAGATGCAAGATTTTGAAGAGGTGTTTTTGATTTTAGAATTTTGAAGATTTCTTTAATTAAGGAAATGGAAAAAAACAAATATAAATGAAGATGCAAGCTTATATAAATGAATTTTCAGATTTAATAAAAGAAAAGAAAAATTAAAAATAAATTTTACACTTGTACAATTCTATACACTTGTCAAATTGTTATGTTAATTTTTGAACACTTGTTTAATCAATGCTTAAGAATGCAACACTTGTTTCTTTTAAAGGTAATTAGTATTAAATTTACAAATTAATGTGTGTTAACCTAATTTTAATTTGTTAGTTTATATTTAAATGTGTGTATAAATTTATAAAAGAATAAAAACAACCCATATTTATAAATAAAACTTATACATGTAGAAATTAAAACAATTGATATTTATACTTTGGAATTTTATATTCAAATTAAATTCAAATTCAAATATTTTAAAATCAAGTTATGATTACAAATTTAATAAGAAATAACAATTGTAAATTTTATTTCAAATCCTGTTTACAAAGACAATACACTATTAATATTATTTTCATAAATATCTTATTATTAAAATAAAATCTTTTTAAAAGAAATAATATTTTTATCAATAAATTATCTTTTTATTAAGCCATAAAAACTTTTGTAAAATTTATTCTAAATTTAAAACTCAAGCCAATTTAATTTAAACATTAGTATTTTTCTTATCAATTTAAAATCATATATTTATTTATTAAATAGTTTTAAGAAACATAATACTTATTTAAATTAAAATATATTATTAAATTTAAACCAAGATTTATTCATTTAATTTTGAAAAACTAATATTAAATAAAAACAAATTTTCAAATTACAATAAATATTAAAACTAGAAAATATGCTTTATTTATCAAAATTAAAACAATGCTAATCTATTTAAAATATAACCCATATATTTATATTGGAAATAGAAATCAATTATTATTTTTAAAAGATAAAATAACCAATTTAAATATTTATTGAAGATGATTATTAAATCCATTTTGAATTATTATTAACAGAATATCAATATCAATTTAATTTTTAAATACAGATTATTAAATTGATATTGTTAAAAATTCTGGGATATTACAATATGTGTCATTAATTCCTTTAGTTAGCTTTCTTTTCACTTTTCCATTTGCTCCTTTTCTATGCATAAGTATAACATCTCATTAATGAGATGAGAAGTAAGGTAATGATGTTTTATAAAAGCTTTAATAATATTTAAATTTGTCATATTTAAATTTGTCAAATCATACTTTCCACTTTTTATACATTTATTTAAACTTTTCAAAAGTAAACTCCTTTTATCTTTTAGTGCTAAATGTAAAGTGTTTAAATAGTTTGTAAACTTGTATTTATAAGTTAGAAAATGTATCAAGCTGCAACAACTTGTCGACAACTTGTTTTGGTTAAAAATTGCGTTTTTGACGACAAATTTTACAGTCAAAATTTGATGTTTTTATTAATCTATATATTGAAGTAAACCAAACATTAAAATGAAATTTTTACTTCTTTAAATAAATTAAAACATGTCTCTTTATATTTTAAAATCATATTTAATTAATATCAAAATCTCTAATTTTACAGCGTATGTAAAACTGACAAAATGCGACAAATTTTGGTTATTTTTGTAAAACAATTATTTACATACTTTTAAATATATAAATTTACTTTTATTATCTTTATTAAATGTGTTAAATAAGATTTATCTTTTTAAATAAGTATTTAAATTCGTTTATTTAAGCCTTTATTTATTATTAACAAAACTTAACTTTTGTCGATTTGTTCTAAAATCCAAATTTATGCTTTTTAATTTATTAACTATAAGAATAGATAATTATTTATTATATATAACATATTTATTTTAATATTTAAACTCCTTTGAAATTTAAATCGAACGAAATCTCTCATTTTCAAAGTAGCGAAATTACGGGTCGTTACATTCTCCCCTACTTAAAAGCATTTCGTCCTCGAAATGAAATCAAAGACAAAGGAATCTATCATATACTCATCTCCTCAAATACTTTGACTTATTTTTACTGATGATAGAAAAGAAGAAGATCGATATCAGAACAACACTAAAACAAATGATGTCAAACATACATATAAAGATTCCCTACATTAACCTTAGTATCTATCACGTACTTACGGTTATATGTACATACATCATGTCAAACTTCTGTCCTACCCATCCTAATGCATATTGCACATTTAAGAAAATATGTAAAACAACCAAACAAGACTATACATTCAAAACAACCACACTGATACTGTATCAAGATAACGAATACAACCACATAACTCATTCCCTGTCCTGAGCATGTACTATATTTATGGTCTATATATATGCATACCAAAACATCGGTTCATCCACTATATCTTAGTGCCTACTATTTGAGATAACTATCCAATTACTAAGTAGACAGACCCAACAC
Organism: Allium cepa; assembly: GCA_030765085.1. Classification (NCBI taxonomy): domain Eukaryota; kingdom Viridiplantae; phylum Streptophyta; class Magnoliopsida; order Asparagales; family Amaryllidaceae; genus Allium; species Allium cepa. The sequence continues at coordinate 410,772,382 of CM060937.1, forward strand.
ATCATACTATATGTGATGTTTGATTCGATCTATTTTTCGAGTCCACAACTTTTCTTTTGAACTGGTATCGATCCCTCGATTTTCTAGTACGTACTTTGATCAGACTTATTGATCACAAACCCTTGCTTTCCTTGCATAGCTCTCAACTATGACAGAAAACTCGTGTATATAATCATAAACTCCCATCAATGCTCGCCGTCAAGTATCGAGTGATAAATCCTTTTTCGGATTGGTGTAAACACCTTAAAGTTCTGTACTCAAATCTTAGATCAAATTTTATGTGCTGAAATGATGTACGTCTAACTTATGTACTTATCCACATTCATATTTACCTAATACATTTCTTAAAATTTCTATTAATCCATGTCTATTTCACACCCATTCACTTTTTACTAGATCCATTATTACTTAAGCATACAAATATGACTTAAACTTATATAATATACCTTTGCTTCCTAAGAGTATATATACATATCCCCAAACTTCAAATTGTTATTACTTCAACTAAGGTGTTTAACTAATATGGAACTTTACTATTATCTCAAATTAATAAGTTATAAAACTCAACCCTTAGTTTTCTTTACCTAAGGTTTTCATTTAACTAATATTATTTACCCAATCCATATATTAATAAGACAACTTTACTAAGTGTACACCTTTTTCTCACTGATTCTATGATTAACTACTTAACTTATTTACCTATCCATTTTCTAAATCAAATTTCTTAATCTTAAATCCATCAAATACCTTATAGTCAAATTATGAAACTTAATTCATGTGGTATTTGTTATTTGAAATTTTCATCCAACAATTAACGTATTAACCATATTATTCAAAATTATCTCCTACTAATCTTACTTCATTTTGAACTACAAATGTTACTCTAAATGTATCACTAATTCAAATTATTATATTAGAATGATATTTCTTATATCACTTATTCCTAAATTTCACTTTAATTTTTAACCTAATCAAAGTGTCTAAATTTCAAATTACATTACTTCCTTTATAAGTTATAGAACTTGTACTTTTATATTATATTTAGAAAAAAAAAGTCCCAACTTAGGTTTACCCTTTTTCCTATCTTATGGATAAGAATTTTTTTCTAAGAATACATTTCCTTTTTACTTTCTCTAATTACACTTCTAGCTTCAGTGTTATCATCAAATATCTTATAATCAAATCGTGAATTTTACTTCACAAGATATTTGTACTTAGCTTTTAAATCCATCCATTATGATAATCACTTAATCATTATTATTTCTTAATACTACATATTCAAGGGTATATGATTAAAGTTCTAAATTCTAGCTCTCAACTAAGTGATTCTATTTGGAATATCTTATAGTTAAATTGTGCAATTCTAATCACAAGATATTCATATTTTAGTTTCACTAAGAAAAATTACAATCAATCCTTAATTTCTAACCCAAAATATAATAATATCCCCTTTAATATTTATAATATAAACCCAAGGTAAAATTATTTCATTTACAATTTCTTTAAAACAAAATCATTTTTATAAAATTAACAAATATGGTCTTATATATATAATACTCTCATAACTCATTCTAGGGTGTTACTAATCCTATCTCTAATGAGTTACTCATCCTAGGATATTACTAATCCTATCTCTGATGATACTTTACCCATAACAGAGCCAAGGTTCTCGCTTAACCTTCAGCTCTAATACCAAATGTAAAGGCCTATTTTCCCGTAACCTTTGAATCGACAATAAACCACACATGATCAACTCAAATTGCACGAAAAGACGGATCTTTAAAGGAGATAAAGAAAAGTAGACAGAACAGAATCTCACTCGAATGGAATAACATATAATATTGAACAAATATTTTTACACCGGAAAACTTTTAAATACATATATCAGAGTCTAATCTAAATTCAGCTTGGACAGTTACAAAACCTGCCCTTACAAATGCTGACAAACATCAAACAAAATTCACTAAGTACAGCGGATAATAGAATATGTTCAAACGTCGATGAATATCTCCAACTCTCCTCTGGAAACTCCAACCATCCTCGACTATCCTGAAACTACTCGGATCTGACCCTAGTGTTGAAAATACCGGGATCAGGCTTGATAAACCAGCGTGAGAAAAACTCAATAATAGATGACTGTGTCATATATCATCCTTTTTATAAATCCTTTGAAAATAAAGAGTATTTCATCAGACCACGCCCACACAAAAACACGGACGGGGTTTTTACCTTATGATAACTTAATCACTTTTATATCAAAACATTTGATATTATTCTTAATGACATCTCTTTGAAAACATTTGCAAACAAACTTATTAATCTTAGCCGAAATTGTTACATTGATCAAATTCCAGCATAATAGGTTTACAATCAAGTCCGTAGGTTCTTATTGGAGAATGGATTTCCATACAAATGACCAGGCGCAGGATGTACCTTCCGAAATGGGTACACCTCTAGATAGATGTCCCGAGGAACCATCACAAAGCTCCTTTACCAACACATGACCGGCCTACCTCTATAACTAGATAGTACCGAATATGTCATCCTCCGGTCGTTGCCGACCTTTAACTGGGCGCTCGTTTTCCATACACCACATTAATATACTTCCCGAACGTCATAGCGGAAAGAAATATATCTATAAGGGGATGATCATACCCTACTTGGGAATGACCCACTTAGCCTTGTTGCATCTAATCCCGTTTTGGTCATTTCCTGTTTGATGTGGCTTGAGGCCACGATTACCTTTTCAAAAAGCACATATCACATCTTTGAATGCCACATTGCCATTTCCGTTGACTACTAATTGCCTTCCACAAAAATACAACCCTTGAGCTCGTACGTCTCAAGGAGGGTGTTGAACTAAGAGAAGTTGCCTTCTCCGCCACCACTGATGTATGTTTGTAAAAACCAATGTACGTAATCATTAGAAATGCAATGTCAGACAAACGTCCATACAAGTTGTCCAGGAATAGGACAAACCGAAGGCACTTTCCTCGGCCGTTATTATGCGAGAAGCCCTTGCAATCCGAAAAATCTCCATCACGAGGAGACCACTACTATATATAACTCTATAATGGGTGCGACCCCGAGCAATCAACAAGCAGTCCTCATGCTATGAAGATCCACGGCGTTCAATAATCATCGTCTTCAACATGTCTTCACGTTCGAACGTATACATTGGTTCGAAGTGGTTTTTGGATAGGATTTACACAAATCCGACTCCGGTTCCTTCGAAATCCAATTATCGATAAAAAGTGAATATGAGTATATAGGATTTATTAAGTCTATTTTCACTTTAAATCTTTTCGGACGATTTCGAATTCTCTTTCTTTTGACTTAGAGTAATTTCTAAGAAATTCATTCTTTTGCTTTGGAAAATATCTCAGTTTTCCTTACTTAATTCTTGATCCAAATTTCTTAACTTTTAGGCGGGTCAAAAACAATGTTATTTAAGACATCGTTTACGATAAGCCCTAAATCAATATTAACAAACATTTTGAAGTAATTAGGATCATAGTTGGAGATTGCTTAACTTTTGGATAATACCAATCTTCTTTTATTTTCGAAAACTTAACAGAATCGTTTTATTTAAGAGCATTCGGGCTTTCCCTTCTATCAATTTCACCCCTCGCCTAAGAAAAGAAAACATACGCCTGGTAAGTTCAGGGCACTGGTTGCTCCATCCCTAACCTTAGCTAAACACCTTGTTTCATCTTCCCAGATCTCACAGGCGGGACAGATGTACTAGTCGTTTCCGCATACTCAGATTTTCAACTTTATTTTGGAATCGCTTATAAATATTCCAAATTATCTTTCAAAATGCTTAATCATCCTTTTTAAAACATTCACAATTTGTTTTGGTAAACGTTGTTACATTTAAACTCATATTCCAAAAAGTTATAGAATTCGCAGAAGAAAAGTGCCGCGGAAAGTGCTAAATAAGCTTATTTTCATTAAACAACTTTCAAACATTCGATAATTCATATTTTCCAATCCAAATATCTTTTAAATCATTTAAATAGATTCATTTCATATTTTTCAATAATTAAAAATGTACATTTAAACAGATTTCCGGTTATTGTCACTAAACTGCACTAGCGCGATTTTTATGGAAAATTGATTTGGGCTTATTTCAAAATCTACTTATCGAAACTTTGATTATCTTCCTTCGTTTAGAAGATATGGATATAATAGTCCAGAATTTTCTTATCTCGAAGAATTCCAAGCCATATTCCACTCTACACATTCATTTGAACTTTTCGGCGCGAAATCGCGAACTACCGTTGCGCGATGCGTCTAGTTTTAACTTATTTTCAATACTTGAAATAATTTATTCAAATTGGATTTCAACACTTATAAAATCATTACAAATCATTTTAAATTAATATTTTCACTTTTTAAAGTATTTAAAATATATTTTCACTATTACCATGTTATAATATTATTTTATTCCTATTATTTTAATATTAAATTTTAAATTCCAATTTCAATTCTAATCTCAAATTAAACTAATTTAAAACTTATATTTCAAATCCAGTTTCAATTTAAACTTCAATTCAACCGCAAACTAAACTTCGCTTTTTCAAAATCAATTTCAATTTTAATTTCACTATTCATCTCAATTTTAATCTCTAATTAACCGCCCTTTTCAAATCCGTTTCACTTCAAATTTCAAATTCTCTTTCATTTTAACTTTAATTTCACTTCTAAATGAAAAGTGACTTATTTTTCCATAATATTTCATATTACTAAAATATGGTCTTATTAAACAAAGAGATTACTTAAGTAATAGAAATTTGATGTCCAAATTATCATCACAAACATACAACTATCTTATAACACTAACATATCCAATACGGTAATAACATTATTACGGATTATCTAACATATTCAAACAATCAACCAAGCATTCATATCATCAAATAGTGATTATCTAACATATTCAAACAATCAATCAAACATTCATATCATCAAATAGTGATTATCTAACATAACAATTAAACGCGATAATCAATATAATTCAAAAAGCGGTGAGAATTTCTCACCTTCATATCCATTCCGTCAAACTTTAACGTAAGATTTCCGCCTCACGCTATCATGCTATTTCCAACGTCTCGCCTTTTGTCGCTTCCTTTTCGAACGCTTTTGTTTTCCTTTCCTTACTCTTTTCTTCTCTCTTTTTTATATGGAAAGGAGGGTATGGCCTTGGTGTGGAGGAGGGTGTGGCCTTGGGTATGGCGTGTAGGAGGGTGTAGGAGGGTATGGGAAGTTTAGGCTCGGGTTCAGGTGTATGGTGCTCGGCTTGGCTAGTGTGGCTCGGCCTTGGGGTGTAGGGGTGTAGGCGTTGGTTTTATAGGGGGCAGGCTTGGGTTTTGGGTGAGGAGGAGGTTGAGGTGGGTAGGTGGTAGTGTGGCTAGGTTTTGGTGATGTAAAGTGATGGTTTGGAGTATGGAGGTGATAGCTTTAAGATAGAAGGAAGAATGGAGGTGGAAGAGGAAGAGAAGGGAGTTTAGACATTCTATAGAATGAGAATGTAGTGAAGAAAGAAGGGTTTAGGCTTGTATTTATAAGTGGAGTTTGAGTGGCTAATGTCCTAAATATCCTTGCCTTACTTTTTGACTTTTGCTTAACGTGATAAGAAGTGTATTAATGGTGAAATGATGGTAGGATGTAAGTTTGTACTTAATAAAATGATGTTTGCCTCTTTTTCTTAAACTTTAAAATGTTAAAATAACATTTGCTTCTTTTCCATGTAAATTAGTAACATCTCATTAATGTGATTTGAATTTGTGAAATGATTACTCTCTTTTTTCTTAAAGTTTGTATTTTAAAAAGAAGACTTTTGCATTGATTTGACTTGCATTAAATGGATTTGTAAGTATGCATTAATGGTGAGCATATGTGTTTCATTAATTCCTTTAGTTAGCTTTCTTTTCACTTTTCCATTTGCTCCTTTTCTATGCATAAGTATAACATCTCATTAATGAGATGAGAAGTAAGGTAATGGTGTTGTTTTATAAAAGCTTTAATAATTTTTAAAATTTTCAAATCATACATTCCACTTTTTATACATTTATTTAAACTTTTCAAAAGTAAACTCCTTTTTTCTTTTAGTGCTAAATGTAAAGTGTTTAAATAGTTTGTAAACTTGTATTTATAAGTTCGAAAATGTATCAAGTTGCAACAACTTGTCGACAACTTGTTTTGGTTAAAAACGGCGTTTTTGACGACAAATTTTACAGTCGAAATGTATCATTTTTATTAAGCTATATATTGAAGTAAACCAAACTCTAAAATGAACTTTTTAATTCTTTAAATAAATTAAAACATGTCTCTTTATATTTTAGAATCATATTTAATTAATATCAAAATCTCTAATTTTACAGCGTATGTAAAACTGACAAAATGCGACTAATTTTGGTTATTTTTGTAAAACGATTATTAACATACTTTTAAATATATATAAATTTACTTTTATTATCTTTATTAAATGTTTTAAATAAGATTTACCTTTTTTAAATAAATATTTAAATTCATTTATTTAAGCCTTTATTTATTATTAACAAAACTTAACTTTTGTCTATTTGTTCTAAAATCCAAATTTATACTTTTTAATTTATTAACTATAAGAAAAGATAATTATTTATTATATATAACATATTTATTTTAAGATTTAAACTCTTTTAAACTTAAATCGAACGAAATCTCTCATTTTCTAAGTAGCGAAATTACGGGTCGTTACATTTGTATGAACCCATGAAAACTATATCCAGATTAAGTTATTGATAGAACTCAATAGGTTCCTATTCAACCCATGAAAATTAGGATAAGAGGAAAGTTATTGGAGGTACTAATAGGTTCAGGGAAGAACCCATGAATAAGGAAGTTATTAGCAGGGGACAATATGTACTTAGTGACCCAATGAAAACTATAAAACCGGACAGGGAGTCCATACAAATCAAAAAGGTTGTTATTCAGCCCATGAAAACTATTAGGTAATTAGTGACCCTAGAAACTATAACTAAGACAGATAGTCAGTATGAATGGGGATGGAAAATCCAGAATTAATTTACTTGTTTGCACATCATCATAATATCTTGAATCGCTATGTTTTTAACCATTGTGGATGTAGGAGCACAGTATATAATTATAATTTATTTTTGGAAGATACCAGTGAGGGGAAAACCCATTCTGCTAAGCAGCGTGGTCCCACTAGATATCTAAATGGTTCGAGATGGTGGAATATTATTCATAAAAGGCTTTATGCTAGAGTCAAAGTTTATGTTTTTCCCCTCAAACTCTCGGATGCTCAATTGATTTTGAGTAGTTTGGGAATTGAAGTTTTTAGGTACCTCATTAGACTGGAGATGTGCAGGAGGCCAACTAGGTAATAAGAGTTCTTTTCTATTTTGATTCCGCCATGTTTAAGTTGTAAAGGCTATGTCGTTGTTAGCGTATGTGGTAACAATTATAATTTATCTAAGCATGGTTCTCGGTTATGGGATTATGTAATGAATTTGAAATAATTTGAAATGGAATGTGAAAGTTGTTTTATGAATTTAATTTTTACCATATCCACGTGTTTCTGTTATATCAATGTATCCAACATTACCGTATTTGGTCGTCGAGGATTAATAACTATGATAACTGCAACATCTGTTGCCATTAGCTTTGGGCCTCCAAGTGTGGGATATTACAAGTTGGTATCATAGCATAGGTTTATGAAAACCTGAAAGTAATTTAAACCTAATAGATTTTTCAAAACATAATCTAATGATTCAGAGAATAAGATTGAGGTTTGGGCTAACGCTATAGTAATGTACTTGTATTTGATATATGTATATATAAGTACGTATTCCCCTCTCTTAGACCATTCTTTTATATCTTACTAAGGCTTTTACGCAGATTTACCAAAAAGAAGATATGGAGGTTGGAAACAGAATAGAAAATCTCAGTGGAGGAAGCACCACAACGAAACGAAATTCTCGACCCACCAGGAGGAACTCAGGTCGAGAGGCTAATGCTTGCCGAAATGCAGATGCCAATCTGGGTGCTGGAAATCACCAGTGGATATGGGGATGATGCATCAGTTCTTCATCAATTTGATGCAAGAAGAAGCAAATGCTTGAGTTGCTGGGAATATTGGAGGAGCTAATCCCGTTACTCCAATTGGGAATAACCATGCTAAGTTGTGTAGAGACAATACCAGTCTTGGTGGGAAGCCGTTCGTAGGAACGGAGAATGCCATAGAAGTTGAGGATTGGCTATTGAGTTATGAGGGATTCTTCGCTGATTTGGGATTGAATGATGAGAAAAAGAGGAGACTGGCCTCTAGGCACTTGTAGGGGGCAGCTCTTCATTTGTGGAATATTGTTACTGTTGAAGTTCCTAAGGAAGAGTTGACTTGGGTATAGTTTCAAAGGTGATTCGAATAGAGATTTTTATTTGAATTTGCTTAGTCAGCATTGTGAGGAAGTTTATGGATTTGGTGCAGGGAGAGATGTCGGTAATTGAGCATGCTACTAAGTGTGATGAGTTATCCCGATATGGGTATACTAACATAGATAACGTCATCAGGAGGAATGAGAAGTTCGTTCGAGAATTGAGATCCGAGATTGCCAGGGAGACCCTACCACATCTCCGTGATCCTAGTCATGTAGTTGTGGAGATGACAACTCAATTAAGGAAATGCTTGCTATTTGTGGGAAAGAAAATCCGGTTGAAACCCATGGTTCTCAGGGAAAGAAGATAAATTCTTTAAGAAGAAGGGAGCCTAGAAGGGAGAAGCTGCCAAAAAGGTAAAGGCTGAGTTGGTTTGTTTCAAGTGCAACAAGAAAGGTCATTATACTCATGAGTGCCGGTTAGGCAAGGGGAAGAAGGCTGCAGAAAAGAAGGGTGTTAAGTGCTTCAACTGTGACCAAGTTGGGCAATATAAGAAACATTGTCCAGAACGAGTCAGGGCAGATGAGGGAAAGGTCTTTTCTATTGGCTATCATCTGCTAGGACAACTGCAGCTGAGAAGGGAAAAACCTTGATGGAAGGTACGCTTTTGATTCAGAGTATATCAGTTAGTGTACTATTTGATATCGGTGCATCAAATTCATTTATATCTCAGTGTTCGGTTGATTGGTTACGCTTAGAACCCACATACCTTGTTACATCCTTAAGGGTTGTGAATCTGATAGGAGGGTATGCAACTCTAGGGATGAGATGTAACCAGATAGAACTAGAATCGTTAGGTCATAAGTTTGCATGCAATCTGTATGTTTTTGATTTCGTAGATTTTGGGATCATTTTGGTTATGGATTGGTCTGGTAAGTATGAGGCTAGGATATTTTGCCAGGATGGGGAAGAATAACTAAGCACCCTAATAGTCATAACCGAATCATGTTATTAGTGGAGAATTCTAATCGAAGTGTTTGTGCTTTGTTAAGTGATATGGAAATAGGAGAAAAGTTAAGTCAGGTTCTAGTAGCAAGAGATTTTGCAAATGTTTTTGAGTCGGTTATAGGACTACCACCGAAACGAGCTGTTAAGTTTCGAATACATCTTGTGCCTGGAGCTAAACCTGTAAGTAGATCAACTAGCAGAATGACACTAACCGAGATAAAGGAACTATAGGTGCAACTAGTGGATCTAGAAGGAAGTAGTTCGCCTTGGGAGCTGTAACGTCACGCCTTTTCGTACGCTTTAAATCAACGATAAACCACACACTTCAGACTTAAACCATACGAAAGGGTGGATTGTTATGGGGTAAATAAGAAAAAGTAGAGAAAGAAAAAAACAAAATAGAATCTTTTAGCGGAACGATAAAATATAATAATCAAATATACAGTTCATGAAGCTGTTTACAAAATATTCGATTATACTTATATAATACATATCATAGTTACACATACCAGAGAAACGAATAATAATGCAACGGAATAAATGTGATGCAGTGGACTAATATAATATATAATAGTAATACAAATATTCGTCTTCTTCCTCCAGAATAAAATCTTCAGATGCTAAAATGCTCGTACCGACCCGAGCGAATTGAAAAGACAAAACACTCGAGTCAGAACTAAAAGATCTTATATAAGTTAAATCAACGGTAAAAATATGAGTGTAATAGCGTCAGAGATGTTTACGGGATTTGACATCTCCCATCCAGTGTCTAACGTGAGTGCAGTAACTCAAGGGATGCTCGGGATTCACATCTCCTAAGGATCCGTTAAAATATTTACTACATAGTAATATTTCACCATTATAATAATGTCTATTTGTAAAATAAACTTACCTTTTAATAGCTTTAAGGGGTTACCCATATAGCACTTAACACGTAATAGTCCCAGTAGTCCATCCAATATCATAGTCCCTCTTGATCGGGAAGCCACCAGAGGATACCACACGGGCTACGGGAGAAAACCAAAATCATGCAAGGCATGATAGGGTAGGTGACACGGCACAACTAGGCAATGCCACGGTAGATATACCAATTACGCTTCAGGCCCGGTGGTAACGCGTAGCGCGCAGCTACCGCCCACGTCGAGCCACACCCCAAAAAGAAAATCAAAAGCGGCCACCGAATAAATCCAAAAGTCAAAGTATAATATCGAAGGGATGTGTCCGATCAAAGGTGCTACCTCATTAGCCCGTCGATCGCTCCTGTTCTAGCCACCTTATGACAACTCACGGGAGTCGGGTCCACGTATTTACCTCACAGGAAACGCCACCACCATCCTACTTCATTCTGGAATATCCACCGCGTACACGGTTGTTAAAGTGGTTTTCGAAGTTGGCAGAGAGTATGACAACTTCCGATCCCGGTCACTTCAACAATCAAATGTTATTATAACACCACGGTCATTTCAAAATAATTTATACTTCAAAACCAGAATATAATATCCATTTCCAAACCATATAATTACGATATCATTTTCCCTTTTAAAACCAAATCAATATGATATCATTTCCAAATATATCCTTTTCTAAAACCATAACATTTTCAAAGTTAAATATTTCGAAACCAAATGCTTGAAATATAGCCTTCCGAAACATAAAACATTGAATTTCGTAACTTTGAAAAATATAACTACACCGCTTAAATGGTTTAAATATTAAATTACTTTATAAAATAAAATAGCTTCTTAATTTCCACAAATCAATTCCAAAACAACCCAAATTTCTAAATTTTAATTTAATATACTTCAAATCTTAAATATTCAATATTTCAAAAGTAAATTTTATAATTCAAATATCCACCAATTTCACTTTTTCTATTATTTAGTTTTGAAATATTTGCTTGCGAAATCCAATATCCTTTAAATAAAACTTAAATTTTCAATAACGAAATATTCCTCAGTTTATTCAGTCAAATCACCTTAAACCCGAATTAAGTTATAAACCCATATTCTTTTAAAATCTCAATTTCAATAAGTTCCAAAAGGATTCTTACTAAATATAATTCTTTAATTAATAAAATCTCCAATCAATTTCACAACTACCTTCTCAACCTTGATTTATAAAAATCAATATAAACTCTATACAAAAATATACTTTAAGTAGATACTTAACCATATTATATTTTAATAAAATCCAACTTTATTATTTAACTTATTTATACTTTAAACAAATCTTATTCATAGCTTAAACCTAAGAATTTAACTACGTATAAAATATATTTATACAATATCCAAATCCATACCTCATAAAACCGTATATTTCTTCACGAACCATAGAAAATTATTTCAAAATATTTTTATACATAGACCGCGGTGCCAGTATAAAATTTTCTATCCTATGGTCAAGTGATACGGATATTTATCATTTCAATTCGTAATTTAAAATAAAATTACGGTTATATATCATTTCAAACCGCAATCTAGAATGAAATAATGCATTACAACTTGCAGTTTAAAATAATATATAAAACAACATCCATTCATCCATCAACAGTTCACACATCCATCACAATCATCATCCAAAACAATCAATCAATACCAATAGATAACTGATAATATATATAATAGGTATTTAACTGGCAGTTATATTCAATAATAAATTAAATAACGATTTAATTTAAATAAATGCAATAACTGAGATGATGATTAAAAATATACGAAAAAGTCATAAATAAATGCATAATCACAACAATATTAAATTTAACAAACATAAAATTTTTAGAAGTTGTGAGTGGGTTAAAACACTCACCTTTTGAATTTAAATTCAATTTAAACCCAAAAATTGGACAGTCTCGGAATCCATCCAAACCATTGTAAACTGTCTGGAATTTCAATACCATCCTAAGAAAAAAAATCGCGTGTGAAACGGACATCATATGTGAAAGATATTCGAATTAGAAGACTTGAATCAAAAATTAAAAATAAAATAGAAAAACAACACTCATCCCAAAACACATGCCGCGCAAGCAACCTTTCCAGCGAAGCCCTAGAATTCGCGTTCGTTAACAACTGCCGCCATCATCTACTGTCGTCGTCGCATCAACCATGGCTACGCGCCTCCATACGACTTCCGTGACTCCTCTGATCAACTGCAATGCTCTCCCCCCAGGTCCACGACCTCTGCACCGATCGATGGTGCTAAAACGAGCAGCCGTCGAAGTTCAATAAAGCCCTACTTCGAATTATTGAAGCCGATCTAATCGTCTACTCGCTGCAAAACTTGCATGGATGGGTTACGCGCGATAATCTCCACAGATCCACGTTGTCAATTCGACGATCGATCGCAGATCATCATGCGTCAACGAATGACCGATGATTCACCTCCAATTTTTAGACAAACGGTGGTTCAAAACCAAAAATGAACTGCAGATCTGAGATGCGTACATCGAGAGCTTCGATATATAATTTTTCTGAATTTTTTTGATAAGTTTGAAATTTCACTTTGGATTTTGAATTGCAGTTGGAATTAGGTGTTTGTCTGCCATTGAAATGAGGAGGTGAAAGAAATGGCACGTGTTAGCACCAGAATTGGTCACTAACACCCTTAAGAGAGATTGTGTAGAGAGATTAATGAAGAAAGCAAAGTTAAACAAAAGACCGTACGTAAGTTTAAATGCAGAAACAACGAACACCAGATTTATAGTGGTTCGGCGTAATTTCCTACGTCCACTTCGAGGTAGATCTTTATTGTTTTTCTCGATAATTGATTACAGATAAAATCCGTATATCAATCGCTCAATCCCGGTGTTCTCCAAAAAGAACCGATCCCTTTCACTGTGCCCCTGCCTCTCTATTTATAGACGAAAATGGGTTGGACTTCCCTGGTGGGCCTGGTAGCTGAGTACCTCGGCCTAACTGGAGTAAGCTCTGCGTGCCGACCCGAACATGCCGAACGGCCAAATGCCGAACCATCATCTTCATGCCGAACAATGCGATGTGTTGAGCGAGGGGTGCAGGCCGATCGAGAATCGATGTCGAAGGAGGAAAAAAGCCAAACGAGGTTGGAATTCCGAACAGTCCAGGAATGCCAAGTAAAGCATGAATGCTGAGCACTCTAGAAGCCAAACGCTCTTAAATGCCATTCGACCCAGTCGTGCCGAACGTCCCTGGAATGCTGAATGCCCCAGAATGCCGAACGTCTATGGATGTCGAACGTACCTTGTATGCCGAACGTTCCTTGTATGTCGAACGTTCCTTTTATGCCGAACGTTCCTTGTATGCCGAACGTTCCAAAACACCGAACGATATACAATACCGAACGTCTTTCAATGCCAAACGATTCATATGTGCCGAACGACTCCTGAATGCCGAGCAGTATACAATGCCGAGTACTTAGTTGCCTTGTCAAATCTCCTGGTAACACTTGCCCACCAAAGTGCATCACGTGGTCGAACGTGATGTGCTTTGAACCATGAGTCCTCCATGCTTTGCTTCGAGATGTGTTTCAGTTTCCTCAATAGTATCTTCTCTTGAATACTAGGTGAGACGATGTATGCTGAACGTTATGCGAATGTCGAACGTCTAGCTGAAGATGAGCACCGAGATGCCGAACGAACCAAGATAACCGATGTCGAACGATATTGTCTTGACCGGTTCTACCGGTCATAGCCTCTTCGACTTCCCTTCTTCCCTATAAAACCAGCATTTCCCTTCTCCTCCACTTTTTCACTTTTTACCTCCGTGACTTTCCAAGAATATACAAACTACTTCCCTTGAGTTTCATTCACTCCTTTGATCTTCCCTTCCTAGTTGGCATCCATCACGCCCTTCCAAATTAAGCTCGATCAACCCCCAATCCTAAATTTACAGACCCCCTAGTTCCTGTTGTATTCTTAGGTAAGAACTCTCTGATCACTCTCTTAGATTAGGAAGTATCACTCATATTGATAAATTAAAGCCAGGGGCGCTCTAAAGTTAAGACTTAGTATTCCTTCAGATGACCTAAAGGTGGATGGATTGGAGAGGAGGAAGGTGGAAGATGTATTGCAATGGCTCGGCATGATCCTTTAATGCCGAGCGATGTCGGAGGGAAGAATAGAGAAGGAGCAGGAATTGGTTAGAATGCCGGACAACACGGTTTGGTATGATTTGCCGAGTGACTTGTTTACGTCATTCGGCATGGATGGAGGAAAAAAGACGAAATTATTGTTAAGGACGAAGTGCTGAGCATTGTACTCGGCGTAACTTTGGTTTGGCATGATTCGTCATATGCCGACCAGTGGAGTGGAAGGATAGGAAGGAAGCATGAATCGGAGAGAGTGCCGATTGATACCTTGGCCGAACAGCAGTTAGGCCGAACGATATTTTGACCGAACGAACCCTAGGCCAAACAATGCTTTGGCCGGATGATGCCTAGGCCGAACAATCATAAATGTCGAACCATACTTTAGCTGAACAGTACTTAGGCCGAACAATCATGAATGTCGAACCATACTTTAGCCGAACAGTACTTAGGCCGAACAATCATGAATGTCGAACCATACTTTAGCCGAACCAAACTTTAGCCGAACCATACTTTAGCCGAACCTGTACTTAGGCCAAACACTTATTCACCTTGCCTAATCATACAGCAAAGCAAGGACAAGGACCCCCAGCATACTAGCATATCGAACTAATCTGGACTGATCACTTCCTAGTTTCAATAACCACAAGCCTGAACTTAAATTGACAAAAAAAGATAAAAGCTTTTAACACGTAGTGCCAATGTCCGAGTCCAAAATTGAAAGCATTGCAAGGCTGGTTTTCGGAGACGGTCAGCGATGACAGTCTTTGAAGGCGACAGTTCAAAGCAAAACTTTACATCATCAATTCTGTGACATATAATTTCTCAGCACTTACACACGAATGATCGCACTAGTTCAAACACCACACGGTGGCAATATTTACGTTGTTAAGTCTAACGTCGATCATTTTTCAAGTATAGTTCAAACAGGTACTCTACTGGATTCAATTTCTACCAAAGATGTCTAAGAAATCCAGCTCCGCCATAATCTCGCATAGACCTGGGCCATCTTCTAAACAAGGGGTCGCAGATACTTCTAACCCGTCTATTTCCCCTGCTCACAACTTAGCTCCCGACGCCCTGGAGGCATCAATTCTCTTGGACAACCCGGTCGATTCACAGGCTTCGAAGATTAATGAAAGTGCACTCCGCCAGATATGCTCCGTCCACGGAATCCCCTTCGACGATGTATTAGTTCCATCGGGGCACGATCGTCCACACTTGCCCCCAGTTGGATATACTACCTGTAATAAGTTTATGTGCTGGGTCGGCAGTGTGCCACCGTTTAACTTATTTCTTTGGGACGTGCTGTAATACATCGACATTGCCCCGTCGCTATTGCACCCGAACGGTCATGCCTTTATCTACGATACCTACATCCTTTTCATGACCGTTCTCTTCAGGCCTCCAACCCCGGATGACATCAATATATATATATATATATATATATATATATATATATATATATATATATATATATATGATCAAGAAGCGGAGAGATAGCCTCTCATTCCTGTTTCTCGAGCCGCACCACAAATGCAAAATCTTGACTGGAGCATGCAACAAATTCGCCCCGTATAAACAGGAATGGTTCTATGTGCGTTGCCCTCCTTGTTTCGGAAGGAGATGGGTGGAAGGAAGTAAGTCTTTTCCCTGGATTGATATTCATATTTGGTCAAAGCCATGCCTCTTCTAATTCCTTTTTCCATCTTTTCAGGTATTAATCCACGTCCTGATGGTCGTGGGTATTCTGAGGCCATCGAAGCCATTAGAGCCCTTTCTACCGATGAATAGGACATCCGAACTCTCATTTCAAATGAGTCACTATCGAGGTTTGGATTGTTAGCAGAAGGTCGTCGGATAAGCCTTCCTGAGGGAGTTTCCATGCCCAGGTCCGCCTTTGTTAAAGGGAAAAAACAAGCTGAGTCTTCAGCACGCGGTGTTCCCGGTGCACTAGAAGAAGGAGAAATCAAAGGAAGGGAAACAACCGAAGCACAGGATGAGAACGTTGGGCCTACTCAGGACCCGCCAGTTGAAGTTCATGACATCAAAACGTCATCCACCCCTTCGAAGAAGAAAAAGAAACTGAAAAGTTGGTGCAACCTCAAAAATTACTCTTATTCCGACAGAGAAAGAGGTCTCCTCATAACGTTTAGAACGTTCTTTAAAGGGTCTCTCGAACCTCTCGGTACCTGACGATCTACTTAATTACGATTTCGATGATACGGAGGCACTTAAAATTCACTCGCCCATCAGAGGTGATGCAGGCGTTCATGCCCACACTCAGGGGGAAAAAACTCCCATTAATAAAGCAACTGGTCCGTCGGGGGGAAACACTAGGACACACACACATACACATGCACTTCATCTTGCACTTAATTTTCCGTCGTCACATTACTCTTTGTTGATTCGCTGTTATTTAAATTCTATACGGTGACATAGGGCGTACACACGGAATTGATCGCCTCCGCGGGTCATCTGTCTTCCATCACTCTAGACGTGACTCGGTTTCGGGAGACGTCGGAACGGAGACGATGATGGCGATAGGGATTATCATTCCCGGGACTCATCATCTCGGAGGAAAACATACTACCAGCCCAAGTAACACCAACGTCCCTACCAAAATTCCAAATTCAACCTATCGACTTTTAATTCCATCCAATGGCCCAATATTATAATTCAAATCCAAATAGACTTAAAATAAATTTTATAATCCATTCATATACCTATTTACACCCAGAATCACCAATTATTCCAATTCTAACATTAAATTATTATTATTCAAATTTCAATTAAATTTCTATATTTGAAATTTAACAGATTCTATTACTTTAATCAAAATCTTCTATTTCAAAATCAATTTATAATACTTATTCAACATTTAAAATGAATTAAATGTTCAAATCTAGCGACCAAAATTCTGAGTCGTTACATTTCTCCCCCCTTATAAAAATTTTGTCCCCGGTATTTGCTAAGATAGAAGAATGTTCCAAACCCAATAGCAAAACCAACTTAGTGAAAATATCAATTTCATTTTGTCTAAACTCTTAAGTTTCGAATCGGAACTGCTAGTTTCGACTTCCATTCCAAATTCATTTTTATTTAATCTTAATTTGAAATCAATTCGTCGTTAACGAAACATTTCAAAAATATTTCAAAAATTTTCTAACTCCCAAAATTTCCGAAAATTTATGGCAGAGTCTCCCCTGTATGGAGGAGCTTTTGCAATTTCACAATAGATATAAATATATATACATCGACCCACATGTCGGAAAAACGAAAAACAGTTCATATTTCCTATTTCTATTGAGTAGGCGTACCTTTATTAGCATCTTAAAAGCAAGCAGCTAAATATTATGGCATATACGCAGTCCAACTCTATCTACTGCCTCCCATACCTGTACTTACTTAAACAAACACATCGGTTTTCAATAATATGAGAATTTATTAACATTTTACTCATTTAAACTAGCCAAACGCATCAATTCCATAGTTTAACCAAGCAAACTTCAGAATTTAACATGTTAACCATATTTTATCAGCAATTCAAAGATTTCAATCACCATTTAATTTCTCGACAAATCCAAACCTCACTTTTATTTCACTTGAATGATTTGAATTCAAGTTTACTACTCTCAATCCACATTCTCATCAATATGATTAACATGTGCTTCACTAACATCAATCTATTTCAATTCAATCCAAATTGATTCACAATCAAATTCTTATTTTCAATTTGAAGCATCTGCATTTCTTTTATGATCCACTTTTATTCATATGCAAAAATCACTTAATAAAATTTCAATCCATTCCAATTAATTCAAAAACCAATTTCATTTGCTTCTTTAAGCCAATTAAATTTTTGTTTACAACAAAACACCCAATTTCTATGCAAATTTTAATGTTATCCAAGCAAGTAACAATCACTTAAGCTTATAACCATTTAAAATTAATTCCAGTTTAAATTTATATTAATTTTATTCCATTCGGAATTATTCACAATCCCAAATATTCTTATTTCCTTGCAATCTTTAAATCAAATCCTTATTCTCACTTCAAATTCATCATTCAAGTTAAGTTTAAATTAATATCATCCCATCCTATATTATTTACAACACAAACAATCTTATTTCATCACAATAATTAATTAAAATTCTTTCACTTGCATTTCAATTATATTATCTAAACAAATTTCATTCGAGACCTCTTATAAAGCCCGACTACAATATATTTTTTATTCTCAATTTTCTTATGTTCTTTCACAATATTTTATTACTTCCTAAATCAATTTTATTTTAGTTTCATTTGATTCACATCTAAATCAAATTCCAGTTCATTTACAAATTTTAATGTAATTTGTTTATTTATTCAATCCATTTCAATTTATTTTATTAACAATGAGATCATTTTTTTAAATTATTTTACTCATTTGAATTTAATTATGATTCAAACCAACACCATTATAATCTAATTCCATTATTCGTACACACTCCCACTTTTTATTGCCAAAACTAAATCCTATACTAGAACTGGGTTTTTTTATTTTTCTTTTCAAAATTTTCTTAACAAACCACCCAAATTTCATCCATGCCAATACAAATTCCGTTTAATTTAGTTTACACTAAATTCATCTTCAAGCTTCTTTTTATTTAATTTAGCTTACGCTAAATTCATTATTAAACAATTCCTTTGAATTTGGTTGAATTAAAATTTTATTCATACAATATCATTCTTACTTAATCTAAATTAAATTTCCTTTTAGTTTAATTCTTTTCCAATTTAGTTCAAGTTTAACTATATTTATTTAGCCAACTTGCATTCATACCATTTCCTTTACTATCTTAAATTAGAATTTAATTCCATTCATTTTTATTCATAACACAATTGAATCTTGATTTTAATTAAATCCAAATTCAACTCAATTTCGTTTAATCGAAGTTAAATCCAATTCAATCCAATTTTAATTTTCCATATACAAGTCCAAAATTCATTTACTGACTTATGTTCATTCACATCTTTTATATTTTCTTCTCCTTATTTCAATTTACATTTCATTTGAGATTAAGTTTGAATTCACCATACCATTCAACTATTTCCCATTTATGATTATAATCTCACTTTACATGGTTTTACAATCTGATTTTCTATTCTTAAATTCACTAATTTATTTACTTAAAAGCTTATATGGCTCATTTGAGTTATTTTCATCTTATAATCACAATTCCAAATTCTATATATATATATATATGTATGTATGTATGTATGTATGTATGTATGTATGTATGTATATGTATCACTGAATTCTTAAAGATACAAAATTTCTTTCACCCTGATCCTTTGCAAATTTAAATCCACAAATTTCAGATTATATGTATAAACTTACTAGCTTATAGTACAATTTATTACACTATGACCCACAACTACAAAATCATTTTACACTTCGATTTAATCCAAATCAATTTAATTCTAAGTCCAATTTATTTAACTTATCCCAAATTAAATTCAAATTTTCTATTCACTTCCATATAATCAAGTTAAATTTTAATTCCAAGTTTAAAATTTTCATTTCCTTCTTATTAATATCAACTTCACTTAATAAGTTCAATGGTTGGTTCATTTTAACTTTACACATTATTTAAATAGGATTTTCCAGAATTCAATTGCCCGGTTTTATCTCAAAACCATTTTGAAATTATATTCAATATATACCCACTTGGTATATTAATCAAATCTCTGGATTCCAAATACTTGTTTATACCAAAACAAATTTCCTTCTTTTGAATTTTCTAAAATTACTTGTATCTCAAACAAGTCCAAATAATATCATAATCACTCAACATGGTAGCAATCCATCACTTTAGAAACTCGAAAATGAATTCTAATGATGTGGCCATCATCATCAGGATCATTTCCCAGCAACTGAAGTGAGTTCATTGCTTCCTTACTTTCCCAAATTCATTTCAAAACAGTTTCCATACAAACATATTACCCAAAAATAATATTACATCATTGCCTTCAAACACCTTAGCAAACATTTCCAACCTTCCCAGGATTTTAAATTTCCAAACTTTTGTTTTCAATCATTTAAAACACTTTTCAAAATTTCCGGGATTTAAATTCTGGTTTAATTCAAATTTATTTATTCTTCTTTTGTATACTTTATACTTATAGAATTTTATTTTGTTATAACCATTTCAAATTTTAGATTCTTAGTTGATTAAGATATCCACATCCAAACACTCAAATATATATAATAATTTCAGAAAATTATTTCGTTTATATCAAAATATAATTTTGGGTAAAATTATTTCATTTACCCACTTTAAAAACAATATATGTCAATTTATCTTGTTTAAGAGTTTAGAAACCCCTATCGATACGGTTGTACTTCCCGTACCGACCAGAATTCATAAACACTCAACCGATAAGTCAACACGGTATAAAAGCAATTTTATATCCACTAACAAGTACGCTCTCATATCTATTATTACACTCAACTCATTATTGAGTACTATTGACTCTGTTTAATGAGTAATTTCCCCACCAAAGCCTAGGTTGTCGCCAACCCAAGCTCTGATACCAAGTGTGACGACCCGCCCTTCTTGACCCTCGAAAATCGACGAAAAATCCCCACAGTATGATATGCCGACGATCAAGTGCCGGAAAAGATGGATTGTCAAGGGAAAGAAAGAAGATAGAAGAAAGAAGGAACTAAACAATATCAGAATCTCACAGTCGCGGCGGAATAAAATATAATATATAATATCAGCCCTTTACACAAAATAAAAACTATATCTGTTTTATACAATATATCATCAGAGTGTCTCAACAAACAATATTTACCAGTCAGACAATTTCCCACAATCACAGCAGCGGATATATACAAGTACGGATAATATGTCCTGAACTCCAGCTCCTCTCCTGCTCCATAGCATCCTGTCCTGAACATATAATACTCGGTCTAACCCGAGCATTATAATGAAATAACACCCGAGTCAGTCTGGAGTACCAGTTGATAATAATGCATCTAAATTGATTATTAAAGTTTCAAAAATACTTTGAAAACAAAAGCATCTCATAAGACCACGCCACAACTAATGACTAGGCACCGGGTACCACCTATCACAGTACCAGGTCTAGATCAGTGTACCGAGGACCACGCCCGATCCCCTGCAACACAAGGCCCGGATTGTCCCTTACTGGATAATCCTGAGAAAGATCACCCCACGGTTGGGATCAGCAACTACACCACTAAGACGAAATAAAAGAAACATCTAGACAGGAATGACCTTACCTGGAAATGGGTGCTGCCCACCAAGACTTGCTGCATAACCCCTGATTTTCAGTCATTACCGGTTGATGAGGCTTGAGGCTTAGCGTTACCTTTTAGAACGTTTCACTTAGAATGCCCATCGCCCACCTGACGATGTTCCGAAAGCATTCATCCATACAAGTCCGTCCCGAGTTCGAACGGAACCGAAGGCACTACTCCTACTACATCCATTTTGAAAATATCCTCAGGATTAGTAGCAACTAGCCCTTACACTTCACTGCTCCATCTTCGACTCCGAACTCGTTTTTCCCATGAAAACGTACAAACTGGAATGAAGTGGTTTTTGAGAAATTAATTCTGATCCCAGTCTCTTCGAAACGATCAACGCATTTATCCAATATTGATAGTCGGTGATTTAACTATCAATTAGTATTCACAAACATCCATCACACAATAAATAATTGCCCACGTTATTTATTTTCCTCAAAAATATCTTTGCGAGATATAATTCCATTTCAAAATCCCTTTGAAACACTTTTCAAATTCAATTCTTCTCATGGAATAGATTCCCAAATCTTTACTTCCTCTGAAAACATCCGAGTATCCACACTTTAAGATTTAAAATAATTTAAATAATTTATTCTCGAAAATACACAAAAACATTTATATTTAAAACTTCTTACATACTTAATTTGATATATATATATATATATATATATACCTTTAAAAATATCTCGAATAAAACTGCTTAATAAAATATAAACTATTATCTTTAAAATAAAGTTAAGCCATACTAGATTTTAAAATAAAGCTATGAAATTTTATACAAGTTTCAAATAAAACTTTAACTATTTATCTTTAAAATATAACCATTTTACAAACATAAATATTAATAATATCCCTTTAAAACATAATGCCAATTTTTCCTTAAATAATTATTACTATAACTACTTTAGTAAATATTTACTTTCGAAATCTTTGCAACCTACATAAGAATTTTCTCAAAACATTCCTTTGAAATCAAATTTAAAACCTTTATCTTTTACTTAGAAATCTACTTAAACGTACTTGGCTTTCAGGGAAATACATTTCCATTTAGGATAACCCAAGGAATTCTTTTTATCAATCCAACATGATTTACCCAATTCAATTTTATGTTCATCCCGTAAAATTCCTTTCCATACTTTAAAAATAGCTCATTTATTTTTAAACACATTGCTATTTCCTGGAAGTCATTTTCAAAATATATGTTTAAAATATTTAAAATAAAGCTTCTAGAAATTATTTAATTGAAAATAATACATGAGGAAATATATAGAGGTTCCTAAGTAATTTAAGCCAATTTAACTTTTAAAATAAAGTTATTAAATTAAATATTTATATTATAATTTCTTTCGAAAACTTAATACTACTTTACTATTAAAAAATAATTAAATACTATAATTACTTAATCAAATATTTGCTTTCACTTAAAACGATTAAAAATAATATTTCTTTCTAAAATATTCCAAACATATTTAAACTACAAATTTATATTTTAAAAACTTTTCTTAAAACATACTAAAGTTTCCAGGAGAAAGCACACTTCCCATTCTTTAAAAATAAATCCCGCTATTATTTTAACAATTCTCAATTCCCTTTTTAAATCACAATTTCGAACACTTCAAATTATCAATCAATTACTTGAATTTAATTCCTTTTAAATTCTTTACTTAAGAATTTCTTTAATTTTCTTTAAACCTAATTTATTTATTTATATTTAATTTCCCAGGTTGTATTCACCCAATCAGAGCATAACACAATTAGTTTCCGAATTAATCCATTACAGTATAGAAATAGAACACGGCATATCAAGGTCTAAACCAATTTATCACAGAATAAAATGAGATATATCACAGAATATAAATAAATTTCTATTTGTGAGGAATCCAGTAGGATCCCTCCTACATGTTTTCCTGCATCCACAGATATTAGCACAACAAATAAATATCTATTTAATTTGATAATAATTATCGTATTCAACAAATCAACCAATCAAACATTTACTGGTATCCAGACGTGAGTGAGAATAACTCACCTTGGGTTTTCGACGAGCATTCAAATTTAAATTAAATCGAACAGCGTTCGATTTAACCTAAATTTTTACTTGCTCGGAATGAATCAAGAATTGCACCATTGCGTAGTACTCATCTCTGCGATTCCGGCATTTCTCGTTTCGCCGAAATCTAATAAAAAACACATGAGATATGAATTTTTAAAGTTTCAATTTCAAATTTAAACAATTTTTTTTTATTACCAAAATTGAACACGGCCGCATCTACCCATTATCTTCCTCACATGAATACACAACGTGACTAACCCATAGACGCCGCAAAAACCCTAACCACGGCTTCACCATCTATCACCGAGACTACGATCAAATGCCTCCACCTCGAAGCCCTTCATCGCCTCAACCTTCACACCAAGTATCACGAAGCTCATCCCCTCCTCCTTGCCGTAAATCGCCACCAAACACGAACGAATGCAGGCCCCTAACTCCTCCAAACGACGACGATAGTCGAGATCCACCATACGGATGTGAAGCCAACGTCGTGATCTTCGATCTTCATGTTGGGGGTTTCTCGTATATAGGCATGGATTGAGAGAATTTGAGGGACGAATGTCGAGCGACTTCGGCCATTGAAATAATATTAGCGGCGGCTGAGAACTAGATCTAGGGTTTGGCTTAAAACGCGTAAATGTATATACGTATAACCTAATTATAGTAATATTTAATTCACTTTAAAGCAATTATTTCAAACGATCTCCAAACGACACGTGCCAACAGGCGATTATAATGTTTTACCCGCATTCCGAACGCAATGGAACGTGTTTGGAGGCTAATTCGATTGTATGCACGAGTTACGGAAATAAACGATCAATTTTAAATTAAATCGATTAAAGTATTTTCTATGTGTTTTGAGCTGCCGGGGTCAAACGACAACTCCGATTGCCACGAAAATTGAAATCCGATAATAACTAACTATTACGGATCCAATGGAACAAGTTTCGTCGAATTCCGAGACTGTGCCCCATAGGGCTATTTAAGCACGTCGATAAATTCGAGCGATTTTCAAAATCGTCAAAATCATTTAAAATTTCACTTTTAAAACTTGACTAACTCTATTATAACTCGTATAAAATTTATATTCACATTAGAAATCATTCGGATCCATTTCGAACCAAAATCTGACTATTTGCATTATTATATTATCAAATTTCATTATTAAATTAATATAAAATTCCAAATTCAACCTATCGACTTTTAATTCCATCCAATGGCCCAATATTATAATTCAAATCCAAATAGACTTAAAATAAATTTTAGAATCCATTCTTATACCTATTTACACACAGAATCACCAATTATTCCAATTCTAACATAAATGTTATTATTCAAATTTCAATTAAATTCCCGTATTTGAAATTTAACCAATTCTATTACTTTAATCAAAATCTTCTATTTCAAAATCAATTTATAGTACTTGTTCAACATTTAAAATGAATTAAATGTTCAAATCTAGTGACCAAAATTCTGGGTCGTTACAAAAATATTTAGAAACCCTTTAAAAAATTGATTGTGGAAAGTAGCATGCGGTATCAAACCATGGATCACAGCTTAATAATTACGTCTTTATCCCAGAAAATTCAAGAGTTGGCTGCAGGCACTCACTGCGTACAATTTACGCCACACGAGTATACCATTACTTCCCAAAAACTTTATTTAATAATTATCTCAAAATAATGCTTGTAAGTTCTAAAATAAATTTCAAGTTTAATCTAGGCAAAAATATTCTTAAATAAAAGATAGTATACAAAGTTATACTAATATTTAATAATTTGTCCTTTAAAACAAAAATTTTGACCAGTTCTTAATTAATAATAATAAACCCTTTAAAATCATTATAAAGTAACTATTTAATAAATAAATATGCTTTAAACCATTTAAAATAATTAAATAACTAATTTTCTAGAATATTTTAACACTTTTTAGAACTTCTGTTTTAGTAATTAAAAATCCTTATTTTAAAACAACCCAAATTTTCGATTCAAATTCCACTTCGTAAATCTAGAAATCTTACTTAAGCCTAGTATCACCAATTTATACCTATTTTCAAATTCCACCTCTATCCTTCCAAAAGTGTTAAAAATCTAGATTTAAAAATCCATTGTCTTTAAACTAGTACCACTTAAACATTTATTGTCTAAAACCCCTTTTCGTATACTTTTATTCCAAAATATGATTCAGAATATTCCGACTTTAGTTAAGTACATAAAAAACATTTATTTTATCCAATAAAGTAACCCAACATTCTTATAAACATTTTACTTCAAAAAACCCTTTTTAAATTATTTTCACATTTAAAACATATATTACTAGTATTTTAAAAATTCCAAAATTTAGGTCAAAACCTACCACAGCATTTAATCAATCCGAATCACACAATAACCTATCACAGATTATTCCAACAGAATATGTAAAGACCCGTTTTCCCATACTCTTTGAATCGACAATAAACCACACATGTCTAACTCAAATTGCATGAAAAGACGGATCTTTAAGGGTAAAAAAAGAAAAGTAGACAGAACAGAATCTCACTCGAATGGAGTAACATATAATATTGAACAAATATTTTTACAGCGGAAAACTTTAAATACATATATCAGAGTCTAACCAAAATTCAGCTTGGAAAGTTATAAACATTTGTCCTTATAATTGTTGACAAACATCAAATAAAATACACTAAGTACAGCGGATAATAAAATATGTCCATACGTCGGTGAATATCTTCAGCTCTCCTTTGGAAACTCCAACCGTCTTCGACTATCCTGAAACGACTTGGATCTGACCCGAGTATTGAAATACCCAGATCAGGCACGATAAATCAACGTGAGAAAAACTCAATAATAGATGACAGTGTCATATATCATCCTTTTTATAAATCCTTTAAACATAAAGAGTATCTCATAAGACCACGCCCACACATAAACACGGACGGGTTTTTACCTTATGATAACTAAAACACTTTTATATCAAAACCTTTGATATTATTTCTAATGACATCTCTTTGAAAACATTTGCAGATAAACTTACTAGTCTTAGCCGAAATTGTTACCACTATTAAATTCTAGCATGCTAGGCTCTACAAACAAAACCATAGGTTCTTATTGGAGAATTGATTTCCATACAAATGACCAGGCGCAGGATCTACCTTCCATAGGGGTACACCTCTAGATGGATGTCCCAAGGACAATCATAAAAGATCCTCTACCAACACAAGACCGGCCTACCTTTGTAACTGGATAGTACCGAATATATCATCCCCCGATCGTTACCGACCTTTATTCGAGGGCCTTTATAGCATACACCACATTAGTTTACACCCCGACATCATAGCGGAAAGAAATATATCTAGAAGGGGATGATCATACCCAAATTGGGAATGACCTACTTAGCCTTGCTGCATCTAATCCTCTTTCGGTCATTTCCGGTTTGATGAGGCTTAAGACAAACGATTACCTTTTCATACAGCACATATCACATCTTTGAATGCCACATTGCCATTTCGGTTGACTACTAATTGCCTTGCACAAAAATACAACCCTTGAGCTCGTATGTCACAAGGAGGGTGTTAAGCTAAGAGAAGTTGCCTTCTCCGCCACCACTGATGTATGTTTGTAAAAACCAATGTACGTAATCTTTAGAAATGCAGTTTCAGACAAACGTCCATACAAGTTGTCCAGGAACAGGACAAACCGAAGGCACTCTCCTACTACCACTAGTAGCGAGTAGCCCTTGCAATCCGAAAAATGTCCACAACGAGGAGACCACTGCTATATATAACTCAGGAGCTACCCAGAGCAAGTAAACAAGCAGTCCTCATGCTTTAAAGATCCACTGTTTCCTAGAGATTTGACCAGGCAACTCGGTACTCAGCCCCCCTGGATTGTTCGGCAAATCATCACGGTCGGCATCCAACAAGTACTCGGCATTTAGGAGAGCTTGGCATAAGGGGACATTCGGCAGAAAGGAGCGCTCCGTACTTAGTAGCGTTCGGCATTGGGAAGTGTTCGGCAGACAGGGTGCCCGTCATTCAGAACGTTCGGCTCCACTTCACTTGGCATGCTTCCATACTGCTCGGCATCCTAGGTGTTCGACGCCACTACGTTCTGCATGGCAAGATTGTCCGACATCAACTACCGTTCGGCTTAACTATTGCTCGGCCTAAGGATCGTTCGGCTTGGGTAACGTTAGGCCAAGTCACTGGTTCGGCTTCCAGTATCGTTCGGGGCAAATGCTTCCCGTGGCACTCAGAGCGTTTGGCTTCGCTACGCTCGGCATGATGAGATCGTTCGGCATAACAAGGACGCTCGGCTTAAGATCGTTCGGCATCCACATATTGTTCGGCCTCTCGAGAATGTTCGACAACCAAAGATTGTTCGGCATCGTCCGGCTTCGACTGATTGCTCGGCCAACTCTTCCTACGTAACACCACATCGTTCGGCACGAAGACGATGGATCGGAATTTGGCTGTTCGGCATGTTCGGGTCGACACACTGAGTTTACTCCATTTGGGCCGTGATATCCAGCTGCCAGGCCCACCAAGGAAGTCCAACCCACCTTCGTCTATAAATAGAGAGACAGGGGCATAGTGAAAAGGATCCTTTTTTCGAGAACACTGAGGAGACTCTGCCATTTTTATACTCTCTTCTTTTTCATTCAAACTTGTATTCAAGTGATTGGTTTACGGATTGTATCTGTACTAAAGTAATGGAGAAAGCAATAAAGATTAACTTCAAAGTGGACGTAGGCGGTTACGCCGAACCACTATAAATTTGGTGTTCTTGTCCTCTGTATTTAAATTTATATATTGTTCTCTATTTTCATTTACTAACCCTATTTCTAATGAGTTACTCATCCTAGGATATTACTAATCCTATCTCTGATGAGACTTTACCCATAACAGAGCCAAGGTTCTCGCTTAACCTTCAGCTCTGATACCAAATGTAAAGGCATGTTTTCTCGTAACCTTTGAATCGACAATGAACCACACATGTCCAACTCAAATTGCACGAAAAGATGGATCTTTAAGGGAGATAAAGAAAAGTTGACAGAACAGAATCTCACTCGAATGGAATAACATATAATATTGAACAAATATTTTTACAGCAGAAAACTTTTAAATACATATATCAGAGTCTAACCTAAATTCAGCTTGGACAGTTACAAAACCTGCCCTTACAAATGCTGACAAACATCAAACAAAATTCACTAAGTATAGCGGATAATAGAATATGTTCATACGTCGATGAATATCTCCAACTCTCCTCTGGAAACTCCAACCGTCTTCGACTATCCTGAAACTACTTGGATCTGACCCTAGTATTGAAAATAACGGGATTAGGCTTTATAAACCAGCGTGAGAAAAACTCAATAATAGATGACAGTGTCATATATCAGCATTTTTATAAATCCTTTGAAAATAAAGAGTATTTCATAAGACCACGCCCACACATAAACACGGACGGGTTTTTACCTTATGATAACTAAATCACTTTTATATCAAAACATTTGATATTATTCTTAATGACATCTCTTTGAAAACATTTGCAAACAAACTTATTAATCTTAGCCGAAATTGTTACATTCATTAAATTCCAGCATAATAGGTTTACAATCAAGTCCGTAGGTTCTTATTGGAGAATGGATTTCCATACAAATGACCAGGCGCAGGATGTACCTTCCGAAATGGGTACACCTCTAGATAGATGTCCCAAGGAACCATCACAAAGCTCCTCTACCAACACAAGACAGGCCGACCTCTGTAACTAGATAGTACCGAATATGTCATCCTCCAGTCGTTGCCGACCTTTAACCGAGCGCTCGTTTTCCATACACCACATTAATATACATCTCGAACGTCATAGCGTGAAGAAATATATCTAGAAGGGGATGATCATACCCTACTTGGGAATGACCCACTTAGCCTTGCTGCATCTAGTCCCGTTTCGGTCATTTCCTGTTTGATGAGGCTTGAGGCCACGATTACCTTTTCACAAAGCACATACCACATCTTTGAATGCCACATTGCCATTTCCGTTGACTACTAATTGCCTTCCAGAAAAATACAACCCTTGAGCTCGTACGTCTCAAGGAGGGTGTTGAGCTAAGAGAAGTTGCCTTCTCCGCCGCCACTGATGTACGTTTGTAAAAACCAATGCACGTAATCGTTAGAAATGCAATGTCAGACAAACGTCCATACAAGTTGTCTAGGAATAGGACAAACCGAAGGCACTTTCCTCGGCCGTTATTAGGCGAGAAGCCCTTGCAATTCGAAAAATCTCCATCACGAGGAGACCATTACTATACATAACTCTATAATGGGTGCGACCCCGAGAAAATCAAAAAGCAGTCCTCATGCTATGAAGATCCACGGTCTTCAATAATCATCGTCTTCAACATGCCTTCACGTTCGAATGTATACATTGGTTCGAAGTGGTTTTTGGATAGGATTTACCCAAATCCGACTCCGGTTCCTTCGAAATCCAATTATCGATAAAAAAGTGAATATGAGTATATAGGATTTATTAAGTCTCTTTTCACTTTAATTCTTTTCGGATGATTTCGAATTCTCTTTCTTTTGACTTAGAGTAATTTCTAAGAAATTCATTCTTTTGCTTTGGAAAATATCTCAGATTTCCTTACTTAATTCTTGATCCAAATTTCTTAACTTTTAGGCGGGTCAAAAACAATGTTATTTAAGACATCGTTTACGATAAACCCTAAATCAATCTTAACAAACATTTTGAAGTAAATAGGATCATAGTTGGAGATTGCTTAACTTTTGGATAATACCAATCTTCTTTTATTTTCGAAAACTTAACAGAATCGTTTTATTTAAGAGCATCCGGGCTTTCCCTTCGATCAATTTCACCCCTCGCCTAAGAAAAAAAAACATAGGCCAGGTAAGTTCAGGGCACTGGTTGCTCCATCCCTAACCTTAGCTAAACACCTTGTTTTATCTTCCCAGATCTCACAGGCGGGACAGATGTACTAGTCGTTTCCGCATACTCAGATTTTCAACTTTATTTTGGAATCGCTTATAAATATTCCAAATTATCTTTCAAAATGCTTACTTATCCTTTTTAAAACATTCACAATTTGTTTTGGGAAACATTGTTACATTTAAACTCATATTCCAAAAAGTTATACAATTCGCAGCAGAAAAGTGCTGAGGAAAGTGCTAAATAAGCTTATTTTCATTAAACAACTTTTAAACATTCGATCATTTGTATTTTCCAATCCAAATCTCTTTTAAATCATTTAAATAAATTCATTTCATATTTTTCCGTAATTAAAAATGTTCATTTAAACAGATTTCCTGTTATGGTCACTAAACTGCACCAGCGCGATTTTTATGGAAAATTGATTTGGACTTATTTCAAAATCTACTTATCGAAACTTTGATTATCTTCCTTCGTTTAGAAGAAAAGGATATAATAGTCCATAATTTTCTTATCTCGAAGAATTCCAAGTCATATTCCACTCTACACATTCATTTGAACTTTTCGGCGTGAAATCGCGAACTACCGTTGCGCGACGCGTCTAGTTTTAACTTATTTTTCAATACTTGAAATAATTTACTCAAATTGGATTTCAACACTTATAAAATCATTACAAATCATTTTAAATTAATATTCTCACCTTTTAAAGTATTTAAAATATATTTTCACTATTACCATGTTATAATATTATTTTATTCCTATTATTTTAATATTAAATTTTAAATTCCAATTTCAATTCTAATCTCAAATTAAACTAATTTAAAATTTATATTTCAAATTCAGTTTCAATTTAAACTTCAATTCAACCTCAAACTAAACTTCACTTTTTCAAAATCAATTTCAATTTTAATTTCACTATTCATCTCAATTTTAATTTCTAATTAACTGCCCTTTTCAGATCCGTTTCACTTCAAATTTCAAATTCTCTTTCATTTTTAATTTAATTTCACTTCTAAATGAAAAGAGACTTATTTTTCCATAATATCTCATATTACAAAAATATGATCTTATTAAACAAAGGGATTACTTAACTAATAGAAATTTTATGTCCAAATTATCATCACAACCATACAACTATCGTATAACACTAACATATCCAATATGGTAAATGTCATAACATTATTACGGATTATCTAACATATTCAAACAATCGACCAAGCATTCATATCATCAAATAGTGATTATCTAACATATTCAAACAATCAATCAAACATTCATATCATCAAATAGTGATTATCTAACATAACAATTAAACGAGATAATCAATATAATTCAAAAAGCGGTGAGAATTTCTCACCTTCATATCCATTTCGTTAAACTTTAACGTAAGATTTCTGTCTCTCGCTATCATGTTATTTCTAACGTCTCGCCTTTTGCCGCCTCCTTTTCGAACGCTTTTGTTTTCCTTTCCTTACTTTTTTCTTCTCTTTTTTTATATGGAAAGGAGGGTATAGACTTGGTGTGGAGGAGGGTGTGGCCTTGGGTATGGCGTGTAGGAGGGTGTAGGAGGGTATGGGAAGTTTAGGCTCGGGTTCAGGTGTATGGTGCTCTGCTTGGCTAGTGTGGCTCGGCCTTGGGGTGTAAGGGTGTAGGCATTGCTTTTGTAGGGGGCAGGCTTGGGTTTTGGATGAGGAGGAGGTGGAGGTGGGTAGGTGGTAGTGTGGCTAGGTTTTGGTGATGTAAGGTGATGGTTTGGAGTATGGAGGTGATAGCTTGAAGATAGAAGGAAGAATGGAGGTGGAAGAGGAAGAGAAGGGAGTTTAGAAATTTTGTAAAATGAGAATGTAGTGAAGAAAGAAGGGTTTAGGCCTGTATTTATAAGTGGAGTTTGAGTGGCTAATGTCTTAAATATCCTTGCCTTACTTTTTGACTTTTGCTTAACATGATAAGAAGTGCATTAATGGTGAAATGATGGTAGGATGTAAGTTTGTACTTAATAAAATGATGTTTGCCTCTTTTTCTTAAACTTTAAAATGTTAAAATAACATTTGCTTCTTTTCCATGTAAATTAGTAACATCTTATTAATGTGATTTGAATTTATGAAATGATTACTCTCTTTTTTCTTAAAGTTTGTATTTTAAGAAGAAGACTTTTGCATTGATTTGACTTGAATTAAATGGATATGTGAGTATGCATTAATGGTGAGCATATGTGTCATTAATTCCTTTAGTTAGCTTTCTTTTCACTTTTCCATTTGCTCCTTTTCTATGCATAAGTATAACATCTCATTAATGAGATGAGAAGTAAGGTAATGATGTTGTTTTATAAAAGCTTTAATAATTTTTAAAATTTTCAAATCATACTTTCCACTTTTTATACATTTATTTAAACTTTTCAAAAGTAAACTCCTTTTTTCTTTTAGTGCTAAATGTAAAGTGTTTAAATAGTTTGTAAACTTGTATTTATAAGTTAGAAAATGTATCAAGTTGCAACAACTTGTCAGCAACTTGTTTTGGTTATTTATATTTTAGAATCATATTTAATTAATATCAAAATCTCTAATTTTACAGCGTATGTAAAACAGACAAAATGCGACAAATTTTGGTTATTTTTGTAAAACGATTATTAACATACTTTTAAATATATAAATTTACTTTTATTATCTTTATTAAATGTTTTAAATAAGATTTACCTTTTTTGAATAAATATTTAAATTCATTTATTTAAGCCTTTATTTATTATTAACAAAACTTAACTTTTGCCGATTTGTTCTAAAATTCAAATTTATACTTTTTAATTTAATAACTATAAGAAAAGATAATTATTTATTATATATAAAATATTTATTTTAAGATTTAAACTCCTTTTAAACTTAAATCGTACGAAATCTCTCATTTTCGAAGTAGCGAAATACGGGTCGTTACATTTGTATGAACCCATGAAAACTATATCCGGATTAAGTTATTGACAGAAGTCAATAGGTTCCTATTCAACCCATGAAAAGTAGGATAAGAGGAAAGTTATTGGCGATACTAATAGGTTCAGGGAAGAACTCATGAATAAGGAAGTTATTAGCAGGGAACAATATGTACTTAGTGACCCAATGAAAACTGTAAAACCGGACAGGGAGTCCATACAAATCAAAAAGTTATTATTCAGCCCATGAAAACTATTAGGTTATTAGTGATCCTAGAAACAATAACTAAGATAGATAGTCATTATGAATGGGGATGCAAAATCCAGAATTAATTTACTTGTTTGCACATCATCATAATATCTTGAATCGCTATGTTTTTAACCATTGTGGATGTAGGAGCACAGTATATAATTATAATTTATTTTTAGAAGATACCGGTGAGGGGAAAACCCATTCTGCTAAGCGGCGTGGTCTAACTAGATATCTAAATGGTTCGAGATGGTGGATTATTATTCATACAAGGCTTTATGCTTGAGTCAAATTTTATGTTTTTCCCCTTAAACTCTCGGATGCTCAATTGATTTTGAGTAGTTTGGGAATTGAAGTTTCTAGGTACCTCATTAGACTGGAGATGTACAGGAGGCCAACTAGGTAATAAGAGTTCTTTTCTATTTTGGTTCTGCCATGTTTAAGTTATAAAGGCTATGTCGTTGTTAGCGTATGTGGTAACAATTATAATTTATTTAAGCATGGTTCTCGGTTATGGGATTATGTAATAAATTTGAAATAATTCGAAATGGAATGTGAAAGTTGTTTTATGAATTTAATTTTTTCCATATCCACGTGTTTCTGTTATATCAATGTATCCAACATTACCGTATTTGGTCGTCGAGGATTAATAACTATGATAACTACAACATCTGTAGCCATTATCTTTGGACCTCTAAGTGTGGGATATTACAAGTTGGTATCACAGCATAAGTTTATGATACCTGAAAGTAATTTAAACCTAATTGATTTTTCAAAATATAATCTAATGATTCAAAGAATAAGATTGAGGTTTGGGCTAACGCTATAGTAATGTACTTGTATTTGATATATGTATATATAAGTATGTATTGCCCTCTCTTAGACCATTCTATTATTCTTACTAAGGCTCTTACGCAGATTTACCAGAAAGAAGATATGGAGGCGGGAAACAGAATAGGAAATCTCAGTGGAGGAAGCACCACAACGAAACGAAATTCTTGACCCACCAGGAGGAACTCAGGTCGAGAGGCTAATGCTAGCCGAAATGCAGATGCCAATCTGGGTGGTGGAAATCACCAGTGGATATGGGGATGATGTATCGGTTCTTCATTAATTTGATGCAAGAAGAAGCAGATGCTTTAGCTGCTGGGAATATTGGAGGAGCTAATCCCGTTGCTCCAATTTGGAATAACCATGCTAAGTTGTGTAGAGACAATACCAGTCTTGGTGGGATGACGTTCATGGGAACAGAGAATGCCATAGAAGTTGAGGATTGGCTGTTGAGTTATGAGGGATTCTTCGCTGATTTGGGGTTGAATAATGAGCAAAAGAGGAGACTGGCCTATAGGCACTTGTAGGGGCAGCTCTACATTTGTGGAATATTGTTACTGTTGAAGTTCCTAAGGAAGAGTTGACCTGGGTATAGTTTCAAAGGTGATTCGAATAGAGATTTTTATTTGAAGTTGCTAAGTCATCATTGTGAGGAAGTTTATGGATTTGGTGTAGGGAGAGATGTTACTAACATAGATAACGTCATCAGGAGGAATGAGAAGTTCATTCGAGAATTGAGATCCGAGATTGCTAGGGAGACCCTACCACATCTCCGTGATCCTAGTAATGTAGTTATGGAGATGACAACTCAATATGAGGAAATGCTTGCTATTTGTGGGAAAGAAAATCCGGTTGAAACCCATGGTTCTCAGGGAAAGAAGATAAAGTTCTTTAAGAAGAAGGGAACCTAGAAGGGAGAAAAAGGTGAAGGCTGAGTTGGTTTGTTTCAAGTGCAACAAGAAAGGTCATTATACTCATAAGTGCCGGTTAGGCAAGGGGAAGAAGGCTGCAGAAAAGAAGGGTGTTAAGTGCTTCAACTGTGACCAAGTTGGGAAATATAAGAAAAATTGTCCAGAACGAGTCAAGGCAGATGAGGGAAAGGTCTTTTCTATTGGGCTATCATCTGCTAGGCCAACTGCAGCTGAGAAGGGAAAAACCTTGATGGAAGGTACGCTTTTGATTCCGAGTATATCAGTTAGTGTACTATTTGATATCGGTGCATCAAATTCATTTATATCTCAGTGTTCGGTTGATTGGTTACGCTTAGAACCCACATACCTTGTTACATCCTTAAGGGCTGCGAATCTGATAGGAGGGTATGCAACTCTAGGGATGAGATGTAACCAGATAGAACTGGAATCGTTAGGTCATAAGTTTTCATGCAGCCTGTATGTTTTTGATTTCGTAGATTTTGGGATCATTTTGGTTATGGATTGGTCTGGTAAGTATGAGGCTAGGATATTTTGCCAGGATGGGGAAGAATAACTAAGTACCCTAATAGTCATAACCGAATCATGTTATTAGTGGAGAATTCTAATCGAAGTGTTTGTGCTTTGTTAAGTGATATGGAAATAGGAGAAAATTTAAGTCAGGTTCTAGTAGCAAGAGATTTTGCAAATGTTTTTGAGTCGGTTATAGGACTACCACCGAAACGAGCTGTTAAGTTTCGAATACATCTTGTGCCTGGAGCTAAACCTGTAAGTAGATCAACTAGCAGAATGACACTAACCGAGATAAAGGAACTATAGGTGCAACTAGTGGATCTAGAAGGAAGTGGTTCGCCTTGGGAGCTGTAACGTCACGTCTTTTCGTA
This sequence comes from Allium cepa, assembly GCA_030765085.1. Classification (NCBI taxonomy): domain Eukaryota; kingdom Viridiplantae; phylum Streptophyta; class Magnoliopsida; order Asparagales; family Amaryllidaceae; genus Allium; species Allium cepa. The sequence goes on from CM060937.1 coordinate 410,808,959, forward strand.
CGCTTTAAATCAACGATAAACCACACACTTCAGACTTAAACCATACGAAAGGGTGGATTGTTATGGGGTAAATAAGAAAAAGTAGAGAAAGAAAAAAACAAAATAAAATCTTTCAGCGGAACGATAAAATATAATAATCAAATATACAGTTCATGAAGCTGTTTACAAAATATTCGATTATACTTATTTAATACATATCATAATTACACATACCAGAGAAACGAATAATAATGCAACGGAATAAATGTGATGCAGTGGACTAATATAATATATAATAGTAATACAAATATTCGTCTTCTTCCTCCAGAATAAAATCTTCAAATGCTAAAATGCTCGTACCGACCCGAGCGAATTGAAAAGACAAAACACTCGAGTCAGAACTAAAAGATCTTATATAAGTTAAATCAACGGTAAAAATATGAGTGTAATAGCGTCAGAGATGTTTACGGGATTTGACATCTCCCATCCAGTGTCTAACGTGAGTGCAGTAACTCAAGAGATGCTCGGGATTCACATCTCCTAAGGATCCGTTAATCTATTTACTACGTAGTAATATTTCACTATTATAATAATGTCTGTTTGTAAAATAAACTTACCTTTTAATAGCTTTAAGGGGTTACCCATATAGCACTTAACACGTAATAGTCCCAGTGTCCATCTAATATCATAGTCCCTCTTGATCGGGAAGCCACCAGAGGATACCACACGGGCTACGGGAGAAAACCAAAATCGTGCAAGGCATGATAGGGTAGGTGACACGGCACAACTAGGCAATGCCACGGTAGATATACCAATTACGCTTCAGGGCCGGTGGTAACGTGTAGCGCGCAGCTACCGCCCACGTCGAGCCACACCCCAAAAAGAAAATCAAAAGCGGCCACCGAACAAATCCAAAAGTCAATGTATAATATCGAAGGGATGTGTCCGATCAAAGGTGCTACCTCATTAGCCCGTCGATCGCTCCTGATTTAGCCACCTTATGACAACTCACGAGAGTCGGGTCCACGAATGTACCTCACAGGAAACGCCGCCACCATCCTACTTCATTCTGGAATCTCCACCACATACACGGTTGTTAAAGTGGTTTTCGGAGTTGGCAGAGAGTATGACAACTTCTGATCCCGGTCTCTTCAACAATCAAACGTTATTATAACACCGCGGTCATTTCAAAATAATTTATACTTCAAAACCAGAATATAATATCCATTTCCAAACCATATAATTACGATATCATTTTTCCTTTTAAAACCAAATCAATATTATATCATTTCCAAATATATCCTTTTCTAAAACCATAACATTTTCAAAGTTAAATATTTCGAAACCAAATGCTTGAAATATAGCCTTTCGAAACATAAAACTTTGAATTTCATAACTTTGAAATATAACTACACCACTTAAATGGTTTAAATATTAAATTACTTTATAAAATAAAATAGCTTCTTAATTTCCACAAATCAATTCCAAAACAACCCTAATTTCTAAATTTTAATTTAATATACTTCAAATCTTAAATATTCAACATTTCAAAACTAAATTTTATAATTCATATATCCACCAATTTCACTTTTTCTATTATTTAGTTTTGAAATATTTGCTTGCTAAATCCAATATCCTTTAAATAAAAATTAAATTTTCAATAACGAAATATTCCTCAGTTTATTCAGTCAAATCACCTTAAACCCGAATTAAGTTATAAACCCATGTTCTTTTAAAATCTCAATTTCAATAAATTCCAAAAGGATTCTTATTAAATATAATTCTTTAATTAATAAAATCTCCAATCAATTTCACAACTACCTTCTCAACCTTGATTTATAAAAATCATTATAAACTCTATACAAAAATATACTTTAAGTAAATACTTAACCATATTATATTTTAATAAAATCCAACTTTATTATTTAACTTATTTATACTTTAAACAAATCTTATTCATAGCTTCAACCCAAGAATTTAACTACGTATAAAATATATTTATACAATATCCAAATCCATACCTCACAAAACCGTATTTTTCTTTACAAACCATAGAAAATCATTTCAAAATATTTTTATACATAGACCGCGGTGCCTGTATAAAATTTTCTATCCTATGGTCAAGTGATACGGATATTTATCATTTCAATTCGTAATTTAAAATAAAATTACGGATATATATCATTTCAAACCGCAATCTCGAATGAAATAAAATGCATAACAACTTGCAGTTTAAAATAATATATAATACAACATCCATTCATCCATCAACAGATCACACATCCATCACATTCATCATCCAAAACAATCAATCAATACTAATAGATAACTGATAATATATATAATAGGTATTTAACTGGCAATTATATTCAATAATAAATTAAATAACGATTTAATTTAAATAAATGAAATAACTGAGATGATGATTAAAAATATACGAAAAAGTCATAAATAAATGCATAATCACAACAATATTAAATTTAACAAATATAAGAAATTTTAGAAGTTGTGAATGGGTTAAAACACTCACCTTTTGAATTTAAATTCAATTTAAACCCAAAAATTGGCCAGTCTCAGAATCCATCCAAACCAGTGTAAACTGTCTGGAATTTCAATACCATCCTAAGAAAAAAAATCGCGTGTGAAACGGACATCATATGTGAAAGATATTCGAATTAGAAGACTTGAATCAAAAATTAAAAATAAAACAGGAAAACAACACTCATCCCAAAACACATGCCACGCAAGCAACCTTTCCAGCAAAGCCCTAGAATTCTCGTTGTTAACATCTGCTGCCATCATCTATTATCGTCGTCGCATCAACCACGGCTACGCGCCTCCATACGACTTCCGTGACTCCTCCGATCAACCGTGATGCTCTCCCCCCAGGTCCACGACCTCTACACCGATCGATGGTGCTAAAATGAGCAGCCGCCGAAGTTCAATATAGCCATACTTCGAATTATTGAAGCCGATCTAATCGTCTACTTGCTAAAAAACTTGCATGGATGGGTTACGCGCGATAATCTCCACAGATCCACGTTGTCAATTTGACGATCGGTCGCAGATCATCACGCGTCAACGAATGACGGAGGATTCACTTCCTATTTTTAGACAAACGGTGGTTCAAACCTAAAACGAACTGCAGATCTGAGATGCGTACATCGAGAGCTTCGATATATAATTTTTCTGAATTTTTTTGAGGAGTTTGAAATTTCACTTTGGATTTTGAATTGCAGTTGGAATTAGGTGTTTGTCTGCCATTGAAATGAGGAGGTGAAAGAAATGGTACGTGTTAGCACCAGAATTGGTTACTAACACCCTTAAGAGAGATTGTGTAGAGAGATTAATGAAGAAAGCAAAGTTAAACAAAAGGCCGTACGTAAGTTTAAATGCAGAAACAACGAACACCAGATTTATAGTGGTTCGGCGTAATTGCCTACGTCCACTTGGAGGTAGATCTTTATTGTTTTTCTCGATAATTGATTACAGATAAAATCCATATATCAATCGCTCAAATACGACTGCTAAGAAAAAAATATTAAGTCTTGAATGAGTCTTGAATGCGTCAGAGTCTTCGCGGTGTTCTCCAAAAAAACCGATCCCTTTCACTGAGCCCCTGCCTCTCTATTTATAGACGAAAATGGGTTGGACTTCCCTGGTGGGCCTGGTAGCTGAGTACCTCGGCCTAACTGGAGTAAGCTATGTGTGCCGACCCGAACATGCCGAACGGCCAAATGCCGAACCATCATCTTCATGCCGAACGATGCGATGTGTTGAGCGAGGGGTGCAGGCTGATCGAGAATCGATGTCGAACGAGGAAAAAGCCAAACGAGGTTGGAATTCCGAACAGTCCAGGAATGCCAAGTAAGGCATGAATGCCGAGCACTCTAGAAGCCGAACGCTCTTAAATGCCACTCGACCCAGCCGTGCCGAACGTCCTGGAATGCTGAATGCCCCAGAATGCCGAACGTCTATGGATGTGGAACGTACCTTGTATGCCGAACGTTCCTTGTATGTCCAACGTTCGCTGTATGTCGAACATTCCTTGTATGCCGAACGTTCCTTGTATGCTGAACGTTCCTTATATGCTGAACGTTCCAAAACACCGAACGATATACAATACCGAACGTCTTTCAATGCCGAATGAGTCATATGTGCCGAACGACTCCTGAATGCCGAGCAGTATACAATGCCGAGTACTTAGTTGCCTTGTCAAATCTCCTGGTAACACTTGCCCACCAAAGTGCATCACGTGGTCGAACGTGATGTGCTTTGAACCATGAGTCCTCCGCGCTTTGCTTCGAGATGTGTTTCAGTTTCCTCAATAGTATCTTATCTTGAATACTAGGTGAGACGATGTATGCTGAACGTTGTGCGAATGCCGAACGTCCAGCTGAAGACGAGCACCCGGGATGCCGAACGAACCAAGATAACCGATGCCGAACGATATTGTCTTGACCGGTTCTACAGGTCATAGCCTCTTCGACTTCCCTTCTTCCCTATAAAACCCGGCATTTCCCTTCTCCTCCACTTTTTCACTTTTTACCTCCGTGACTTTCCAAGAACATACAAACTACTTCCCTTGAGTTTCATTCACTCCTTTGATCTTCCCTTCCTAGTTAGCATCCATCACGCCCTTCCAAATTAAGCTGGATCAACCCCCAATCCTAAATTTACAGACCCCCTAGTTCCTGCCGTATTCTTAGGTAAGAACTCTCTGATCACTCTCTTAGATTACGAAGTATCACTCATTATTGATGAATTGAAGCTGGGGACGCTCTAAGGTTAAGACTTAGTATGCCTTCAGATGACCTAGAGGTGGATGGATTGGAGAGGAGGAAGGTGGAAGATGTATTGCAGTGGCTCGGCATGATCCTTTAATGCCGAGCGATGTTGGAGGAAAGAATAGAGAAGGAGCAGGAATTGGTTAGAATGCCGAACAACACGGCTCGGTATGATTTGCCGAGCGGCTCGTTCACGTCGTTCGGCATGGATGGAGGAAAAAAGACGAAATTGTTGTTAAGGATGAAGTGCCGAGCATTGTACTCGGCGTAACTTTGGTTTGGCATGATTCGTCATATGCCGACCAGTGGAGTGGAAGGATAGGAAGGAAGCATGAATCGGATAGTGTGCCGATTTATACCTTGACCGAACAGCATTTAGGCCAAACGATATTTTGACCGAACGAACCCTAGGCCAAACAATGCTTTGGCCGGATGATGCCTAGGCCGAACAATCATGAATGCCGAACCATACTTTAGCCGAACAGTACTTAGGCCGAACAATCATGAATGTCGAACCATACTTTAGCCAAACCAAATTTTAGCCGAACCATACTTTAGCCGAACCTGTACTTAGGCCAAACACTTATTCACCTTGCCTAATCATACAACAAAACAAGGACAAGGACCCCCGGCATACTAGCATAACGAACTAATCTGGACTGATCACTTCCTAGTTTCAATAACTACAAGCCTGAACTTAAATTGACAAAAAAAGATAAAAGCTTTTAACACGTAGTGCCAATGTCCGAGTCCAAAATTGAAAGCATTGCAAGGCTGGTTTTCGAAGACGGTCAGCGATGACAGTCTTTGAAGGCGACAGTTCAAAGCTCAACTTTACATCATCAATTCTGTGACATATAATTTCTCAGCACTTGCACACGAATGATCGCACTAGTTCACACACCACACGGGGGAAATATTTACGTTGTTAAGTCTAACGTCGATCATTTTTCAAGTATAGTTCAAACAGATACTCTACTGGATTCAATTTCTACCAAAGATGTCTAAGAAATCCAGCTCCACCACAATCTCAGATAGACCTGGGCCATCTTCTATACAAGGGGTCGCAGATACTTCTAACCCGTCTATTTCCCCTGCTCACAACTTAGCTCCCAACGCCCTGGAGGCATCAATTCTCTTGGACAACCCGGTCGATTCACAGGCTTCGAAGATCAATGAAAGTGCACTCCGTCGGATATGCTCCGTCCACGGAATCCCCTTCGACGATGTATTAGTTCCATCGGGGCACGATCGTCCACACTTGCCCCAGTTGGATATACTGCCTGTAATAAGTTTATGTGCTGGGTCGGCAGTGTGCCACCGTTTAACTTATTTTTTCGGGACGTGCTGCAATACATCAACATTGCCCCGTCGCTATTGCACCCGAACGGTCACGCCTTTATCTACGATACCTACATCCTTTTCATGACCGTTCTCTTCTGGCCTCCAACCCCGGATGACATATATATATATATATATATATATATATGATCAAGAAGCGGAGAGATAGCCCCTCTTTACTGTTTCTCGAGCCGCACCACAAATGCCAAATCTTGACTGGAGCATGCAACAAATTCGCCCTGTATAAACAGGAATGGTTCTATGTGCGTTGCACTCCTTGTTTCGGAAGGAGATGGGTGGAAGAAAATGAGTATTTTCTCTGGATTGATATTCATATTTGGTCAAAGCCATGCCTCTTCTAATTCTTTTTTCCATCTTTTCAGGTATCAATCCACGTCCTGATGGTCGCGGGTATTCTGAGGCCATCGAAGCCATTAGGGCCCTTCCTACCAATGAATAGGACATCCGAACTCTCATTTCAAATGAGTCACTATCGAGGTTAGGATTGTTAGCAGAAGGTCATCGGATAAGCCTTCCTGAGGGCGTTTCCATGCCCAGGTCCGCCTCTGTTAAAGAGAAAAAACAAGCCAAGTCTTCAGCACGCGGCGCTCCCGGTGCACTAGAAGAAGGAGAAATCAAAGGAAGGGAAACACCCGAAGCACAGGATGAGAACGTTGGGCCTACTCAGGACCCGCCAGTTGAAGTTCATGACATCGAAACATCATCCTCCCCTTCGAAGAAGAAAAAGAAACTGACGTACAAGATAAGGAGGGAAAAAGTTGGTGCAACCTCAAAAATTACTCTTATTCCGACGGAGAAAGAGGTCTCCTCACAACGTTTAGAAAGTTCTTTAAAGGGTCTCTCGAACCTCTCGATACCTGACGATCTACTTAATTACGATTTCGATGATACGGAGGAACTTAAACTTCACTCGCCCATCAGAGGCGATGCAGGCGTTCAAGCCCACACTCAGGGAGAAAAAACTCCCATTAGTAAAGCAACTGGTCCGTCGGGGTGAAACACTAGGACACACACACATACCCATGCACTTCACCTTGCACTTAATTTTCCGTCGTCACATTACTCTTTGTTGATTCGATGTTATTTAAATTCTATACAGGTGACATAGGGCGTACACACGGAATTGATCGCCTCCACGGGTCATCTGTCTTCCATCGCTCTAGACGTGACTCGGTTCCGTGGGACGTCGGGACAGAGACGATGACGGCGATAGGGATTATCATCCTCGGGACTCATCATCTCGGAAGAAAACATACTACCAGCCCAAGTACCACCAACATCCCTACTAAAATTCCAAATTTGACCTATCGACTTTTAATTCCATCCAATGGCCCAATATTATAATTCAAATCCAAATAGACTTAAAATAAATTTTAGAATCCATTCTTATACCTATGTACACCCAGAATCACCAATTATTCCAATTCTAACATTAAATTATTATTATTCAAATTTCAGTTAAATTTCCGTATTTGGAATTTAACCAAATCTATTACTTTAATCAAAATCTTCTATTTCAAAATCAATTTATAATACTTATTCAACATTTAAAATGAATTAAATTTTCAAATCTAGCGACCAAAATTGTGGGTCGTTACATTCCTCCCCCTTATAAAATTTTTGTCCCCGGTATTTGCTAAGATAGAAGAATGTTCCAAACCCAATAGCAAAACCTACTTAGTGAAAATCTCAATTTCATTTTGTCTAAACTCTTTAGTTTCGAATCGAAACTGCTAGTTTCGACTTCCATTCCAAATTCCTTTTTATTTAATCTTAATTTGAAATCAATTCGTCGTTAACGAAACATTTCAAAAATATTTCAAAAAATTTCTAACTCCCAAAATTTTCGAAAATTTTTGGCAGAGTCTCCCCTGCATGGAAGAGCTTTTGCAATTTCACAATAGATATAAATATATATACAACTACCCACACGGTCGGAAAAACGAAAAACAGTTCATATTTCCTATTTTTATTGAGTAGGCGTACCTTTATTAGCATTTTAAAAGCAAGCAGCTAAATAATATGGCATATACGCACTCCAACTCTGTCTACTGCCTCCCATACCTGTACTTACTTAAACAAACACATCAGATTTCAACAATATGAGAATTTATTAACATTTTACTCGTTTAAACTAGCCAAACACATCAATTCCATAGTTTAACCAAGCAAACTTCAGAATTTAACATGTTAACCATATTTTATCAGCAATTCAAAGATTTCAATCAACATTTAATTTCTCGACAAATCCAAACCTCACTTTTATTTCACTTGAATGATTTGAATTCAAGTTTACTACTCTCGATCCACATTCTCATCAATATGATTAACATGTGCTTCACTAACATCAATCTATTTCAATTTAATCCAAATTGATTCATCTGCATTTCTTTTATGATCCACTTTTATTCATATGCAAAAATCACTTAATAAAATTTCAATCCATTCCAATTGATTCAGAAACCAATTTCATTTGCTTCTTTAAGCCAATTAAATTTTTGTTTACAACAAAACTCCCAATTTCGATGCAAATTTTAATGTTATCCAAGCAAGTAACAATCACTTAAGCTTATAACCATTTAAAATTGATTCCAGTTTAAATTTATATTAATTTTATTCCATTCGGAATTATTCACAATCCCAAATATTCTTATTTCCTTGCAATCTTTAAATCAAATACCTATTTCCACTTCAAATTCATCATTCAAATTAAGTTTAAATTAATATCATCCCATCCTATATTATTTACAACACATACAATCTTATTTCATCACAATAATTAATTAAAATTCTTTCACTTGCATTTCAATTCTATTATCTAAACAAATTTCATTCGAGATCTCTTATAAAGCCCGACTACAATATATTTTTTCTTCTCAATTTGCTTAAGTTCTTTCACAATATTTTATTACTTCTTAAATCAATTTTATTTTAGTTTCATTTGATTCTCATCCAAATCAAATTCCGGTTCATTTACAAATTTTAATGCAATTTGTTTATTTATTCAATCCATTTGAATTTATTTTATTAACAATGAGATCATTTTTTTAAATTATTTCACTCATTTGAATTTAATTATGATTCAAACCAACACTATTATAATCTAATTCCATTATTCATAAACACTCCCACTTTTTATTGCCAAAACTTAATCCTATACTAGAACTGGGTTTTTTATTTTTCTTTTCAAAATTTTCTTAACAAACCACCCAAATTTCATCCATGCCAATACAAATTCCATTTAATTTAGTTTACACTAAATTCATCTCAAGCTTCTTTTTATTTAATTTAGCTTACGCTAAATTCATTCTCAAACAATTCCTTTGAATTTAGTTGAGTTAAAATTTTATTCATACAATATCATTCTTACTTAATCTAAATTAAATTACCTTTCAATTTAATACTTTTCCAATTTAGTTCAAGTTAACTAAATTTATTTAGCCAACTTGAATTCATAACATTTCCTTTACTATCTTAAAAAAGAATTTAATTCCATTCATTTTTATTCATAACACAATTGAATCTTGATTTTGATTAAATCCAAATTCAACTCAATTTCGTTTAATCGAAGTTAAATCCAATTCAATCCAATTTTAATTTTCCATATACAAGTTCAAAATTCATTTGCTGACTTAAGTTCATTCACATCTTTTATATTTTCTTCTCCTTATTTCAATTTACATTTCATTTGAGATTAAGTTTGAATTCACCATACCATTCAACTATTTCCCATTTATGATTATAATCTCACTTTACATGGGTTTACAATCTGATTTTCTTTTCTTAAATTCACCAAATTATTTACTTAAAAGCTTATATGGCTCATTTGAGTTATTTTCATCTTATAATCACAATTCCAAATTCTATATATATCTATGTATCACTGAATTCTTAAAAATACAAATTTTCTTTCACCCTAATCCTTTGCAAATTTTAAATCCACAAATTTCAGATTATAAGTATAAACTTACTAGTTTAGAGTACAATTTATTACACTATGACCCACAACTACAAAATCATTTTACATTTCGATTTAATCCAAATCAATTTAATTCTATGTCCAATTTATTTAACTTATCCCAAATTAAATTCAAATTTTCTATTCACTTCCATATACTCAAGTTAAATTTTAATTCAAAGATTAAAATTTTCATTTCCTTCTTATTAATATCAACTTCACTTAATAAGTTCAATGGTTGATTCATTTTAACTTTACACATTATTTAAATAGGATTTTCCAGAATTCAATTGCCCGGTTTTATCTCAAAACCATTTTGAAATAATATTCAATATATACCCACTTGGTATATCAATCAAATCTCTAGATTCCAAATACTTGTTTATACCAAAACAAATTTCCTCCTTTTGAATTTTCTAAAATTACTTGTAACTCAAACAAGTCCAAAAAATATCATAATCACTCAACATGGTAGCAATCCATCACTTTAGAAACTCGAAAATGAATTCTAATGATGTGGCCATCATCATCATGATCATTTCCCAGCGACTGAAGTGAGTTCATTGCTTCCTTACTTTCCCAAATTCATTTCAAAACAGTTTCCATTCAAACATATTACCCAAAAATAATATTACATCATTGCCTTCAAACACCTTAGCAAACATTTCAAACCTTCCCAGGATTTTAAATTTCCAAACTTTTGTTTTCAATCATTTAAAACACTTTTCAAAATTTTCGGGATTTAAATTCTGGTTTAATTCAAATTTAGTTATTCTTCTATTGTATACTTTATACTTATAGAATTTTATTTGGTTATAACAATTTCAAATTTTAGATTAAATTTTAGATTCTTAGTTGATTAAGATATCCACATCCAAACAATCAAATATATATAATAATTTCAGAAAATTATATCTTTTATATCAAAATATAATTTCGGGTAAAATTATTTCATTTACCCACTTTAAAAACAATACTATGTCAATTTATCTTGTTCAAGAGTTTAGAAACCCCTATCGATACGGTTGTACTTCCCGTACCGACCAGAATTCATAAACACTCAACCGATAAGTCAACACAGTATAAAAACAATTTTATATCCACTAACAAGTACGCTATCATATCTATTATTACACTCAACTCATTATAGAGTACTATTGACTCTGTTTAATGAGTAATTTCCCCACCAAAGCCTAGGTTGTCGCCAACCCAAGCTCTGATACCAAGTGTGACGACCCTCCCTTCTCGACCCTCGAAAATCGACAAAATCCCCACAGTATCATATGCCGACGATCAAGTGCCGGAAAAGACAGATTGTTAAGGGAAAGAAAGAAGATAGAAGAAAGAAGGAACTAAACAATATCAGAATCTCACAATCGCAGCGGAGTAAAATATAATATATAATATCAGCCCTTTACACAAAATGAAAACTATATCTGTTTATACAATATATCATCAGAGTGTCTCAACAAACAACATTTACCAATCAGACAATTTCCCACAATCACAGCAGCGGATATATACAAGTACGGATAATATGTCCTGAACTCCAGATCCTCTCCTTCTCCATAGCAACCTGTCCTGAACATATAATACTCGGTCTAACCCGAGCATTATAATGAAATAACACCTGAGTCAGTCTGGAGTACCTGCTGATAATAATGCATCCAAATTGATTATTAAAGTTTCAAAAATACTTTTGAAAACAAAAGCATCTCGTAAGACCACGCCACAAATAAACATGTTGGGTTTTTACCTTACGACAGCTGAAACACTTTTTATAAAAATCCTCTAATATTACAATAGGGTCTATATACAAATACTTATAAAATAGCCGAAATTGTTGCATTCATTAAATTCTAGCTACTAGCCACAAAGTGGGCAATACAAACAAAACTCGTAAAAGGCACGTAGGGAAAATGAATTTCCAACTAATGACTAGGCACTGGGTACCACCTGTCACAGTAGCAGGTCTAGATCAGTGTAACGAGGACCACGCCCGATCCCCTGCAACACTAGGCCTGGATTATCCCTTACTGGATAATCCCGAGTAAGATCACCCCACGGTTGGGATCAGCAACTGCACCACTAAGCCGAAATAAAAGAAACATCTAGACAGGAATGACCTTACCCGGAAATGGGTGCTGCCCACCAAGCCTTGCTGCATAACCCTTGATTTTCAGTCATTACCGGTTGATGAGGCTTGAGGCTTAGCATTACCTTTTAGAACGTTTCACTTAGAATGCCCATTGCCCACCTAACGATGTTCCGAAAGCATTCATCCATACAAGTCCGTCCCGGGTTCGAACGGAACCGAAGGCACTACTCCTACAACATCCATTTTGAAAATATCCTCAGGATTAGTAGCGATTATCCCTTGCACTTCACTGCTCCATCTTCGACTCCGAATTCGTTTTTCCCACGAAAACGTACAAATCAGAACGAAGTGGTTTTCGACAAATTAATCCCGATCCCGGTCTCTTCGAAACGATCAACGCATTTGTCCAATATTGATAGTCAGTGATTTAACTATCAATTAGTATTCACAAACACAATAAATAATTGCCCACGTTATTTATTTTCCTCAAAAATATCTTTGCGAGATATAATTCCATTTCAAAATCGCTTTGAAACACTTTTCAAACTCAATTCTTCTCATGGAATAGATTCCTAAATCGTTACTTCCTCTGAAAACATCCAAGTATCCATACTTTAAGATTTAAAATAATTTAAATAATTTATTCTTGAAAATACACTAAAACATTTATATTTTAAACTTCTTACATACTTAATTTAATATATATATATATATATATACCTTTAAAAATATCTCGAATAAAAGTGCTTAATAAAATATGAACTATTATCTTTAAAATAAAGTTAAGGCATACTAGATTTTAAAATAAAGCTATGAAATTTTATACAAGTTTCAAATAAACTTTAACTATTTATCTTTAAAATATAACCATTTTACAAACATAAATATTAATAATATCCCTTTAAAACATAATGCCAATTTTCCCTTAACTAATTATTACTATAACTACTTTAGTAAATATTTACTTTCGAAATCTTTGCAACCTACATAAGAATTTTCTCAAACCATTCCTTTGAAATCAAATTTAAAAACTTTATCTTTTACTTGGAAATCAACCTAAACGTACTTGGCTTTCAGGGAAATACACTTCCATTTAGGATAACCCAAGGAATTCTTTTTATCAATCCAACATGATTTCCCAATTCAATTTTATGTTCATCCCGTAAAATTCCTTTTCATACTTTAAAAATAGCTCATTTATTTTTAAACACATTGTTATTTCCTGGAAATCATTTTCAAAATATATGTTTAAAATATTTAAAATAAAGCTTCTAGAAATTATTTAATTGAAAATAATGCTTGAGGAAATATATAGAGGTTCCTAAGTAATTTAAGCCAATTTAACAATTAGTTTCCGAATTAATCCATTACAGTATATAGAAATAAAACACGGCATATCAAGGTCTAAATCAATTTATCACAGAATAAAATGAGATATATCACAGAATATAAATAAATTTCTATTTGTGAGGAATCCAGTTGGATCCCTCCAACATGTTTCCCTGCATCCACAGATATTAGCACAACAAATAAATATCTATTTAATTTGATAATAATTATCGTATTCAGCAAATCAACCAATCAAACATTTATTGGTATCCAGATGTGAGTGAGAATAACTCACCTTGGGTTTTCGACGAGCATTCAAATTTAAATTAAATCGAACAGCGTTCGATTTAACCCAAATTTTTACTTGCTCGGAATGAATCTAGAATTGCACCACTGCGTAGTACTCATCTCTGCGATTCCAGCATTTCTCGTTTCGCCGAAATCTAAAAAAAGGCATGAGATATGAATTTTTAAAGTTCCAATTTCAAATTTAAACAAATTTCTTTTTTTTTATTACCAAAATTGAACACGGCCGCATCTACCCATTATCTTCCTCACATGAATACCTCTATCGCCGAGACTACGATCAAATGCCTCCACCTCGAAGCCCTTCATCGCCTCAACCTTCACACCAAGTATCACGAAGCTCGGCCTCTCCTCCTTGCCGTAAATCACCACCAAACACGAACGAATGCGGGCCCCTAACTCCTCCAAACGACGACGATAGCCGAGATCCACCGTATGGATGTGAAGCCAACGTCATGATCTTCGATCTTCATGTTGGGGGTTTCTCGTATAGAGGCATGGATTGAGAGAATTTGAGGGATGAATGTTGAGCGACTTCGGCCATTGAAATAATATTAGCGACGGCTGAGAACTAGATCTGGGGTTTGGCTTAAAACGCGTAAATGTATATACGTATAACCTAATTATAATAATATTTAATTCACTTTAAAGCAACTTTTTCAAACGATCTCCAAACGACGCGTGCCGACAGGCGATTATAATGTTTTACCCGCATTCCGAACGCAATGGAACGTGTTTCGAAGGCTAATTCGATCGTATGCGCGAGTTACGGAAATAAACGATCAATTTTAAATTAAATCGATTAAAGTATTTTCTATGCGTTTTGAGCTGCCAGGGTCAAACGACAACTCCGATTGCCACGAAAATTGAAATCCGATAATAACTAACTATTACGGATCAAATGGAACTGGTTTCGTCGAATTCCGAGACTACGCCCCGGAGGGCTATTTAAACACGTCGATAAATTCGAGCGATTTTCATAATCGTCAAAATCATTTAAAATTTCACTTTTAAAACTTGACTAACTCAATTATAACTCGTATAAAATTTATATTCACATTAGAAATCATTCGGATCCATTTTGAACCAAAATCTGATTATTTGCATTATTATATTATCAAATTCCATTATTAAATTAATATAAAATTCCAAATTCAACCTATCGACTTTTAATTCCATCCAATGGCCCAATATTATAATTCAAATCCAAATAGACTTAAAATAAATTTTAGAATCCATTCTTATACCTATTTACACCCAGAATCAACAATTATTCTAATTCTAACATTAAATTGTTATTATTCAAATTTCAATTAAATTCCCGTATTTGAAATTTAACCAATTCTATTACTTTAATCAAAATCTTCCATTTCAAAATCAATTTATAATACTTGTTCAACATTTAAAATGAATTAAATGTTCAATTCTAGCGACCAAAATTCTGGGTCGTTACAAAAATATTTAGAAACCCTTTAAAAAATTGATTGTGGAAAGTAGCATGCGGTATCAAACCATGGATCACAGCTTAATAATTACGTCTTTATCCCAGAAAATTCAAGACTTAGCTGCAGGCACTCACTGCGTACGATTTACGCCACACGATATACCGTTACTTCGCAAAAACTTTATTTAATAATTATCTCAAAATAATGCTTGTAAATTCAAAAATAAATTTCAAGTTTAATCTAGGCAAAAATATTCTTAAATAAAAGCTAGTATACAAAGTTATATTAATATTTAATAATTCGTCCTTTAAAACAAAAATGTTGACCAGAGTTTAATTAATAATAATAAACCCTTTAAAATCATTGTAAAGTAACTATTTAATAAATAAATATGCTTTAAACCATTTAAAATAATTAAACAACTAATTTTCTGGAATATTTTAACACTTTTTAAAACTTCTGTTTTAATAATTAAAAATCCTTCTTTTAAAACAACCCAAATTCTCGATTCAAATTCCACTTCGTAAATCTAGAAATCTTACTTAAGCCTAGTATCACCAATTTATACCAATTTTGAAATTCCACCTCTATCCTTCCAAAAGTATTAAAAATCTAGATTTAAAAATCCATTGTCTTTAAACTAGTACCACTTAAACATTTATTGTCTAAAACCCCTTTTCGTATACTTTTATTCCAAAATACGATTCAGAATATTCCGACTTTGGTTAAGTACATAAAAAACATTTATTTTATCCAATAAAGTAACCCAACATTCTTATAAACATTTTACTTCAAAAACCCCTTTTTAAATTATTTTCACATTTAAAACATATATTACAAGTATTTTAAAAATACTAGTAATTTAGGTCAAAACCTGCCACAGCATTTAATCAATCCGAATCACACAATAACCTATCACAGATTATTCCAACAGAACATGTAAAGACCCATTTTCCATACTCTTTGAATCGACAATAAACCACACATGTCTAACTCAAATTACATGAAAAGATGGATCTTTAAGGGTAAAAAAAGAAAAGTAGACAGAACAGAATCTCACTCGAATGGAATAACATATAATATTGAAAAAATATTTTACAACGGAAAACTTTTAAATACATATATCAGAGTCTAACCAAAATTCAGCTTGGACATTTATAAATATATGTCCTTATAATTGCTGACAAACATCAAACAAAATACACTAAGTACAGTGGATAATAAAATATGTCCATACGTCAGTGAATATCTTCAGCTCTCCTCTGGAAACTCCAACCGTCTTCGACTATCCTGAAACTTCTCGGATCTGACCTGAGTATTGAAAATACCCAGATCAGGCACGATAAATCAGCGTAAGGAAAACTCAATAGATGACAGTGTCATATATCAGCCTTTTTATAAATCCTTTAAAAATAAAGAGTATCTCATAAACCAAGCCCAAACATAAACACGGACGGGTTTTTACCTTATGATAACTAAAACACTTTTATATCAAAACCTTTGATATTATTTCTAATGACATCTCTTTGAAAACATTTGCAGATAAACTTATTAATCTTAGCCGAAATTGTTCCATTATTAAATTCCAACATACTAGGCTCTACAAACAACACCGTAGGTTCTTATTGGAGAATGGATTTCCATACAAATGACCAGGCGCAGGATCTACCTTCCGTAGGGGTACACCACTAGATGGATGTCCCAAGGACCATCACAAAAGATCCTCTACCAACACAAGGCCGGCCTACCTCTGTAACTGGATAGTACCGAATATGTCATCCCCCGATCGTTACCGACCTTTATTCGAGGGCCCTTATAGCATACACCACATTTATTTACACCCCGACGTCATAGCGGAAAGAAATATATCTAGAAGGGGATGATCATACCCAAATTGGGAATGACCTACTTAGCCTTGCTGCATCTAATCCTCTTTCGGTCATTTCCAGTTTGATGAGGCTTAAGGCAAACGATTACCTTTTCATACAGCACATATCACATCTTTGAATGCCACATTGCCATTTCTGTTGACTACTAATTGCCTTCCACAAAAATACAACCCTTGAGCTCGTACGTCACAAGTAGGGTGTTAAGCTAAGAGAAGTTGCCTTCTCCTCCACCACTGATGTACGTTTGTAAAAACCAATGTACGTAATCTTTAGAAATGCAATGTCAGACAAACGTCCATACAAGTTGTCCAGGAACAGGACAAACCGAAGGCACTCTCCTACTACCACTAGTAACGAGTAGTCCTTGCAATCCGAAAAATGTCCACAACGAGGAGACCACTTCTATATATAACTCGGGAGCTACCCAAAGCAAGTAAACAAGCAGTCCTCATGCTTTAAAGATCCACAGTTTCCTGGAGATTTGACCAGGCAACTCGGTACTCAACCCCTCTGGATTGTTCGGCAAATCATCACGGTCGGCATCCAACAAGTACTCAGCATTTAGGAGAGCTCGGCATAAGGGGACACTCGGCAGAAAGGAGCGCTCCGTACTTAGTAGCGTTCGGCATTGGGAAGTGTTCGGCAGACAGGGTGCGCATCATTCAGAACATTCGGCTCCACTTCACTTGGCATGCTTCCATATTGCTCGGCATCCTAGGTGTTCGGCGCGACTACGTTCAGCATGGCAGGATTGTCCGGCATCAACTACCGTTCGGCCTAACTATTGCTCGGCCTAAGGATCGTTCGACCGAGACATAGTTCGGCCGGGGTAACGTTCGGCCAAGTCACTGGTTTGGCTTCCAGTATCGTTCGAGGCAAATGCTTCCCGTGGCACTCAGAGCGTTTAGCTTCGCTACGCTCGGCATGAGGAGATCGTTCGGCATAACAAGGACGCTCGTCTTAAGATCGTTCGGCATACAGAGATTGTTCGGCCTCCCGAGAATGTTCGACAACCAAAGATTGTTCGGCACACTTTCAACATCGTCCGGTGTTATCCCATTTTTTGGTCAAAACTGGAATATCAACGAATTGGCATGGAATTATGAATATCAGGATTGGAGATCGGTTGGAATCAAGGCTACGATCGATATCATCAAAAAAAAATTGAACTCCTATCGGGACGAAATTAATTGGAGATGATGATAAGGACTAGGAAAGACTATGTTTCAAATTTCAGGTTAATCGGAGTTCGTATGAAGAAAATATGATGGATTCAAGGTACGAAAGGTATGTTGTTCGAATCCATCAAGGTGGTGCTCGGTTCGAATCCATCGGATTCGAACCCATCAGGTTCGCATCGATCGAAGGCAAGACACAGGGACGGTTCGAATCGATACGGTTCGTATCGATCAACATAGGCACGGCTTGGTGAAGTTCGTATTGATGGTGGTTCGAATCGATAAAGTTCGTATCGATCAGGAGGGGAGTCGGCTTCGTGGATTCGAAGGAGGGGAGTCGGCTTCGTGGATTCGAAGGAGGGGTGTCGGCTTCGTGGATTCAAGGCGATGGATTCTAAAGGAAATGGATTCAAAGAGGACGGACTCGAGGGAGATGGATTCGAGGGGGATGGATTCGAAGGGAGTGGGTTCGATGTATAGGTTCGAACCCAGGCAGAACACACGAGGCTTTGAATTTGAATCGATCATATCTTCCAAACCATTGATCCAAATGCAATGAAATTTTTACAGGAGCTTACATACATGTTGAAGAATGTTCTCACCAAATTTCAGCTCAATTGGATGATTTCTTGATCGATTCGAACCTTACTTCGAATCGATCCCAAGGTGGGCCCGGACCTCCAGATTTCGGGCGTGTGGGCCCCCTCACGTGCCTGAAGCGGTCTTCCCGGATTTTAGGAGAAATATCAGCCTCCTACGCTTATAAATAGAGCCTCTGGTCATTCAAAAAAGGGGTCGGAGATTCTAGAGAGAGAAAGCACGCTCAGACGCTGCCAAAATCATTTCATATCATCATTGCTGCAATTTATTTCAAGTTTTGGACTGTGTAACTGCTGTAATCATCTGTAATCATCAAGGATAATCAATAAAAGGATAAAAACTTTGGAGTGGATGTAGGCCGGAGATAGCCGAACCACTATAAAACTTGTGTCTTTGTTCTTTATTTTGGGATTACTGTTTAATATTTGCTGAGATCTGAGATTTGTGTTTGAATATTATTGATTTGTATTCATACACTGGTGCTTTCACGGTATTCGGGGTTTGTGACCAATTTTGGCGCAAACACTTTGGTGCTTTCACTGAGAAAGACTAGCACCCGCTACATCGGATTTGAAGGTTTGATTTGGAGATTTTAAAGAGTTTGGGTTCAAGGACAATGACTAGGCAAAACAATAGAAGGCAGAGGGCTGAGCGAAGCCAACAGGAAGGTAGTCAACAAGCATCCTCCGGAGCTGGGGAAGGACAGGCTTTAATCTACATAACCCGAGATGAAATGGAGGCTATGGCAAATTCTTTGCAAGAGAGATTGTTGAAGAACCAACAGGAAATGATGCAGACTTTCTTTGAGCAAATGAGAGCTGCAGGGATGCAGAACCTAGGGACAGCAACAGCCGCTGTGGATGCAGGACAAGGGACTAGGGTTGTGGAACCCAACGGAGGACAGGATACGGAGCCACAAAGCAATCAACAAGGGCTTGGGGGCAGGCCCACAGGATCCAACACAGGAGGACCTTTGGAAGGAGTTCAACAGGCTAGAGATAACATTGCTGCTAGTGAACCACATGAAGAGTATGTACCGGAATTCCATCGGGGGAAACCCCCAACAGACAATGCTGGATTAGTAGAAATCATTAGAAGAACTGTACGAGGTGGTTTGGCCAACAAAGACTTGGAAGGAGTGAATAGGAGTCCGTTCGCTCAGGAAATAAGGATGGCCCAGAATCCACCTAAGTTTAAGTTGCCTAGCGTGGAGGTATATGATGGCAAGGCCGATCCAACAGATCACTTGATGAGGTACACCAGACATATGGAGGTGCTGGGGGCATCGGAGGAAGTGATGGCCCGATGCTTCCCTTTGTATTTGACGGACTTAGCTGCGATGTGGTTTAGGCAGCTGGAAGAAGGATCTATCAGTACTTGGAGGGAATTAGCGGAAAGGTTTTTGGGGAAGTTTCAGGTTCATGTCAAGAGACCTAAGAACGTGATGACATTAACATCGGTGAAGCAAAGAATGGATGAATCGCTTAGAGCTTTTCTAACTCGATTCAGTGCGGCAGTCGCTTCGGTGGATCGGCCTGATCCATTGACGGTTTTAATGGCAGCAGTATCAGGAGTCAGGGAGGACTCTGATTTCAAGGTATCTCTGATACGAGATCCCCCACAGGATCTCGACGAATTCTTTCACGAGGCAGAAAGGTTCCTTCGGTAGGAGGATGCGAGTATGGATTTAAAAGTGAAAAAGGTTAGTGCAATCGAGGTTGGAGCAATATCCAGCGGTGGTTCGGATAAAGACAAAGGAAAAAGGAAATTGGATAATGATTCTGGAAATGCTAGGAAGCGATGGAAGGATCCAAAGTTTTCCACATACACAGGATTGAACGAGACGCTGGAGAGGATATACATGGACACTCGGAATCGCCTTCCCTACCGGAGGCTAGCCAGGAGAGAGCCTTCTGAACGAGAAAGGGCATCAGGGAGGCATTGTCTCTTCCATGACTTAGACGGACATGACACCAACAGCTGCAGGCACTTGAAGGATATAATCGAGGAGCATGTAAGGAATGGACAGTTACAGCAGTATGTCGGAGCTCGGAATGCAACGGTGGAGCAGGAGCAACTACCGACAACCTCTCGCCGCGATGATGGGAGACCCAGGGATGGTGGTCGATTGATCATCCACTAATCAGGATAATATGGAATAAGTAACAAACTATTAGTAAGCAACCAAGTCATTTACACATGTACGGGGACGGAGATAGCCCATAGGCATGCTCTGAATGATGATAAACTGCAACGCTATGTTTTGAGAAATCTGTCTTTTGCTTTTGGATTGGACACTACTTTTCTTTTCGGATTTTGGTTTTGGAGTTTGAATCAAGCTCCTGGTTTTGCTTCCTTTTGATTTGGATTTTTCTTTGGATGATTGTTTCCGGTTTTGAATGTTGGTGTGGTTTTCTGGTTTTCTGGTTTATGATTTGGATTTTTTGGGTTTGGATGTTGGATTGGATTTTGATTGGATTTTCATCTGGTTTTTGATAAATGGTCGTCGGGTATGGATTATGCCTGGCAAGGGGTGAGTCACTTTGTCCGAACATGGTAGATTGACTCATTCAGGTCGCTGAGTATGGACTATGCTCAGCAAGGGTCCGGAGTGACCAGGATTCGGCCTAGGACTTAGGCCCTGTATTATCAATTGTTATTTTCAGGTCGTTGAGTATGGACTATGCTCAACAGGGGTTCGGTGAGACCAGGATTCGGCTTAGGACTTAAGCCATGGCATTGTACAGCGTAAAGGGACACTGAACCAAGGTCATCAAGTGTGGATTACGCTTGGCAAGAACCCGGAGAGGTTAGCTCAACGTCTAGGGACACTGGACCACGGTCATCAGATGTGGATCACGCTTGGCAAGAACCCGGAGAGGTTATGGACTTGGATATCAACCCGGAGAGGTCATGGATTCGGTTATTGGCTATTGGATAAGGATGTATTAGGACTCAGTTGTCGAGTTCAAATGGATATGGAATTGGCTAAGGCTTTGGTTACGGGATTTGGAATCAGGCATCGACTCGAAGCAGTCAAGGATGATACACTCTGGCAATATGGCTATGGACTTCGGATATTGGATTCGGTACTATTCAAAACACGCCTTGTTATCACAAGGCATGTTTTGGGGGGTAAAATGTTATCCCATTTTTTGGTCAAAACTGGAATATCAATGAATTGGCATGGAATTATGAATATCAGGATTGGAGATCGGTTGGAATCAAGGCTACGATCGATATCGTCAAAATTTTGTTGAACTCCTATCGGGACGAAATTAATTGGAGATGATGATAAGGACTAGGAAAGACTATGTTTCAAATTTCAAGTTAATCGGAGTTCGTATGAAGAAAATATGATGGATTCAAGGTAGGAAAGGTATGTTGTTCGAATCCATCAAGGTGGTGCTCGGTTCGAATCCATCGGATTCGAACCCATCAGGTTCGCATCGATCGAAGGCATGACACAGGGACGGTTCGAATCGATACGGTTCGTATCGATCAACATAGGCGCGGCTTGGTGAAGTTCGTATTGATGGTGGTTCGAATCGATAAAGTTCGTATCGATCAGGAGGGGAGTCGGCTTCGTGGATTCGAAGGAGGGGAGTCGGCTTCGTGGATTCGAAGGAGCGGTGTCGGCTTCATGGATTCAAGGCGATGGATTCGAAGGGAAATGGATTCGAAGAGTACGGACTCGAGGGAGATGGATTCGAAGAAGATGGATTCGAGGGGGATGGATTCGAAGGGAGTGGGTTCGATGTATAGGTTCGAACCCAGGCAGAACACACGAGGCTTTGAATTTGAATCGATCATATCTTCCAAACCGTTGATCCAAATGCAATGAAATTTTTATAGGAGCTTACATACATGTTGAAGAATGTTCTCACCAAATTTCAGCTCAATTGGATGATTTCTTGATCGATTCGAACCTTACTTCGAATCGATCCCAAGGTGGGCCCGGACCTTCAGATTTCGGGCGTGTGGGCCCCCTCACGTGCCTGAAGCGGTCTTCCCGGATTTTAGGAGAAATATCAGCCTCCTATGCTTATAAATAGAGCCTCTGGTCATTCAGAAAAGGGGTCGGAGATTCTAGAGAGTGAAAGCACGCTCGGACGCTGCCAAAATCATTTCATATCATCATTGCTGCAATTTATTTCAAGTTTTGGACTTTGTAACTGCTGTAATCATCTGTAATCATCAAGGATAATCAATAAAAGGATAAAAACTTTGGAGTGGACGTAGGCCGGAGATAGCCGAACCACTATAAAACTTGTGTCTTTGTTCTTTATTTTGGGATTACTGTTTAATATTTGCTGAGATCTGAGATTTGTGTTTGAATATTATTGATTTGTATTCATACACTGGTGCTTTCACGGTATTCGGGGTTTGTGACCAATTTTGGCGCAAACATCCGGCTTTGATTAATTGCTTGGCCAACTCTTCCTATGTAACACCACATCATTCGGCACGAAGACGATGGATCGGCATTTGGCCGTTCGGCATGTTCGGGTCGGCACACAGAGTTTACTCCATTTGGGCCGTGATATCCAGCTGCCAGGCCCACCAGGGAAGTCCAACCCACCTTCGTCTATAAATAAAGAGGCAGGGGCATAGTGAAAAGGATCCTTTTTTCGAGAACACTGAGGAGACTCTGCCATTTTTATACTCTCTTCTTTTTCATTCAAACTTGTATTCAAGTGATTGGTTTACGGATAGTATCTATACTCAAGTAATGGAGAAAGAAATAAAGATTAACTTCAAAGTGGACGTAGGCGGTTACGCCGAACCACTATAAATTTGGTGTTCTTGTCCTCTGTATTTAAATTTATATATCGTTCTCTATTTTCATTTACTTTCTTCATTAATCTCTCTACACAATCTTTCTAAGGGTGTTAGCGACTTCTGGTGCTAACATTTTGGTGCTTTTACTAAGAATTGAATTCTCAAGCTGTTAGGATCTACTTTGTAGCTACTGGAATGCATAAATCCCCCAGAGGAGATCCGAGCACATTCACAAGGCATCCGTTGATTCTATTCAAAGTTACAACCAACTACTCTACTATGGGGAGACCATGAACCAGATCGGCCTCCCACAATGCAGATGTCCATGAAACTGCTACCGTACAACAAGTTGGACCTGGAAATCAGCAAACAACCAGAGGTGCAGGGCCCTCCACCCAAATCCAAGCGGAAGTCGTTTCTCGAACGGAGTTCAATGACTTGATAAGAGAACTCAAGGAAAGTAGAAGGCAACTTGCTGAGCAGATTCAAGCCAACACTAACCTCATGACTCAGCTCACTCAGCTGCAGTGCCAGAATGCTGGAGGTAACCCTGCCCCTTATTTTGAATCTGATAGCTTAACCTCAGCTGACAAACCTCCTAGGCGTAGACGCTGTAAGGATGAAGGTGCACAAGCAGGCGTTGGAAATCAAGCCCGCGAAGAGACCGGGCACCCGAATCTCCAAGACCCAAATCAGGTGGGACATCATCTTGCATGGTCCCGTGGAACGGAACCCAACCTTCCATCCTCCATACAAACTCCGGACTTAACAGCTATGGTCAGGCAGTTGATGAGAGAAATCCAAGACTTGACCAATGAAGATTGGGGAGTGTCCAGAAGCCATACCCCCTTTACGGATGGTATCCTGCAGGCTGAGTACCCCCAAGAAGTTCAATATACCGACTATCCCAGCTTACAAAGGGAAGACTAATCCCAGGCAGCATGTGATGAGGTACGGATGGATGATGGATTCTGCAAGAGCTAATGATGCAACCAAGTGTAGGTGCTTCCCAATCACTCTGTCCGAAATTTCCACCATGTGGTTTACTCGACTTCCCCCGCGATCTATATCCAGCTCTGACGAATTGGCAATGAAATTCATAGAGCAGTTCAGGATACACACCGCTCGTCCAAGGGACGTGATTTCCTTATCAAGCGTAATCCAAGCTCCGGGAGAGTCACTAAAAGCATACTTGCAAAGATTTCATGTTGCTGCTACTGAAGTGAGTAATCCAAACGACCACGCAATTTTGATGGCGGTAATGCATGGACTGGATCCAGACTCTGAATTTGGAGATTGGTTGGTGGAAAAGCCCCTAGCCACGCTGGAGCGTTTTTATTTGAAAGCTCATCAATTCATAAGAAGGGAAGAAGCTCGATGGACAAGACGAGACAAGGCACCAGGGCCTGCTCAGGAGACTGTGAAAACTACCGTCACCATGAAGCAAGCTGGCGACGATTCGGGAAAAGCTCAAGCCAACGTCAAAAACAAGCCTAGACAGCCTAAAGGATCCGAAGGTGGAAATTCCGAGAAGAAAAGAGAGACGGGGAGATGGAAGTCCAGGATCCCAACCTCAATGAATACACCCCGCTCAACGCATCACTTGAGAACATCTATTTGTCAACTTGAAACACTTTCCAATATAGAAAACCACGCCCAAAGGAATCAATGGAGGAACAGAAGCGGACTGGGAAGTACTGCCGCTTTCACAAGTCTTATGGGCACAACACAGAGGAGTGCAGACACCTCCATGATGCTATTGAAAAGTTGATTAGACAGAAGAAGCTGCAGGAGTTCGTCAAATATCCACAAGACGGAAGACAAGAGATGTTGGACCCCGGACGTGGGCCAGCTCCACGCCAACTAGAACAACCTGCTCGAAATGTGGGTAGATTGGTTATCAACACGATCGCGGGCGGACCTCATCCTGTGGATAAGAATTGGCAGGAGATGGAGCGATATGCTAACTCATTAAGACATGCGGAATATTAGTGTTGTTTGAATGTGGAGGATGGGACTCATATAGAGCAGCAGCTAACGATGGATGATGAAATTGTATTCAGGAGCCGAGATGCGGACAAGGTGGAGGCCCCTATCATCGACCTGATGGTCATATCTGCGACAATCGGCCCGGCGTTTATGAAGAGAATTCTAATTGATTGTCGAAGCTCCTTTAACATCATCTTCAAGAAGGCATATGACCAAATGAAGCTGGAAGCTAAGGATTTGAAACCATCCAATGCCAGAATCCATGGCTTTAACGGCGTAGCAATGGATGCAGTGGGGTATGTGGAGTTATTAGTTGAATTGGGGCAAGGCGAGCATAGGAAGGTGCAAATCCTACCATTCATAGTGTTAGACATTGACTCTCCATATAACATATTTCTAAGGCGTCCAGCCTTGGCAGAATTTAGGGCAGAATTAGCCCCTTGGTGTCTAACGTTAAAATTTCCCACAGAAAGTGGTGTTGGAGTGGTACACGGCGATCAGGCGACTGGACGTGCCTGCTATGTGGCTGAGCTGAGAGAGGCTCAGCGTAGAGAGAAAGGAAAGGTTGCAGACCACTCTGTCCACATCTAAAGTGCTGATGATTGACAAGTAGCGCCGAGCCCTGGCTTGGGCAACATTCTCGGATCTATAGAGACATAGATCCGAGATACGATGATGGGGAACCCAGGGAAACCAATGCAGCACCGGCTGAACTCACAATTGACATCCCAGTCAGCTGGGACGACCCGTCACGAATTCTTAAAATTGGATCACAACTCGACCCCATGATGGCCGAGAACCTCACTGACTTCCTCCAAGCGAATCTTGAACTTTTCGCTTGGACTCACTTTGATATGTGCGGGATTTCTCCAACAGTTGGGAGTCATATGTTGAACATAGACCCCAAGTACATTCCTGTAAAACAAAAAAGGAGAGTCATGGACCCGGAGAGGTCCGCAGCTCTCAAAGAGGAGGTGGACAAACTCAAGGCCAACAGGTTCGTCCACGACGCCCTCTATCCCGAATGGGTATCTAACCCAGTGTTGGTGAAGAAAGCAAATGGAAAGTGGAGGACTTGTGTTGATTACTCCGATCTGAATAAGGCATGCCCGAAGGATGGTTTCCCTTTACCTAAAATCGACCAGCTCGTCGACTCTACCGCCGGACACGAATTACTATCATTTATGGATGCGTAATCTGGATATAACCAAATCTCAATGCACCTCCCGGACCAAGAACACACCAGTTTTGTCACAAGCGTTGGGTTGTATTGCTATGTAGGGATGCCCTTTGGATTGAAAAACGCGGGAGCAACTTATCAGCGTCTGGTAAATCGGATGTTCAAAGACCAGATTGGCAAAACGATGGAAGTTTATATGGATGACATGCTCGTGAAGTCACGGCAATCAAACGACCACATCCGAGACTTAGCAAAAATGTTTGACATACTTAGACATTATGGAATGAAGATCAATCCTTTGAAGTGTACGTTCGGCGTAACATCAGGAAAGTTTCTGGGTTTCATTGTGAATGCGCGGGGAATCGAGGCTAACCCGGAGAAGATCCAGGCTATCCGAGATATACAAGTGCCTCGAACCCTAAAACAGTTGCAAAGCTTGAATGGAAAGGTGGTCGCGCTGAGCCGATTCATATCCAGAGCCACGGACAAGTGTATTCCTTTCTTCGATGTCATAAAGAAAGGAAAGAGGAATTTCGAGTGGACATCCGGCTGTGAGGAAGCATTCTGAGATCTTGTAAGGCACTTGGAAAGTCCCCCGATATTATCAAAACCAATAGACCACGAAATGTTGTACGTATACTTGGCCGTATCCCAGCACGCTATCAGTACAGCCCTAGTTCGCGAGGAAGACCGGATTCAGAAGCCAATTTACTATGTTAGTAAATGCTTAACGGGGCAGAAAGAAATTATCCAAAGATTGAAAAACTAGCTTATTGCTTGGTGATTGCCTCACGCAAGCTTTGCCGTATTTTCAGGCACACTCAATCAGTGTCTATACCGGTCAATCCTTGCGACAGATACTCCAACGACCGGAAACTTCCGGAAGGATGTTAAAATGGAATATTGAGCTAAGTCAGTTCGACATTACCTACCTGTCGTGAAGGGCCATACAAGGACAGGCACTAGCTGACTTCATTGCTGAATTCACTATGACGGACGAAGCAAACGATCACAATGTCATACCTCCCGTTCGATGGAAGATGTACACCGATGGGGCATCTAACGACCATTGTTCGGGGGTTGGCATAGTTCTTGTAGCTCCTGAAAACTGATCGGTTTGCTACGCTTTGAAGCTCGAATTCACAGCGACGAATAATGAGGCCGAATATGAGGCGTTGATCACCGGCTTAAGACTTATTAAAGAACTGGGAGTAAAATCGGTTGAGATCTTTAGCGACTCTCAACTGGAGGTATACCAAGTGCAAGGAGACTACCAAGCGAAGGGGCGGAGACTTACCCAATATTTGGTTCGAGTCCAGGAGCTGCTAGCGAATATCGAGTACTATGATATTTCACATATCCCGTGCGAGCAAAACAGAGCAGCCGATTCATTAGCAAAATTCGCAAGCACTAGTGATGCATAACAGATGGGATTATTTCCTATTGAGACCCTCCATGCTCCGAGTATAGATATGAAGGAGGTAGATTTCGTGTTAGAAACAGAAATCGAGAAGGAATCGTGGATGACCCCAATCAAGCAGTACCTGCTATTCGAGATCTTACCCGAAGAAAGGAGCGAAAGACGACAATCCTTCGTAAGGCCTCTCGCTATGTAATGCAGGTCAGAATAATGTATCGAAGGAGATTCTCAACCCCATTACTCTGATGCATTGCCAATGATGAAATAAAACGAGTCCTGAAGGAAGTCCAAGAGTGAGAGTGCGGTGACCATACTGGGGGCAGACAATAGCGAAGAAAGTCCTCCGTTATGGATGCTATTGGCCAACGGTGAATCGGGGTGCTGCAGACTATATGAGAAGATGTGACAAATGCCAGATATATGCAAAAATCCCGAGAGCTCCGCCAAAGGAACTCACGTAGATGGTTAGTCCCTGGCCATTTGCAATGTGGGGGATTGACCTAGTTGGCTCTTTACCCTTAGCCAAAGCTGGATCGAAATATGCAATAGTTGAGGTCGACTACTTTACCAAATGGGCAGAAGCAGAGCCTCTGGCTACAATAACCACCAAAAAGGTTACTAATTTCGTCGTACGAAATACCATACGCCGTTTTGGCCTTCCACGGACCATCATTACTGACAACGGGACTCAATTCGAGGGCAAGGAGTTCAAAGATTTTTGTCAGGGATATGGCATTGAGAAAACGTTTGCAGCGGTTTCTCACCCGAAAGCCAAGGGACAAGTGGAAGCCGTAAATAAGATAATCAAGTTCATATTGAAAAAGCGTCTGGAAAAGGCAAGAGGTAAGTGGGTGGATGAACTTCAACGGCGCTTTGGGCCTATAGGACCACCCACAAGACCACGACTGGCCACAACCCCTTCGCATTGGCATATGGAACGAAAGCTGTCATACCCGTGGAACTTGAAGTTCCATCACATCGGGTAACTTATTACGACCCCGGGTCGAACCAGAATCTTTTATTGGAATAGTTGGACTTCATTGACGAAAAACGCAAAGAGGCCAATTTGAGAGCGGCCGCATACAGACATAGAGTCGCCAAATATTATAACGAAAAGGTCCGACCAAGAATTTTTGGTGTGGGAGACCTAGTTTTGAAATGGGTTTTTCCGGTCCCATCTCATATGAATCCCGCATGGGAGGGTCCATACGTCATCGAACGGAAGCTTGGAGAAGGAACTTTCAAGCTATCGACTGTCGATGATGCGACGCTCCCCCGAGCATGGAACAGCGAGCACTTGCGGCATTATTATACTTAGTCTATTTCTTTCATGTATTAGCTGCATTTATTTCCAGTATACTTTTATTTCTAATTCTTGGCATGTAATAAGACAATTTAGCTTGCTCTCATTAATAAAGGCTTGAAGTCATCTTTTCCATGAATTACTAATGTCTCTACAAATGATGATCCTATGACAGGCAAATAAAATTATGTTATTCCGGCTAACGTACGAACGCGCACGGAAACTTAAAATATCCAAGTCCCTGGAGTGCAGACTGGAGTACTCTAAGTCTCCGGAGTGTGGACTCGAGTATAAATGACTTAAAATCTTCCAAGTCCCCGGAGTGCAGACTGGAGTACTCTAAGTCCTCGGAGCGCGGACTCAAGTATAAACGACTTAAAATCTCCAAGTCCCCAGAGTGCGACTGGAGTACTCTAAGTCCCCGGAGTGCGGACTTGAGTATAAATGACTTAAAATCTCCAAGTCCCCAGAGTGCGGACTAGAGTACTCTAAGTCTCCGGAGTGCGGACTCGACTATAAACGACATAAAATCTCCAAGTCCCCGGAGTGCGGACTGGAGTACTCTGACTCCCCGGAGTGTGAACTCGAGTATAAACGACTTAAAATCTCTAAGTCCTCGGAGTGCGTGCTGGAGTACTCTGAGTCCTCGGAGCGTGGACTCGAGTATAAACGACTTAAAATTTCCAAGTCCCCGGAATACGGACTGGAGTACTCTAAGTCCCTGGAGCACTGACTCGAGTATAAACGACTTAAAATATCCAAGTTCCCGGAGTGCGGATTGGAGTACTATAAGTCCACAGAGCACGGACTCGAGTATAAACGACTTAAAAGTCTCCAAGTCCCCGGAGTGCGGACTGGAGTACTCTAAGTCCCCGGAGTACGGACTCAAGTATAAATGATTTAAATAACCGAGTCCACTGAAGGCGGACTGGATATAAATGACTTGAAGTCATCGAGCCTTCGGCGTGTGTATTAGAAAATATTCTAAGTGCTTGGAGCGTGAAAGAAAAAACAGATAGCTCTCAAAGAATTTCCGGGCTATATGAAGATGAACCGAGAGGTCTATTATATTCGCAACAGCTTGGATTTGAATCACAATCACAAAGAAAATTGAACGATAAGAGCCATGGAAAGACAGAAAAATAGAGTTTTATTCATCAAAGATAAGTTTCCATTACAACTCCTTTGAATCTCGGAATCAAAAATTTATTTACAAAAACTAAGAAAACAAAAGTACTTGCCTAATCTAAGCTGACTCTCGTTGAACAAGAGTAATGATTACTTCTTATGCTTCTTCGCCTTCTTCACCTCCGTTGTCTTCTCAGATTACTCCTCTCCTCCGCATTTACACTTGGTGCCCTTCTTTGATGGAGGATTGATAGCCGAAGAAGTATGAGGGACACTCATGGGTTTAGACCTGCCAGGGAGAATGATCTTCAGCGGCTTATTTAAAGGATCTTCGGGGTCCACGGCTTGAGGTTCGACCTTGATCTTGATCGTTCCTCTCTTCTCTTTCTCCAGCCGCTCCTTCATACTCAGCTCAGATGTGTGTTCGAAGGCGCCTGTGATCTCTACTTCATAACTCCCCTCGATGGGAGAAAAAGTCTCAGATTTGTCTTCATCTAGCGCCCCAATCACCTGAGCATCTGGCCCGGGAGCTTCTCCTGCCTGACTAGCCTCACCTATCTTTTCCTCCACCTCCTTGGTGACATCGCTCCTCGAAGTGGGCCCGGGATCAGAATGACCTGCGCAAAAGCATGGAAAACAAGCATTAGAATGCAATAGTCCTAGAATGACGACATTTGGAATCTCAAAGTGAAGAGTTATCTACCAGCTTCCGACAGGCTCTCAGCCGTCAAGGGGGTCTCACCCTCTGGAATGGGAGACAGAATATGGACACCAAGGCCTTGGTCCTCCGGATTGTAACCAATATGCTACTCAAATGGATCGAGTATCGGCCGATCGGCCGATCGAATAGGCGCATGAGCTGGAGGCACGCCCCCGGATGGACCAGTAATAACTTCTTTCCCTTTCTATGAGGGGGAACCTTTGCCATATATAGTTTTAGCTACAGACAAGTCCGAAGGCTCGTTTCCTTTGAGGAATTCTTTTATCAAGGCCCCCTCATCAATCTCTTCGGTACCGTTCTCGGCCTTTCTGATTTCGATTAAAGTCTACCATGCCTCGGCCAGAGATTCATGATAACCCGCGCCCAAGAAAGTCAAGTCTCGATGCATGAGAACGCGGGCGTTGAACTCAGCAATTAGCGGGTCAAACATATTTTTGACCTCCTCCCTTCCTTCTTCTCTAGCCGCCTCAAGACGCGAGTCGATATCGATGGACGCTATCCTCTTGATCTCTTCACGGGCCTCACTCTTTAACGCCTCAACCCTGGAAAGCTCGCCCTCAAGTTTTTCTTTTAAGAGTTGGGTAGCCATGATCCCATCACAGTATTGTTGTGACTCTTCTAAGGTAGCTGTTTTCTCTTCCTTCTCCTTACGAAGCTGCTCCTCAAGTTCCTTGACTCGGAGGCTGAGTGCGTCCCTCTCCTTTTGAACGGAGTCCTTCTCTAGAGCCAAAGCCCCACATCGTTGAACCGCCTCATCGAGTTCTTTCTTATGAGTCGATTCCAGGCGAGTGACGGCCCCAGCAGTGTCCTTGGCGCTCTGATGGGCGACCTCAAGTTCGGACTTGTAAGTTGCGATTTCTATGTCCTGAACCTTAATGATGTCTTTGTCGTGGATAGCCTCAAGCTTCAGGCGATCGGCTTCATGTTGGCGCTCCACGGAGACCTTGGAAAGTTTTTCAGCCAAGTGAACAAACGCGTCGTGTTGAACACAGACGTCATTTGTATAGGCGATGGCGCTCTACTTGACTTGTCCAGGGATTGGATGAATCGCCGAGAGGAATTTCAAGCCGTCGAAGTAGATTTTTGGAAATTTATCTTTAAGCTCGACCAGTCTCTCCGGTACTGATGGGTCTGTTGTAGGGGCGGGAGGAGACGGCTTTGAAAGTTCGGCTCTCCTATGAGAATCTCGGGACTGTCGAGTGGAGGAGGAATCGGAGTGTTGGTCCCGGGTAGCATCAGATTGCGACCTCTTGTGACCGCGCTTGTCTTTACTTTGCTTCACATGAGAAGAGGTATCCTGGTGGTATTTTGACTGATAATAAGTCTTCCTCCAAGACGACGAGTCCCGAGAATAATAGTCTTTATCGCCATCACCATCCCTATCTCGACGTCTCCCGAAACCCGAGTCCCATAGAGTGATGAAGAACGGACGAAGCATGAAGGCGATCGAATCCATGTGAACGCCCCATACCACCTGCACATAATTCGAATAATAGCAAATTGGAAAAGAGTAGTGTGACAAAAAAATCTAAGCGAAAATTGAAGTGCAAGTGTTCGTGTGTGTCCTAGTGTTTCCCCTCGATGGACCAGTTGCTTTACTAACGGGAGTTTTCTCTCCCTGACTCTGGGCTAGAGCACCCGCATCGCCTCTGATGGGCGACTAAAGTTGAAATGCTTCCAGATCATCAAAGCCGTAATTGAGCAGACCATCCGGAATGGAGAGGTCCGATAGGCCCTTTAAAGAACTTTCTACATGCTGTGAAGAGGCCCCTTCCGTCGTTGGAATGAGCGTAACCTTCGAAGTTCCACCAACCTTTTCCTTCCTAATCTTGTACGCCAATCCCTTTTTCCTCTTTGAAGGAGAAGATGACGTTTCAATATCGTGCACTTCGACTATAGGATCTTGAGCGGGACCAAAATTCTCACCTTGTGCTTCGGGTGGTTCATTCTCTTTGATTTCCCCCTCTTCCTGTACATCAGGGGTGTGGCGTGATGACGACTCAGCTAATTTTTTCCCCTTACCGGATGTGGGCTTGGGTATGGAGACGCCCTCGGGAAGGCTTACCCGATGACCTTCTGCTAACAGTTTGAACCGCAATAGTGACTCATTAGAAATGAGAGTTCGGATGTCTCGTTCCTCGGCGGGAAGAGCTCTAATAGCTTCAACGGTCTCAGAATAACCACGGCCTTCAGGACGTGGATTGATACCTGAGAAGATGAAACAAGAGTTAGAAAAGGCATAGCCTCGACCAAAACATGAGTATCGTTCCAAGAAGAAGACTTACTTCCTTCAACCCATCTCCTCGCGAAACCAGGTGGCAATGCACATAGAACCATTCCTGTTTGTACAGGGAAAACTTGCTCCACGCCCCGGTTAAAAGTTGGCATTTGTGGTGCGGTGCGAGGAACACAAAGGAGGGGCTATCTCTCCGCTTCTTGATCATATAAATATATCTGATGTCGCCAAGAGATGGAGGCCTCGAGAAGACGGTCATGAAAAGTATGTAAGTGCCATAGATGAGGGCGTGACCGTTTGGGTGCAGCTGCGACGGGGCGATGTCGATGTATTGCAGCACGTCTTGAAGAAATAAATTGAACGGTGGCACACTGCCAACCCAGCACATGAATTTATTACACGCTGTGTATCCGACTGGGGGCAGGTGTCGCCGATCGTGCCCCGAAAGAACCAGCACGTCGTAAAAGGGTATCCCGTGAATGGAACATATTCGCCAGAGCGCTACTTCATTGATTTTTAAAGCCTGTGAATCAACAGGGTTGTCCAAGAGAATCGATGGCTCTAGGGCATCGGGGCTAAGTTATGTGTAGGGGAGGTGGATGGATTTGAGACATCTGCGACTTCCTGTCGAGAGGATGGCCCCGGTTTGTCAGAAATCGTGGTGGAGCTGGATTTTTATACATCTTCAATAAACAGTGAATTCGGCTAAGCACCTGTGTGAACTATACTTGAAAAATGATCAACGTCAGAATTAACAACACAAATATTCCCCCCATGTGGTGTGTGAACTAGTGCGATCAATCGTGTGTAAGCACTGAAAAATTGAAAGCCACAGAGTTAATAATATGAAATTAAGCTTCAAATCAGCGCATCCGAAGACCGTCATCGCTGACCGTCTCCAAAAGCCTGCCTTATGGTGTTTACAGTTTCGAATTCAGAGAACGTTAGAAGAAGTTATCTGATTATGTCAATTTAAGTTCAGGTTTATGTCTGTTGAAACTAGGAGGTTATCGGTCCAAGTCAGTTCAATACACTAGTATGCTGAAGTTTCTGTCCTTGTTTTGTTATGTAATTAGGCAAGGCAATTGATCGTTCGGCCTAAATTCGGTTCGGCCTTGATATGGTTCAGCATCCGTGACTATTCGTCTTATAAAATGTGGTTCGGCATTTATGTTTGTTCGGCTGAAATACGGGTCGACAGTCATGATCGTTCGGCCTAAAGGTTGTTCGGCTTAACTGTCGACCGGGCAAGCTATCGTTCGGCCGAGCTATCGTTCGGCCTAAATAACTCCCGGCCTTAGTCCTGCTCGGCCAAAGTAATGTTCGGCATCCCCACTAATTCATGCCTCCTCCCTAACCTTCCATTCCATTGTTCGGCAAATGGTGTGCCACCCCGAACCAGGGTTATGCCGAGCCTTAACACTCGGCACTCCACCCTTGGCTACAGTTCCATTTTTTCCTCTCCTCCTCCATCCACGCCGAACAACAAGAGAAGATCGCTCGGCGAGTCATTCCAGGTCATGCCATTCGGCATCCTAACCACCTCCTACTCCTCCTCCATTCTTCTTTTCTTCCAGTCTCGTTCGGCACGAAGAGACCGAGCCGAACCGCAACACATCACCCAACAACTCCTACGTGTGATCATCCCCGGTCATTTCTCCTTACCTCACATCATCCGGCCCTAAAGATATCCTAATCGAAATTTGATTCCTCCATCCATGTAACCCTTTCGGCTACGGTCCTAATTTACAAACTTAAGCCTCTTATTGAAACTGTTTAATCATGGAAAGGATTTAGATAGAGGAGGCAATACCTAGTTGATAGATCGATACTTAGGAAGGATTGATTAAGTCTTTAGTATCTGATTGAGAGGCGAAGCTTGCAAGTATAAGGTAGCGGAGGTAAAAAGTGAAAAGAGAAAAAAGGGGAAGGTGTTGGCCTTTATAGGGAAGAAGGAGAAGGCGAAACGACGATGACCGGTAGAACCAGTCAAAACTATCATTCGGCATTAGTTTGTTCGGCATACGTGGGTAACGTTCCGCTTTGGATGTATCGCTCGGCCTTCACACTATGTTCGGCACACAACTCCACAACTGGTATTCACAAGAAAAACATCCCCCAAGTATGATGGGCCAGGGTTCGAAACAAAGCACAAAGGACACGTAGTACAAAGCGCATCACGTTCGGCCACGTGATACGCTTTGGAGGGAAAGTGTTTCCTGGAGATTTGACCAGACAACTCGGTACTCGGCCCCTCTGGATTGTTCGACAAATCATCACGGTCGACATCCAGCAAGTACTCAGCATTTAGGAGCGCTCGGCATAAAGGGACACTCGGCAGAAAGGAGCGCTCGGTACTTAGTAGCGTTCGGCATTGGGAAGTGTTCGGCAGACAGGGTGCCCGGCATTCAAAACATTCGGCTCCACTTCACTTTGCATGCTTCCATATTGCTCGGCATCCTAGGTGTTCGGCGCCACTAT
The DNA here is from genome assembly GCA_030765085.1 of Allium cepa. Classification (NCBI taxonomy): domain Eukaryota; kingdom Viridiplantae; phylum Streptophyta; class Magnoliopsida; order Asparagales; family Amaryllidaceae; genus Allium; species Allium cepa. The sequence goes on from CM060937.1 coordinate 410,845,130, forward strand.
GTTCGGCATGGCAGGATTGTCCGGCATCAACTACCGTTCGGCCTAACTATTGCTCGGCTTAAGGATCGTTCGGCCGAGACATAGTTCGGCCTGGGTAACGTTCGGCCAAGTCGCTGGTTCGGCTTCCAGTATCGTTCGGTGCAAATGCTTCCCGTGGCACTCAGGGCGTTCGGCTTCGCTACGCTCGGCATGAGGAGATCGTTCGGCATAACAAGGGCGCTCGGCTTAAGATAGTTCGGCATCCAGAGATTGTTCGGCCTCCCGAGAAGGTTCGACAACCAAAGATTGTTCGGCACTCTTTCAACATCGTCCGGCTTCGATTGATTGCTCGGCCAACTCTTCCTACGTAACACCACATCGTTCGGCACGAAGACGATGGATCGGCATTTGGCCTTTCGGCATGTTCGGGTCGGCACACAGAGCTTACTCCATTTGGGCCATGATATCCAGCTGCCAGGACCACCTGGGAAGTCCAACCCACCTTCGTCTATAAATAGAGAGGCAGGGGCACAGTGAAAAGGATCCTTTTTTCGAGAACACTGAGGAGACTCTGCCATTTTTATACTCTCTTCTTTTTCATTCAAACTTGTATTCAAGTGATTGGTTTACGGATTGTATCTATACTCAAGTAATGGAGAAAGCAATAAAGATTAACTTCAAAGTGTACGTAGGTGGTTACGCCGAACCACTATAAATTTGGTGTTCTTGTCCTCTATATTTAAATTTATATATTGTTCTCTATTTTCATTTACTTTCTTCATTAATCTCTCTACACAATCTTTCTAAGGGTGTTAGGGACCAATTCTGGTGCTAACATACATGGTCTTCAACAATCATCATCTTCAACATGTCTTCACTTTCGAAAGTATACATTGGTTCGAAGTGGTTTTCGGATGGGAATCAACCAAATCCGACCCTGGTTCCTTCGAGATCCAATTATCGATAAAGAGTGAATATAAGTATATAGGATTTATTAAGTCTCTTTTCACTTTAAATCTTTTCGTATGATTTTGAAATCTCTTTCTTTTGACTTAAATAATTTCTAAGAAATTCATTCTTTTGCTTTGAAAAATATCTCAAATTACCTTACTTAATTCTTGATCAAATTCTTTAACTTTTAGGCGGGTCAAAAACAATGTTATTAATGACATTGTTTACGATAAATCCTAAATAAATCTTAGCAACATTTTTGAGTAAACAGGATCATAGAAATCATTCATTTTCAAGATTGCTTAACTTTTGGATAATACCAATCTTCTTTTATTTTGAAAAACTTAACAGAATATTTTTATTTAAGAGCATCCGGGCTTTCCTTTCGATTTGTTCCACCCCTCGCCTAAGAAAAGAAAACATAGGCCAGGTAAGTTCAGGGCACTGGTTTCTCCATTCCTAACCTTAGTTAAACACCTTATTTTATCTTCCTAGACCTCACAGGCGGGACAAACGTACTAGTCGTTTCCGCATACTCAGATTTTCAACTTTATTTTGGTATTGCTTATATATATTCCAAATCATCTTTCAAAAATGCTTAATTATCCTTTTTAAAACATTGACAATTTATTTTGGAAGACGTTGTTACATTTAAACTCATATTCCAAAAGTTATAGAATACGCAGTAGAAAAGTGCTACGGAAAGTGCTAAATAAGCTTATTTGAATTAAACAACTTTTAAACATTCGATAATTCATATTTGCCAATCCAAATCTTTTTTAAATCATTTAAATAGATTTATCAAATTTATTCAATATTTTTCCATAATTTAAAACGTTCATTTAAACAAATTTCCTGTTATGGTCACTTAACTGCACTAGCACGATTTTTCTGAAAAATTTATTTGGACTTAATTCAAAATCTACAAGACGAAACTTTGATTTTCTTTCTTCATTTAGAAGTTATGGAAATGATAGTTTGTAATTTTCTTATCTCGAAGAATTCCGAGCTATATTCCACTTTATACACTCATTTGAACTTTCCGACGCGAAATTGCGAGCTTCCGTTGTGCGACGCACCTAGTTTTAACTTATTTTTCACTATTTGAAATAACCTATTCAAATTGGATTTCAACATTTATAAAATCATTACAAATCATTTTAAATCAATATTTTCACTTTTTAAAGTATTTAAAACATATTTTCACTATTACTATATTATAATATTATTGTATTCCCATTATTTTTAATATTAAATTTTAAATTCCAGTTTTAACTCAATTTCAATTGTAATCTCAAATTAAACTCATTTAAAACTTAGATTTCAAATCCAATTTCAATTTAAACTTCAATTCAACCTCAAACTAAACTTTACATTTTCAAAATTGATTTCAATTTCACTATTCATCTCAATTTCAATTTCAAATTAACTATCCTTTTCAGATCTGTTTCACTTCAAATTTCAAATTCTCTTTTATTTTAACTTTAGTTTCACTTCTAAATGAAAAGAGACTTATTTTTTCACAATATCTCATATTACTAAAATATGGTCTTTTAAACAAAGGGATTACTTAATTAATAAAAATTTGATGTCCAAATTATCATCAAAACCATACAACAATCATATAACGCTAACATATTCAATACGCTAAATGCCATAACATTACTACGGATTATCCAACATATTCAAACAATCAATCAAACATCCATATCATCAAATGGTGATTATCTAACATAACAATTAAACATGATAATCAATATAATTCAAAAAGCGGTGAGAATTTCTCACCTTCATATCCACTCCGTCAAACTTTAACGTAAGATTTCCGTCTCTCGCTAACGTGCTATTTCCAACATCTCTCCTTTTACCGTTTCCTTTCCGCACGCTTTTGTTTCCTTCTTTTTTCTTTTTCTTTTCTTCTCTTTTTTTTCTTTTGTTTTTTATATATGAAGGAGAGGGTGCACGGCTTTGGTGTGGAGGAGGGTGTGTCCATGGGTTTAGGCGTGTAGGAGGGTGTAGGCTCGGGTTTGGGGTGTGTGGTGCTCGGCCTTGTGGTGTAGGGGATCGGCTTGGCTAATAGGGAGGAGGTACAGCCGAAGGTAGGTGTGGAGGAGGTGGCACGGCTTGGGTACATGAGGAGGAGGGGTGTGAGGTGATGGTAAGGGAGTATGGAGGTGATAGCTTGAAGGTAGAAGGGAAATTGAGAGGTAGGAAGCCATCAAAATGGAGGAAGAAGGATGAAGTAGTGGAAGAGGAAGAGAATGGAGTTTAGAAATTTTGTAGAATGAGAATGTAGTGAAGAAAGAAGGTTTTAGGCTTGTATTTATAAGTGGAGTTTGAGTGGCTAATGTCCTAAATACCCTTGCCTTACTTTTTGACTTTTGCTTAACATGATAAGAAGTGTATTAATGGTGAAATGATGGTAGGATGTAAGTTTGTACTTAATGAAATGATGTTTGCCTCTTTTTCTTAAACTTTAAAATGTTAAAATAACATTTGCTCATTTTCCATGTAAATTAGTAACATCTCATTAATGTGATTTGAATTTGTGAAATGATTACACTTTTTTCTTAAACTTTGTGTTAAAAAGGAAGAAGACTTTGGTTGATTTGATTTGCATTAAATGCATGGATTTATATGTCAATAATTCCTTAAGTTAGCTTTCTTTTCACTTTTTCATTTACTCCTTTTCTATGTATAAGTATAACATCTCATTAATGAGATGAGAAGTAAGGTAATGATGTTGTTTTTATGTCAAATCATGTCCTTTTAAATTTATTTATTTTTAACTTAACTTTTCAAAAGTAAACTCTTTTTTCTTTTAGTGCTAAATGTAAAGTGTTTAAATAGTTTTTAAAGTTGTATTCATGCATATGTGTATGTTAAAAAATGTATCAAGTTGCAACAACTTATCGACAACTTGTTTTGGTTGAAAACGGTGTTTTTTGTCGACAAATTTTACAGTCAAAATTTGACCTTTTTGTTAAGCTATATATTGATGTAAACCAAACTTTAAAATGAACTTTTTACTTCTTTAAATAAATTAAAACATATCTCTTTATATTTTAAAATCATATTTAATTAATATCAAAATCTTTATTTTTACAGTGTATGTAAAACTGATAAAATGCGACAAATTTTAGTTATTTTTGTAAAACGATTATTAACATACTTTTAAAAATATATATACTTTTATTATCTTTATTAGATGTTTTAAATAAGATTTACCTTTTTAAATAAATATTTAAATTTATTTATTTAAGCCTTTATTTATTATTAACAAAACTTAACTTTTGTCAATTTGTTCTAAAATCCAAATTTATACGTTTTAATTTATTAACTATAAGAATAGATAATTTATTTACTATATATAACATATTTATTTAAGATTTAAATTCCTTTTAAATTTAAAAATAAGTAAAATCTCTCATTTTCGAAGTAGCGGAATTACGAGTCGTTACATTCTCCCATACTTAAAATCATTTCATCCTCGAAATGAAAGTTAGATAAAAGAATCTATCTCATACTCATATCCTCAAATAATTTGACTTACTTCTACTGATGATAGAAAAGAAGTCGATATCATAACAACACTAAAAGCAAATGATGTCAAACATACATACAGAGATTCCCCACACTAACCTGAGTACATATCACATACTTACAATTATATACACATACATCAAGTCAAACTTCTATTGTACTCATCCTAATGCACACTGCACACTTAAGATAGAATATACAACAACCAAAAAAGACTATACATCCAATAACAACCATACTGATACTATATCAACATAAATGAATACATCCACATAACTCATCCTCTGTCCTGAGCATGTACTATATCTATGGTCTATATATATGCATACCAAAACATCAGTCCAACCACTATATCTTAGTGCCTACTATTTGAGATAACTATCCAACTACTAAGTAGACAGACCCAACACATCATACTATATGTGATATTTGATTCGATCTATTATTCGAATCCACAACTTTACTTCTGAACTAGTATCGATCTTCCGGTTTTCTAGTGTAGACTTTGATCAGACTTCTTGATCACAAACCCTTGCTTTCCTTACATAGCTCTCAACTATGATAGAAAACTTGAACATATAATCATAAACTCTCATCAATGCCCGCCGTCAAGAATCGAGTGATAAATCCTTTCTCGCATTGGTGTAAACACCTCAAAATTATGTTCTCAAATCTTAGATCAAAATTTATATACTGAAATAATCTACGTTTACCTTATGTACTTATTCACATTCATCTTTACCTAATACATTTCTTCAAAATTTCTATTAATCCAAGTTTATTTCACAACCATTTACTTTCTACTAAATACATTATTACTTAAGCATACAGATATGACTTAAACTTGTATAATATACCTTTACTTCTTAAGAGTATATATACACATCCCCAAACTTCAAATTGTTATTACTTCAACTAAGGTGTTTAACTAATATGGAACTCTACTATTATCTCAAATTAATAAGGTATAAAACTCAACCCTCGGTTTTCTTTATCTAAGGTTTTCATTTAGCTAATATTATTTATCCAATCCATATATTAATAAGACGACCTTACTAAGTTTACATCTTTTCCTTACTAATCTTAACTTATTTACATATCCATTTTCTAAATCAAATTTCTTAATCTTAAATCCATCAAATACCTTATAGTCAAATTGTGAAACTTAATTCACATGGTATTTGTTATTAATCTTTTTCGTCCATCAATCACCCTACTAACCATATTATTCAAAAATATCTCCTTCTAATCTTACTTCATCATGAATTACAAATGTTACCCTAAATGTATCACTAATTCAAATTTTTATATTATGATGATATTTATTATACCTCTTATTTCTAAATTTCACTTTGATTTTAACCTAGTCAAAGTGTCTAAATTTCAGATTATCTTATCTCCTTTATAAGTTATAGAACTTACCCTTTCATATTATATTTACCCAAAATTTCAATTTTGGCTTATCTTTTTCTATCTTATTGATAATAATTTTTTTTCTAAGTATGCATTTTCTTTTTACTTTCTCTAGTTACAACTTCTAGCTTCAATATTATCATCAAATATCTTATAATCAAATTGTGAATTTTACTTCACAAGATATTTTTACTTAGCTTTTAAATCCATCCATTATCACTTAATCATTATTATTTCTTAATACTACATATTTAAGGGTATATGATTAAAGTTCTAAATTCTAGGTTTCAACTAATTGATTCAATATGGAATATCATATAGTCAAATTATGCAATTCTAATCACAAGATATTCATATTTTAGTTTTTTCTAAGCAAAATTACAATAAATCCTTAATTTCTAACCTAAAAGATAATAATATCCCCTTTATAATTTATAATATAAACCTAAGGTAAATTTAATTCATTTACCAATTTCTTTAAAACAAAATCATTTTTATAAAATTAACAAATACGCGCTCATATATATATAATACTCTCATAACTCATTCTTGGGTGTTACTAACCCTATCTCTAACGAGTTACTCATCCTAGGATATTACTAATCCTATCTCTGATGAGACTTTACCCATAACAAAGCCAAGGTTCTCGCTTAACCTTCAGCTCTGATAACAAATGTAAAGACCCGTTTTCCCGTACTCTTTGAATCGACAATAAACCACACAAGTCTAACCAAATTGCATGAAAAGACGGATATTTAAGGGTAAAAAAAGAAAAGTAGACAGAACAGAATCTCACTTGAATGGAATAACATATAATATTGAACAAATATTTTTATAGTGGAAAACTTTTAAATACATATATCAGAGTCTAACCTAAATTCAGCTTGGACAGTTATAAACATATGTCCTTACAATTGCTGGCAAACATCAAACAAAATACACTAAGTACAGAAGATAATAGAATATGTCCATACGTCGATGAATATCTTCAGCTCTCCTCTAGAAACTCCAACCGTCTTTGACTATCCTGAAACTACTCGGATCTGACCCGAGTATTGAAAATACCCGGATCAGGCTTGATAAACCAGCGTGAGAAAAACTCAATAATAGATGACAGTATCATATATCAGCCTTTTTATAAATCCTTTAAAAATAAAGAGTATCTCATAAGACCACGCCCATACATAAACACGGATGGGTTTTACCTTATGATAACTAAAATACTTTTATATCAAAACCTTTGATATTATTTATAATGACATCTCTTTGAAAACATTTTCAAATAAACTTATTAATCTTAGCCGAAATTGTTAACATTATTAAATTCCAACATACTAGGCTCTACAAACAAAACGTAGGTTCTTATTGGAGAATGGATTTCCATACAAATGATCAGGCACAGGATCTACCTTCCGAAGGGGTACACCTCTAGATGGATGTCGTGAGGACCATCACAAAGGATCCTCTACCAACACAAGACCGGCCTACCTCTGTAACTAAATAGTACCGAATATGTCATCCCCCGGTCGTTACCGACCTTTATTCGAGCGCCCTCATAGCATACACCACATTAATTTACACCCCGACGCCATAGCAGGAAGAAATATATCTAGAAGGAAATGATCATACCCTAATTGGGAATGAACCACTTAGCCTTGATGCATCTAATCATATTTCTGTCATTTTCGGTTTGATGAGGCTTAAGGCAAACGATTACCTTTTCACAAAGCACATATCACATCTTTGAATGCCACATTGCCAATTCTGTTGACTACTAATTGCCTTCCACAAAAATACAACCCTTGAGCTCCTATGTCACAAGGAGGGTATTAAGCTAAGAGAACTTGCCTTCTCCGCCAACACTGATGTACGTTTGTAAAAACCAATGTACGTAATCTTTAGAAATGCAGTGTCAGACAAACATCCATTCAAGTTATCCAAGAACAGGACAAACCGAAGGCACTCTCCTACTACCACTAGTAGCGAGTAGCCCTTGCAATCTGAAAAATCACCACAACGAGGAGACCACTGCTATTTATAACTCGGGAGCTACCCAGAGCAAGTCAACAAGCAGTCCTCACGTTATAAAGATCCACAGTCTTCAACATGTCTTCACGTTCGAACGTATACATTGGTTCGAAGTGGTTTTCGGATGGGAATCAACCAAATCCGACCACCGCTCCTTCGAAATCCAGTTATTGATAAATATTGAATATGAGTATACAGGTTTTATTAAGTCTCTTTTCACTTTAATTTTTTTCGGATGATTTTGAAATCTCTTTCTTTTGACTTAGATAATTTCTAGGAAATTCATTCTTTTGCTTTGCAAAATATCTCAAATTTCCTTAATTCTTGATCAAATTATTTAACTTTTAGGCGGGTCAAAAACAATGTTATTTAAGACATTATAAACCCAAAATCAATCTTAGAAACATTTTTGAGTAAACAGGATCATAGAAATCATTCATTTTCGAGATTGCTTAACTTTTGGATAATACCAATCTTCTTTTATTTTGGAAAACTTAACAGAATCATTTTTATTTAAGAACATCCGGGCTTTCCTTTCGATGTGTTTCAACCCTCGCCTAAGAAAAGAAAACATAGGCCATGTAAGTTCAGGGCGCTGGTTGCTCCATCCCTGACCTTAGTTAAACACCTTATTTTATCTTCCCAAATCTCACAGGCGTACTAGTCGTTTCCGCATACTTAGATTTTCAACTTTATTTTGGTATTTCTTATAAATATTCCAAATCATCTTTCAAAAATGCTTAATTATCCTTTTTAAAACATTCACAATTTATTTTGGAAAACGACGTTACATTTGAACTCATATTCCAAAAGTTATAGAATTCGCAGCAGAAAATGCTACGAAAAGTGCTAAATAAACTTATTTGAATTAAACAACTTTTAAACATTCGATAATTCATATTTTTCTATCCAAATCTCTTTTAAATCATTTAAATAGATTTATCAAATTTATTCCATATTTTTCCATAATTTAAAACGTTCATTTAAACAAATTTCCTGTTATAGTCACTTAACTGCACTAGCACGATTTTTCTGAAAAATTGATTTGGACTTAATTCAAAATCTACAAGACGAAACTTTGATTTTATTTCTTCGTTTAGAAGATATGGATATAATAGTCCAGAATTTTCTTATCTCGAAGAATTCCGAGCTATATTCCACTCTATACACTCATTTGAACTTTTCGGCGCGAAATCGCGAACTATCGTTGCGCGACGCACCTAGTTTTAACTTATTTGTCACTATGAAATAATCTATTCAAATTATATTTCAACACTTATAAAATCATTACAAATCATTTTAAATCAATATTTTCACTTTTTAAAGTATTTAAAATATATTTTCACTGTTACCATATTATAATATTATATATTCCCATTATTTTAATATTAAAATTTAAATTCCAATTTTAACTCAATTTCAATTCTAATCTCAAATTAAACTCATTAAAACTTTGATTTCAAATCCAATTTCAATTTAAATTTCGATTCAACCTCAAACTAAACTTCACTTTTTCGAAATTGATTTCAATTTCAATTTTACTATTCATCTCAATTTCAGTTTCAAATTAACTATCCTTTTCAAATCCGTTTCACTTCAAATTTCAAATTCTCTTTCATTTTAACTTTAATTTCACTTATAAATGAAAAGAGACTTATTTTTCCACAATATCTCATATTACTAAAATATGGTCTTTTTAAGCAAAGGGATTGCTTAATAAATAGAAATTTGATGTCCAAATTATCATCACAACCATACAACCATCATATAACGCTAACATATTCAATACGCTAAATGTCATAACATTACTACGGATTATCCAACAGATTCAAACAATCAGTCAAACATCCATAACATCAAATGGTGGTTATCTAATATGACAATTAAACATGATAATCAATATAATTCAAAAAGCGGTGAGAATTTCTCACCTTCATATCCACTCCGTCAAACTTTAACGTAAGATTTTCGTCTCTCGCTAACGTGCTATTTCCAACGTCTCGCCTTTTGCCGTTTTCTTTCTGAACGCTTTTGTTTTCCTTCTTTTTTCTTTTTCTTTTCTTCTCTTTTTTTTCTTTTGTTTTTATATATGGAGGAGAGGTTGCACGGCCTTGGTGTGGAGTAGGGTGTGGCCTTGGGTTTAGGCGTGTAGGAGGGTGTAGGCTCGGGTTTGGGGTGTGTGGTGCTCGGCCTTGGGGTGTAGGGGCTCGGCTTGGTTAGTAGGAAGGAGCTACGACCGAAGGTAGGTGGGGAGAAGGTGGCACGGCTAGGGTACATGAGGATGAGGGGGTGTGAGGTGATGGTAAGGGAGTATGGAGATGATAGCTTGAAGGCAGAAGGGAAATGGAGAGGTAGGAAGCCATGGAAATGGAGGAAGAAGGAGGAAGTAGTGGAAGAGGAAGAGAATGGAGTTTAGAAATTTTGTAGAATGAGAACGTAGTGAAGAAAGAAGGGTTTAGGCTTGTATTTATAAGTGGAGTTTGAGTGGCTAATGTCCTAAATACCCTTGTCTTACTTTTTGACATTTGCTTAACATGATAAGAAGTGTATTAATGGTGAAATGACGGTAGGATGTAAGTTTGTACTTAATGGAATGATGTTTGCCTCTTTTTATTAAAACTTTAAAATGTTAAAATAACATTTGCTTCTTTTCCATGTAAATTAGTAACATCTCATTAATGTGATTTGAATTTGTGAAATGATTACTCTTTTTTTCTTAAACTTTGTGTTAAAAAGGAAGAAGACTTTGGTTGATTTGCATTAAATGCATGGATGTATGTGTCATTAATTCCTTACGTTACCTTTCTTTTCACTTTTCCATTTACTCCTTTTCTACATATAAGTATAATATCTCATTAATGAGATGAGAAGTAAGGTAATGATGTTATTTTTATGTCAAATCATGTCCTTTTAAATTTATTTATTTTAACTTAACTTTTCAAATGTAAACTCTTTTTTTCTTTTAGTGCTAAATGTAAAATGTTGAAATAGTTTGTAAAGTTGTATTCATGCATATGTGTATGTTAGAAAATGTATCAAGTTGCAACAACTTGTCGACAACTTGTTTTGGTCGAAAACGGTGTTTTTTGTCGACAAATTTTACAGTCAAAATTTGACCTTTTCGTTAAGCTATATATTGATGTAAACCAAACTTTAAAATGAACTCTTTACTTTTTTAAATAAATTAAAATATGTCTCTTTATATTTTAAAATTATATTTAATTAATATCAAAATCCCTATTTTTACGTTGTATGTAAAACTGACAAAATGCGACAAATTTTGGTTATTTTTGTAAAACGATTATTAACATACTATTAAATTTATAAATTTATTTTTATTATCTTTATTAGATGTTTTAAATAAGATTTACCTTTTCGAATAAATATTTAAATTCATTTATTTATGACTTTATTTATTATTAACAAAACTTAACTTTTGTCGATTTATTCTAAAATCCAAATTTATACGTTTTAATTTATTAACTATGAGAATGGATAATTTATTTACTATATATAACATATTTATTTAAGATTTAAATTCCTTTTAAATTTAAAAATAAGTAAAATCTCTCATTTTCGAAGTAGGGAAATTACGGGTTGTTACAGAACATGTATCACTATATATGAAATTAAATTCAATATTTTTGAGGAGTCCAGTTGGATCCCTCCAACATGTTTCCCTGCATCTACAGACGTTAGCACAACATAAAATACCAATTCCACTTCGAGGTGGAATAATGTGGTGTATAGGGTCACCGCTATTATGCAGGGCGCGTAGGGTCATATCAGCTATATATATGCGGGAATATCAGTCACTCCAATATTTATATATACTACTATATATAATATCACGTCCAACTGATCAAACGCATCAATTTAACCAAGCAACTATTTATTAATTTTAACTATTTAAAATTGATCACTAGCAATCTAAAATTGAGTGAGATTAACTCATCTTGAGTTTAATTCGCCAAACGCTCCAATTTTAAATTAAATCAAACACATTCGATTTAAACTAAAATTTTCGCTGGCTCTGATCGACTCCAAAACTACTCCAGTGCGTATGTTCGTCACTGCGGTTCCAATGTCGCCAGTTTCGTCCGATTCTGACAATGTTTGCGAAGGTTATGAATTTTTAATGGTTGAATATATATTATATAAATTAAATTCTTTTTCTTGTATAAATACCCAGATCAATCTATGCCTTACATTGGAATCGAGAAAATCCAGGCCACAACTCCTTTCTTCTCAAACGCATTGTTACAGCATAGATCGAACCCGCCCACGACATCGCTTTGACCAACGATCGCTCCTCCCTCGACCATCTTGAACACGATCAGGACCCACCACTAGGAAGCCCATCACCTTCTCCACCAACGCCCAGAACTACGTCGAGATCGATCGCCTCTACACCTAGAAAAACGTGCATGAACTCGTCCACTTCGTGGCATAATTGCCGATAATCTACGTAATTATATTCGATCATACCCGTTGAATTTGTAGAGCTTGAGATGATCTACGATATTGCAGTTGAGGGTTTTTGATAATAGTTTATGGATTTGGAGTAAAATAGAAATGAAATTAGAAGCTTTTTGGCCATTGAAATGAACTGTGGCGGCTAAGAGAATAAATTAGGGTTTTCTACTGTAGCGCGTGAATATATACGCGTATAAACATTATTTTAATATTATTTTTAGTTTTAACGTGCTTTTTCAAACGAACTCCAAATGAAACGTTCCGCCTGGCATTTATAATGTTTTACCCCTATTTTGAGCACAATGGAACATGTTTCGAAGCCTAATTTGATCGTATGTGGACGATAGTCTTTTGAATCGAATTAAAATATTAAATTTTCGATATTTACTTCAACGCGTTTCTCTTCCGTATGACCAAAAGGTAACTCCAAACGCTACAAAATTTGAAATCCAATAATAATATACTATTACGGATCCAATGGAGTTGGTTTCGTCGAATTCCGAGACAGTGCCTCGGAAGGCTATTTTAACCCATCGATTAAATCGAGCAATTTTCAAAATCGTCGAAATCGTTTAAAATTTCGGTTTACAAAACTTACTAACCCATTTATGATTCGAATAGAATTTATATTCACATAAGAAATCCTTTCGATTTATATTAAATCAAAATTTGATTATTTACATTGTTCTTGTATATTAATTTCACTATTAAATTAATATAAAATTTTCAAACTTTAAATTTATCGACTTTAAATTCCATTCAAAAGCCCACTATCATCACCCTAATCCAAAAAGAGTTTAAAATCAACTTAGAAATCATTTTTATTCATATCTAACCCATATTCCCATTTTTACCCAATTTCCGCAATTAAATTTATATTTACCAAGTCCAATTAATCAATATATCTGAAATGTTAAACTATTCTAATGATTCTTTCAAAATATCCATATCAAAACCAATTAAAAATTCAAATTCAATATTTAAAATAAATAAATTGCTCAAAAATAAACAACCAAAATTCCGGGTCGTTACATTCCTCACCCCTTATAAAATTTTCGTCCTCGAAATTTGCTAAGGTTGGAAAAATGCTCCCAAACCCCTTAACTTATCCAAAACCCACTCAATTAAAATTCTACATTCACTCCTCTAAACCCTTTAGTTTAATCCAAAACAATTTTTTTCCATTTCTAGCTCAAAAACCTTGATTTCTAATACAATTCAAAAATCAGCCTTTCTGTTAACAAAAAAAATTTCTAACACCCTGAATTTTCGAAAAATTTTGACAACGTCTCTTTTGTAAGGAGAGCCTTTTACAATATCACAATTGAGACAAATATATATACATCGACCCACACGGTCGAAAAATATTATATATACCAATATATAATCATTTCTTTATTTTATTGTGTAGGCGTACCTCATATTAGCATTTTTAAGCGAGCGGCTTATTTTATATGCCTTTACACAACCCAAAATCTATCCAATAGCTTCTTGTACCTGTACTAACTCAAAATAGGCCATAAGCTTTTATAAACATGAAATTTTATAACATCTCATTTATTTAACTAGCCAAAGACATAAGCTTCATAACCCCAAACATCCCAATCATGTATTACAAGCAATTATAAGGTTCCAACACTAATTTTATTTTTTTCAATGGGTCCATATATCATTTCATTCAATTCGAAATGATTTACAACCAAATTCATTGCATATTTACAACAAACAAATTCATATTCACTTCACATTGATTTCTATGTGCTTTATTTACATAAATTCACCTTATTCACTTTCAAATTGATTCCCAATCAATTTATTTGCATCCCACTCATTTTGACTTCATTATATGCAAATCCATTTTATCATTTTCAATTTGTTCCCCCTTTTAAATTGACCTTAACCCAATTTATCAAATTTCCATTTGATGCCCATTCAAGTTGTCCACCAAATCTTATTTGCTTTATTTTACATTAACCACATTCCAATCCATGTTAATTTTATTTATGAATCCATTTCATAAGTAACCACTTAAGTTAAAATTGCATGGCAACCAAATTCTAATTCCTTTTAAATTGATTCTCATTCAATTTATTCGCTATCATTTACTTAATATATTGATTTCATACTACATTATTGGGAAGTCATTCCATATTAATCGATTCTCGAACAATTTAGTTTAGGTTCATACACTTGCATTCCTACTTACTTTACTTCCAACTTATATTACATCCTTAACATCCACTTCTTCTAATTTACACAGTGTAATTCACTTCATTTTATATTGAACGGCATTTCATTTCATGCTAATTTATTATAAACTGTTTTATTAAATTAGTTCTGAGGTTTATTATAAACACCCCATATCGTTGCTTACGTTCACATGCAGTTTATAACTTAAATTCATATCCCATCTTACTCCAAAGTCATATTTCAATTCATAACCAATTTATTTATTCCTAAATTGAATTCATTTCTTATTATCAATTCCTTAACCTTTTTAATTTGGTTAGACTTTTTCACTTTCCCGGTTTAACAAGTTATACAACTTATTTACAATCCCTGAATTTTCATTTAAGTTTACTCACATTCAATATTTACAACATATAATTATATAAACACTTCACACTTCATATTATATTCGATTTCATATTTAATTTTCTCAATTTTAATTCACTCTCCATTAAAAATTCAAATTTTGAATTTCCAATCTTTTTCCATAATACCAAACCATTTTCATTTAGGTTTTACCATTTCATTTCCAATCCATAAGTTCAAAAACTTATTTACTTAAAATCTTATATTGCTCACCTGAGTCTATTCACATTTCATGATCATAACTCTGGATTTATGCATCACTTACTAGCTTAAATTTATCCATTTCACTCAATAATTATAACTTAAGGTTATACAATCACCTTACATTTCACTTTACAATCCATTCAATTACAATCCAAATTTCTATTTTATTTAACTTATCTTAAGTTAAATTCCAACTTATCTTACTCACCTTAATTTCTCTAGTTAAATTTTAATTCCAGGATTTAAAATTTATGTTTCCCTTTCTTATCTACATCAACATCGATTTATAAGTTCAATAAATGATTTTTTCCTGCCTTTACAAAACATTTAAATGGAAATTCCAGAATTCAATTACCTGGTTTTATTTCAAAACATTTTGAAATCATAATATACATATATCACTTCAGTACAAATCATACCCTTGAAATCTCAAAACCAATTGGTTTTATCCAAAATAATTCCCCTTTGGAATTTCTAAATTAAACTTGTTTATCAAACAAGTTCAGAACAAATAATCATGCTCAATCACCACGGGTAGTCATCCTTCACTTAGAAACTCGAAAATGAATATTGTTGACGTGGCCATCATCACTAGGATTATTTTCCAACGACCAAAGTGAGTTCGGTGCTTCTTTACTTCTAAAAATTCATCTTAAAACAACTTCCTTTCTGAAATATCCTCAAAAATAATATCATTATTTCTCACAAACCATTTTGGAAAACATTTCCAAAATTCTCAAGATTTTAAAATCCCAAACACTTGATTCAAGTCATTTTAACCCATTTCCCAAAATTTCCAGGATTTAAATTCTAGTTTAAATCATATTTTAGTTATGCTCCTTTTTGTATAAATCATTCTTATAAATTTATGTTTGGTCATATATATAAAACCATTCCAAATTTTATAATCTTTTTTGATTATAATATTTAACAACCAAACATCCAAATATATATTTGATAATTTTCAGAAAATTATTTCTTTTATATCAATAAATAATTTTGGGTAAAATTATTTCACTTACCCGCTTTAAAACAATACAATGTCGGTTTACCTTGTTCAAGGGTGTAGAAACCCCTATCGATATGGTTGTACTTCCTATACCGACCAGAATTCATAAACACCCAATCGATAAGTCAACACAATATAAAACATTTTATATTCACTAACAATTACATGCTCATAGCTATTAATACAATCAAACTCATTCTAGAGTACCACGGACTCTATCTCTAATGAGTAGTTCCACCAAAGGCTAAGTATATCGCCAACTTAAGATCTGATACCACAATGTCACGAACCGCCCTTTCGACCCTAAAAAATTAACATAAATATGCTTATTGTATAACATGCCAAACAATAGAGTGTCGAAAAGACAGATTGTTGAGGGGAAAGAAAGTAGGTAGAAGAAGAAGAAAACCAAACAAAATAGAATCTCACAGCGGATAGAACATTATATAATATCAATAGCTCTTTACACAAATCAAAAACTGTAATATACATATCTCACATCAGAGTACACAAATCAACAATTACCAGCCTGGATAGTTATAACATCCTGTCCTCACAACTGTTGGTAATTTCAAATAACACTGCAGCAGAAATAAACAAGTACGAGAATACGTCTCGGTCTCCAACTCGTCCCTTGAGCTCCATAGTATCTAACCCTGAACCTGTTATACTCGGTCTAACCCGAGCATTATAATAAAATAACGCTCTAGTCGGTCTAGAAAACCAGCGTGAGAAAACACACTTAATTTGAATTATTAAAGTTTCAAAATGCTTTGATAATCAAAGGTATCTCGTAAGACCGTGCCACAAATAAACACAATGGGTTTTTACCTTACGATAATCAAAACATTTCATATCAAAATCATCTGATATCATAATAGTGTCTAAGTACAAATACTTCTTCAAATAGCTGAAATGCTTGCATCTCACATTCCAGCATAGTTGGGTACAATCAAAACCGTATGGCGCTTATTGAAGAATGGATTCCAACTGAATGACTAGGCACTGGGGTACAATCTGACACGGTACACGTCTAGAACAACATACCAAGATTGAGCCTATCGATCCCTGCCAACACAAGACGGGACTATCTCTGATCCGGATAGACCGAATATGCTATCACCCCGGGAGTTCCCACTCTTTTTGAGCTCCTTTCACACATAGTGATAATATCCGAGGTCATCCTGAAAGGTGACAGACATACCCTACTTAGGTGCTACCCACTTAGCCTTGTTGCATCCCCCTTGCTTTTCAGTCATTCTCAGTTGATGATGCTAGAGGCTACAATTACCGTTATAGAAATATTCACTTAGAATTCTCATTGTCCTCCAATAACAATGTACTAATAGCATTCATCCATACAAGTCCATTCCCGGTCCGAACGGAACCGAAGGCACTGTTCGTACTACATCCATTTTAGAATCACCCATAGGATTAGTAGTGATTAGCCCTTGCACTTCACTCCTCCATCTTCGACTCCATGCTCTTGTCTTCATTATGAAAACATACTCGTTGGATCGAAGTGGTTTTCAGATCACAAATCTGATCCCGATCTCTTCGAAACAACATTCGATATTCCCGGTAAACTCAACCCTAGTTCTCTAGGAAATAAACAGACGAAAATAATATCAGAGAGCGCCTTCTAACCGTTAGAGGATGGATTTCCTTATAAACGCCTTGGAAGAATGAAACGAGTTTATACGTACATTATAGCACCTTGAACGATAAGTGTACCATATAATCTCCGTACTTTTTTCAGATATTTCCAAAGTTATATTTGGGTCCAGATTTTGATAGTCGGTCATTTAACTATCAAATAAACAATCAATTCAACCAAATACTTCTTTTTCATGAAAAAACATAAAGTCTTATTTTAAGTTATATTTTAAATAAATTAAATCTCTTTATCCAAAACTTGTAGTTATCTTATCGTATTCAGTATATTCACAAAGTATTCTTTTTTTTTAAATTAGAAACCCTTCAAAAAAAATGAATGTGGAAAGTACCACTGTGGTGTCAAACCATGGATCACAGCTCAATGGTTACGTCTCTATCCCAAAAAAATTTAAGACTTAGCTGCAGGCACTCACTGCCTTCGATTTACGCCATGCGAGTATACCGTTACTTCCCAAAAACATTATTTAATAACTGTCTCAAAATAGTGCTGGTAAGTTATAAAATAAATTTCAACTTTAATCAAGGCAAAAATATTCTTAAATAAAAGCTATTATACAAAGTTATATTAATATTTAATAATTTATGCTTTAAAACAAAAATGTTGACCAATTCTTAATTAATAATAATAAACCCTTTAAAATCATTATAAAGTAACTTTTTAATAACTAAATATGCTTTAAACCATTTAAAATAATTAAAAAACTAATTTTTTGGAATATTTTAACACTTTTTAAAACTTCCGTATTAATAATCTAAAATCCCTCTTTTAAAACAACCTAAATTCTCAATTCAAATTCCACTTCGTAAATCAGGAAATCTTACTTAAGCCCAGTATCACCAATTTATACTTATTTCCTAATTCCACTTCTATCCTTTCAAAAGTATTAAAAAATCTCAATTTAAAAATCCATTGTATTTAAACCAGTACCGCTTAAACATTTATTGCCAAAAAACCATTTTCGTATATATTTTTTTCTAAAATCTGATTCACGATATTCGGATTTTAGTTAAGCACACATTTCAAAACCATTTATTTTATCCAATTAATTAACCCAAAATTCTTATAAACATTTTACTTCAAAACCCCTTTCTAAATTCTTTTCCCATTTAAAACATATATTACTGGTATTTTAAAAATACCAAAATCTGTCAAAACCTGCCACCGCATCCAATTAATCCAAATCACACAATAACCTATCACAATTATTCCAACAGAACATATACCACTATATACGAAATTAAATTCAATATTTTTTAGGAATCCAATTGGATCCCTCCAACATGTTTTCCTGCATCCACAGATGTTAGCATAACATAAAAGTGCCAATTATACTTCGAGGTGTAATATCGCGGTATATAGGGTCATCCGCTATTATGTGGGGAGCGTAGGGTCTCATTTGCTATATATATGCGGGAATATCGATCACTTCAATGTTTATATATGCTGCTATATATAATATCACATCCAACTGATAAAATGCATCAATTCAACCAAGCAACCATTTATTAATTTTAACTATTCAAAATTAATCACTAGCAGTCCAAAATTGAGTGAGATTAACTCACCTCGAGTTTAATTCGCCAAATGCTCCAATTTTAAATTGAATCAAACATGTTCGATTTAACCTGAAATTTTTTTCTAGCTCAAATCGACTCCAAAACTACTCCAGTGCGTAGTGCTCGTCGCTGCGATTCCAACGCCGCCAGTTTCGTCCGATTCTGACAAAGTATGCGAAGGTTATGAATCTTTAAAGGTTGAATATATATTATATAAATTAATTTCTTTTCTTTTTAAATAAATACCTAGATCAATCTATGTCGTACATTCAAATTGAGCAAATCCAGGCCGCAACTCCTTTCTTCTCAAACATGCCATTACAGCATAGATCAAACCCACCTATGACGTCACTTTAACCAACTACCGCTCCTCCCTCGACCATCTTGAACACGATCAGGACCCATCACTCAGAAGCCCATCGCTGTCTCCACTAACGCCCAGAACTTCGTCGAGCTCGGTCGCCTCTACCCCGAGAAAAACAAACACGAACTCGTCCTCTTCGTGGCACGATTGCCGAAAATCTACGCAATGATATTCGATCATACCCGTTGAATTTGTAGAGCTTGAGATGCTCTACGATATTGCAGTTGGGGGTTTTTCATAATACTTTACGGATTTGGAGAAAAATAGAGATGAAATTTGAAGATTTTCGGCCATTGAAATGAACTGTGGTGGCTAAGAAAATAGATTAGGGTTTTCTACTATAGCGCGTGTATATATACGCGTATAAATATTATTTTAATATTATTTTCAATTTTAACGTGCTTTTTCAAACGAACTCCAAATGAAACGTACCGCCTGGCATTTATAATGTTTTACCCCTATTTTGAGCACAATGGAACATGGTTCGGATCCTAATTCGATCGTATGTGGAATATAGCTTTTTGAATCAAATTAAAATATTAAATTTTCTATATTTATTTCAACGCGTTTCTCTTCCGTACGACCAAATGATAACTCCAAACGCTACAAAATTTGAAATCTGATAATAATAAACTATTGCAGATCCAATGGAATTTGTTTCATCGAATTCTGAGACTGTGCCCCCGAAGGCTACTTTAACTCGTCAATTAAATCGAGCGATTTTCAAAATCGTCGAAATCGTTTAAAATTTCGATTCAAAACTTACTAACCCATTTATGATTCAAATAGAATTTATATTCAGATAAGAAATCATTCCAATTTATATTAAATAAAAATTTGATTATTTACATTGTTCCCGTGTATTAATTTCACTATTAAATTAATATGAAATTTTCAAATTTTAAATTTATCGATTTTAAATTCCATTCAAAGCCCACTATTATCACACTAATCCAAACAAAGCTTAAAATCAACTTAGAAATCATTTCTATTCATATCTAACCTAGATTTCCATTTTTACCCATTTTCCACTGTTAAATTTATATTTACCAAGTCCAATTAATTGCTATATCTAAAATGCTAAAATATTTTACTGATTCTTTCAAAATATCCATATCCAAAACCAAATAAAAATTCAAATTTAGCATTTAAAATAAATTAATTGCTTAAAAATTAAACGACCAAAATTCCGGGTCCTTACATTAGACTTCATAGGCCCACAATGATCCAAAATAGGGAAGAAAAAAATACTAAAATGCACCTATTTCACCCTTTGATGACTAACTTAGTTCCAACAGTGGTGTCATTGCCAGATGGGTGATTTATGAAGTCTACTTAGCAACTTTAGGGCCAACTAATAAAGCCTACTTATCTGTTGGGTGTTCAGAGTAGTGGTGTCTAGGCATAAAGTTGAATAATCAAGTATTCTCTCCTCCCTGGCTAAAGCCTAGACCAATGGGTGGAATAACTCCAATTGGCACAATTGTGAAGGTTCAAATAGATTAAGGCCTAGCTAATTTTAAAAATTCAGTTTGCAAATTTAGAAAATATATTATATGACTAGGCCACTATTGGGAGAGGAGGTGATGACTTGGCTGGTATGCTCAGATCAGAGATTTACTCGGAGGCTACGGTGCAAGATTCACAAAGTCAGATTTCGATGGCGGACACTTCAATGGGCTCAAAACGTTCTTCAATGAAAATATCTGTAATAACCCACCGTGATATTCATATTATAAAGAACGTTATAATAATGTCATCTAATAATATGGAGAATATGGCTTGTTAAGGGCGACCAAATGTGAATATGACTTTAAACTAACACTGACACATCATCCTTACTATTTTACATAATCTCTGGAATAAAATTTGACATGTACAGTCTCAGTTCAAAGTAATAATCACATCGGTTTCTCAGAATCAGAACAGTATATCATATAAATAACAGCCATAGATCACAATGGAATAATAAACTTTTTTACATATACAAAATTAGGAGTATATTATTTAACATTAGACTCAAATAATATACATTCGGTGCAAATCTCTAACTCAATATATATACATCTCGTAATACATACACAAATCCAAAGTGAGATAAACTAAAGAGTCAAATGGTCTACCTCTCTTCTAGCCCAACCATCCAAAAGTCTACTTATCCTGTAATCTGAAAGTCTCGGCCTAAACCGAGCATTAAAACAACACCCGGGTCAAACTATCTCTAAATATAAAAAAGGGTGAGAACAAGATATAACAAGGCACGTAATTAATTTAACTCAAAATTTACTTCAAGGCACATATATATATAAATGGTCACAAACACACATTAGTCACTAATACAAATTCATAGAGTAAATCACAACATTCCTAACACACAGAAACCAATTCCATGCCATGGAAGACAAACAATTATGGTATTACTCGTACGGATTTGATACCAAAGATTGGGAACATACAATCTCGACACGATCACAACGATTAAGGAACATAGAGTCCCGACACGGTCACAATGATTGAGGAAAACCAACCAAATATCAACCGATCAAGGCGATCGTGCAACCGTGACACGTAAACTCTATATTATTCATTATTATTTCATATCTCGACCAATCACAAGGATCGTGGAAAAATCCTAGAGTATACTCTTAAGGATTTATCGGTCCTCGACGGAACCCTAAAAGGAGATGCTCTAATGTGCCTGATACTATCACTTCTAGTAATCACTAGAACTTAACCAAAACGTCCTATACCGCCTGGTGAAATTTAAGTATTAACTAGAAGCTGGTAAATTTCACTCGTTATGGATAAAACCTGAACTATATTCTCCTAAGGATTTAGCAGCCTCATGCCACACACCAAAAGAGAATACAACTCTAAAGTGTTAAATACTTTCCTATAAGCAATCATAAGAACTTAACCTAAGTATCCCATAAAATCCGGTGAAATTCAAGAATTTGCTAATGGGTTAGTAAATTACACTCAAACATTCTATTCAATGAGTTATACCATATTATAGAACTAAGGCTCTCAAATATTTTTCTCTTTTAAGTTTAAAGCTGAGAAAGCAACCATTATAATTCTCCATAAAATCCTTTATTAATTAACATATAAAAATATTTGGTATTTAAATAAATCTTCCATGAATATAAGTTGTTCCAAAGTTTCACTTGTATACACAAAGTAGTCATTTAATTTATAAAACTATATATATTTAAGTAGTCATTTAATTTAATTAGTTATTTAATTCAAGCCATATGTATTTAAGTAGTCATTTAATTTATAAAACTATATTATTGCTCTTCCAAACTTATATATATATAACTATTTTATTTTAAAAATAAATTAAGTTAATGTTTCCCAAAACCATATTTCCAAATCCCATGTATACTAAATTATTAATTTAATGAAACTAAAAAACTTATATTCCATATCCATAACCACTACTAGTGACACTGCTTAATATAATAAATACTCATTCAAAATCATTTATAAAGGAAAATATGATTCATTAGAAAACCAATTTACAGTAAATTTCATCTATAAAATTTACTTTTTTATCATTTACATATAATAAGTGATTAAACTCCAAAACTTTAACTCCAATGAGAAGTACCAAGACATTAAATTGAACTCCAATAATCAGCAAACAAAACCTCATAAATCCATGAACAAGTCATAGAAAACTCGAGTTTAAACGACTGTCGGGAGGGGCTCGTGGTCATCTGGAACTCATGTTACAGGTGATGACCGGTCCACCATTTACGGACCTAGAACGTGAGTTCCAGGTGCCGTTTCTTCCTCTGACGAACTTCATCAACTTTCGGCACGAATCCAGTTTGTCCCAGGGATTGATATCTGTAATAAACATAAACAATACAACCAATATTCATCTAATTTAATCCAAACATTAACCAATAATCACATTCACATGAATTTAGAGATAATTGATGAGGTAAACTCTCATTTTTAACTTCCTATAGCTTGCTAGATCCTCAATTAAGCTTAGTCAAACCCCTAGCTTCACCAAAATACCTAAAACTCAAAAACATAAACCAACCAGCAAGCAATTTAATCAAAAACGAGATCAAAATCATTCTTTTATGGATCTAAAAGGTGAGATAGGGTTTAGAACACTTACTTGTTTAGAATTAACCAAAAGCACTATGTTTTCCAATTGAATTTGAGGATAATGGAGCTAGGGTTTTGAAAAAGGAATCTTAGTTTTATCTTTAGTTTTCTTCTTTTAACTAAAATGAACTTACTAACTTTTGCAAAGGAGAACTCTCCTTTAACTAAATGGGCTTGGGTTAAGAACCAAATCCATTAAGAAAAGGTGTTGCTTATTCCCAAAAGAAGTGTTGCTCATTTTATATTTTGTTTTATCATTTATGCCTTACTCATAACACTAAACAATGTTTTATAAAATATGAACTGATTTCTAGATTTTACAAAAACCTATCAAAAGTTAGAATTCTCATTATTTTTAATAATAATGAATTATTAATTATAATTTCTCAAATTAAACAACAAATCTCAATATAAACATTTTATCCTAAATGCCAAATACAAATAACTAATTTAATAATATTTCAAATATAAGTTGAAATCCTCTTCAAGAAATAAAACTCATTTCTTAAATAATCAAATCAATTATTCTCAAAAGCCCAATTTAATTCCACAATTAAATTTCACAAATCATAAATTAGAATTAAAATCCATAATTAAACTTAATTAATTAGGTAATTAACAAAAGGGTTGTTACAGACTCCCTCTTAAAGAAATTGAGTCCTCGCAATTTCCTTAACAAAAGAAATCGGTTAATTAAATTTCTAGATTTTTCTCAAAAGTCCAAACATTAATATTTTTTATTTATCACTAATTTTTCTTTAGCAAAATTTTATTACATAAACAACCTCAAAAATCATAACATCCTGACTTTACTAACCCAAAATTAAAATAGGAGAAAACTATTTTAAATCCAATTCTTTCTATTTTCATTTTCTAGATCACCAAAAAATTTAAACCCATATATACATGTATACACTAGCAAATAAATTTTCCCTTTAAATTTATATCCCAAAATATTTAACTTTCACAAATAATAACATCAAGTTTCAAATCATTTATTTAATACTAAATTCAATTTCTAGTTAATATTTGCTTTCCAAATAACCATATAACTCAAAATAATTCCTTCTCAAATATTGTTTACTTCCAAAATACATACTTCTAATATTTATCACATTTGTACATACTAATATACATACTTTTCCATAAAATATCCTTTTTACTTCCAAAATTTATTTTTCACAATTTCTTGATTTTTTTCTTATTAATTAAGATTCATATATATAGAAATTTACTTTCATTCAACTTTATTATATACTAATACCAAAATTCAAAATATTTTTCTAATCTTTTCTCATTATATAAAGTAATATTAAGCCACAATTTTAGTGATTCATTTCATCACTTGGCTGAAAGTTGATTATATAGAATTTCAACATTGCCTCGCCATGCTCTCCACTTCTCAAAATTTATTTGATGGTTAAAATATCATTTTAAATTATTTTAAACTCGTTTATCTTCCACATTTCCAAATTAATTATTTTTCGTGTCAAAATGTCTCGTTTGATGTTTAGGAACTCCTATCGATGACATGGCATCCTACATACCGATCAAAATCCTTAACATTTTCTAGACAAGTCAACACCATGAATAATCCTAAGTTTTCCTTAGTTATATTTATTATATTATCACTAGCATTTATGCATCCAATATAAATAAACACAAACCATGCAATCAATTCCTAAAAACCAATCAACCAATACTGAATGGTTGCCATCAAAGGAAAAGTTAAATTTCTAAAATTCCGCTGCGCAACTCTGATTATTCCTAAATCATTTAAATCTTGAACTTATTTACTCAAATTTCCTAAATTTTATATTAAAAGAACATTATACGCTTTAAATTAGTTCATTCCAATTTATCTCTTTAAAATTAGTTTCCAAATAATCTAAGATTTTCTAAAACTTTAAAAGATTTTAACGCATCACTTTCAAAAGTGTCACGACCGGGATCTTCGACCTCCGAAAACGACATTAATATGACCACTCTAAAAATGTCAAGCCATTGAATGCCAGAAATACTAGATAGTTCGAGAAAAGAAGAAAGATGTAGAAGAAAAGGAAACAGCACAACACAAAATCTCACAATCGCAGCAGAACAAAATATAATACATAATAATAGATTTAAATACATCGTACTGTTAATATACATACCATTATCAGAGTACTACAATCCAATTCATCAAATTTGGACAGTTTAATAACGTTTTCTTGCACAGTGGAATAATAATCAAATACGAAAGTACGCCTTTCCATCCAGCTCTTTCCCCGAGCTCCATAGCATCCTATCCTGAATATGTAATCCCCGGTCTAACACAAGCATTATAATAAAATAACACCCAAGTCAGTATAGAAAACCAGCGTGAGAAAAACACACTCAATTTTAATTATTATTATATTTTCAAAAATCCTTTGAAAACAAAGGTATCTCGTAAGACCACGCTACAAATAAACATGCCAGGTTTTTACCTTACGATAACCAAAAACATTTTTATCAATTCCGTTTGATATTATGATAGTGTCTATAGAAAGTAAATAGAATATAGCTGAAAAGCTTGCATCTCACGTTCTAGCATAGTTGGGCATAATCAAAACCGTACGACGCTTATTGGAGATTTGGTTCCATACAATGGCTGGGCTACTGGGGTACCACCCATCACAGTACCTGATCTAGATCAGCGAACCGAGGACCACTCCTGATCCCTTGCAACACAAGACCGAACTACTCCTAACCTAGATAGCCCTAATAAGATCATCTCGCGGTTGGTATCAGCAACCGTCCACACAGCCGAAATAAAGGGACTCTAGACAGGGGTAACCTTACCCTACTTGGAAGCTACCCACTTAGCCTTGCTGCACCTTCCCTGTTTTAGGCATTCCCGGTTGATGAGGCTTGAGGCTACGATTACCTTTTTAGACAGATTTACTTAGAATACTCATTGTTCTCCAATGACAATGTTCTGATAGCATTCGTCCATACAAGTCCGTTCCCGGTCCGAATGAAACCGAAGGAACTACTCCTATTACATCCATTTTGGAATCACCCTTAGGATTAGTAGCGATTAGCCCTTGCACTCCTCTGCTCCGTCTTTAACTCCAAGCTCTTGTCTTCACTTCGAAAACATACTCGTTGGTTCGAAGTAGTTTTCGGATAAGTTAACTTATCCCGATCTCTTCGAAATTGGTCAATATTGATAGTCAGTTATTTGACTATCAAATTAACATCCATAAGAAATCATCTGGCCTTAATATAATCTTTCTCAAAATATTTATTTCCAAAATATCTTTAAAAGATGTATAAATTCCTCTCAACATTTGAAAACAAATTTTCAAATACTCAAATCCGTAACAGGATTCCTCCAACATTTGAACACTTAGAAATATTTCCAAATTTTTATTTTCTATACTTAGGAAAATATTACCAGACTTATTTTCCAAAATCTTTTCAATATTTACTTCCCAGGAGATTATTCCGTAACTTAATCCAAATTCTCGAAAATCACAATTAATTTCCTCTCCTCAAAATCATATCTTTTTATAACCCCTTTTTCAAATATAGAGAGAATTCATAAAATAATTTTTCCTTCAATTACTTTAAAACTTTATATATATATATATATATATATATATATATATATAATAAGTATTTAAAAGATTAATAAAAAATTTAAAAATATGTTCAAGTAATTACTTAAAATATCGGAAACACTTTTATAACATTAATAACTCACACTAGTTAAATAAACAATTTTCACAAGCTGATTTTTAAAGTTGGAATTTGTTAAAATAGATAGTTCATGTTTTAAAAATCTACTTACCAAGTATTTAAATCTTAAATAGTTTAAAATTATAGTTTTCAAATAATAAAATTTGGTTTAAGAAAACAACTCGCTTCTAAAAAAGAAAAATAAATATTTAAAAATCTCAAAGAAACAATTCAGTTTATAACTTTCTATCAATTACACAACATATTGATTCGTTGTCGATTTCCCAACCATTCTCATTTCAAAAATAGGATTTTCCATTTTTCTCAACCATGTCTCCATATTCTAATATAAATTCCTCCTATGAATCTATATTCTTAATTATCACCTGATATTTCTTCACCATAAAAATCTTTTATTAATTTATAACCCCCTTTTGCTTTTCCAGATTATAAAAACAAATCTATTTATAAAAATCCATTATATAAATTTATTTCTTATAAACTCCATTAATACTTCCAATCTATTTTCAATACTTATTTTGAATCCTTTTTATATATTTCCATAATATCATTTTTAAACTCTCTAATATAATTCATTTCAAAAATCTCCATTTATTTATTCGAAATAGTCAAGTAGCCAAATCAATTATAATCTTTCTAATTCATTTTCCATAAAATAACTCCAATTCCAATATATATTTTATTATCAAATTCTCCTAAATTCCATAAATTTTTAAAATATATTTATAGTTTTAAAATTTATCAAAATTCAGGCCAATGCTACAATAACATCCAATCATTACAATAATCTATACTAGATTATTCTACACAAATCATATATCACTATATATGAAAAATAAATAATAAATTTGACGAATCTAGTTGGATCCCTCCAACCTGTTTCCATGCATCCATGGATGTTACTACAATATAAAAATACCAATGCCACTTCGAGGGGGATATCGCGGTATATAGGGTCATCCGCTATTATGCGGGGCGAATAGGGTCTCATCCACTATAATATGCGGGAATATCACTCCAAATACTAATATACACACACACATACACACACATTACTATATATATTATCATTCAACAGACAACAAATTTATAAATTCAATAGGCATCCTAAATTACTTCGACTATTTAAAATTTGACTTTTCGAATACCCAAATTTCTCATCTTGATTTTTAAATTTGCAATCCATCCCAATTTTAATTTCGTATCCTACGCCATTTCGAATCCACGCCACCGACTTCGTGATTTTTGAACCTCGCATTTAAAAGTCATGCAAATTTTAACATGTGAATTTAACAACTAATTTAACACTAAATTTCAATTATACTCTATATACCTTAACAACCCCTCTAAACTGTGACAATTTTTCAGGAACGGTCCACGACCATTTCGCACGCACAAATGCTACCCCTCATCACTGCCAAAATCGAAGAACCAGCACCTCGCCACCGTGTCACAGCGACCATCATCGGTCATTGCCGCTCCATCCATCCAACATCGAGCTACTCTCAGGGCGAAAAACATCTTCGCCACTTCCCTTCATCGCGCATATCACCAGACCAAACCGCATACCCCGGTCCATCGCCGAACTCCTCCAGAAACTTGCGACCTCCCCCTTCTCCCTGCTCACGACCCGATGCTAGAAAAACGTCGTATGCCTGCGCTCCTTCCCACGATTGCCCTAACGCCGACGAAACCTAGAGTAACATTGTCGCGATCGACTCGTTCCCAAACTCCAACCGCATCGACCACTTAGCGCCTCGCGCTCAAGTTCCACCTTCGGTCGTGCCTCCGAAGCTACCTCATTTGACCGCAATAATGATTTGTACAAATTCAAGTTTCCCTCTTTTTTTTGAAACGATTTTGATTTCATTGTGCTGAAGAAAGAAAGAAAGAAGAGGGAGAGGCTCATGATTTTAATTGAAGACAGTGCTCTTGCTCCTTTCTTTTTTTGGTTTTTTCCTTTGATTTGAATTCACGAATTTATTTTGATTTGAAGAAGAGAAAGGAGAGGGACATGATGTTGAACTGAAAGAATTGAGGTTGCGTGTTTAAATGGAGAAGGGTGGCGTATTAGAGAAGGAAAATAGCTGACTGGTCTATATATTTATATTCATTAAATTTTTCTAATCATCTCGATTACATAACTTTAAAATTTTAGACCCCTATCGAGGCATGCCGCTAGGAGTTCATAATGTTATACCCCTATTCCGAACGTAATGGAAAAGGTTTCAAGTCCAAATTCGATCCTATGGAGAAGATAGCTTTTTGGGCCCAATTATTATATTAGATTTCGATATTTATATCACCGTATTTAACTCCGTATGACCAGCTATGGAATTTGAAATCCGACAATAATACCTTATTACGGATCCAATGGAACTTGTTTCGTTGAATTTTGAGGTTGTGCCTCGGAAGGCTATTTTTGAATATCAATTTGAACAAACTACTTTTAAAATCTGAATAGATCACTTTTAAATTCAATTTTAAAACTTTTATTGCTTCCTCCTTATCAATATAAATTTTACAATCCTTTAAATTATTTTTATTGGGCATAAAACTCACGGTACAAAAATTTAATCAATATTCGATTCTTAAATTCAATAATTAAATTATCCAATAACTTTTTATATTTAAATTCTGAATTTATTTCATAAATACACCATAATTTTTCATATTCAAAATCAATCTATAATTCAAATTCAATATTTAAAACCATTTAAATATTCAAAATCGAACAACGAAAAATCCGGGTGGTTACAAAAAGTGTAATATCAAAATATCCAATGTAACTAATTAAAATTTTAAATCAAAATATGTCCCAATTGATTATCCTAATAATCAATTTATATTCATATCCCTAAATAGATAAGTACTATAACTATCTACCACACACCCCAGGAGACATGACTCTAAGTCCTATTAGGTCTAGGGCTATGATATTATACACTATAATGTTCCGACTGAGCTTTGACATCAAAATGTAACAATCCCACCATGATATCCATATTATTAAAGAATATTATAATAATGTCGTCTAGTAATATAGAGAATATGGCTTGTTAAGGGAGACCAAATGTGAATATGACTTTAAACTTACATTGACACGTCATCCTTACTGGTTTTCTAAATTCAAGAGTAAACGTTGATGTGTACGGTCACATTCAAAGTAAAAAATCACATCAGTTTCCCAGAATCAGAATAGTATATCATATAAATAACAGTCATAGATCAACGAAATAATAAACTTTTCATCATATACAAAATCGAGACTCTATCAAATATAACATTAGACTCAAATAATATACACTCGGTTTAAATACCTAACTCAATATATATAAATCTCATAATACATACACAAATCCTAAGTGAGATCTACTAAAGAGTCAAATGGTCTATCTCCATTCTTGCCCAACCATCCAAAAGTCTACATGTCCTGTAACTTGAAAACGGTCAGAACCGAGCATTAAAATAACACCCGAGTCAGACTATCTATAAATATCAAAAAGGGTGAGAACAATGTATAACAAGTCACATAATTAATTTAACTCGAAATTTACGTTAAGGCATGCGTGCGCATGTACACACACACAGATATATATATGTGTGTGTGTGTGTGTGTGTGTGTGTGTGTGTGTTCACAAACACACATTAGTCATTAACACAAATTCACAGAATAAATCATAACATTCGTAACACACAGAAACCAATTTCATGGCAAGTAAATAATTGTGGTATCACTCGTATCAATCTGATACCAAAGGTGGGGAATACAGAATCTCAACATGATCATAAGGATCGAGGAACACAGAGTCTCAACACGATTACAAGGATCGAGGAAAACCAACCAAATCTTGATCGATCAAGATGATCATGGCAATCTTGACTCGAAAACACTAGATAATTCGCTATTATTTCATATCTCGACCGATCACAAGGGTCATGGAAAAATCCAAGAATATATTTCTTAAGGATTTGTAACAACCTGCATATTTATCGATTTTATATTTAAATATTTTATCGTTAATCGGATATTGGTCCGAAAAGCTACTTTTTGCAAACGGTCAAATTAGGACTAGAGACCACTTCTATTGAGTTCTAAATGCCGTTTACAACTTTTTTAAGTATAAGCATTGATAGGTTTGGAGTTAGTGGAATTTCACTAACTTTTCCCGCTTTGGACTTTGGGTTAATTTAGCCTATTAATCCCAAGTTCCAACCCCCTTCTCCTCACTCTTCATAAATTCCTAACTAACTTGAAATTTGCATTAATGGTGAAGAGAATGGGAAATTAAAACTCCAAGCTCAAATTTAATTGCTAATCCAACATTCAACTCCAAATTCAAGTAGAAGATATTGGATTCAAGCTTTGGATTGCTTCTCCATTGGCTTCAAGCTTCATCTTCATCCATTTTAGTGAAAAGGTGAGATTTTTATCTCACAAATCTAGTCTATAACTATATTGGACTGTTGGGAATGATTCCCTATCACTTTTGCATGCACATTTGCCTTTGGTTTGGATTGGATTGGCGAAAAACTCTAATTTTTAGCATTTTTGGAAATTTCCTGCACTTAGCTCGTTCTGGTCACTTGACTCGTTCGGTGATGGGTCGCTGGGTCGCTGGGTCGTAGGTCGTAGGGCTTTAGGTCATTCTGGAAATATTGGCACTTTGGAGTTAGGTCGCTCGCAAGTTAACTCGTTAGGTCACTCGCGAGTTAATACCGTAGGTCGTTTGGCTTTTAGGTCATGGGGAGTTAGGTCGTAGGCCGCTCGCCTTTATCCTCTGGCCATTTCGTCCCTAGGTCGCTTGACCTCTAGGTCGCGGGTACCCTTAGGTCGCTCGGCCTTGTTTAGTGCTAGGTCGTTGGACCATTTAGGTCGTTCGACCCTTAGGTCGCGGGTTTTTAGGTCGCATGACCTTTGGTCGCTGGACCTCCTTAAGTACCGATAGGTCGCTGGACCTTAGGTCGTCCCATATTAGGTCGTTGCTGACCTTAGGTCGCGTGATCTTGTTTAGACCGCAGGTCGTTAGGTCGTAAGACCTTAGGTCGTATACCCCCTAGGTCGCTCTCCTATTTTAAACCGTTAGGTCGTTGGACCGCGAACACCACTAGGTCGCTTGACCCCTTAGACCCCTAGGTCGCAACCATTAGGTCGCTCGACCCTATTCCCCTTAGGTCGTTAGACCTTATTTTGTCTTCACTAGGTCGTACCGTTTTGGACGGGGCGCTGCCCCCTGGACCCCCGTGACCTGACCGGGCAGGTCGAACCCCGTAGCAGGGGCGTTGCCCCCACACTCCCACCTTGGGGGGTTGCCACCCCCCTGGACCCCCCCTCCGTAGGGGATCTTATCTGAAAAACATTCAACAGAACTTGTTGAGCTGATTTCCTTGGATTTTTATCACATCTTCGAATGTGATCTTTGTGATTGGTTGTTTCTACAGTCGCTTCTATGATTTGTCACTTTAAAATATAAAGGTTTCAATACTAGTAGTAAATATCAAAACGCTTTCAACAAAATGATTTCAACTCTATTTTTAATAACAAAGCTCTTTTCTTAACCCGTTTTCCAATCTATTAGTATATACAAACCTTTACCTCACTCGGATGAGAAATCTAATTAAACGGCTTAGTAAAACAAGTGGTATGAAACGCTTGCGTTTGCTTCGTCGGTTAATTCTTGGACTTGTTCGATTGAACCTCTAGTGATAATTTTATTAGTGAAGATTTACAGTATGTTCGTAAATATTTAAGTTAAGCTAGTGGTTATGGGACATGAAACTAAACTTTTATATTTACTAACTTAGTGTAATTGACACTTCTCGTTGATCATGATGATCATTTTATGATTTAGACTAGCAATTGTGTGATTTCTCTTTGTTTGCAAGGTTAGACTAGACCTCATTGGTGTGATTCTGACTCACACATATCTCTTTGTCCGCAAGGTTAGTCTAGACACCATTTGTGTGATTCCACTCACACATACCTTTTTGTTACGAGGTTAGGCTAGACACCATTTGTGTGATTCCACTCACACATACCTTTATGCTTTTTGGTTAGCCTAGACCTCATTTGGGTGATTCCGACTCACCCATATGGGGTAGCTACCCATGGTCTTCGGACCGTCATGTGATAGGCCTCTTTCCCTTTTTCTGTGATTTCTGGATTTCTTGTGTTGATGTATGGAATTTATGTCATTGACTTGTTATGAGTACAAGTTTAGGGTATGATGCCCTCTTTGGATCTTTGAGAAGATTCTTGTGATATCGATTTATCTCTTATTGATTGATCTTCTGTTGATCATCATTTGCATACTTATAGTAGTATGTCAGTATGGATATTTTATGTTAATGCCATATCTTTTATTTTATACCATGTCATCTGATATTTATAGCTAGACTGATCCGTTTATTATTTTCTTGAATAATACTCGGGTCAGACCGAGATGTTACAGGTGCTTCTGCTTGACTTCTTCCCGGGACTTGCTACTCTGACTTTTGGCTAACTATTTAGATTAGCAGTTTTTGTTGTATACACTTGAGATATAGACTCATAGTTGTATTCTTTTGTATAGCACGTGTTGCTATTCTTTTGTATTATTGTGGATCTTTTTGACCACTACTCTGATGTACACTTTCATGTGTTAGTTATATATTCATATCTTCTTCCGCCTTTGTGATATGGATGTCTGTGACTGATTCGTGTTATTCTTATTTCTATGTTTGTTTCCGAAGATTATTTATAGCCACCGTGTGATAAGCAATTACATGGATGGTCGCCCCTCAACAGCCTTATTCTCCGTGCTAATTGACAGCACTACACCGTAGTGTTCTTGGCTAGCGTGGGTATAGAGGTGGGGCGTCACAGTTTGGTATCAGAGCGAAACTTCGGAACAATGTAGAATAACTTAACAAGGATCATCGTCCTAAGTCTATCTTAGGAGTTATACCATAGGATTAATTCGAGTCTTCGTACCGATTCATCCTATTTCCTTTATGATTCCTTGTTTTATCTATCAAGATTGCTTGATATTCATTGGTGAATAACCTTCTTCCTTCTCTTCTTTCTTTCTTAAAGGAAGAGAATGTCTAGACCAGGCTGTCCCAGAACTGGATCATCTAGTGCTGCTCCCCAGGATGGAGTTTTTATGACTGCTCAACAGCTTCTTGATTTAGCAACAAATGCTCAAGCAGCTGGAGCTAACCCGGAACCTACTCACCCAAAGTCGGGATTTGCACGCTTGTGCAGCGATTACACCAACTTGGGTGGGAAGCCCTTCAAAGGTTCGGAAACTATTATCGAGGTCCAGGCTTGGTTAAAATCATGCGATCGAATCTTTTCTCGCATGAACCTTATCGATCTCCACCGTGTTCAGGTGGCTTCCAGCATGCTCCAGGAGAGAGCATTGGACTGGTACGAACTCCTTATTTCAGAAATTAATGAAGCGGATCTCACCTGGGAGCAATTTCAGGGACGCTTCGAGTAAAGTTTGTACCAGAAGCTGGGAAAGTAACCTTGGCTCGACGTTTTATAGACCTTGTTCAAGGTCAATCCTCTATGACTGATTATGTCGCAGCCTTCGAGTCGCTTTCCAAATATGGGGTTGAATACATCAACACCCCATTGAAGAAGAACCAGAGGTTCGTTTATGGCTTAAATAAGAATCTTAAGAAGCCACTACTCCTGAAACTAGAAGTTGCATTTGACAACTCGTCGATATCGCTCTTCGTCTTGAAGAGGCTGATAGAGAGAGTGATGTTGAAGTGGAAGGCGCTAAACCAAACTTCAACAACAAGAAGAGGCCAAACAAATTCAAGGGTCCTTATCCCAACAAAAAGGGTAAGCAAGCAACTCCTGCTGCAAAGGCTCCTTCTCCTAGTGGTGCGAGATGCTTCAACTGTGGATCTGGGGATCATTTTGCGAATAAGTGCTCGAAGCCCAAATCTTGTCGCTATTGTAAGAGCCCAGATCATTACATACATCAATGCCTCAAACGTGAAGGTAAGAAGGAAGGAAAGTTGAATGTGGCTCAAGCCCCTGGCAACACATCTCATGGCCAAAGTATTTCTTACTCCATTCTTGATGGTATTATTTTATTTCATGATCAACCTATTAGAGTTCTCTTTGATACGGGTGCATTCCATTCTTTTATATCAAAGGAACTGGTAGACACTTTTTCCTTAAGTGTTACTGCATTAATGACTTCTTTAAAAATTGTGAATACTGTTGGTGGATCCGCAACTCTTAGTTTGCTTTGTAAAGATGTGGAGATTATTTTATGTGATTTTTCTTTCCTAGCCGATTTGCATGTCATGCGTTACTTAAACTTTGGAATAATTTTGGGAATGGATTGGCTTAACCGTTATCAAGCCCATATCCTATGTCCTGAGCGAACTATTCATCTCCGACATCCACTATCTGTTAATCAGATTTCTGTTAATCTTAAAGATTCAGAATCCTGTTTGATTGCATCCTTATATTCTTTAAATCCTCGTGATGACGATGATGATGATGAGGATGATATTATTTCTCGTATCCACGTTGTTCATGAATTTTCCGACGTATTCGAGCCCGTTGTAGGTCTACCACCTAAGCGAGCAATTGAGTTCAAAATTAACCTTATTCCTGGAGCTCAACCTATTACTCGTCCTCCTTATCGCATGTCTAATAAGGAAAATGAGGAGATGCGCAAATAATTATCTGAATTGGAGACGAAGCAATTTATTCGCTCTAGCTCCTCGCCTTGGGGAGCTTCGGCTATATTCGTGAAGAAATCCGACGGTACGCTTAGGCTTTGCGTTGACTATCGCAAGCTTAACGATATGACTATTAAAAATAAATATCCTTTACCTCGGATTGACGATCTGTTTGATCAGCTTAGCGGAGCTAGGGTCTCTCCACAGTTGGACTTGGCTACCGGTTTTCATCGGCTTCGTATTGCTGACGATAGTATTCCTTTGACATCGTTCTGTACTCGTTATGGGTCTTATGATTGGCTTGTTATGCCATTTGGTTTAACGAATGCTCCGGCTTACTTCGTTGACCTCATGAATCGAGTTTTCAAGGCTTTCCTCGATCGGTTTGCTCTCATCTTCATTGATGATATCCTTGTGTATTCTAAAACCGAGGAGGAGCATGAAAAGCATCTGCGGATTGTATTGGAAACTCTTAGGAGTAATCAATTAAAGGTGAAATTTTCTAAATTTCACTTTTGGCAATCTCGTGTGAAGTTTCTCGGTCATATTATTTCCAAATCCAGAATTTCTGTGGATCCTTCAAAGATTGAAGCGATTCAAGATTGGAAGAGACCGGAGAGTGTGACAGAGATTCGTAGTTTTCTCGGATTGGCGGGTTATTACCGTCGTTTCATTAAAGACTTTTCTAAGATTGTCGTGCCTCTTACTGGCTTGACTAAGAAGGGAGTTAAATACATTTGGTCGGACAAATGTGAGGCCTCTTTTCAGAAATTGAAAGAACTCCTTTCCGATGCTCCTATTCTTGTTATTCCTGAAGGGAATCAAGATTTTGTTGCTTATACTGATGCTAGTCACATTGGTTTGGGTGCTGTTCTTATGCAAAAAGAACGTGTTATCGCTTATGCTTCTAGGCAATTGAAGCCGTCCGAGACTAGATATGCCACACATGATTTAGAACTCGCGGCTATAGTTTTCGCCCTTCGAATTTGGCGTCATTATCTATTGGGAGAGAAATTTATTCTTTACATGGATCATAACTCTTTGAAATATTTATTTTCTCAAAAGGAACTTAATTTGCGTCAACAGCGTTGGCTCGAGTTCCTTGCACCTTATGATCTTGATATTCTTTATACCCACGGTAAGGGTAATCGTGTCGTCGATGCTCTTAGCCGTAAACAACAAGCAGTTGTTTCTATGATGATATCTGAATGGAACGATCTCGAGATTTTATCCACTTGTGAGATTCGAGAGCGCGTATCCGATTTATGCTCATCACTTGTTTTATGTAGCCTTGAGGTTCATCCTTCTCTTTTAGACCGCATTCTTGAAGCTCAAGGGCTAGATCCTGAATTGGCTCTTCTTGGCCAAAATGTTAAGGATAAAACTGATATTGAAGGTTTGAAAGACTCTGATATTGATTCTCATGGCGGCATTCGAAAATTTGGTAGACTTATCGTACCAAATATTGGTGATCTTCGTAAAGATATTTTAGAAGATTTCCATCATTCTAAATTCACCATTCATCCCGGTAGTAGTAAAATGTACGCTGATATGAAGCGAGTTTATTATTGGGAGGGAATGAAATCTGATATTGCTAACTTTGTTAAGTGTTGCATGACTTGCCAACTTGTCAAGGCCGAACATCAAAGGCCTGGTGGGTTATTGCAACCTTTAGAAATTCCAATTTGGAAGTGGAACCAAATTTCCATGGATTTTATAGATGGCCTTCCCCGTTCTCGTTCGGGTCATGGTAGCTTATGGGTGATCGTTGATAGACTTACTAAATCCACTCATTTTATTCCCGTTCGGTCTAACCGAACCGTTCGTCTTTTGGCCAAACTTTTTATCAAAGAAATTGTTAAATTGCATGGAGTTCCTACTTCTATTGTTAGTGATCGAGATCCATTGTTTACTAGTGGATTTTGGAAGAGTCTTCAAAAAGCTTTAGGAACGAAGCTTAATTTTAGCACTGCTTATCACCCCCAGTCCGATGGACAAACCGAGCGTGTGAGTCAAACTCTTGAAGATCTTCTTCGTGCTTGTGTGCTCGATTTTGGAGGAAGTTGGGAAGATCATATTTCACTTGTTGAATTTTCCTATAATAATAGCTTCCAATCTAGTATTGGTATGGCACCTTTTGAGGCACTCTATGGAAGGCCATGTCGATCTCCTTCTTGTTGGCTGGAGGCCGATGAGAAGCTGGTTTTAGGTCCAGACATTATTCGTGATTCCACAGAGAAGATTGAACTTATTCGACATAGGATGAAAGAAGCCCAGAATAGACAAAAATCCTATGCCGATAATCGAAGAAGGAAATTAGAATTTTCTGTTGGAGATCTTGTTTTTATTTGTGTTTCACCTATGAAAGGTGTTGTACGTTTCAGTCGTTCGGAAAAGTTAGCGCCTCGATATATTGGGTCATTTCCCATCACCGAACGTATTGGTTCCATGGCTTATCGCCTTGCATTACTGGCTCAGTTTTCTACCATGCATGACGTGTTTCACGTTTCTCAATTACGGAAATGCCTTCGAGGTTCCGATTCTATCCTTGAGCCTGCTGTTGTGGAAGAAATTGAAGTTTCGCCGAATTTAACTTATGAGCAGCATCCTATTCGAATTATTGCTTCGGAGGTTAAACGCCTTCGAAATAAAGATGTTCCGCTTATGAAGGTTCAATGGTCCTCAAATCCTAAGGATTGCTCTTGGGAATCCAGAGAATTCATCGAGCGTACACATCCGGACTTGCTTACTCCTGCTCTTTGAGGTGAACTTCTTATTTCAAATTTCTTTTGTGTTAATATGCTTTTCTGGTTGTTACTTTTTATTTCCATCTTATATATATATTACGAGGACGCAATTTCTTTAAGGAGGGGAGTCTGTAACAACACGCATATTTATCGATTTTATATTTAAATATTTTATCGTTAATCGGATATTGGTCTGAAAAGCTACTTTTTGCAAACGATCAAATTAGGACTCGAGACCACTTCTATTGAGTTCGAAATGCCGTTTACAACTTTTTTAAGTATAAACATTGATAGATTTGGAGTTAGTGGAATTTCACTAACTTTTCCCGCTTTGGACTTTGGGTTAGTTTAGCCTATTAAGCTCAAGTTCCAACCCCCTTCTTCTCGCTCTTCATAAATTCCTAACTAACTTGAAATTTGCATTAATGGTGAAGAGAATGGGAAATTAAAACTCCAAGCTCAAATTTAATTGCTCATCCAACATTCAACTCCAAATTCAAGTAGAAGATATTGGATTCAAGCTTTGGATTGCTTCTCCATTGGCTTCAAGCTTCATCTTCATCCATTTTAGTGAAAAGGTGAGATTTTTATCTCACAAATCTAGTCTATAACTATATTGAACTGTTGGGAATGATTCCCTATCACTTTTTCATGCACATTTGCCTTTGGTTTGGATTGGGTTGGCGAAAAACTCCAATTTTTAGCATTTTTGGAAATTTCCTACACTTAGCTCGTTCTGGCCACTTGACTCGTTCGGTGATAGGTCGCTGGGTCGTAGGTCGCAGGGCTTTAGGTCATTCTGGAAATATTGGCACTTCGGAGTTAGGTCGCTCGCAAGTTAACTCGTTAGGTCGCTCGCGAGTTAATACCGTAGGTCGTTTGCCTTTTAGGTCGTGGGGAGTTAGGTCGTAGGTCGCTCGCCTTTATCCTCTGGCCATTTCGTCCCTAGGTCGCTTGACCTCTAGGTCGCGGGTACCCTTAGGTCGCTCGGCCATGTTTAGTGCTAGGTCGTTGGACCATTTAGGTCGTTCGACCCTTAGGTCGCGGGTTTTTAAGTCGCATGACCTTAGGTTGCTGGACCTCCTTAAGTACCGATAGGTCGCTGGACCTTAGGTCGTCCCACATTAGGTCGTTGCTGGCCTTAGGTCACGTGACCTTGTTTAGACCGTAGGTCATTAGGTCGTAAGACCTTAGGTCGTATACCCCCTAGGTCGCTCTCCTATTTTAAACCGTTAGGTCGTTGGACCGTGAACACCACTAGGTTGCTTGACCCCTTAGACCCCTAGGTCGCAACCATTAGGTCGCTCGACCCTATTCCCCTTAGGTCGTTAGACCTCATTTTGTCTTCACTAGGTCGTACCGTTTTGGACGGGGCGCTGGCCCTTGGACCCCTGCGACCTGACCGGGCAGGTCGAACCTCATAGCAGGGGCGTCGCCCCCGCACCCCCACCTTAGGGGGTTGCCACCCCATGGACCCCCCCTCCATAGGGGATCTTATCTGAAAAACATTCAACAGAACTTGTTGAGCTGATTTCCTTGGATTTTTATCACATCTTCGAATGTGATCTTTGTGATTGATTGTTTCTACAATCGCTTCTATGATTTGTCACTTTAAAATATAAAGGTTTCAATACTAGTAGTAAATATCAAAACTCTTTCAACAAAATGATTTCAACTCTATTTTTAATAACAAAGCTCTTTTCTTAACCCGTTTTCCAATCTATTAGTATATACAAACCTTTACCTCACTTGGATGAGAAATCTAATTAAACGGCTTAGTAAAACAAGTGGTATGAAACGCTTGCGTTTGCTTCGTCGGTTAATTCTTGGACTTGTTCGATTGAACCTCTAGTGACAATTTTATTAGTGAAGATTTACAGTATGTTCGTAAATATTCAAGTTAAGCTAGTGGTTATGGGACATGAAACTAAACTTTTATATTTACTAACTTAGTGTAATTGACACTTCTCGTTGATCACGATGATCATTTTATGATTTAGACTAGCAATTGTGCGATGTCTCTTTGTTTGCAAGGTTAGACTAGACCTCATTGGTGTGATTCCGACTCACACATATCTCTTTGTCCGCAAGGTTAGTCTAGACACCATTTGTGTGATTCCACTCACACATACCGTTTTGTTGCGAGGTTAGGCTAGACACCATTTGTGTGATTCCACTCACACAT
This sequence comes from Allium cepa, assembly GCA_030765085.1. Taxonomy (NCBI): domain Eukaryota; kingdom Viridiplantae; phylum Streptophyta; class Magnoliopsida; order Asparagales; family Amaryllidaceae; genus Allium; species Allium cepa. The sequence goes on from CM060937.1 coordinate 410,886,406, forward strand.
ACCTTTATGCTTTTTGGTTAGCCTAGACCTCATCTGGGTGATTCCGACTCACCCATATGGGGTAGCTCCCCATGGTCTTCGGACCGTCATGTGATAGGCCTCTTTCCCTTTTTCTGTGATTTCTGGATTTCTTGTGTTGATGTATGGAATTTATGTCATTGACTTGTTATGAGTACAATTTTAGGGTATGATGCCCTCTTTGGATCTTTGAGAAGATTCTTGTGATATCGATTTATCTCTTATTGATTGATCTTCTGTTGATCATCATTTGCATACTTATAGTAGTATGTGAGTATGGATATTTTATGTTAATGCCATATCTTTTATTTTATACCATGTCATCTGATATTTATAGCTAGACTTATCCGTTTATTATTTTCTTAAATAATACTCGGGTCAGACCGAGATGTTACAGGTGCTTCTGCTTGACTTCTTCCCGGGACTTGCTACTCTGACTTTTGGCTAACTATTTAGATTAGCAGTTTTTGTTGTATACACTTGAGATATAGACTCATAGTTGTATTCTTTTGTATAGCACGTGTTGTTATTCTTTTGTATTATTGTGGATCTTTTTGACCACTACTCTGATGTACACTTTCATGTGTTAGTTATATATTCATATCTTCTTCCGCCTTTGTGATATGGATGTCTGTGACTGATTCGTGTTATTCTTATTTCTATGTTTGTTTTCGAAGATTATTTATAGCCACCGTGTGATAAGCAATTACATGGATGGTCGCTCCTCAACAGCCTTATTCTCCGTGCTAGTTGACAGCACTACACCGTAGTGTTCTTGGCTAGCGTGGGTATAGAGGTGGGGCGTCACAAGATTTATTAGCCCTCGGCCGAACCCTAAAAGGAGATCCTCTAATGTGCCATACACTATCACTTCCTGTAATCACTAGAACTTAAACAAAACGTCTCATACCGCCTGGTGAAATTCAAGCATTTACTAAAAGCTAGTAAGTTTCACTCGTTAAGTATACGAGTGGAAAACTTGAATTATATTCACTTAAAGATTTAACGGCCGCATTTCGCACATCAAAAGAGAAAACATCTCTAAAGCGTTAAATACTTTCCTGTAAGTATAAGAATTTAACGCAAGTATCCCATACTACCCAGTGAAATTCAAGTATTCGCTAATGGGTTAGTAAATTACACTCAAACATTCTATTTAATGAGTTGTACCAATTCGATGAAGTGTTTCTCGAGTGCATTTAAAAAAATTAGTAACACTAAGTTGATTATTAGCACTCCCCATATTATGGAACTATGGCTCTCAAACTTTTCTCTTTTCAGTTTAAAGCTGAGAAAGCAACCATTATAATTTTCCATAAATTCCTTTATTAGTTAACTTGTAAAAATATTCACTATTTAGATAAATCTTCCATGAATCCGAATTGTTCCAATGTTTCAATTATAGACACAAGTTTTCTCAAATTTCCATATAGTTATATTATTCCCAAACAATATTCCAAGCCATATATATTTATGGTGTCATTTAATTTATAAAACTATATTATTGCTCTTTCAAACTTATTTTGATATATGTATATATAACACTAATTTATTATAAAAATAAATTAAGTTAATATTTACCAAAATCATATTTCCAAATCGCATGTACCTAAGCCATTTATTTAAAGAAACTAAAATATGTATATTCCAAATTCATAACCACTTCTAGCGACACTATTTAATATAATAAATACTCATTTAAAGTCATTTATAAATGAGACAAGGATTGATTAAAAACCAGTTTAAATCTATAACTTATAATAAACTTCATCTATAAGATTTATTGTTTAATAATTTACATATAATAAGTAATTAAACTCCAAAACTTTAACTCAAATCAGAATTACCAAGGCACTAAATCGAACTTCAAAAATCAGCAAACAAAACACTTGGAAATCCATGAACAAGTCATATCAAACTAGGGTTCAAATGACGGGTCGAAGAGGGGATCACGATCACCTATAACTCACGTTCCAGGCGAATGACCAATTTACCTGTTTGGACGACCAATCCACCAGTTACGGACTAAGAACGTGAGTTCCAGATGACATTTATCCCATCGACGAACTTCGCCAATTTTCGGCACGACTCCAGTTCATCGCAGTGACTGATATCAACCAATGACCTTATAAACTAACATGCATTCATATGGGCAAATATATTTATTAACCAAATAAGATCAAAGACTAGGGTTTCAGTTGTTCTAGAAATTGAACCAAATAAACATGAACAATACAGCCAATATTCTAACAATTTAATCCAAACATCAACCAACAATCACATACACATGAATTAAGAGATAGTTGGTGAGGTAAACTGACCTTAGTAACTTTCAATAGCTTGCTAGATCCTCAATTAAGGTTTGTTAAACCCTTAGCTTCACCAGAATTACCTAAACTCAAGAACATAAACCAACCAGTAAGCAATTTGATCAAAAACGAGATCAAAATCATTCTTTTATGGATCTAAAAGGAGGAGATACGGTTTAGAATACTTACTTTTTTAGACTTAACGAAAAGCCCTATGTTTTGCAATTGAATTTGAGGGTAATGGAGATAGGGTTTTGAAAGTGGAATTTTAGTTTTCTCCTTAGTTTTCTACTTGAACTAAAATGAACTTAATGACTTTTGCTAAGAAGAACTCTCCCTTAACTAAATGGGCTTGGGTTAAGAATCAAATCCATTAAGAAAATGTGTTACTAATTCTCTAAGAGAAGTGTTGTTAATTTTATATTTTGTTTTATCAGTTATAACATACTCATTAACACTAAACAATGTTTTTATGAACTGATTTCTGGATTTTACCAAAACCAATCACAAGTTAAAATTCTTATTATTTTTTATAAGAACAAATGATTAATTATAATTTCTCAAATTAGACAATAAATCTCAATATTAAAGTTTTATCCTAAATGCTAAATATAAATAATTGATTTAATAATATTTTAAATATAAATTAAAATACTTTTTAAGAAATGAAACTGACATCTTAAATAAATCAAATCAATTATTCTCGAAAATCAGATTTAATTCCACAATTAAATTTCATAAATCAAAATTAAGAATTAATATCCATAATTAAACTTAATTAATTAGGTAATTAACAACAAGTTTGTTACAATATCTCTTCACCATAGAGGCTTGGTTAGGAGGAGTGCAAGGCTACATGGGCTTCTTCATCTTCGTCTACTAGAGCACTAGGCTCTAGCTCAGGTTCGACTTATCTCTTAAGTGGCACCTATAGTCCTATTGTATTGAATAAATTATTTACTTCTTCTATATTAGAACTAGCTAAGAGTGCAGGTTTTGTCTTTGACCTAAACCAATATGATTTAGAATTTATTGGAAGCAAGAAACACGAGTGGATTAGATCACTAAACCATGAGATTCATTAGTGAACGTTATGGGTTTACATGACCCAAAAAAACGTAACAAAATTAAAGCTTTTTTAAAGGATAATTACATTAATATAGCACTTTTACAAGAAACTAAAATAAAATGTCATGTTTACCATTTCTATAGTAGTTTAAGGGGGTTTTCTTTAGTAATTAGGTTTGTCTCCCTAAAAGAGGTAGCTAAGGAATCTTCATGGTGGGTTGGAAACGTAAATGTGTTAAACTTTTGCAAATTTCCAATAACGCTCGCTCTATGCACCTTATTTCATAGACATAAGAGACTACTCATTTTTAAATGTTTCCAATGTTTATAGGCCTCACAATAAGATCAATAGAAGGGTCCTTTAGAGTGAATGCCTAGAGTCTAGATTCCATTTAGTCGTACTTGGGTAATTGGGGGATTTTTTATGTGACTAGGTTTTTAAGCGAACGCTCATCTAGAGAATGTAACTCTCTATGATGGAAGAATTTGACTTGTTTATTGATAATGGTAATTTGATTTAATTTCCCTTTAGCAATATAAGGTTCACTTGGTTGAACTCAAGAGAGTCCCCTTCGTAGGCTCTTCTTGGTCACTTTTTTATAAGCGAAGAGATAGAAGATAAGTTCTCGACATTGCAAATTAAGGGCCTTCCAACTATGTATTCCAATCAATATCCCATTATTCTTCCTATGAGAGTCCCTACCTTTTTCAAAGCACCATCAGATTTGAAAAGAAGCGATTTTTAGAAAGCAATTTTACTAATTTAAGTATTAGTAGATGGATTTCTATTACTTATGATAACATTAAATATTCTAGAAATATAGCTAAAATTTTTTAGTAAGCTTAAGGATCTAAGAATATTTGTTAAAAACGGAACAAGAACAAACATTAACAATAAAAAAGAACTTAATTTATAAAATTGTTGAATTAAATAAAACAGCAAAATTGAAAATCCTAGACGCTTCATAGAAAAATGTGATTTCAAACCTTAAGGAAGAGCTTGATAAGCTAAATCATCAGTGTATTAACATGATTTCAAACCTAGCGATAAATTACCACGACAGGGTGGATTCCCCATATTGTTTTAAACAAAATTTTGGCACGTATTAAAATATGACCTAATTAAAATGTTTGGTGAGTTTTTCAATAATAATCCACATGTAGGAAGACGTGCAAACATAATTCTTGTCCACAAGAAAGTGGGAGAGATGGAGCTCAAGGATTTTAAACCTATTTCATTAATAAACTGCTCTCTTAAAATTATTTCAAAGTTCTTAGCGAATAGGCTAAGCACCAAAATGAACAATTTAATTGAAATTACAAAATCTTCTTGTATGAAGGGAAGAAACATCATGGATGTGGTTATAGTAGTTTTGGAATTTATCAACAACCGGTACAAAAATGATATTATATGTGCCCTCTTAAAGCTCAATTGTGTTGAAGCTTTTGGTTCAATCGACCGGTACTTTCTTAAAGACTAACTATTGGATAGCAGATTCAGTGGTAGATCTGTAAGTTGGATTATGATCTTGCTCAAATTTGAAAACTCGAGTATAATGGTTAACAAAATCCTAGGAAACAAAATTCAATCTAAATGTGGTCTTAGACAAGGAGACCTATTATCGCCCTTACTTTTTAACATAGCGAAGGACGTTTTTGCTAGGATTGTTAAGCGATCTGCTACAAACATGGTTCTGGATTGTATGGGTAATGATATCACTAGCAAAGGTGTTTCAGTCCTTCATTTCACTGATGATACCATGCTTTACCTTGCATCTACCTTTCCATATTATAGCTTTTAAGTTTATTTTGTATAGTTTTGAAATGGTTTCAGGGTTTAAAATTAACTATAACAAGGGCTTAGTTTTAATACTGAACGATGTACATAAGATTGAAAATCTTGTGGCCAGCACCCTTAACTATAAAATCATGAAGTTCCCTATAGACTACTTAGGTTTCTTGACTAGATCAACAAAGCTAAAAAAGGAGGACTGGAAAGTGATCATCGATAAAATTAAACAAAAAACTATCAAGGTGGAACATCGATCTTCTAACTAGAGCAGGTAGAATCATTTTAACAAACTCAGATTATCAACACCTCCCATATATTGGATGCCTTGCTACCTTTTCCCAAAATGGATAATTGATGAGACAGATAAAATTAGAAGACATTTCCTACGGAGAGGTGACAGTTCCTGTAACAACATTAACTATCTTGTTAATTGGAAAATAGTTTGTAAATTCAAAGAGGAAAGAGGCCTAGGAACCATAAACCTTCATAATTTCAATGCACTTTTATTGGGAGAATGGCTTTGGAAATTTAGTAACAATAAAAATAATCTAACTTGGAAAGAAATTAATTCTAACTAGTTTTATAGTAGAACTTATAACATTCATCATATCTCTTTGAATCCCAATAACATGTCTTACTTTTGGAAATCCATTTTAAAATATTTTAATAATTTTAACCTTGGTATTAGTCTCATAATTCATTCCGGTTATAATACTTCCTTTTGACATGATAGCCGGATCTCTGTTGTATCCTTTAGAGTGGAATTTGAGGATCTTTATAATATTTGTAATTTCAAAATTGCCTTTCTAGAACTCAAAATGAATTTCCATGGACCTTTAACTTTAACTAGGCCCTTGAAAATACTACCTTGTCTCAATTTTTAACACTTGGTACAAAGCTTAAATTCTACAAATTAAATAATAAGAACGATACTAAAATTTAACGTAGGGAAAATATTAAAATGTAATCTTCAAAGTCAGTTTAGAAATTCCTAAGTTTCTCTGGGACCAAGCAAAAGACTTTCAAACTAATTTGAAAAGTTAATGCCTTTCTAAAACAAAATTACACTATAGGTAACTTTACATAACAAATTTAGACACAATTGAATTTTTAAAGAAAAAGAATTTACTTCTCCAAAAAGAATGTGTTTTTTTTAATTCAAACTTATAAAACATAAAAAACTTATATTAAATTGCCTTCTAATTAATACTGTTCTTGTAAACACTCTTCATATTTTTGAGTCTAACATAACTAATAGGGATTTCAGTTGTGGCTACTACAAGAACATTCTCAGGCTTCAATATTCCTATTGTTATAGAATTTTATTGGATAGTATCCTCATAATTATTACTGGTTTCTTTGGTTCGAAAGAAACAAAAGAATGTTCAACAGTAATAACACTCCTCCTGATAACTTGACTTATGTTATTGCATTGTTCATTTACAATTGGAATGCGAACATGTATCATTCAAGTAATTTCTTAAAACGGTAAAAAGTCGCATTGACACCTCAAAGGTAAAAATTGTTTACAATAAAGCAAGACATAATATGGCATAAGCATCAATCTAGTGGATCCTTTTAACAAACATTACCACTCGATCACGTCATGGTTGCTTGATTACTAAGTTCACATTTTATTTTTCTACCTATACCCTTACACACACGCACACACAGATATGTGTGTGTGTGTGTGTGTAAATATATGTGTACATGACCCATATCTTTTGTTGAGATTTTCAGGATTAGTAGGCTGTTACGGTTTGGACCGATTATGTCATGGCCACTTTCTGTGATTGGGCACCTTCTGCTGACCGATCTAGGCTTTTGCTTTGAAAGTTAGCCACGCCACATACAACACTCTGATCTTTATCGTATTGAGCTTTATTGGCCATAACATAGAGCGGATTTACTTATGACCTTAGTGCATTCGTTAGTTCACTGGTTTGTTGGATTGGGAAGGTTTTCTTTTCTTATTTATGTAAGGGGGTCTTTGCCACCTGCTAGGTTGGTTGGCAGCACCTCTTTTAAGTGTAGAAAAATTTATATTTATGCTATCCTCCTTGAGAGGATCATTCGTTTTACTCAAAAAATTATTTTTTACATTTATTGTTAAATTTGGAATAAAATTTATATTTTATAAAGGTTATTAAATAAATTTAAATTTTGCAAAAATAGTTTAAAAGATAAAATAATTAATTTCAGACTTTACATATTATTTAATTTATTTAATTTATTTATTTATTTAAATATTATAATTAATTAAAAGGTTGACTAATATATATGTGTGTGTATAACTATGATTGTTATAGTTATGTATTTATCTTAAAGTTGTTTAGATGAAACATATTATATCGAATTAATTTAAATATTTAATTAAATTGTTAATTTAAATAAATCATATTATTATCTTAAATAGTTTAAGATGAATAAAATTTTAACTATGCTCTTGAAGGTATCACTTTAACCCAATTTGTTTCACTATGTACCAAGTTAGAATATTATAAGTTGGATAACGAGAGTGATTCTACAAAAAAAAAGGTTGGGATAGAACTAATACATACTCCTTAAACTCAATCTACAAGTACCTAAATTTTCCAAGGGTTAAACCTTATACTTTAAAATTTATTTGAAAAGCCAATGCACCCCTCCCCTCAGACAAAACAAAGCTACATATGTAACTAATTATCCATAAGAAATTAAAGACAATTGAAGTTTAAAAAAAGAAGAATTTTCATGTAGATAAAAAAGCGTGCTTTTTACAATACAGACCTAGAAAATGTAACACGTCTATACTATAAATGTGCACTAACATACTCTATTCTAACAAACACTCTAACATACTAACTTTAATACGAACAACACTAACACTAATTGTGAAAACTACCAGTACTATTTTAGATTTTAGTTCGCTAAAGGCTATAGAATTTTCTCGGTTACTATATTCACCATTATTTGTTGGTACTTATGGTTTGAAAGGAAGCAAAGAATGTTCAATCGTGATAAAACCCCATCAAATAATCGGGTTTATGCTCTTGCAAATTTCAACTTTAATTGGGTTTCAAACCATAGTTCTAAATTAGCTAAAAATGTTTCATTTAAGAAATTTCTTATAAGAGTAAAATGTCAAATTGATATATTGAAGGTTAAATCATTTATACTAATGGAAGACACAATATGGCCCTATGTGATGACCTAATTGACCTTCTAATGTAGATAATTTGTCAAATGGTATATAGTTAATAGATCTTTGATTCCTTTTATTTTCTACCCTATTTTCTTTCTCATGTATAAATATATATATGTATGTATGTATGTATGTATGTACGCGTACATGTATGTATGTATGTATGTATGTATGTATGTATGTATGTATGTATGTATGTATGTATGTATGTATGTATGTATGTATGTACCAGACAAACATTTAAGTTGAGTTATGCAGTTTTAGTGGTTTTGGAGGATTGGACCTCTTATGTCCATGGTTATACTTCCTGGACTTTCCCACAGCCAGAGGAGTTTTGGATGCTTGGCTTGCATTGTCTCGCTTCCACTAATCTACTTCACTTATTACTATTCCTCATTGGATCCACGATTGCGCTTCCTACCCCTCAGGAAGTCATGACTAATCTGGTGGCTTTGGCTTTTTTAGATGAATAATATAAAATTTCAAAAAAAAATTATAAATTTTTTGATGGAAGAGTGTTCCTCAAATTGAGAAGAGAACTCATTATTTAATTAGATTAGTAAATAATAAAAGCCACCAACATGTTTAATGGGTAACAATACATTTGTTTGGATATTTACAAAATATGGAATCAACACCAAGATGATCAGCATAAATGATAGAAAAGATAACAAAAAATAATTATATATAACCAAAAAAGAAGTGGATCTAATGCTATTTTTTTAATATATTAGCATGAAGAAAGTTGTGCCAATAGCTCTAAAATATGAGCTTTAATTTGTAATAACATGCATAAGTGGAGATGAATTGAAGAAGTGCACACTAGGTTAGAGTAATGTTGACATAATTGAAGGTTTGTTTAGAGAACGCACTGAATGAAATGAAGTTGTAGAAGAATACTACTTGATGAGCATAGGCTATAGTCTACAGGATGCATTACTTGCATGTTGAAATGTAAGTTGAAATACCGAAAATTAGGATGCTAAATGAACTGGTAGTAGAGAGCATACTCCTAAGTAAAGAGAGGCACATGCTCTGGTTGTTGTGGATATGGGTTGCATGAGTAGAGACACATGCACTAACTGAAAACATGGTGCATAGTAACTAAATGAGCAATAAGCTAAACTCCAAATAGACCAGTGGTGAATCAACATGAGGCTTGAACGACCAAACGGACTACAGGTGAAATTAGCTAACCAAAATGAAGCAAATATTGTAGCATAATTTGCAGCTAAACTCATCATATTCAGCTAGTCTGTGATGCTTCTATTATTAGAGGATTGAAGTTTGAAGACCAAGAATGGCACAAGGGCTGATTTTGAAGTAGAATGGCGTAGTTATACTATAGTAAATGTGTGTACAAAGATGTATGTCAGAAGCTGCAGGTTGACATAGGGATGAACTTCAACCATGCTAGAACTATAGAAGTAGAGGGGTAAAGCTGTTTGAAGGAAAAGAATTGCTATTAACCTGAATTAAGTGAGATCTCTAGCCTACATTTCTTATGACAGATCCGGTCTATAAAGAAATATGCAAGGAAATACTATATATAATAGAAGTTATATGCATTATTAAATATTCTCAAGTTTCTTTCAAGCCCCAGACCCTAACTTGCGTAAATTGAATCTATGGAATTTCTAATTGATTGAGTGAAGCTAAATATAAACTTATTCCAATAATCAAGTGGTGGAGGAATAATATTATTAATGGAAATGTCAAAAATATAGAGTAAACTTCTAATAATATGTTTGGTTAAATGACATTCGTAGAAAAAATGATAAGTGGTTTTAGGGTATAGATTATAGTAGTAGCATGTGTTATGGTTGATATTCTTGGATAACTTAGGGTTAACTCTATTAATGGTGTTTAGTTTATCATGTAGTACTATCCATATATGAACTTTGATTTTCAGGGAACTCTCATTTTCGACACGTATTTGAAGTGTCGATAGAATGAAACACCCAAGAAAGTCAAAAATATATACAAAGATTTTAAAGAGTATCTTTCACTATTATCCCAACATCAAATTAAGTTATCGTGCTGGTCATTTAAATGATGTTTTCAATAATATTATTCAGACTTTGAAATCGGATAAATGCATTCCCTGCTAGGTTTTGGTTGAAAGTAAGATTCTAACTAAAAAAATTATTAGAACAAAGACGTCTACAATAAGGTTGTTTTTGTTATTGAAGGCTAACAAAAGGTCAGGAAACTCATGTTTTAAGGAGATTGGCGAGACCCGAGGATCATTCCAAAAGGAGGTTTTCATACTGTCATGAATACCAAATTTAAGACCTGGTTTAATTATGGAAAATAAATTAGATATATTTTTCTAGAAGAAGGAAAATGGGTGGTTATTTGGTTTATATAAGTGTTTCATTCTGTTATAGTAATTATTTCTAATGCTGACTTTTCACATAGATAAGTTATTATCAAAATTTTCTAAATCTACTTACAGAGCAGAGAGATGTTTAGGGATTTCAAATTTATGATTCCTAGACCTCCTTGAATTTTTGTTTGCAAACAAGTTTCTAGTTGACAGGACAATTAAGGTAAGAGTATTCTGTAATCCCTTTCCGAAGAAATTTTCTTCTAATGTGGTTGATTTGCTATCTAGTTGGGGAAACGAAAATAGGACATCTAGTAAATGGGAATAGGTGATAAGACCAAATTTACAAGAAACATCCTACCCACACTAGACAATGCTTTCCATGAAGGGAATCTTCTATTGATTATATATATATATATATATGATGTTCCGATCCTCTTGTTTTGGTCTCAATTCTCTAAAAGGAATGCTAGATACTTTATTGGGAAATTCATTATTTTGAAATTTAATATATTAACCAGTTCATTTGAATTGTCAGATGGTCGTTAATCACAGACATCGAGCTTTTGTAGTAGTTGATTTTGAGACCTTAAAGTAGTTTAAAGTTATAGGATTAACTTAAGAGACAAAATATGGTAAGTCATGCGAGAGCATAATAAAAGAGTGTTATTTAAATATTGGAGGGAAGAAATTCCTCTAATGGTAATTTCACTCCCAATAGTGGAATGAATGTTATTATTTAAAGCAAGCTTTAGAATTTTACTGAATACATCGACCGATAATTTAAAAAGCAATGATGATAGATGATCACCTTGCCAAAGTCTCATTTTAGACTGAATTTTCCTACCCTTATTCCCGTTTACTAAAATAGAGGACATGCTAGATTTTAGGATGAGATCGAGCCAGGAAATCCACCTCAAGCTAAATCCACTAGCTCTCGGCATTTCTAGTAAGAACTCCCAATCGATGGAGTCGAATACTTCAACAAAATCTAGTTTGAGAAGAGCACAAGTTATATTTCATTATTACATAAGTTAATTACTTCTTGGGCAGTGGCTATGCAATCCTGTTGGAACTGAGCTAATCCGCAGTGGAAGAAATTGGTGAATTTCAAAAAAAATACCATTTTCGATGTTCAATGGGCCTATGAAGTCTAAAAATACTTTTTAAGTTTCTTTTAAAGAAAATTCAATATTTTATTTTATTTAGGAAAAAGGAATTTTAAATTTAATTTCAACTTATAGGTATTATAATGAATGTATCGAATACATTCATTTGTGTGAAGAGTAAGTGCAGTATAAAAGTGGTGTATAAATTAAATATGTATAGATGAATTAATAAAAAGAGACCATTTATTTCTCTCTCTCTCTTTTTTACTCTATTCAATTAATAATGAGGAGATGATGACAAAATATAAAAGGACGAAAACATTTCATTTCCTTCCCTCTCTTACCATATTCAATTAATAGAGAGAAGATATGGTAGAATATAAAAGGAAGGAAACCTTTCATTTCTTAATCTATTTAATTGTAATAATTAATTTACTAAATGACATGTATTACTTATCAATCAAATTTACACAGGTCTATGTTATCTATATTTTACTAATAAAATGTATGCATACATTCATAATAATTGTAGATACATACATACATGCATATAAAGTTAAAAATATTAGTTGTTTTAAATAATTTAAAGTCCAAAATTAACATTAATAGATATGATTTCAATTAAGTAAGGTTTAAAAACAGAAAGGTTACATTATTTCTTATAATCTTTGTACAAGTTTAATTAAACTAAACATTTATATTCTATATTTATGATAATAACAATTCAATAATTTAGATCTTAACAACTTACATTTGCAAGTATTGTAGCATATGATATTTTATATACACATTTTATAAATTTTTTTTGGTTTTAAAGTTAACAGTTTTCATTAAACTTTTAATTTAGAAATGAAACAATACTTTAAATTTCACATGAAACTTTAAAAATAGAAGACAACAAAGAACTATAGTTTGCATTAAAGTCCATTCAATATCTTAAATCAAAGTTTCCCCTTTTAAAAAAACAAAGATTGAAACAATTGTACACACGAATTTAACATATGAATAAGATCAATCTCAAGGGATGGTAGACAACTTAACATATATGTAATTCATTAGCAACTGAATAAGTGAATGTTATGTCACTGTATACATAAAATCTCATCTAATGTTAATTTTCAATTTCATAAGTTTTCAATATAAAATAAAAGAGATTTGAATAAGGCAAACATGTATAAATTTGTGATAAGAATTTATAGATCTAAACAATAAAGAGAATGAAGACAATTTATCAGAATTATATAAGAATCAAAACATGTCAATTTATCATAAACATACATTAAAAGGAATTGATGAACAAACATAGTTCTAAATGAAAATAATATAATAAACATGATTTAATCAAACTAAGCATAAGCCTGTTTAATTTACATGTTACAAGATGAAAATTTGAAACATGAAGTGAATCATAGGAATCTAATTATACTAATCATATGAATATATGGATGAATTTAATTAAAGATTACCTTGAGATGTAGCCAATAAATCACACCTTGAATGATGAATTAAAATTCCCAGATTCAGAAATCAGCCTCCGGATTTTGCAAGGATCATACTACCCAATGCCTTGAAACACACCTTGAAAATGAATTCCCCTTAGGGTGTTGCATAAAAGTCACACCTTGAATGGTGTTATCTCCTCAGATCTTCAAGAACCCTACCCTATCCTTGCAAGAGATGGATGAACCATTTTATTTATTATATTTGATTTTTTTTATTTACAGTTGAAAGATTTTTGGAAATATTATTTTCGTTGTTTTCTACCATGAAAAATTAGGAGGAGAGAAAGAAAAAGACTGAATGAGACAGAATGAATTGTACATACATAATGAATTAGAGAATAATTTTTATTTGAAAGATTGAACTTTTTAGGTTCTTTGATTAAAACTTCCCTAATTAATTCCCTCGATTGTTTGTCTCTTCAATCCTTTCTTTACACGTATGTCATCAAATGACATAAAATTTCCACAAATCATGGCATCAAATGACATAAAATTTACATAAATCATGTCATCAAATGACATAAAATTTTCATAAATCATTTTATGCAATTATCTTTAAATAACATCGATATTGTATATCAATGCGCGTAAATATAACTTTTAAAAATGCATTAAAATAATTACAAAAGAAACATCCAAACATCAAATAAATAATAATTAATATTTCTCAAATATAAATTAATTTAATCAATTTACAATATCTTATAAATTAATTTAATCATGTGGTTTTTCAGAGAATTCATCATTACGGTTGGGCGACTCATAGGTGTAAATTCAATCGGCGGTTAATATCGAACTATTCGAATATTGGCATTCACATGTCACTTAGCAGGTAATAGGACATTTTGGCTAAATTTTTCGCTTACACATCTTTTGGTAAAATCCAATTTTACTTATCATAAGCGGTACCTAATAGTGACAATTATTTACAACAATTCTCTTCGTCAAAATTATATAATTTGGATTTATGGAATTCGGTCTTGGTCAAAATTCCAATATTATCCATATTCCACTTTATAGACCAAATAAAAGTCTTTGGTTCAATAATAACAATTATTATTAACCGAAATGCTCTGTCCAGAGACTTTGACTTTGAGTTGACTTTAGTTGACCGTGATACTAACCTCATATAACTGAGGAGACGGATCCTCTCTTGAATAGTGTTTCACTTCCAATCCTTCCACTCGACCCAACTATAGTCATTCGATGGACGTCATGTCATGATCTAACTATAATAAAAGTGGAGCTTCCATATTGAAGATCAATAGTTTTCTCAAGTCGAGAGAACTGTATAAATTAGTCACATCGATATTCTCTGTTTGACCTTAATTATATTAATCAATAGAAAATATCGAGTGAGTCATTCCATAGTTGTCCAATGACTATCGGTACGTAACCTGTTGGTGTGCCCCCAACAGTCAAGAGTAATACATTGCACAACATTCGGTGAGCGTTGCATACTCTAGCCTCCATGGATATATCGATATCCAATCTCGATGCATCTTGACCAGGAACATTTAAAATGGTATATTTGTTTCATTATGATAAATTACCCACGGTTACAACACTTTGTAACTACTATCACAAAACATACAATTTATGGATTTTTTATTAAATACAATTTTATTTAAACTGTTTAATTAATATAAGCATGTTATATCAAGTATATAATAGAAAGAAAATATCTTTATTTTGAACAAGACTAGTCAAACTTTTAGATGTATGTAACAGATTACATAATTACCCCTAGGGCATACCCCTAACTTTATCAAATCCATAATGTGTTCACCTTGAATGAAAGCAATTTGAGATTTATCAATTAAATTGTCCATTTTATTTTTTAACCTGTTAGCTAAAATTTTGATGATAATTTTAACTGGATTATGGAAATAGGCCTAAAATCATAAAGTTTAACTGGATTTCCTTTTTAAGGGGTAAGAATTGCATCTGCATGGTTGGGCCTACCTAATTGTAAACTGCCGCCATAGAATTCCTCCAAGAAAAGAATGAAATCATGTTTGATGATAAACTAAAACTTCTGGTAAAACATCATCGGGAAACTATCTAGACTTGGGGCCTTGTCGCTAGCCAAGCCTTTTACAGCCGCCCAAACCTCCTCTTTGGTGAAACGAACGTCTAATTTACAAAAAGAAGGGTCCAGATTTGGGTATAGAGAGGACCAATTTTCTTGAATTTCGTTACTACATTTCCTACTATAAATATCTATATAGTGGTAAGTGATGACATTGTTTAACTAGGTCTATTCTTTAATTTCTATTTCATTTGCTTTAACATAGTTGATAAAGTTAACACGACGCCTGTTGTTGGCAACGGGGTGGAAGAACATGGTGTTTTAATACCCTTCTTCAATCCATTAGACTCGAGAACGCTGGCGCTACATGATTTCCTCTTAATCTAGTAATTTGTTCGTTTTCAAATTAAGGCTATTTAAATTTTCATTCTATATTCAAATTCCTAAGTTCACTTGACCTATATAATGCTACCTTTTTAGTTTTAATATTTCAAACAATGTTGGCATTCCCAACCTTAAGATGACATCTAAGTTCACATATCCTGAATACCTAATTTTTCACAGCATTATTAAGTACCCAGTTATCCAAAGATCTCCATTTCGAGGTCACAAAATTTTTGAAGTTATTTTCTTTAAACTAATCTTTTCAATTTTAAGTGTTTGTTTATTGGAAGTAGGGTATGTGAATTGGAAAGAATAGGGCAATGATAGCTAACTAATCGTAAGTTTTGGAAAGTAGGAATTTCTCTTCCCACTCCTCGCTAATATGTAATCTATCTAGCAAAGCCATCTAGGGGCTGCCTCTGCCATTATACTTAGCAAGTCTCCTACCAAAGAGGAGAAGTTCAACAAAGAAATTTTGATTAATGAAGTTATTGAAATCTTCCATATCAACATAGTTACCCACCCTGGGTGAATGCTCCCCAATAAGTCTGGTCATATTGAAGTCACCACCTACAATCCAAAGACCATAAGAGACGGCTCTAAAGTTCGGACCAAAGAACTTGTCTAAGAAATCTAGAATTGGTGCATAAACATTGGAGATGTTAAGAATATGATTTTCATTAAGGTCCTAGAGGATGACGTGCAAAGAGTGATGATTATATTTACCTAATTCTAGATTGTAAAAGCTTAAATCTATCACCCCTATAAAGCATCATAATTCCTCTCAAGCTACCTATTAAAGGAACAAATGCCCATTCAGAGAGGACATTTTCACTAATCGATCTAAGGAAACTAGGGTTAGGCAAATCAGTTTTAGTTTCTTGAAGAAGAGCTATATCTACCTTGTTGTCTTTATGAATTCTTTTTATCTTAGATCTTAAATTAGGTAAAGAACTCTAATATTCCAACTTAAGCCTAACATGTGTTTCTGTCATTATCACTTTTAGTTTCTTTTTTTTAATAATTTCAAAGTCCTTACCATTTACATCATATACAAAAATGGTTTTTTTAGCTACTTGATAAGCTTGATTAGTTGTTATGGTATTTATAATAATTTGTACAAAGTACTTCCTAACAAAACGCGACCACCTAACGGAGAGGGATTAGATATGGAACTAGTCTAGAACTATTGTGCACTGACCCTTGAGATCTGCTCCGCGATCTGTAATTTCTTCTTGTGACACTGGGCCTGGTAGGGGATTTTATGGAGTAGTTACCGTTGGAGTGGTTTCCACAGAATCTCTATGTGTGATATCGTCCTAATGGTAGCATGATAAGATATCTGGATCTAGTAACAGGAGTGTGACAGCCCACAAATATGTACAGTTTGAATCGACAATAATCCACACATGTTCGACCCAAAAATCACAAACTGATGGAAATTCAAGAGAAAGAAAAGAAGAGAGAAGAAGAGAAGAGAAGAAAGAGAGAAGACAGAACGAACATAATCAAACAAAACCGATACGTGTATACGAAATGGAGATCTCCAGCTCTCCTGTTGAAACTCCAAAAGCACCGAAGCAGAACCTGTAAATATACTCAGTCTGACCCGAGCATTGAAAGGGAAGAACGCCCGGATCAGTCTGGTAAACCAGCGTAAGAAATATACTCAACTGAATTTATTAAATTACCAAACTTTTCCTTTATCAAAACAAAAGTATCTCGTAAGACACGCCCACACATAAACACGGACATGTTTTTACCTCATGATAACTAAACGTTTTCATATTACATCATCTTACATTATAATAGTGTCTATTATACAAATAATATTCAAAATAGCCGAAATTGTTACCATTATTAATTCCAACATACTAGGCTCTACAAATAAAATGGCAGGTACGTAGTGGAGTTTGGATTTCCAAACAAATGACCAAGTGAAGGGACTACCTTTCGATGGGTACACCTCTAAATGGATGTCCCAAGGCATAGCATATCTACCCTCTACCAACACAAGACCGGCCCACCTCTATAACTAGATGATACCGAATATGTCATCCTTTGGTCATTACCGACCATTACCGAGGGCCCTCTAAGCATATAACCACAACAATCAGATACATGACATCATAGCGTGTAAAGACATATCTAGAAGAGGATGAGCATACCCTATTTGGGAGCGATCCACTTAGCCTTACTTCATCTAACCCTATTTTGGTCATTTCACGTTGATGAGGCCTAAGGTAACGATTAACTTTTACAAATCACATATCACATCACTTTGAATGCCACACAGCCACTTCCATTGACTACTAATTGCCTTCCACAAAAATACAACCCTTGAGCTCGTATGTCTCAAGGAGGGTGTTAAGCTAAGAGAAGTTGCCTTCTCCGCCACCACTGATGTACGATTGTAAAAACCAATGTGCGTAATCTTTACAAATGCAATGTCAAATAAACATCCATACAAGTTGTCCAAGAACAGGACAAACCAAAGGTTCTTTCCTACCACGTCCTGTCGGAAAATCCCTAGGATTAGTAGCGAATAGTCCTTGCGTTGGATATTTCATAATGAAGAAACCACTGCTACTATATGCATATTGGGATTTTAACCCCAAACGATCAACAAACATTTCCTACTATGAAAATCCTAAATATAAATATCATCACAAGCAACCTGCACAATCGAACGCATATACGTTGGTCCGAAGTGGTTTTCGAATGAACTGATCTCGATCTTTTCGCACCAACAACGCAAAAGCGTTTCTCAACCTCACACAGAAACTAAGTCTAATAGACTTATCACGTCTCCGACTTTCAACTTGCTATCCTTCAGGCCAAGAAGGAAATTCGATAGATTGGAGTAATACTCTGCACTACACGAATCAGCATCCTTAACATAAACGATAATCAAGCCTACACAGAAGGCTATGTACTAAGTGTATGAGTAAATAATTCCCACACCAAGTCGAGGAACTAAAATGGAAAATTTTGATGGTCGGTTATTTAATTATCAAAAAAACAAACAAATATTTAGCACCATAAGCAATCACTAGGCCCTTTTAATTAATCTTTTATTAATTAAATCACTTGCCAAATATTAACTTCAAAATATCTTCAAAAAGATATAATCTCAAACCATTTCAACTTTCCAATATTGGAAAACATTTCCACATACTTATATAATAATAAGTATTTCACAATTCTCTTTATTTTAAACACTTAGAAAATATCCCATATACTTAAGTCACGATTTAGTATGTATTTCTTTATTCTATAAGGAAAACATTCTTTTAACATATTTATTTGGGTCAAAACGAATGTTGCGAAAACATCGTTACGACAACCCAGAATCACTAGTATAGGGATTCAAAAAATAAGATAGATATAAAAATCCCATATACTATACAAAACATTTCCTCTCAGAAATTATTTAATATAACAATGGTGTTATAGTCCATCATTTCCATTCTTCTCGAAAACGTCTATTTCAACAATGATGTTGAAATTTATGGTTTTGATACTTAACACATTTTCAAACATTTTCAACCCATTTTATTCCATTTAAAATATCACTTTCCAAAACATGTCTTTTAATTTAAATTATTATTCACTGTCCAAAATCGTGAATATAATTCCTTTACCAAATCCAATATTTCTACTCATTTATTTTAACGGATAATCCACTGTCCAAAATCGTGAATATATCTCATTTACCAAATCATTGCTTCTATATGTTCATTAAAGGATTATCCACTGTCCAAAATCGTGGATATAATCCATTTAATAAACTTCTATATTTAACTTATCAAATTATATTAATTTCGGATTTATAAAACAATGTTTATAAATTCACATTTTTATTTTATAAAAACTTCCATTTATAAATTCCCTTTTTATAACAAATTCCATTTATCTCATTTATATGACAAAACTCAAATTATTAGTTAATTAATAATAAATCTCTTATTTCCAAAATTTGTTCTTTTATAACTTCACAAATTATATAAATCTATAAATCTTATTTGCTTATAAAAATCCATTTATAACTCCATTTCAACATTTACCAAACTCCTTTATGATCCCATTATTTTGATTTATAAAACATCAGTTTATAAATCTTATATATAAACCATTTATAATAAGTCAAAAATCTCGATTTAAATAAACTTATTCTTTTAATAATTTATAAATCGTTATTAAAACTTATACAACTCCAAAAATCATAGTTAAGTATATTTCCTAAAAATCATAATTTTTATAACATAAAAATGATATCTTTTATTTGTTTAAAAATAAATTCATTCCCTTAACCATTTAAAATTAACAAAACATACAAATTCAAAATCAGTTTTAAAATCCTTTTTAATTTGGAAATCATCACTTTAAAATTTTTAAATTTCCAAAATATGGCATAATGCTGCAACAGCACTAAATACATCAATCATGGCATCCAAATCATCATATATCACATGATAACAGCATATATCACAATATCTGTAAATAAAACCAACCTTGGTGAGGAATCCAGTTGGATCCCTCCAACTTGGCACCTGCAACAAATATACATATTAGAATATATGCAAAATGTCCGCTTCGAGACAGACGCGTGGACAAAGGGTCATCCGCTCATACACGGGAATGTAAAAGGTCTCATCTGCTCCAATAGGGAGGATTATATCCAAATACCAATCAATATATATAGTATATATCACATATCATAAAACAGTCATCAATCGTCATAAATAATATTTATTCTCACTTATATAAAAATATCAATGAGATGGAAAGAGTGAGTTATACTCACTTTGGATTCCACTCTGTCAAACTTTAAGGTAAGGAACTTTAAGATCTAAAGCATACTTCCTACTTCTTTGGAAAAAAAATGAAAATAAGCTAGAAATCCTCCTTCCTAACGCTTGGTCAAGGCTTGAAATGGAGACTGATATTAGAGAAGAAGTGGTAGAGCTTTGAACTTGAATTCTCAAAATTAGACCTGGAAAATAGGTCATCTTCTCTCTTGTTTTTGACTCTCTTACTCTCAAAATTTGTAAAACTTCTTAACTGAAAAGTTATTGCAAAATCTCTTCTCTTAAATTTGCGAAAAAGAATCTCTTGATTCCAAGTTTTTTTGAGGGAGATATGATAGAATAAAGAAGAGGTAATGAACTTCAAAGAATTGAGTTTTAGGTATAAAAACCTCAAAAAAAATGTGATCAACATTTAAGTTGTAGCCACTGAAATTTCATATGGTTTAAAAAAAAGTATTTCTTAATTCGGATCAGTTATGATCAAGTTATGATCAAAACAAAATGGCATATTCATTGGCATAAAAACTAGGCCAGAGAATGCACTAGAAAGAATGGCATTTTTGACAAATTTATGCTAAGAATTGGACAAAGTGGTCAACATGAAAGTTTTAGCCACTGGAAAAATACATGATTTGCAAAAAATAATTTTACATTTAGGTTCTTCTTAAAGAAGTTATGGCTGAGAGAATAAAAGGTAAAATATGGAGAAAAGAGGAGTTTGATTTGAAGAGAATAAATATTGATTTCTTTTGAATATTTTTAAATATTTTTACATTATTTCTTTATAATTTTTTCAATGGCTTGGAAGCCATTAAAGGAAGAGGAAGAATATAAAGAAGCTTAAGAAAAGATGAAGAAGAAATGTGAATGAAAGTGAAGAAGGAGGTGGGTATTTATAGAAAAAGAAAGAGGTGGTAAATTTACCAAAATAACCTCTTACCAAATTACCAAACTAACCTTACTTCAACCTAAAGCTATCTCCACTTTTTTACTTAACATCATCTTTCACATCCTTACTTTATGTCATAGTCACTTAAAGATTAAGTAAAAAAAGTAATTATTTTGTTGGATTTAGATGTGATTTGGATTTGATGTTTACTTTTGACTTTTCTTAAACTTACTTACTTTTCTTAATGATATTCTAGAAGTTTTCTAATTATATTTAGTAAAATTAAACATGTTTAGTTATTATAATATAAAATATATATGTTAAAACATATTAACAAAGGTGCGATAACGTTGCGGCAACATATTTTGAATAAAACATTGATTTTCGATAAAACGTTTTCCAGTCACATTTTGATGTTTTTGTTAAATTATTTATTCATGTAAACCAAACTTAAAAATAAATTTCTTATTATATTTAAATAATTAAAACAAGCACATTTGACTTATAGAATAATATAAAACAATATCCAAATCTTTCTATAAAAATACGACATCAATATGCGACGAAATTTGTCAATTTTATAAAACAAGTTTTATATATTTATCAAACCATTATAAATTAAATTACCATTATTATCAAATGAGTTTGATATCGATTATATATATTTAAATGGAATTATTTATCCTTTAAACAAATTTCTCTAATATTTATCATACTTTATCGGAATCCGACTTTTTTCAATTTTACAATGGAAAACCAAAATCTTTATTCAATATCAAAAATAAGTTTACCGTTCTTATTTATCATATAAAACATGATTGTTTAAGTTTGAAAATTATATATTTGAATATTTAAAATAATTAAATATCTCATTTTCAAGGTGTTAAAATTACGAATCGTTATAGGGGGTCAAACTCTCTTTTTGAACCCTAACTACTAGAAGAATGCCATGATAAGGTGAATGATTGTCCTGTTTAATTGCGATAGGATTATTTGAGTCTTTGAGATGGCTATTCATTGAATCTAGCAATGGAGAAGCTAGGGATGCATCTTCTAAGCTTGTAGGGACTAAACATTTGAGAAGTTGCTCTGAATACTTTAGCAGATCGCTAGCAATAGCTGGCTCCCCCACTTGCCTGGCCAAATATCAGAGCTTAAGAATTTAGTGCCTATCTCGTGAACTTGTGGATGTTGATGCGAAGTTTGGCTATGAGGGAGGGGAACTACCGAACTATTGCAAATGAGGAAGGGACAATGGTTGGAAAACAGGAATAGCACTAATCTTGAATTATGTATCTTGCAAGCCAATTGCTTGTGGTCAAAGTAGCCAAAATAAAAACAATGAAGCAGTTTAACTTAGGAAGAGGCAAAGTGGTCTGGGGCCCTATACCAATAACATTTGATGGCTAGCATCTAGTGATGGAGCCATAGTTTTAACGACATAAGGAAGAAGTGGTTAGGATTCGTTGGTGAATAGTGATAAATGGGATTGAATTTGACAACATTGGTCAAGCTGCAATGAGCTGGAGGTGGTCGTTGAAACAAGAAATTAGGTGGATCAAGTTGAAATGAGTAAATGGGGAGATCGTTAGGCGAATTTTTAAAGGGATCTATTGGGTGGTAATTTTTGAGAGGAAGATAGTAACGGAATATAGGATTTACAGATCCGGTAAATGTGGTGCAGGAAAATCTGATGAAAAAGGCAGAGTAGTTGAGATAGTGGCAGCAGCGGCTTTAATAATTAGGGTTAGCAGTAAGAGATTTGGTAACCATTAACAAGTATTTTTTATGTCAAAGCACCGAGTAAATTTTATATAAACTAAATTAATTAATTATGATTAATTAGTAAAATTTAAAATTAAAATTTATTAAATATGGTCTAATTAATAAGACACATGAAGACACACTCATATATATATATATATATATATTATAAGTTACTTAAATTATAATAGTTATAAATAATTTAATCTTATATAACTATATCTGTATAAAATAATGTAAGTGGAACTGAAATAAGCTCAAAACAGTTTTTTGGAATAAGTACATACGTAAATTATGCGTACCGTGATTTCAAATGTGTCAAACACTTAATCATTAGGTTGTTTTATAAGAAGCACGTTATTCCTTAAGCTGATATCACTCAATTTATGTGTGTGTTAATGATTATGAATCATTAATATATAGAGTTATCACCTACCAATTATATATCAATAGATTGCCTACATAATCTTTAGTTGTTGAGCAAACTCAAGTTAGGGATTTTATGTGTAGTACTATAACGACCCTAATTTTGACCAATATTATTTATGACATTTAGTTAGATAAATTAAATGAAATAATATAAATGGTTAAGGGATTGAGATTTGTATGACCATAGGGTAGTCATGCCTAATTAATCTAAAGCCAAAGAGAATTAAAAATAAAGTAAGTAAAGGTAATAAGATAAGAGCAAAATAAGACCAGGTTATATTCTTATACCCTAAACCCTTATTTCAATTTCATTTACAATATTCACAAACAAAACTAAACCTAGAGCTCGGCCGGCCACCATTAGAAGTGATCTAAAGGAAGATAAGCAACGATTCAAGTAGGAAGCTTAACCAAATCAATTCAAGAGCAAATCTCAACCTACTTAACAATCAAGCTAAGGTGAATGATAGATTACATCTCATTTTTATTGCTTTTGGTTTCTAGATAAGATCGGATTTTATTTTGCACGAAAAATATTAGGTTTTGATTGTTTAAATGGTTATAGATGCTTGTTGGTGATTTATGTGGTTTCATATAGATTTTATGATAAGATTTGATTTGAAAAACCTATCAAATGACATCTAAATGGCTTGCCTTTTTATAAGAGGTCAGAAAATTATTTTAGAGAAGGGTTTCAAGTTTCATAATTCTCTAAGTTATTTTGGACTTGTATAAATTTTCTAGTAAAGAAAATGGTTAAATTGGTTTTAAATTATTTACGGCTATTATATGTTAGCTTTGGATCAAAAATTTAAATATGTTATAAAACATATTAAAAGTGATTTATGAGAATTTTCCTAAGTATTTTATTAAAGATATAAAATCATTTAAGGTATGGGACTTAAATGTTTTATATGTTTATAAAATGAGAAGGGGAAATTTGTTAAATGTTTAAAATTGTTAATTGCTGAATTCGGCAGCACTTTAGAAAAGGATTTTGTAAAATAATTGGCAACCAATTATATGTTGATAAATAAGGCAAGTTAGTTGGAAAGATATTACTTTAAAAGGTTAAAAATCAGTTTTGTAAAATATGACGAACCATATTTCAGAAGGTTTAAATTGACAATAATCCACATATGTCCAACTTAAGCAATCCGAAACATAGATAATCATGGGGGTTAATTGAGAAAAATAAGAAAAGAAGAAAACAAACACAGAATCTCGCAGTGGGATGAAAAAAATATAATAATCAAATAAACAGTTCATGAAGCTGTTTATTATATATTTGATTATAATTTATACAACAATTATCAGAGTTATATATACATCAGGGATAAATAAATAATGCAGCAGGCAGCATGATGCAGGAACAATAGTAATAATTATGATATACTAAATCTTCGTCTTCGTCCTTCAGAAAATGATCTTCAATGAGCTAAAAAATTCAGGGCTGACCCGAGCATAATGAAAAGACAAAACACTCAAGTCAGGACTAAAATATTATTATGTGAGTCAAATCGTATCGCATATAACATGAGTGCCACGGAATCAGAGATGTTTACAAGTTTTACATCTCCTATCTGGTGTATAACATGTGTGCAATAACCCAAGAGATGTTATGGGATTTTCCATCTCTTAAGGATCCGCCAAAATTTTTATATGCAGTAGAATACGCTATATATATAATGTCCACTCAATAAAATAAATATTTTTCATAGCATTAAGGCTTTACATTGATCCCCTTTAACGCGTTTTTAAGCATTGTCATACAGTTTGCATATAAAATACCAGTAAATTGTCAGTGAATAGGGATGCGTCGTGACACGACGACAACACTAAATAAAAATCATAGTGGTCTTGTATAGGTATAAAATTATGACAAGGCACGTGAGGCAATGCCTAAGGTAGGGTACTACTAGTTTAGGTCGCAGGGCTGGTGGTAATACATCATAGCCATGACGGCCCACCGCGTCCATCCATCCCATATCGAGTCAAAGCCATTCTAGGGTGTTACTGGCCCTATCTCTAATGAGTTACCCCATCAAAGCTAAGGTTCTCGCTTAACCTTGACGACCTACATTTCAAAAGGTTTAAATTGAAAATAATCCACACATGTCCAACTTAAACAATTTGGAACATAGATAATCATTGGGGTTAATTAAGAAAAATAAGAAAAGAAGAAGAAAACATGCACAAAATCTCGCAGTGGAATGACAAAATATAATAATCAAATAAATAGTTCATGAAGTTGTTTTTTATACATTTGATTATAATTTATACAACAATTATCAGAGTTATATATACATCAGGGATAAATAAATAATGTAGCAAACAACATAATATAGGAATAATAGTAATAATAAAAATATACTAAATCTTCGTCTTTGTCCTCCAGAAAATGATATTCAATGCACTGAAAAACTTAAGGTTGGCCTGAGCATAATGAAAAGACAAAAAAATCGAGTTGGGACTAAAATATTCTTATGTGATTCAAATCGATATCGCATATAACATGAGTGCCATGGCGTCTGAGATGTTTACAGGTTTTACATCTCCTATCCAGTGTATAACGTGCGTGTAATAATCCAAAAGATGTTACGGGATTTTCCATCTCTTAAGGATCCGTCAAAATATTTATATGCAGTAGAATATGCTACATATATAATGTCTAATCAATAAAGTAAATATATTTTTTAGCGTTAAGACTTCACATTGATCCCCCTTAATGCATTTTTAAGCATTGTCATACAATTTGCATATAGAACACCAGTAAACCGTCGGCGGATAAGGATGCGTCGTAACATCCCGCCTTTTTATACACTTTAAATCGATGATAAACCACACACGTCAGACTCAAACCATACAAAAGAGCGGATTGGCATTGAGGTAAATAAGAAAAACAGAGGAAGAAATAAAACAAAACAAGATCTCACAACGGAATGACAAAATATAATAATCAAATGACGGTTCATGAAGTTGTTTTACAAAACATTTGATTATACTTATACAACACAGGATCAGAGTTACACACACTAAAGAATAATAAATAACAATGTAGCGGACAGTATGAATGTAGTGGAATGATATAATAAATAATAATACAATCTTCGTCCTCCAGTAATAAGGTCTTCAAATCCTGAAATGCTCATGCTGACCCAAGCAAATTGAAAAGAAAAAACACTTGAGTCAGAACTAAAAGATCTTATGTAAGTTAAACCAATGGTAAACAATATGAGTGGAACGCATCAAAGATGTTTACGGGATTTGACATCTCCTATCCAGTGTCAAACGTGAGTGCAGTAACTTAAGAGATGGTGGGGATTTACATCTCCTAAGGATCCGTTAAACTATTTACTATGTAGTAATATTTCGCTATTATAATAATGTTTATAGTAAAATAAACTTACTTTTAAATAGCGTTAAGGAGTGACCCAATATTCCCCTTAACACGTAATAGTCTCAGTAGTCCATCCAGTATCATGGTTCCTCCTGATCGGGAAGCCACCAGAGGATACAACATGGGCTACAGGAGGTAGATATACCTATTACTATCCGGATTGGTGGTAATGCATAGCCGCAGCTACCGCCCACCTTGGGCCACACTCCAAAAAAATCAAAGGTGTGCACCAATCAATCACAAAGTAATAGAATGGCACATGAAGAAGTGTGTGCGATGGGAGGAATGACCTCACTTGGCCCGGAATCGCTCCTGTTTTAGCCACCTTATGCTAACTCATGGGAGTCGGGTCCACGTATATATCTCAAAGGAATGCCACCGCCATCCTACTTCATTCTGAAATCTCCAACGCGTACACGGTTGTTAAAGTGGTTTTTGGAGTTGGCAGAGTGTATGACAACTTCTGATCCCGGTCTCTTAAACAACCAAACATTATTATAACACCGCGGTCATTTCAAAATAATTATACTTCAAAACCGGAATATAATATCCATTTCAAAACCATATAAATACGATATCATTTCCATTTCAAAAACCCAAACCAATATGATATCATATTTATAAAACCCAAGTCAATATAATATCATGTTTATTTCAAATATACCCTTTTTCCAAAATCATAGCACTTTCAAAGTTATACACTTCGAAACCTAACACTTGAAATTTATAACGCTTTCAAATCATAATACTTTGAAACTCGTAACTTTGAAACATAACTTCCATCACTTAAATGATTTAAATATTAAAATACTTTATATAATAAATAGCTTCTTCAATTTCGCAAATCAATTCCAAAACAACTCGAATTCCAAAATTTTATATTTAACCAAATCCCAAATCATGAATTTCAATACGATTTAGTTTCCAAATAAACTATTCCAAATTATATCGATTTCAAAACAGATTTGATCCACAGAATAAACCATTTCAAATTCAATATATTTCAACTTTAAGTATTCAAAAATTTCAAAACTAAGTTGGTAATTACGATTCAATAATTCAATTTTCTATTATTTAGTTTTGAAATATTTTACATAATAAATCCATTATCATTTAAATAAAACTCAAATTACAAATAACTAAATATTTCCTTCAATTTATTTATACTTGAAATATTCATTTAACTCGCCTTAAACCAAAAATCAAGTTATAAAAATCATACCTTCTAAAATTTCAAATTTAATAAATTTCACATCAAGCTAATTTGAGTATAATTCTTGAATAAATTCAATTCAAATAAATCTCAAATTTATCTTCCAACCTTAATTTTATTTAAATCGTTATAAACTCTATATTAAAATATGATTTAAATACTTAACCGTATTATCTTCAATAAAAATCAACTTATTATTAAGCTTATTCTATATTAAAACAAATTATGCATAGCTTAAAATCAAGGATAAATAACATTTATATCATATCTAAAATCAATATTTATCTAAAACCATATATTTCTTTACAAAACCCTAGAAATCATTTCAAAATTATTTTTATATATAGACCACGGTGTTTGTATATAATTTTCTATCCTATAGTCAAGTGATACGGATATTTATCATTTCAATTCGTAATTTAAAATATAAATATGGTTATATATCATTTCAAACCACAATCTCGAATGAAATAAAAATCCACAACAACTTGTAGTTTATAACAATATAAAATACAACATCCATTCATCCAATATCAATCATCAAACATTTATCACAATCATCATCCAATTCAATCAATGACATTAATATAGACATATAACAAATAACAGGTATTTACTGGCAGTTTATATTCATAATAAATTAAATAACTATTTTATCCAAATAAATTCAAATAAATTGAGATGATGATTCAAAATATGCCAAACAGTCATAAATAAATTTCTAATCACATCATAAATCAATTTAACAAACATAAAAAAATTTAGAAGTTGTGAGTGGGTTAAACACTCACCTTTTGAATTTAAATCGAATTTAAATTCAATTTAAATCCAAAATTAAAACAATCTTAGAATTCGTCCAAATAAGCATCAAAATGACCGAAATTCTGATACGATCCCAATGGAGAAAATCGCGCATGAATTGGACCTCGTATGCAAAAGTTATGCTAATTAGAACATTTGAATTGAGATTTAAATAGCATAAAATAAAACGAAGATTATACCAATCATGATCGGCCATGTCAACATCGCTGTAACCACGTGAACCTAACTCGCTTCGTAGTTCCACTTTCATGTCGCCACTACCAGACAAAAATAGCCACCAAAACGCCGTCGCTGACCTGATCTGGAGCCGCCATAGTCTATCCTACTGCAAGCCGAGCCCATTCGCCGCACACGGCACCTCCTCGTCACCGTACAAAGCTCCAAAAGCTTGCTGCCGTTGGTTAGGTTAAAATGTTAATCGAATTTTGCCATATATCCAACCGTTGACAAGCCGAACGAACCACGTCGATGGATAGCGCTCGGTCCCCTCTTCATGAACCTGCCCTTGATTTGTCGATCAGGCAAAGTTGATCAACGATCAATGAACGACCACAAATTGTTCTTAAATTTTTGGATAGACAAAGTTTTGAATTGGGAAACAAATTACAGATCTAAGATGCGCTCGTCGAGAGCTTCAAATCGATACATAATTCGATATAGTTTGAGGAGATTGAATTTTTGAAGTTGAATTTTGAACTGAAACTGGGTTGTGAATTATAGGGCTTGTCTGCCATTGAGAAAGAGGAGCAACAAAAATTTCTGTACATACATAAATGAGAAATAGAAAGGCTGCTAGGATTATAACGAGGTATATATAGGCACAGCTGAAAATAGAATAGGTGGACACGATTGATCGAACGATAAATGACACGAAAAGCCCATTTCGCCTCCGGAATGAAAATGGGTTAAGCCAAATATCAAAATAGATGCTTTTAAATATTTTAAACGCAATGGAACAGGTCTCCAGTCCAAATTCCATCGCGTGAAGAAGTTATGATAAAATCAAGTTATTTCAAATTGATTTCAATTAAAATAATTTCTAGGCGTTTCGAGTCCGTACGATCAACCGACAAGTGTGATCGTTACGAAACTTGAAATCCTATAATAATTCACCGTTATGGATCCGATGAAGCTGGTTTCGCCGAAATCCGAGTCAGTGTCCAAAATGGCTATTTTCCAGTTAATTAAATAAATTAATATTAAATCAAATTAAATCTCTTTTCCGTTCAATTATCATTATTTCCCATTTCATCTTAATTTCCCATAATCATAATATTTAAATATTTAATTTCATTTATTTGCAATAAATCCAATTACTATCCTTTAAATTCAAATAAATTAATAAATCTCGATTTCCATTCTTTTTACTTAACCAATTATCTTGTTATGAATAAAATTAACGTTACTTCCAATTATTAACTTAATTAACATTAACATAATATTTAATTACATTTGTTAAAATTTATTTCCAGTTTAAATTAATAGGCTAAATAGAGGGGTAACATACAATAATTGTTACCTTTAGCTTTTAATTACACTTATAAGTTATTATTAACAAACAAATGTTACAATTGCTTACATAACACTGTTTTTATCAAATTATCAACAATTAGTTTTAATTACCATTGCTACGTTTCATTTTAACATTCACTTCATTATAAATTATAAAGTTTTTTAAATTTCTTTCTAAATTTAATTACAAAAATCTTATTAAATTAACCAATTTAATTACCGAAATTTGCGGGTCGTTACATTCTCTCTCACCCAAAACTTTTCGTCCCCGAAAAGGAAAAGAAGGGAAAAGAAAGAATTAAGTAGTCAATACATCTTATTCAAAAATATTAACTTTATAAACAATTAAATTTGCAAAATTTAATAATTTAGATAAAATATATCAATTTATAACTATTAAATCTTTTTATACTCAAATTAATAAAGTTTGGATAACAATTTTACAAAAAAATTCTAAGTCCAAAATTTACGGAAAATTTCGGTAGAGTCTCCTTTGCACGGGGAGGCTCGGAAGAAATTATAATAACAAATATAACAATATATAACATATATCTTCCAAAATAATGTATCCCAACATGGGAAAAATAATATAATAGCGCTATAAAACCGTAATCCAAAAACGTACCTATTTGTCGGGCAAACAACACTTAATTATGAAACCAAAAGCAGTAGCAATTGCTTCTATAACCTATATTTCACTTATATAATCTAAAAAGGGTTAATAATTATATAAAATGAAATAATTAAAGTTGTTTCAAATACTAACAAATAATCAATATAAACAACAATCATTCGCAACCAATAGCATACACATCATATACAAATCAACCATTCAAGCAAGACAAATAATTGGTTTATTTGGGTTAAGACACTTTATATCACTTAGAATGACAAATAACTATGAAGTATTCTATTTACTCAACAGTCTTAGATAAACTCAATAGATTATTCATACATCTAAACAATTAAAAGTATCTTTTACCCAAACAACTCATAAAACAAAACAAACAACAATTTCAAACAATACATCAAGTTTATTCTTATTAATTCCATTTCATAGCTTTTATTGTTTAAACTCCTTTTCATTCATATAATGATTCATCCTTTAATTTATATTTATTTCTTACAAACTTTTATTTCCATTCGCTCATTCATTTTTTATTTCATTTATTTTCATTTATTACTTACAATTATTCATTTTCATTTATTCAGGTCATGTCAGTTTATTTTTATTGCATTATATTTATTCATTCATTCATTATTGCATAACTTCATTTATTCATATTCATTTATTAATAATATTCATGTTCAAATTCAAATTTCTGAGCATATCAATTTATTAACTTAAGTTTATAATTATGTACTCTCAATACTTAATTTTCTATCTCACTTTATTATAGTAACAATTAAATTATAACTTAGGTTTATAAAAACTACAACATCAAATTCTTATTTATTAAATAATTTCATTGAATACCTTCATTACTTCAAGTTTTACTTGTATAAGGTTCCATTACATTTTCTTATTAAACATTTCAACTTTTAATATTCGGTAAGCTATATATATGCTTTTAAGGATGTAATTGGAAGTTACACAAGTTTACTTATTTCTTTTAATTAATTTAATGTTCAATAATAATGTCCTTTGTTTTTAGGTTAGAAATTTCAACTTTCTGGTGATTTCATTTATAACCTAGCATTTAATCTCTTATTTCATTTAGAAGTTTATTATAGTTAAGATTTTTATTTCAATTTCAATAATTAAAACCTCTAATTTATGGAAATTTAAGAACTAAATGTCGGGTTCCATTTCAAATTATTTTAAAAAATAATAGATAGATGTACACATTTACACTTTATGCATCCAATTATATTTAAAACAATTTGAAATTTATATTTGTTTATCAAAATAAATCTGTAGTAAAACAATTATAGTGGCCTTTCCACTTCGAAACTTGAAAATGAATGCCGATGATGTGTGTACTCATCATCGAAATTATTTTCCAGCAACAGAGAAGGGAGTATAGAACTTAGTTCCTTCCAAAGTTTCTTTAAAACATTCTTTCAAATTATACTGAAATATTTATATCGGAAGATACTTCTAATAATATCATTACAACCCAAAATTATTCGAAAGAAAGTTTCAAAACCCCGGAACTTAAGTTCTAAAATTTTCAATTTTCATTTATTTTATTTTCTTCAATTTTGTTTCCAATCAATATTTATAAATTTCACTACCTAACAACCAATATATTACAACTAAATATAACCTTTATAGGAATTTATTAATTTATATACAGAATATATAATAGGCAAAATTATTTCATTTACCTATATTTCAAAACAAATATTGTGTCGGTATGTCCTATTAAGTGTTTAGAAATCCTTGTTGATGTCATAGCGTCCTACGCACCAACCAGAATTTATAAATACAAAACGGAACAAATTAACACAATATAAAATAAAATCTTTCATAACACTAACAAATACGCTTTCTCATATATATATACACACACACATACACTCAGCGACTCATCATAGGGTATTACTACCCTGTTAGTAAAGAGTCAGACCCCACAAAGCTAAGGTTTATCGCTAAACAAAAGCTCCGATACCAAATGTAACATCCTTCCTTTTTGTACGCTTTAAATCGATGATAAACCACACACGTCAGACTAAAACCATACAAAAGAGCGGATTGCTATTGGGGTAAATAAGAAAAGCAGAGAAAGAAATAAAACAAAACAGAATCTCACAGCGGGATGACAAAATATAATAATCAAATAACGGTTCATGAAGCCATTTTACAAAACATTTGATTATACTTATACAACACAGGATCTGAGTTACATATACCAAAGAATAATAAATAACAAAGTAGCGCACAGTATGAATATAGTGGAATGATATAATAAATAATAATACAATCTTCATCTTCGTCCTCCAGTAATAAGGTCTTCAAATTCTGAAATGCTCAGGCTGACTCGAGCGAATTGAAAAGACAAAACACTGGAGTCAGAAATAAAAGATCTTATGTAAGTTAAACCAATAGTAAACAATATGAGTGGAACGGCGTCAGAGATGTTTACGGGATTTGACATCTCCTATCCAGTGTCAAACGTGAGTGCAGTAACTTAAGAGATGCTTGAGATTTACATCTCCTAAGGATCTGTTAAACTATTTACTATGTGGTAATATTTCGCTATTATAATAATGTCTATAGTAAAATAAACTTACTTTTTAAATAGTGTTAAGGAGTGACCCAATATTCCCCTTAACACGTAATAGTCCCAGTAGTTCATCCAGTATCATGGTTCCTCCTGATCGGGAAGCCACCAGAGGATACGACACGGGCTACGGGAGAAAACCAAACTCGTACAAGGCTCGCTATGGTAGGTGACACGGCACAACTAAGTAATATCAGGGTAGATATACCTATTACTATCCGAACTGGTGGTAACGCATAGCCGCAGCCACCGCCCACCTCGGGTCACACTCCAAAAAAATCAAAGGCGCGCACCAATCAATCACAAAGTAATAGAATGGCATACGAAGAAGTGTGTCCGAAGGGAGGAATGACCTCACTTGGCCCGGAATCGCTCCTGTTTTAGCCAACTTATGACAACTCACGGGAGTCGGATTCACGTATATACCTCAAAGGAACGCCGCCACCATCCTACTTCATTCTGGAATCTCCACCATGTACATAGTTTTTAAAGTGGTTTCCGAAGTTGGCAGAGAGTATGACAACTTCTGATCCCGGTCTCTTTAACAACAAAACGTTATTATAACACCGTGGTCATTTCAAAATAGTTATACTTCAAAACTAGAATATAATATCCATTTCAAAACCATATAAATACGATATCATTTCCATTTCAAAAACCCAAATCAATATGATATCATTTTTATAAAACCCAAGTCAATATAATATCATTTTTATTTCGAATATATCCTTTTTCCAAAATCATAGCACTTTCAAAGTTATCCACTTCGAAACCAAACACTTGAAACTTATAACACTTTCAAATCATAATACTCTGAAACTCGTAACTTTGAAACATAACTTCCATCACTTAAATGGTCTCAATACTAAAATACTTTATGTAACAAATATCTTCTTCAATTTCGCAAACCAATTCCAAAACAACTCGAATTCCAAAATTTTATATTTAACCAAATCCCAAATCATAAATTTCAATACGATTTAGTTTCCAAATAAATTATTCCAAATTATATCGATTTCAAAAAAGATTTGATCCATAGAATAAACCATTTCAAATTCAATATATTTCAACTTTAAGTATTCGACAATTTTAAAACTAAGTTAGTAATTACGATTCAACAATTCAATTTTCTGTTATTTAGTTTTGAAATATTTTACATAATAAATCCATTATCATTTAAATAAAAACCAAATTACAAATAACTAAATATTTCCTTCAATTTATTTATACGATATATTCATTTAATTCACCTTAAACCAAAAATCAAGTTATAAAAATCATACCTTCTAAAATTTAAATTTAATAAATTTCACATCAAGCTTATTTGAGTTTAATTCTTGAATAAATTCAATTTCAAATAAATCTCAAATTTATCTTCCAACCTTAATTTTATTTAAATCATTATAAACTCTATATTAAAATATAATTTAAATACTTAACCATATTATCTTCAATAAAAATCAACTTATTATTAAGCTTATTCTAAAATCAAGGATAAATAACATTTATATAATATCTAAAATCAATATTTATCTAAAACCGTATATTTCTTTACAAAACCCTAGAAATCATTTCAAAATTATTTTTATATACAGGCCACGGTGTCTGTATATAATTTTCCATCCTATGGTCAAGTGATACAGATATTTATCATTTCAATCCATAATTTAAAATATAAATACAGTTATATATCATTTCAAACCGCAATCCCGAATGAAATAAAAATCCATAACAACTTGCAGTTTATAACAATATAAAATACAACATCCATTCATCCAATATCAATCATCAAACATTTATCATAATCATCATCCAATTCAATCAATAACATCAATGTAGACAAATAATAAATAATAGGTATTTACTGGCAGTTTATATTCAATAATAAATTAAATAATTATTTTTTCCAAATAACGTCAAATAAACTGAGATGATGATTCAAAATATGTCAAACAGTTATAAATAAATTTTGAATCACATCATAAATCAAAACAAACATAAGAAATTTTAGAAGTTA
The DNA here is from genome assembly GCA_030765085.1 of Allium cepa. Classification (NCBI taxonomy): domain Eukaryota; kingdom Viridiplantae; phylum Streptophyta; class Magnoliopsida; order Asparagales; family Amaryllidaceae; genus Allium; species Allium cepa. The sequence goes on from CM060937.1 coordinate 410,922,217, forward strand.
TGAGTGGGTTAAAACACTCACCTTTGAATTTAAATCGAATTTATATTCAATTGAAACCCAAAATTCAAATAGTCTCAGAATCCGTCCAAACCAGCTTGGAATTCTGATACGATCCTAAAGGAGAAAATCGCGCGTGAATTGGACCTCGTATGCAAAATTTATGCTAATTAGAACATTTCAATTGAGATTTAAATAGAATAAAGTAAAATGAAGATTACACCAATCATGATCGACCACGTCAACATCGCTGTAACCCACGTGAACCCAACTCACTTCGTAGTTCCACTTTCGCGCCGCTATCTACCAGACAAAAATAGCCACCAAAACGCTGTCGCTGACCTAATCTGGAGTCGCTGTAGGCTATTCCACTGCAAGCCGAGCCCACTCGCCACACACGGCAACTCCTCGTCGTCGAACAAAGCTCCAAAAGCTTGTCGTCGTCGGTTAGGTTAAAATGTTAATCAAATTTCTGCCGTAGATCCAACCATTGACAAGCCGAATGAAACTTGCTGATGGATAACGCTCGGTCCCCTCTTCACGAACCTGCCCTTGATTTGTCGATCAGGCAAAGTTGATCGACGATCAATGAACGGTCATGAATTGCTCTTAAATTTCTGGACAGACAAAGGTTCAAATTGGAAATGAATTACAGATCTGAGATGCGCTTGTCGAGAGCTTCAAATCGATATATAATTCGAAATGGTTTGAGGAGATTGAATTTTTGAAGTTGAATTTTGAATTTAAACTGGATTGTGAATTTTAGGGTTTGTCTTCCATTAAGAAAGAGGAGCAACAGAAATTTCTATACGTACAGAAATGAGAAATAGAAAGGATGCTAGGGTTTATAAGGAGGTATATATAGGCACAGCTGAAAATAGAATAGATGAACAAGACTGATCGAACGATAAACGACCCGAAAAGCCCGTTTCGCCTCCAAAACAAAAATGGGTCAAACCATATATCAAAATAGATGTTTTTAAATATTTTAAACGCAATGGAACAGGACTCAAGTTCAAATTCCATTGTGTGAAGAAGTTATGCTAAAAACAGAATATTTCGAATTGATTTCAATTAAATTGATTTCTAGGCGTTTCGATTCCGTACGATCAACCGAAAAGTCCGATCGTTATGAAACTTGAAATCCTAAAAAAATTCACCGTTACGGATCCGATGAAACTGGTTTCGTAGAAATCCGGGTCAATGGCCAAAATGGCTATTTCCGGTTAATTAAATAAATTAATATTAAATCAAATTAAATCACTTTTCCATTCAATTATCATTATTTCCCACTTCATCTTAATTTCCCATTATCATAATATTTAAATATTTAATTTCATTTATTTGCAATAAATCCAATTACTATCCTTTAAATTCAAATAAATTAATAAATCTCGATTTCCATTCTTTTTACTTAACCAATTATCTTGTTATGAATAAAATTAACGTTACTTCCAATTATTAACTTAATTAACATTAACATAATATTTAATTACATTTGTTAAAATTTATTTCCAGTTTAAATTAATAGGCTAAATAGAGGGGTAACATACAATAATTGTTACCTTTAGCTTTTAATTACACTTATAAGTTATTATTAACAAACAAATGTTACAATTGCTTACATAACACTGTTTTTATCAAATTATCAACAATTAGTTTTAATTACCATTGCTACGTTTCATTTTAACATTCACTTCATTATAAATTATAAAGTTTTTTATTTCTTTCTAAATTTAATTACAAAAATCTTATTAAATTAACCAATTTAATTAGCGAAATTTGCTGGTCGTTACATGCGTCATGATATGAAAACACTAAATCAAAACTGTAGTGGTCTCGTATAGGGATAAAAGTATGACAAGGCACGTGAGGCTATGCCTAAGGTAGGATACTGCCACTTCGGGTCGCAGGGCTAGCGGTAACGCATTATAGCCATGACCGCCCACCGCGTCCATCCATCCCATATCGAGTCAAAGGGAGGCTATCCCAATCAAGGTGCACCAATCGAAACCAACAACAAGAGTAATAATATGGACCGATTCTAAGAAAATCGAAGAACGGATGTCCGCTAGGAGTAATTAGCCCACTTGACCATGTCAAGCCATCCTAGTTTAGTCATTTCAAATTGGCACAAGTGCCATAGTCTATCCATCATCGTTCCCTTTCTTCAAATCCGGCAAATGACGCCAAATCCAACCACTTCATTCTGGAGTCTCCTTCGCGTACACAGTTATTAAAGTGGTTCCAATATTGACATAGAGTATGCCAATAATAGGCCCCGGTCTCTTTAGCTACCAAACATCATTTTACACATCGGCTGGTACTTTTATATATCGAAAACAATTCTTACTTGATATCAAAATATCATATTTGCTTCAAAATAAAATTCATCTAGAAATCAACATATTTACTCCAAAATATACCAATTTAGTTCGATGTGTCAAATTCACTTCAAAATTCAATTCAAATTACCATTTAGGTTATAAGTTCGTTTTAACCCAATTCGTATTTAGATCCACGATTTAAATATAAATGATTCCCACTCCGACCAGTTTGAATTTTTAGAAAAATAGTTTGAAAATTTTTAAATAGATTAAAAGTTAAAAGAGTTTAATATAAAATAGTTTGAGTATTGAAGATGGTTTACATAGTAAAATAGGTTGGAAAATCAAAGTAATTTAAACATCTAAAAGATAGGTTTTTAAATAGTTTATATAATAAAATATTTTATTTTGAAAATAGTTTCAAAGTCAAACTGATCCAGTTCCAAACTTTCCAATTCAATTTCCATTCCAATTTAATCGATCCATTTTTATTTCGATTCGAATTGACTTCGATTCCAATTTTAAGTCAAATCAATTTCAATTCCAAATTAATTTTAATTTCAATTCCAAATCGATTTCAACTTCAACTATTATATTCAATGGTTAAATTTCTACTCAATTCTCAATGTTAAACCACTTCAATTTATATCAATTTCAAGCTCGATTCTCCAAGTATCGATTTAAATCATTTAAATCAACTTTAACTTCAATGTTCAAATCAATGTCCAAACCTTTAAAATAATGCAATATCGAGCTCAACTTTTGAAATATCGAATTAAATTACTTTTACTAAGCAATATTCAAAGTTCGAATAAAAGTCCAATCTATTAAAACAATCAATTTTCAAAATTCAAATCTTATTTCGATTATAACTTTAAAATCTCAACTTAGATTATTTAAACAATTCCTATTACCGATTTAAATTTCAACATTCGAGCTCAAGTTCGAAAATAGTTCGATTTCTATAAATTCAATTTTTTTCATCTTTAAATCAAATCATCTAAATAATTTCAAATCAAAAATTTTAAAATCATTTAATTTAACCAATCTGGTGTCCGTATATAATTTTCTATCCTATGCCCAAGTGATCAGTTATTTCAATTTAATTTCAAGGGTGGATATATATCGTTTCAATCCAAAATAAATGTCATAGGTATATATCATTTCAACATATTTCTTAGTTTATTCGAAATAACTCAATTAACAGTTTTATATACTGTCAAATAATTTACAGCGTATATAAAATAAATAACATCCAATCAACCAAAACATCAATCAACTGGCATACATCACAATCAATCATCCAAACAGCCAATATCATAATAGTTTATTGGTTATCAACATCGGGTGTCCAATTGATAATTTAATTCAATTTCAAATTGAACTATCAATTTAAATTCATGTCAATTCAATTCAGGTGTCAATTTAAATGTCAGTATAATTTCCACACAACAACCAATAGATTTAAATCGCTTCACAACTTCGATTTTACTAACATAAAAATAATTTAGTCATTTATGAGCGTTAAAACGCTCACCTTTTATTTTCTGTTGTCGCTTTCGTGTTTTGGTTTCGAATAAATTCGAACGCGTTCGAATTTAACTGAAAATTCTGCAAGCTCTAAATTCAACCGGTTTGATTCCATAGCAAAGATCTCATTAACACGAACCCAACGCGACTAACCGCGTTGGATTTGGACCTAAAACGAATGAATTATGAAATATATAAGAATTTGAATTTATTAAACAATTTATTTAATAAATTTCAATTTAATAAATTACCCAGCCTAAAACAAAAACCCGGCCCAACTATGTTTCATACCACTTCCTTTCTTCTCCTTCCTCCCCTCTCTTCTATTTCCTGTGCATGTGAGACAACGGCCGTGCACGTCCCTCTATAACACGGAGTCCCACCATTCAAAATGAAAATCCGATAATGCCATCGGAAATCTTGTCTCGAACTCTACACGACTAATATCACGCACTATCTCCTAAACCACCTAAGCAAAACGCGCCGCATCTTCCATCTCTAGGCATGGCACTGTTTATGCAACCAAAGTCATGGCCGATCCCCTCCAAAACTCAACCATAGCTGCGATTTCACATGATCAATTCAATTCTGATGCTCGTTTCTGTACTTGATGCCTATATCACAAGAAACACCAAAACCTAGCACAACAGAAGCTCTCGACCTTACTATTGAACCCAAATTCCACTGTCGCACTTCACGAAAACCTCCCAGATCGAAGCTCTAGATGAATTAGGATTTTTAAAGTTGGTGTCACATTTTTTTAATCGAGTAATAGTGGAGAAATTGATTTTTTTTATGTTTCCTTTTTTCATTTTTTTCTTCTGTGCTTTTGTTCATCTGTGATGTAAATAATAGATTGAGGAACATAGATAGGGTGGCTTGTTACGGATAGGTAGGGTGGCTAGAAGAGATAGAAAAGTGGCTGAAAAGAAATCTAGGGTCAAATCGAATAAAATATACTATATAAATTTTCCTAATATCTAACCGTAAATTACGGACTCCAATTGAGGTGTGACACCAGGCATTCATAATGTTATACTCCTATTTCGAACGCAATGTAACAAGTTTCAAGTCCTAATTCAATCGTATGTGGAAAATAGCTTTTTTGAACCCACTTATTATATTAAATATTCAATATTAATTTCAACGCGTTTCTATCCGGGACGATTAAATAACTCCAAACGCTATGAAATTTGAAATACGATAATAATACATTATTATGGATCCAATGGAACTGGTTTGTCGAAATCCGAGACTGTGCCCCGAAAGGCTATTTTTATATGTTAGTTTAAATGAGATATTTTTAAAACCGAGTAAATCACCTTTAAATTAAATTTTAAAATTTTCATTATCTTCTTTTTTATTAATAGAATTTAAATAAGCCTTTTAACCTATTTTTACTCAAGATTCCACTATTTAACCAAATTTCAATTATTAAATTCCACAATTAAATTACCCAATAAATCGTTATATTTGAAATTCAAGCTATTAAATCTATTAAACTAACTTTTCAAATATTCAAAATCAATTAAATATTCAAATTTCAACACTCAAAATCTTAGGTCGTTACATAAAGGGTTTGTGCTTCGTCGCTTATAGCAGCCACCTTTCGACACCATACAGCCGCCCCTAACCAAGTCGAAACCAATACACATGGTATCAATGCCTTGGTACGCGGTGGATTGGAGAAAGACGGAAGGTATTGAGTCGAAAAGTGCTTTCGAAGAGGTAGAACTGGCTCTTATAAACTTGGAAATATTTTGGTTATAAACAAGACTTTCGAAGGAGTTGGAGTTTTCGACTTAACCAACTTGCTTCTGTTTATATAAAGAAAGGGCTTTCGAACGGGTTAACGCCTTTTGTTTTAAAACAAGCTTTTGAAGGGGGTCAAAAACCCCGCTGCCGCATTCAACCTTTCGAATTAATGCCTTCGAAAGGGTTCTTTTTCCTTAAACTTTGAAGCCACCTCTCTATGGTTTCAAAAGAGTTGGTTTCAAAAAGGTTGGTTTCAAAACCATCCAATTTCATTTACTTATAAATAATGTTTTTGAAAGCAATGCTGTCGCCCCAGTTCTTTTAAGACTTGTAGATATATTAAAAGTTAAACCCAAAGGTTTCGAAAGGAATGGTTTTAAATGGTTTCGTAGCTATGTTCCATAAATTTTTACTTGGATCCAATGCTTTCGAAAGGTTTGTTTTAAGTAAAGGACTTTAATGTTTTCGAAAGATATATAACAAAGGCTTCGAAAGGGAGATTCCCCAGTGTTTTCGAAAGGTTTACTTTTAGTGTTTGAATGGAAGGTTTTCGATGCTTTCGAAAGGAAAGTTTAAATTATTTTGAAAAGAGGATGTCTAATGTTTTATAAAGATTTTGAAGGGATGCTTTCCATGATTTTGAAAGGTCTATTTTTTAAGGTTTCGAAATGTATGTTTTGGCCTTCGGCCTAGTGTTGCAAGATAAAGTAGTTAACCTATTCTGAATGGGGTACTTTCAATGGATTCGAAAGGAGCTATTTAAAAGTTTTTAAACAAAGGTTTCAAATGTGATATCTTGATTTAAAACCTAATGTTTTCTAGGTTAAAAAAGGGCTTTAACTTGTTTTAAAGGGATAGATAACCCAATTGAATTAGGTTTTCATCAACATTGTTTTGTGTAAAGCATATATCATTGCAAAGATATTTGAGTAAAGAAAAAGTATATTTTCCTTGTTTGAGTATGATTTAAAGGGTTGAATCGATTTGAAAGAAATGTTTTTACGGAAATTTGATGGGGTAGTTAACCTAAGTAAATGACTCGGATATTAGAATACCAGATGGGATTGGTATAGGGTCACGTCATATACTTTAGCTAATAGCTCCTAGCTAATATAAGTCCAAAATTCCAGTGTGTAGGGCTTTGTCACAGCTAAGACTAAAATGATATTGCACACAGAAAGGAATATACAGAGAAGGATAGGTTATTGGTGAGCCCGCAAAACCATTAGGATCAGTTGACCCTGGGAGAAGTAAGTTAAGGACAGACCGTCAAGAAGTGTGTCTAACAGAAGTTAGATTAATTATTTTGTCTGGTAGGCCCGAGTCAGCCAATGATTAATAGTTAGCCAAACAAACTACATTGTCGGACAGATAGTCCATTAATTACCTGATTTATGTGCATACAAGCATTAGGGCACGGGCTTCGCGCGGGATGAAGACGTCTGAATTGTTTTTCTACAAATTGTACTTATTTAATACATTCAAAAGAAAATGGTTTCCATAAATATTTAGTCATATTTATGTGTTGAATAATACGTCGTTAATTTGAATTTTTATTTCTAAGTTGAAATGTATAATTTTTTGTTAATTTAAATTTTTATTTATTTATTTATTTAATAAAAAACAAATTTGTAAAGTATTTTATTTATTAGATCCTATTTTTAAGTAATATTAAGACTTGGTAAATATTTATAGAGGAAATTTTGAATTTGTAAAGAAAGCTTAATTGTCAGATCCTATTTTTAAGTGATGCTATATCTTAATAATACACATGTAGAGAGGCATTTTTGGTATTTTATGCCGGCATTAAAAAAGTGCAATGGCAAATATATTACAACTATTAATAAAAAAATACACATAAGGATATTTTTGGAACTTCACGGTCGGATCAAAAATTTGCGCATCCAAACCAACTGTTAATAAAGATATGGTACTGCTATTATTGGTTTAATTTGTTTTATTACTAGATTCTGATTTGCAAAAGAAATTTTTAAAAGGGATATTAGTGAGAGGAAACCCGTTTCGCTAAGCGACATAGTCTCATTTAATATTAGTAAACCAAGATTAATAGAACTATTCACACCGGGATTTATGTTTGACTCAAAGTTTATATTTTCCCCATAAGCTTTCAATGCTCAAAATTTGGGTAGATTGAGAGTTAAGGTTTTTCAGGTTCAGTAGACTGGACAATAAGCTTCCGAAGACGTGCAGGAGGCAAAGTTAGGAGCTATTTAATTTTATTTCCACTATGATGTATTTAAGACTGATATGTCTATTTAGTACTCTGATCATCCAAGGGGGCATCTTCATATGTCGCTCTTGGCGTAATTTGTACCAATTATATTTGATCAAAACCTGTGATTCATTTTGGGATTACGTATCTGAATATGAAATATGGATTCGAGATGTAATCAGAAAAGATATTTTCAATTCTGCTTTGATTTTATTTCATATTCATGTGCTTCTGATATTATGTATACCATTAACATTGTCGTATTTTGTCACCAAAAGTTAATACTATATATGACTACAGCATCTATAGCGCTTAGCATTGAGTCTTAAGATAGGTGATGTTACAAGTACTATCAGTATATTAACTAGACGAGGTTAGATTCATGCATGTATTTGTTGAGTAAACTCAAAATAGATGCATTATACTTAGCCCGTCACGAAATGGTAGGTATGAGTGAATAATCTTTTTGATTTTTTAAGAAAACTAAAGGTTGATATAAGATGATTTGGACATAGACCATGGGTTAAGAGTTATATATGCTACGACCGATAAAGAGTCATCCATCGCTTACGGGCCTATGACTTGCTAAGAAAACTCAAGGTTGGAGTCAATAAATAAGCGAGTTCTAACACTTGCCAGAGGAATCAAAGATTTCAATATATCACATAGAGTATTAGGGAATAAAAAATCTAGTGGGAATCTTATTATAAAAATGAAAATAACACATTTAGCCTTTCTAATATTGTAAGAATATTTTATGTGAAAGTTAAATAATCTATTTCGATAAATTTGTGCAAATAATTTAGTTAATGGCAATGTTGATCAATTAAAGTATATAAATGAACTGAATTAAGATTGAAATAGAAATATAAAATATACTTACTAATAAATCATTTAGCGTGTTCACTTTAAGACCTACGCAAGGACCAAATTATATAACTACTAAATACATTCGTCCTTTTGTCACTCAAGTGTTTATTGCCCGAGACTATGTACTGTCTTCTATGAGTTTTGAATTCTTAAACGATACAAATACATATATATACATATATTTGATCATTATTCGATTACATAGAAATGATATATGGTAAATAGTCGCGACTCGTATCGAACAAAACCTCGATGAAATTAGTTCAGTCAAAATTTGCAAGCAAATCATAATGCGAGATCAACCATTCAATATGATTAATTGCAGCAAGGATCTGGTTATGTTAGAGGTAGCACTAGACCAAAAGCAATAGGATGGACGTAGAAATTCAATTGTTGAAATTTCAGTTTAATTGGCTTACCTAAAGTGCAACTCATTCGATATCCTTAAATGCTAAGGATGACTAAATGCACTTTTGTAAAGAGTTCTATGCAGTTTTATGGTAAGGATTTCCTTTGAATGATTCAATCATTTGAAAGGAAAACGAATATACAAGAGTGGATGTAATTTAGGCATAGTTGGGATGAAGAGAGTGAATGACCACCTCTGCTTCATGAAGGGGCATTGGAAACGAGAATTATATAATATAAAAATAGATACTTAATATGGTAGGATTTTTATTTCAAATGCATTTTCTTATAGAAAAATAGTATCTATAACAGTTTATCTCATCAATCCTATATATTCCATTTTCGTAGATATGAAGATCTCATAGGATATATGAAAAGGGATGACAGGATTAATAAAAATTCATTGTTGAAGGTGGATTGGTTGAAGGTAGAGATTTCATTAAATGAGGATAGGATGAATACAAAAAATTATCAAACATGACAAAGTGAGTCATTAATTTCTTTCTCTGTGCAGAATGAGAGTGATGTGCCCGATGACACCATGGTTAGCGAGATTGTAGTTCTGAGCTTCAAACCTAATGTGGAGCTTGGACCTTGTCAAATCCTGTTGAAGAATATATGGCACATAGTAAGTTCAATGATTCTATGAGCTTAGTGCTACGAAGCTCGAAGGTGAGTTTGATAGTATAGACTTGGAAAAGGCAAACTAAACTCTTAAGACAAAGATTGTGAGAGAGATTTCATATCAGGTATGTGTAACATCCCGCCTTTTTGCACACTTTAAACCGACACACGTGCCAATTCAAAGCATACGCAAGGGCGGATTGTTATGGGGTAAATAAGAAAAAAACAGAGAAGAAATAAAACAAAACAGAATCTCACAGCGGAAGGATAAAATATAATAATAAATATACAGTTCAAAATAGTTTACAAACACTTGATTTGCTTTATACAATAAGTATCAGAGTTACACATACCAATACAATCAATGCAGCGGAACAGTATGAGTGTGGTGCAATACTATATATAATAATAATACGACTCCTTCGTCTTCGTCCTTCAAAGCTAAAGTCTTCGATCCTGAAACGCTCGGACTGACCCGAGCGAATTTGAAAAGACAAAAACACTCGAGTCAGAACTAAAAGATCTTATGTGAGTTAAATTAACAGAAATAAATATGAGTACAGTAACTCAAGAGATGTTCGGGATTTACATCTCCTAAGGATCCGTTAAACTATTTACTATGTAGTATATTGCGCTATTATAATAGTGTCTATTTATAAAATAAACTTACTTTTTAATAGCGTTAAGGGGTTACCCATATAGCCCTTAACACAAATAATGCCAGTAGTCTATACAGTACCGTAATACCTCCTGATCGGGAAGCTACCAGAGGATACTCCATAGGTACGACACAAATAGAAACTCGTAGTAAAGGCTCGGTATGGTAGGTGACACGGCACAACTAGGCAATGCCAGGGTAGATATACCAATTGCTATCCAGGCTGGTGGAAACGCGTAGCCGCAGTTACCGCCCACCTCGGACTAACTCCCCAAAATCAAAATATAGAAGTGGCCACTGAATCAATCCAAAATCAAAGTATAATATCGAAGAGGAGGGTCCGATCAGAGGAATGACCTCATTGGCCTGAGAATCGCTCCTGTTTTAGCCACCTTATGCCAACTCACGGGAGTCGGGTCCACGTATTTACCTTACAGGAAACGTCGCCACCACCTACTTCATTCTGGAATCTCCACCGCGTACACGGTTAGTCAAAGTGGTTTTCGGTATCGACAGAGAGTATGTCAGATATCCGATCCCGGTCTCTTTGCCAACCCATCGTTATTATAACACCGCGGTCATTTAAAATAGTTTATACTTAAAAACCAGAATAAAAATTTCCATTTCAAAAACTATGAGTACGATATCATTTTAAAACCCAAAACAATATGATATCATTTTATCCAAATATAATTCTTTCCAAAATCATACTGCTTTAAAATCTATAATATCTGGAAACCGAACATTTGAATTATACTTTCAAAGCATAATATTTCGAAATTCATATATTTTAAACCCATAACTTCTAACTTGAATGGTTTGGATATTCAACGGCATATAAAATAGATGGTTTAACTTTTAAGGTTACTCTGTAAAGAAAAATAATTTCCATGGCTTTACAAATATATTTCTTTATTTTAAGGTATAAACCATAATTTAAATATCACTTTCAAGTTCCAAAAACCATTTCAATTTCTATATATATATATCCATTTGGAGTATTAATATTTCAAAACTAAAGTTGGAATTTATTCTTTCAGCAAATTAAACGTACTATTATTTAGTCTTGAATATTCACATCAAATCCATAAATAAAACTCCAATTCTAGTAATTAAATATTTTCTCAATTTTACTTTATACTAGAATATTCCTTTTTAAATGTATTTAGGAAAAATTCAGTTTATAAAGATCACATTTTTAAAACTTCCAAACTTAACATATATTATAAATTATCAAATCCATTCCTAAATTTTTTTATTCCATTTTTATTTAACGGATTTATACAAAGCTCAAATTCAAAATTTAACTTTCATATGTATATATATGGAAGAATAATATTTATAAAATATCAAAACTAAATTTTAATGACCGTATCTCATCCAAACCATAAAAATCACTTTAAAATAATTTATATATAGACCACGGTGCCTGTATATAATTTTCTATCCTATGATCAAGTGATACGGATATTTATCATTTCAATCCGCAATTTAAAATACAATTTTGCGGTTGTATATCATTTCAAACCACAATCCCGAATGAAATATGCATGATGACTTGTAATTTAAAAATAAAACATCCATTTATAAACATCATCCATCATCCAAATCACAATCATCATCCAAAATAAACAATATCAATATATCTCTGATAATATAAACAGGTAATAACTGTCAGTTATATTAAAAATGAATTTAATAACTATTAAACTAACAGTTTATATTCAGTAATAATCTATATAACTGTTAACTAGCAGTTTATAGGCAAACAAATAAATTCTAACTATAAATTAATACGCAATAAATAAATTAAATTAACGGTTAAATTCAATAAATGCAATTCAGCAGATATGAATGAAATAAGCATGCCAAATACTCATAAATAAATTCTATTCATTTCAAAAATTAATTTAACAAACATAAAAGCTTCTAGTAGTTGTGAGTGGGTTAAAACACTCACCTTTTGAATTTAAATCGAATTTAAATTCGATTTAAACCCAAAAATTTTTCCGTCTCGGAATTCGTCCGAACCAGCGTCATCAAGTCCGGAATTAAATTACGATCCTAACAAAAAAAAATTCGTGTGAATCCGACTTCGTATGGGAAAGTTATGGCAAAAAATGATGATTGAATTCAAAATTAAAAATAACCAAAATGACACATATTTCTCACCACTAAGGTCCAAGCCACGTCACCCTTTCAACTTGCTCCAGAGAAGAACGCGCACACCAGATTTACTCGCACGCGAATCACCTCCCCCGCCAACGTTTGACCGTCCCTTGCCTTCGCCTGAGACATCCATCGACCAAGCCGCTACCACCATCTCGAAGCTCTTGCCACGACGCACCCCCCATGGCCCTCCGCCTCCTTGAAACGCATGCGCCGCCGCCTATGATTCTAGGGTTTCGAAACCCTAGTCGAAGATCTACGACGATCTAACCGTTGAACTGCCGCAAAAATTATATGGATGCACTTCCCATCGTCCATACTACAATACCCAGAAACAGAATTTCGATCAGGCGAACTTTGATGCGACGCTGATGAACAGCCACGAACTGTTTGAATTTATTCTGGGTAAACGATAACTCCATTTGAAAAACGAATTTCACCATGAGATTACGTGTTTCGAGAAGATCGACATATATTTTTGTGGAATTTTTCTGGAGATTTTGAATTTTCATTTTGTTTTTGAACTGACTGGATCTAGGGTTAGCCCCCATTGAAGAAGAAGAGAAACTTGAAGAAAATCCGCGCAGATAAATGAAATAAGTCGGAGGCTAGGGCTGAATAGCTGGGTTTATATAGAGGGGTTTGAAATAGGGTAGATAGACCGTAGAATGAGCGTGCGTAGCAAACTATGGCCCAAAAAGCCCGCTATGTCTCCGGAACGAAATTTCATAAATCTATATATCCAAATAGGTAATTTAAAATATTCTGAACGCGATGGAAAAAGTTTCACGACCAAATTCGATCGTATGAAGAAGTTATGCTGAAAACAAAATTTCCAAATTGATTTCAAATTGATTTTAATAAAATTGATTTCAAGGCGTTTCGCGTCCGTACGATCAAACGACAAGTCCGATCGATACGAAACTTGAAACCTATAATAATTCACCGATACGGATCCGATGAAACTGGTTTCGTCGAAATCCGGGTCCGTGGCCAAAATGGCTATTTTTAATATTCATTAAATAAATTAAATAAATTATAAAAATCCAAATTTTATATTAAATTCTAAAATTGTCCAAATTTTATTACTTATATAATTTAATCAATTTCAAATGATTTAACAAGCTTGGATGTGAATTAAAATTATAAGTATATCAATTTGCAGTGTAAATTTCTGCACTTTCCTATATTTAAGAATTATAAAATTATATTCTCAAAACCCATACTTTAGATTTTTAAATCTTTATATTCTCAACTTTCACCTAAAATAAAGATGCCATAAACATTAGTTCCTGATTCACATCATTATTCTTTAAGTCTAATTTAAACCTCAATAACGTAGTATTTAACGTTAGAATCCATTTTATTATGCATAAATTCCAAATTTTACTGACCCAAATTTTCTTCTTTTCATTCCATATCAATTGTCAATCCTATAAGAAAAATTAACATTAGGTTCATACTTATTACAAATAACTCCAATTTCTTTCAAAAAAATAATTACATAACTATTAAATATTAAATCCATTTAATTGCAATAAATTCAATTGGTTGCAATTAATTTCCAAATAAATTTGGATCTTTATTTGGTTATACAAAAAAAAAATCCGTTATCACTTACCTAACAAAGTTATTATTACTTAAGATCTCATTGCATCCTCATTTTCACATTTTCATTTCCTGGTTTCTATACTTTATTCTACATAAATTATTATAAATGGGATTTTTCTTGGTTACATCTTATTTGTATTTAACATTACTCATTCACCAATTCATTTCACTTTAACTGCAGTAAATTGGCGGATAAATTGAATTTGATTCCCAAAATTTAAATTAACAAGCAACAAGAATAGGTAACACACAATAGTCGTTACGCTAAATTCTAGTCACCTAAATAAGCTTTTATTACTTTACAAAATGGAATAACTTTTAAACTCATAAATGTAATACCAAAACCGTTATAAATCCAATAAATTTCCAAATCGAAGTTTGTACACATTTTACACAACTATTATGATTTCTCACAGAACGTTGAATTTATTAAATGACCATTTATTTAAAATTTAATTCCCTTAATTGAATCAAATGCTTATAATTTTTACATTCTTACCATTCCTTCCCATTATAAATTCATTAACGGATTTACAAATCTCTATCTTCCAAATATTAAATAACCAAACTGATTACAACCACTGTTCTTATCAAATTTTTCATAAATTTGTTCAAATCTATACTCTTTTTCCATATAAATAAATTTTATGTTACTACTAGATTTTTTTATCCACTACAGCCATTAAATTTTTACTATCTACACTTATTATATCTCTGTATTAATGAATCCCATTCAAGTTAATATTTATATTAATATTCACAAATTCAACATTTATATGTTTCTTAAAATTAACTTTCAACCAAATGTGCCAATTTACATTTCATTTCCATTCAATATATATTCATTTTATTCCGTTCATTCGGGTACTGCATTGAAATATATTTATTCTCTAATACTAACGTTATTATCATTAAATTATGATTGGATTCCAAGTTTTTATTCAATACCTTGAACAATAACTTACATATTAACCAAATCCTTCTTCTACTTAATTCAAATTGGATTATGTTCCAATTCCTACAACCTAGGTCTTGAGTCACCATTGACATAATTAAATTTATCGTTTATTTCAATCTTCATTTATAATTTAAAGTTCTACTAAACTAAATTACAAAATTTATGAACTTTAACAAATTTAATCCACCAATTAAATTTTTCTGATGTTTATATATTGCAATTAAATTCAGTTATTATTTCATTAATACCATTTTAATCAACTAATTATGACTTATAACCACAACACAAATCTTCGTTATTCTACCTATTGCCATATAACATTTCAATTGTTAAATCTTTAATCTCAATTACTATATCCAACTCCTACATTTATTATAAATTAGATTAAAAATTATATTAAGTTAATCCATTTAATATTATCAAATTTAACGGGTCGTTACAGCATGTCCTTGCTTGATATATGATGGAGATGTTGGTACGTCATAGTTGTCCATTAAACTCTTAGTTTATTTTATTTAAATGTGAATCTCTTAGCTAGAGTGAAGAATTTGGAAATTGTTGCATAGTGTTTGTATATGGTTTCTATTTTTTTACTTTCAATAAAAGGGCAAAGACAAGTTTGAGTTCTGCTCAAACTTGATTAGCTTAAGTTAATGGATACTAAGGGCGTGGACACAGGAGGTTTTCTTTTGGGTTGAATTTTGTAGAGATTGATGATTTGCATATGTGGCAAGGTAGAGAGTTAAAATCATGTGAGACAATACATGTCAAATCAAAGAGGGATTTTTCACGATGTGATGGTGAAGATGGTATGTCATTTGAAGTCATGGTGAGGAAGTCATGAGATTTTGAAGTCGAGTATAACAATAGCCCCAAACAGAACTGATAGGTCAGTCAACTTGGTGGATAAAAGCAATCGACCGCCTGTACTTCGCAGAAGCCCAAGCTCGATAGTTTGAAGGGTAAACCATATTAAGTCATTCTGAGGCCAATTCGGTTGATTTTCTTGATAGGAGAACACAACTAAACTGCCCTAAAATTGACTTATAGAAGTTTTGCAAGAAGACCACTTGATTGGCCCTTCTAGCCAGTTGAATAAAGTGAACCATTATCGAAGTTTGGGCTACTATTTGAGGCAAACAAAGTCAATTGTTGGGTTATACCAAGGATCCCTATATAATTAGATTTAAGAAGAGACAAAAAGTGAGAAAAAAACAACAGGCAAACAAATTCCTTGAAAAAAAAATATTATTAACTAACCAAAGGTTATAGAGGAAAACTCTAAAAGTGAAGAAAAAATCTGAACCCCAAAACCTTAATACAATAACCCTTTTCTCACACATTTTATTGAACCATGCAACTTATTTATAGAAGTTCAAAATAATCTCAGTAGCTGGATCAAAGGTATGAATAGATCTACGTCTAAAACTCTAAAACAGCTTGAAAATTAATGAAATTGCTCTTGAAAATTCAAACCTAAATTCTCCAAAAAAAACAAATCCAATCGATTGGAAAAACCCACCATTCGACTAATGGCGGTCAACTGGAAGTGATTTCCAATCAACTGATAAAACAAAGCTCCTATTAGGCAAAAATAGCTCAAAATGCAATCGATTGGTGGCTCCACCAATCGAATGGAAATAGTTATGGTTGACTGGTGGATTCCACCAGTTGACTGGAAGCCTATAGCTAAAGCTACAGGCTTCTGCCTTGCTCCTTCTTCCTTGTTCCATTAGCTAGTCTTCGCTAATTTTTGTTGCTTCAAGCGACTCCTTTCTACTTACTTTTGGAAATATCGTATCGTAAATCCCAATAATCTCCACCTTGACACTATATTTCTGAAAAGCATTCCAAACTCCATATACAATCTCAAGCTCCCAGCAATCCCCAATATCACCATGGAAATAAATGTCTCCATCTCCAAATAAAAACTTAACTAACCTCCGAACCACTTAATTATGCATGCCACCTAATCGAACATGTTGATCAATGAATTAGAAATGCTTGTGATACCACAAAGGCCTCCGTGCGGACTTTGTGGCTTTCCATTATTGGCTCGATCTCGATTTAGACTAATTTTCCTCTTCCGCACCACTTTGAGAAGTTCTTCCACTCTCTACCATTTTTCCAAGTAATTTATATATGTTGTTGCTTCCTCGTTTTGGCATAGCATCTCCTTGTTACTTTTCCAGACCCATGTTCCTCCACCTCGAGTTAAAAAGTTGCAGCTTTTTCTTTCTAACTATCCTATTAAAACAAAATTCTTCTTAATTTATGGGGTATGCCTAACTCTCGTGAGTTTCATCACCCTTCATTATACATCTTTAACCCAACTACTATACCCTTCACCTCAACATCTCCACCATCAGTTGACTGCACCTTGCTTTCTTGCTCCTTATAGCCACTGAATGCTCCCTTTTGGTTGCATACATGGGAATAGGCACCAGGATCAAGCACTCACTCATTACCTTTTCTTCCATCAATATAGAACACATCATTACTAATACGAAAATTCACATTATCATCACTGCCTTCCTCAAGCTTGTCTTTGTCTTTCTCCAATGCTTTCTTCTTCTCTTTGTGCCTTTTTAGCTTGTCATAAAATCTCAGCTAATGACCTTTAGAAGATAAAATCTTTATCTATATTTGATCTATTTGATCATCTATCCATATTTGGATGGTTACCTTACTTTGCAAGATGGACCTATTCGATCAGATTTCCATTTTCCCTTTCTTCATTGACCATTAGGTTCATCCTCTATATTTCCTCATTAACAAGGCTACTAACAACAGACCCTATTGAAAATTCCATCTGAATTTGAGTTATTTAATGCTACCACAAGTGTTTACCAACTTTTCGGTAATGAACTCATCAACATTAATGCTTGTGTTTCATCGTCTACCTTGTAATTCATAGCACCAAATGATTCACAATTGTTTGAAAATCATAAAGATGCTCCCCAATTGATCCCTTTCCTTACACTTCAGATTCACCGATATTCTTTTAAGAAGAGCCTTGTTTGTTGTGGAGTTGCTTGCATAAATTCCTTCCAATTTCTTCCATATTGCATAAGTAGATGATTCATTAGCAACAATATGAAACACTGTATTCTCAAAAAAGCATGAATAGTCGCTACAATCTTTTTATCTATAATTTTCCACTTTGCTTCAGTTACACGGCTATGTGTCTTCCCTTTTGTTCTCGAATGATTGGCGAGATCATTGAGGTATAGAAAATCCTCCATCTTCACCTTTCATAACTCCCAATTTCTACTATTGAATTGTTCAACACTTATCTTCTCTATGACCAAACTCTCTTCAAAAATATTTGTGTAGTAGGCTCTAATACCAACTGTTAGGATTATGCCAAGTAATTCTAGATTTGAGAAGAGATAAGAAGTAAAGAAAAAACAATAGGAAAACAAATTTCTTCAAATAAAAATTTACTAATTAACCAAAAGATTACAGAGAAAAACGCTAAAACTTAAGAAGAAATCTCAACTCTAATGCAATAACTATTTTTCTCACATATTACAATGACCCCTTATACAAGTCTACTTATAGAAGTCTAGAGTGTCTCGGATATTAGATCAAAGATATGCATAGATCTAGATGGAAACTCCAAAATAGCCCGAAAAAGATGAAATTACCTCTAAAAATTCAAACACAAATTCTCTAGACAAAGCCGATCCAATCGATTAGAAAAAAACCCACCAGTCGATTGCCAATCGACTGAAAAAACAAAGCTTCCCCAGGGCTAAAAACAGCTCAAAATACAATCGACTGGTGGCTCCACCAGTCGACTCGAAACAGTTCCAGTCGACTGGTGGAATCCACCAATCAACCAGAAGCCTCTAGCTGAAGCTATATCCTTCTGCCTCTCTCCTGCTTCTTCTTTACATCGACGCTCTTCGCTGCTCTTTTCCTATTGTTCCAAGTGACTCCTTTCCACTTCATTTTGGGAATACCGTATCACAAAGCCCAACATCAATACGTATCTAATTCGGGATTACTTCATCCCCAAGCACATTACTTCTATAAATTTGCAACTATGGGCTATTGAATTAAAAATTCAATCAATATAAAATATTAGGGTTTCCACATCTAATCAATTCCCTTTGTAAATTTAATAATAAAGTACAGATTTATTTTTTCTTCATCAAATTTTATTTTTTCTTTATCAAGTACCCTCTATCTAATTTTATAATCTCTCTTTTTATCTCCTTTAGTTGAAATAATAAAGGAAAGTTGGATCCAAAATTGTGAATTTCTCTTTATACTTAAATATATTGTATTGTTCATTGTGTGAGATCTTTTGGTCTTCCATTTTGTGATTTTAGATCCTGGATTAGTTATTTACTCCGCATAAATTGGGATTTCGATTGGAAATATCCTAACAAGTAGCAAGTTAGTGTGAAAGTAGAGTAACGTACCAAGTTGTGATGTAATGTTAACTGTTTTCTTAGGTGACTGAATGGAAGTTAGTGCAAATGCTCTTTGGATGGTTGTTGGTAACTAATTAAGATATTAGATTTTGTGTATTATGAGACTAATATGCACAACATAAAATTGTATGGTTATGATTTAAATCCAACCAAATTAAAACTATTATTATATAGTTATGATTTAAAGCCAACCAAATTAAAAGTATTTTTTTTATAAAAACTCGATCCAGAGCGCTGATGAAATCGAAGGGATAGGAGGAGCCCCCTCCTGCCTGGTCCGACCACAGAAAGTTGGTATTTAAGCCAGCCCAGCACAGAGATTTGATACCCCCAACCGATTTTGGTATGATTTATGGAGACCCACCTCTGCACCTTGAAATTGGGAGTAGGGCAGACCGGAATCGAACCTGCGACCTGCTTACAAGGAAGCAAGTATCTTACCACTACGCCACTACTTGCGGACACCAAATTAAAAGTATTATATACACACACATAAATGTTTCATTTTTGTTTATTTTTAAATTTTATTTAGAAGTTGCTATTTTATAAAAATACCCTACACATAAAGATGGTATCAAATAAATAAGACAACAAGGTAAAGATATATTATATCAATT
Source organism: Allium cepa (assembly GCA_030765085.1). NCBI lineage: Eukaryota > Viridiplantae > Streptophyta > Magnoliopsida > Asparagales > Amaryllidaceae > Allium > Allium cepa. Next base: position 410,942,419 of record CM060937.1, read on the forward strand.
TATCAGCTAGTTTAACAAAAAAAAGTTTGAAATATTAGAACACATAACTGATGTTTGGACTTGTTGCTTTTCATGTCATGACTTTACAGAACCATAAATTAAATAGACCACTTGGTAATTAGTCGAGTGAAATAAGAATTTTTATATGTGTGCTCTTTTCTATAAAAAAGTTTCTCCAATTTCTCTTTAGTTTATTGTTTTCATTTTTTATCCAACAATAAACTTTAGGTTTGAGCATAACTTTTCTTGTAATGATACCACATTTGAATTATCATTATTGGTATATTGTTGCTTCATGATTAATCTTGCTATAAATGCATGGTAACAATGTCATCACACATAAGGCATTTTAATCATCACGTCTTTTACAGTAAGAAAATGCTTCTTTCATTGTGACATGAATTTATTAAGTTTTATCATCATAACTTTTTAATAAAAATAAAAGTTTCTTTCAACAAGACATGAGTATTTACTTTTTGACCAACTATTCGGTAACAAACTGTTAAAACTATCTCTTGAGATGAACATTTGATTTCTGTTCAGTAACCTTATCAAATCTCAAACCATGGTAAAAACATTGAATACAAATACACACACAAAATACAAATATTGTATATAAATACGGAAGTTAGCTGTTAGTATGAATTGAATAATAAACTAAAAAAGCTTTTCCAAACAGAACCAGAAGACTAGTCACATGATACTAAAATAAGAAGGCTAAGTAGTAATAAAGATGTTGCAAACAGCAAGCAGCAAACTATCGGTTCAAACATTAACACTAACGCTTTGTATGTTCTGAACTAGGCAAAACCAATTTTGTTTGGTTGATTAAGCTTGAGAAAATTAAGGTTCCTAAAAGTTTCCAAATATGGCTCAAGTCCGCTCAATGACAACTTACAAATTAAACACCTATTTTTAACCTATCAGTTTTAGTATACAAACCAAATTTTGAAATTAAATTTTGTTTTCACCATACCATCATAAATTTTGTTTTCTTCTTAAGACGATGGACATGTATGTTTCCATGAAATTTTGTAGTTCATACACAGGTTTATCAGTAGATGCCTAAAAAACGATAAAATCTTTCAATATCTATATCCAAAAAAGTGAAAAATTATTTGATATTAGACAAAATGTTAATGCACATATGACAATGTCCACGTTAAAATTTTATCAAAATAATTGTTTATATTAGGCGCATTTTAGTATATAAGGATTAGTATTTATTGTTTCATTAAGGCAATAATTTATAATATGTGTATATATAGACAATACTTTGTTCATCAAAGCCTATTTATGGATAAACAGTAAACATTTTCATTTTCTACTTTAACTTGCAAACAAAGTACATCTAGTTGCAAATTTTTGCAATTTTTATTTTGAAACATAAAATATTTCCACCAGCAAAATTCTAATTAGATGTTTCAATTCAAGAAAAATGAATATATGATCTTGAATGAAATGCGCAAAAGTTTGCAAATTGTGCTTCACGTGTTTAATATTTTTGCAGATTCAAAAGATAAAAATGTAGCAAGCATATAACATATTGATCTTGTTGAAAAGAGTATAAAATTAACAAGTTAACGGTGAAAATCAAGATTCAAACAAAATTTTCAAATATTTTAATTAGTATGGAGGTAAATTTACATGAGAGATTATCAATATCACACGAAAATAATTATAATAATAAATTTGATATGAGGTTTGATCAGGAAGGACATCTGATGACTTGAGCAGAGCCTAGATGCACGAAAGAAAAAAATAATTATCCCCTTAGAATACATTGTCAAATGTGCTTACTTGTATCATTGTCAAAAAAATACCAAATTGTATATTTTTCATAATATCAGATTTTTCAAGCTGCAACCAAAATCATCAATTACGTCTTTTCTTCAATCATCAACCACCAGTCAAAATAGTTTTGCATAACCATCAACCATTGAATTACTGAATTTCGATTGTTAATGGCCCTGCAAAATTATTTTAACCGATGGTCGATGATCGTGCAAAAAGATTTTGAACAGTGGATAACGGCTGCATGAAAAGAAAGCAAACAAATTTTATTGTGTTTTTGCGTTTTTGTTATGGTGTTTGTCCAAGCTATATGTATTTGTAGAGATCAAACCACACCATCCTTGAAGAAAATACCTCACATCTAGAATAAAATTAGTTAATAATACGAGAGAGAAGACCACGTATATATGACCATTATTGATTTGCACAACAAACGTTCTAGAAAAAAAATTATTACAAAAGTAGAAAAACAAGTGATATGAGAATATAGATATGACATGAAGTTAAATAAAAATGGTTAACTGTAATGAATATATGTTGAGCCATTGTTTAACAAAAAGTCCGAGATTTCAACTCATCAGAGCTTCACTGTGTAGCACTATTGCAGAGTCTAAATTTGCAAATTCCTCGTCGGTTCTGCCCAAATGATTCACGGATCGACTTGACCATAGAATATACAGCAGAAGAATTAGCTAACTCTGTGTTCTCTTCCTGTCAAATTTTGTTGTGTATATTTCAATATGTTTGTATTCGACTTTAAGGTTTAATCTTCAAAAAGAGAACAAAAGGAGAGAATTATGTTCTACCACTTCAGAAAGACGATCATCAAATCCTCTCGAATTCGCATCTTTTGGTATGAAAATTTTCTGGTAAGCATTTCTCATGCTTCTGATCTTGATTTTTATCAAAACAATGAATAAAAGTAAATAGTAAATTCCAAAAGCTAGCATAATTTAAAGTGAAAAGACAATTTGGGTATGAAGAGACCAACCTCGGAGTTAGAAAATCCATTGCGGCGCAAGCCTTCCAAGTTCAAGCCTCGGAGCTCAGCTCTATCACCACAAACCATCATGTATTTTGGAACATCTTGGGCTATCTGTATAATGTCACAAAGAAATTATAGAAATGCTCGTGTATTTTTCAATACAGCATATTCAAACCATGGAAGCCCAAAACGAAAGCGTAAAACGGTATAAAAGAACTTAGTCACTGAAAAAAAAAGTTTTTTAGTTGGAAACAAGACCGGTGTTTAACGAAAATAAATTTGTTAATATTGTCATGAAATTTTATAAAAACATGTATTAAAATTGATTGTCATTGGTTTGTTTATTTAGAAGCTGTAACCAAACGATATTCGATAGCAAAGTTCAGAAAGCCATTTGGGTAAGTAAAATTCAACTACGTTTGAAGAAGAAAAAAATGACACAAATTGACAGCAATTATTTTATGTTATTTGACTTTTCAAACAGATTTGGCTAACGTTAATTGATTTGTTTGACTTGCACTGAAATATTTTACAAAACTGACCGCTGACTTTTAACTTACAAAAGCAAAAGACTTTGTAGAAACAGAAGTCCTTTGCTTTTGATTACGAAAGGCTTGGATATTAATCATTGCATTTGTGAAGGGTAACAAAATACAGAAAAAATAAATAATTGCAGGTATTCCAGCAACGTTGAGAATCTTGAGATGGCATACCGCAGATCCTCCGCCAATAAAGGAGTATGATCCAATATGGCAAAACTGATGGACAACAACAGATCCAGCAGTATGCGTAAAGTCCTACATTTGAAAGAGTTAATTACTCAGTCCCAATTTTACTTTGGTAATATTTAATAAATGAAGAAAACCATGAAGTAAACCATCACTCACCTCTACAACAACGTGCCCAGCAAACAAAGTGTTATTTGCAAAAATATTGTTGTTGCCAATTTTGCAGTCATGGGCAACGTGACAAGAGCCCATGATAAGATTGTTGTTACCAATAACCTAAATTCGATAAGAAATTAGAAAATTTGACGACAAAATAAGAAATTTGCTGAAGGTCTACACTTGAATTGCGATGCTATTTATTTACATACCGTTGTATCACTTGATTTGGAAGATCTATGTATAGATACATACTCTCTAATATCATTATTATCTCCAACATGCAAGAAGCACTCATCATCTTCCTAAAACAGCATACAAAAAGTACTTAATTTTGTCACTTGGGTTCTATTTTCATTGTGATCTAAGTGCCAACTTTTGAAAATGAAATATTAGCCATGAATACCAGAAGTGTGAGAAAAATATTTGGAATGAACAAGATAACATACCTTGTATTTTAGGTCTTGACACTTAATTCCAACTACGGCATGGTGTCCAATGACATTATTACACCCAATAGTTATTTTACCAGGGAGATCTGCACCAACAATAGCCCCACTACCTGACATTTTTCAAGTTTGGCAAACATCATATAATTATGAAACTGCAAATCCAAGCGAAATTTGGCAATGGTTAAAATATGAGATATGATCTAGTTTAGTACATCGAAAGTTGAAACCAAGACAATCTAAACACACACGCGCGTGCCCCACACACACCCACACGCGCGCGCGCACACACACATATATCGAAGATACATGGTTTTTTCTTAGATTATACAAAATTGATCTACATCCTGCAACCCGATAACTTCTTTATTACTTTTTTTGTATAACTTAGAAAGGTTACAAAATTAATACAAATAAACTGGGTGGGAATCATTAATCTTGCTCTGAGAAGAAACAAGGGAGAAAACTTTTTCTTAGTTTAGCTTTATATTAAAATGATTGAAGCGTATTTTATGGAGTCTACGGCTTGAACATATATACTAATCTCCATAAGCATTTATATTAGTTCTCTGATCAATTCCAACTGTAAATAAGACCAATATATCCGTGTTCTAGGGATTTGGTCCATAGAACTCTGTTATTGCAAAACTGCTGCTTATTCTTCTATCCTATTACTCGTCCAAACTTCATTTAGTCTCTTTCTTACCTCCAACTCTTCATATGTGTACTTGTTTTGGTATCTTATAACTACTGAAAAAGCATGGTTCGGGAACAATTTGTTTATTTTTCGATAAATATTTCACATATCGATCAGACTATAGCTTTTTCCCCTATGGTTTTGTACGAAGTCTGGAATATGTTAATAGGAAATTCCAGTGCAAAACGTTATAAAGTTCATGTTTTGTAAAAGCTAAAGGGAAATGCTGTATGGCCCGCTGGATGCCCTGATTTTTCAACCGGCGGAGAGATAAGAAGATGGGGACACCACTGAATTCCGATAAAAAAAAAAGCCGCCAAAACTGTCTCTACCGCACTATAATCAGGGTGTCGTCCCCTGGTTGTTCTAGCATCATTCAAAGCTAATATGCTATTCAAATCATCCGTGTTATGTCATCAGAATTTCAGTAGGGATGCACATATACCTTACTGCAAGTCTAACAAATGACTATAGAGTATAAACTTTAGCTAGAGTATATTAACTATATACTCACGTTTGTAAGGTACAATTTTCTCCTAATGTAGCATTCCCCATAACATGACTAGCTGGGTGTAAGTAACAGAAACTGCCAATTTTCACCTCAGATCCAATGGTACAGAATGGACCGACAGTGACGCCCTACATATTAAGGAACAGAAAGATTTTCAATCAAATTGCAAAAGCTATAAATCCAGAATAATAGCAAAAATCATAGAGTGAAACTTCATCTTCTTCTTCTTCTTTTTTTTTTTTTTTTTTAACCCTCTTTTTTTCTCTCTGTAAAATAGAAAATAGAAGTGAAAATGCATGTAATAGAGGCATGATGATAATATGTAGTTTTATACTAAAATGGGTATTGATCATGCTAGGGTTTACTTATACGTAAAAAATATAAGGGTATAATAATAATCATTATTATTATTTTGTTTAGTCAAATTCCTTCACTTGCTTGACCGCAAAAACCATTTTTATTTGTTATTCCTGATTATTAGATAAGCTTATAAGCTAGTTCAGGGTGGAGAAAGTTTACAAATTCTGTAGCGTTGGTAAAATTGGTTCAAATATTCACTCTGATAACGATGTGCCTACATATTAACAAGAAAGAAATCATTTTAGATCCTAAAATATGAGCAATATATTTCCATAAAAGGATGACATATGGCCATTTTTAAATCACTGCGATGTTTTTTTTAGCTTTATGAACCTCTTTATCAAAAAATATAGGGTGTGTTTTTTGCAAAGCGAATGGGGCTGGCGAAAAAGGCATTTGGAATGGGGCATGAGCGGAGAAACTTTGGTGAAAAAGAAATGCATTTTTGTGCTGCAAAATGGGCAGCAAAAGAATGATGAAGCAAAACCGTCCAAGATTTTGAAAATAACATTTTGATGTCTGACGCGGCATCCGGCGCGTTGGACGTGTTGCCACGTCATCTCCAAACTGTTCATTTTTCTTGTGCAAGAGAGAACTGGGTAAATTGGTCGTGCCACCGTTCCCATGTTGGACGCGTCGAAGATTATAAACTGCCCAGTTAGTTTTTGTGAACGCACCCATAATAGCTAAAATGCAAACCCCGCTTTTATAACATCATCCATGACCTTCCAACAATTATGTGAAATGCGACAAAGAAGTAGTGTTAATTTTCAGTTTTCTTCGTTTCAATAAAAGCCGATAGTATAATTCATTGGTATTATACATGTATGTTGCCAATGAGTTCATAACTTTCCATCATTTTATAACAAGTGCAAAATAGATATCAGAGAAAAGATCATGGTGTCCATCTTTTAACAATGAAAGGAATCATTGTTCTGGCTTGGAATATCTTATAGGGTGTCGGAATTTTCATACTAAATGTTCCTTAATATATGTATTGTACATTACAATTTTTCATCCAGAAAATTACTTTGACCGGTAGGTCATACATGTGTGGATTAAAATTTAGTACAGAGCAAAAAATAAAAAATACTGCACATATGAAACCCAAAAGAGAAAACTTATACTAAGAGGGAAATAAATATATCGAATGAATTTCTTATACGTCGGAAATTATTAGTTACTCGAGATTACATTAAATAAAATTGAAGAATATAAAAAAGTAATGGTGTTGGAAAGAAGTATGTTTTTAGTTCTACAAGCATTACAAATTTGATAAAAGAGACAATAGAGATAGAAAAGATAAGCATATTCTTACTTTTATTACAGAGGAAAATTGAGTAAAATCAACTCGAGTTTATACACAGTTTGATCCCTTTTATATCCTTTTTCTCTAATCAAAGAACCATTCTTCCAAAAGTTACACTTTTGAAAATACTCATTACTCGTTTTGCTTCTATACACGAACACCCTTAAAGCTTTGTGTTTTTCTTATTGAGTGCTTTGATTGTTTATGATGAAGATTTGTGTTTTTCTTATTGAGTGCTTTTCTTATTGAGTGCTTTGATTGTTTATGATGAAGATTTGTGTTTTTCTTATTGAGTACTTTGATTGTTTATGATGAAGAGCTAAGGCACACCCTTACATATGCTAGAGTTAATTGCCTAGAATTTTTCACTCCAGAAAGCAAGAACAAATTCTCTATAACCCCAATAGCAAGAAAACACTCTGGAACTTCAAGAAATATTCCACGAAGAGGAATTGTTACCAAGCCGGACTATCTTTACAGTCTCCCTTCAAGCCAAATTGGTAACACTTAAGTCTGAAACTCATCTCAGTCAAACTAAGGTTCGAGTTTTGATCATTTCACTGCCTTCAAAAAATTTAAATCTTAGGCCTATTTCAGATGTTTTTAATGCGAATTTCGAATTTTGAGGTAAATTTCTAAACCAGTAAATGTCATATTTAATAGAATAGAATAAGTATTATACTGTGAAATAGAAGTACAAAGCTAAGTAATGTTCATTGCAATTTTTCTGCACAAACAATATGCAAATTGCACAATAAAATAACACATATATGATAATGTGTCAGTTAGTTGATATCAATCGCATCCAAAATAAATAATAAACCCTAATCCAATGTTGGCCTAGCAATACTTTTTTCGTCTCATCCTTGTCCCTCTTTTTCCTGACCCTGGCAACTTGGTCCCTCTTACACAATCAAGGCAAACTAGGGTTTGAGAATTAAAAATATCAACAGAGAGTACACATTGATTGATTTTTCTTTTTTTAATCTCGTCTCCTTCTGTCTGCTTTGACTGATTCTAAGGCTGATTCCACTATAGGCTTTTTTTCAATATTTTACCATGGTTTTAAATCATATATATCTCGCCCAAGATCTTCTTTGAAAATTCATTTTCGCACTTGAAGGAGACGAGACATTGAATTTCATTCATATCTCATTCGACACACATTTCATTTGAAATAATCAGATGTCATCTGAAAAATGGATCGAAATCTCAATACGAGATCTGACTTGAAATCATATGTTTTCCTCCTTTTAACAATATTTTCTTTTTCATTTAAGTTCAAGGAAACTAATAAATTCAATTACTATTTATCAATCGAATGAATGTGTGTGTGTATTGATTAGTCACAACAAAATACTTTATTTCTTTAAATGTTCAATAAGAGGGATGTTATTCAGTCATCACCGAACAAGGTAGAAAAGACGCTAAGGCGCAAAAAGACACCAAACTTGTGCCTTGTACTTGGCCTTTCTGTGCGCATGTTATACAACATTACGTTTAAAAAAAAACAGCACTATAAATTACCATTAAAATGATAATTTTAGTGTTAAATATGTTTAAAAGCAATTTTTTTGCAAATAAGAAAGCACTAACTAATACATACCAACTGACAACATTGACCAAAACAATGTCAAATTCAAGTCACATAGATATTACGATGGTAAAAAAATAGAAAGCATAGAGATGTTCTAGTTCAACACAAAACACGCTTTTAGGCATTTTGGAGCGTTGACACCTCAGCAAAAGGCGCATTTTTTGGACAGCTTGAGTAGATCGTGCGCCTTAACTTTCATAAAAGCGCAAACCTTGCGTTTGTGCCTTAGACACGCCTTTCTATGCCTTAGACACGCCTATGCTCTTTCCTTAATAACAGTGTTACTAAATCAATCAATTTTAATTTCAGCGTTTAAATAATGACTATTAAAAAAATCATTAAAACTTCAATTTTAAACACAGGTCACACAAAGATATTCTCAAGATATACTTTGAGACTCAAGGTATCAACACAAGATGTGCACTCAAGATATGCTCATATTGTCCAAAATCTTCTCCGAAACGAGAGAGTTGTGTGAAAATCCCAAGATGAAATGTGATTGAAATCTTATATTTGAAAACTTGATGTTTACATTATTTTACAATAAATTTCACGAAGCAACATTTCAGCTAATTTCTACTGGAATGGAACCGAGATGATCGGAATTTCAAGTTTCCAACAGAAAAATCAAGCCTTGAATTTAGCACAAAGCTTGTTGCACACATAAGCAAATCATTGACCTTATTTTTCAATGACTACACAGATTTGGAATCGGTTGCATATTGCTAACACCACATAATTTATAAGGACCGATGCAATGCGTAATTGCGTTAAGTCAATGGTCACTACTTAGTCCCTAAAAGAAACCCATGCTTTATACCGATGCAAGCACGAATTTTACTCACACCTTCGTCTAATATCAATATATTTATTTTGCTCAGAGTAAGATCTTTTCTAAGCGTTAGTTCTTATATGCACACCACTCTATTATTCTAAAAAGCAAATGTTTTTCAATCAAACAAGACGAATCACCACACTTTTCTCTTTGAGATAAAACACTGTAGTTATGCAAGATAATTTAAATTCCTCAGCTAACAATATCCAAAAATAGCCTCTAAAATTCAACTGGTTACTGATACAAGTTTTTCATGAAAACTTAAAACATATACCACATTACCTGCAATGGCATCACACTTAATTGGTGCCATCACCTCATATCATGAATTCTTTGACGTCTTGAAACGTCAAAAAAAAACCTTTTGTAGCAAGGATTATGGGGGAAGCTACAAAATGTTGGATCATCTTGAGAAAGTGTTATAATTTGAGATGGTGAGACATTTTGCAAGATCTTTGATTGCACCAACCGAAGAGCAATTGCATCGTTTTATTTCCTCAATGAACATTTTAGCTTTATGTACGCTCATTTTTGTGCTTATGCATTGCTTGATCTTTGCCTATGTTCTTGGACTTATACTTGCTACAGTTACCAGAACTTTCAACATTATACCTTCCTCTAGCATTCTGATTATGAGCAACAAATAAATACAATCTTTATAATCTTCTACTTTCCTACTCTTCTCATGAGATAACAGACTTATTCCATGTCTTTCATCTCTAATGTTTTCTTGACATCTATAGGTTGTAACAATATTCTCGTATAAATTTCGAAATGATGCAAGAAATAAAAATGACTTCATCTTCATCCTGAATCTCAAAATCAAATTTTGTTAGTTGAATCAATAATAAATTGAACATGTTTGAGTGTTCTACGAGATCCCACCTTATACGATGTTTATTTTGTAAAGATCTCATTTTAAAGCCAGCTTTCTTTGCAAATCTTTCCAAAATAACCTTTTTTTTAGCTTTTGCAATGCTTAGGTGCAAACTTAAGTCACTAACATCATTAACAATACAAAGTGTAATTGTATTGATACATCCAGATCCATCTCCTTTCGGATTGCATTTGAAATCTTCTTTAACTTTGTATCATTACATTTCAACAATTTTACTGTGTCTTGTTAGACTTGAATGACTTCCAACATTTTCTATCAAAGAGTGAAGTTTCCCCTTCATAAGATTGCTCCATTCAACGTTGTGAAATATCAAAACTTGTTATGAGAAAAAAAAAACTCGTTAATATTGAACTTGAGGCTCGGATACTACCAGAAAAGAGTGTATATTTCATTCTGCAAGTGGTACAAATTTGATATTAAAAAAAAACAAATAGGCAAGATAGCTATGAGTTTATGCTTTAACTATAAAAGAAGAATAACAACAAAAAATTATATAAAATTTAAGTTTATACATCACTTGAACTCTTGTACACATTTCCTCTCTATCCAAAGAACTATGCTTCCTCGGTCATGCATATTCTTGGAAACATCCATAACTCATTTTGCTTCTATAAAGAAGATTCTTAGCTTTATTTATTTTCTTATTATGTTATTCGATTCCTTGAAGAGGAAATAAGCAAAGCTCTACTTTATAGCTACAAGAGTGTAGGTATTTTATAAACACGGCAATAAAATATATCTTGAATCCTCAATAATTTACCATTTACATCTTCCACCATTCATCAAGATCACTTGAATATTCTTCAATTCAAGAACACACTAAAACTTTGATTTTCAGATAATACTTAACGAAACAAGAGAGATTTGTCTAACTTTGGAGTGAACCATCTCCAGTTGTGTGTTAAGATCAACGATCGAACAAATCAATTTGAGCGTCGATAGGTTGTGGATAAATAACAATATAAATATAGATGATGAGAGAGAGAGAGAGAGAGAGAGAGAGAGAGAGAAAATTATTTTCAAACATCATTGACCCTCTAGGGCTAAACTATACTTGCATGGGAAAAATTAAAGTGTTGCCTATTTATCTCTAACACAGCCACTTAAACCATTGAAAAAACACAGTTTTATGAGAAAATTACTGTGGAATTGAAGTCGTTAAATGATACTACTCATTTTTTTGTGTCGTACGGGAAAAAAATCTACATATCCATTTTAAACGAAAATTTTATGCTCAGATAAATTAATGGAATAGAAAATAAAGTTTCCCCGATCTCTTCAGTTCATCACAATGATGATATCTGACAATGATAAACAATGTTACTATTAAAATAGACTTCAGTATAATTAAATTTGATTTTTCTATAGCTTATGCCTTTAATGATACATGTTACTGTCAAAACAAAACAAGAAATATTTAACTTCAGTGTTTCAGTTAGCTACATTTTATAATGATTTGGGTTTTAATTTATCACTGATATAACATGAATTATACTCTAATATATTGAAATATAGGAAATTATATAAAATAAGAGTTAACCTGATTTCTACTAACACATATGAGCATATGAGCTGATAGTTTCCTTTGTTTCATGCGTCCTTGACAATGGTTACAACATTCGTAAAAATAATCAAAACTTTGCTTATCCATGTCTCAATTTCATGTCTCTTTTTCTTCGACCATAAGTTCAAACGTTCATGTTTTTACCTTATTAATATGTTTCATGCCTCCACAACAAATCTATGTCCATATTATCCACATCACCAAACCCTTTCCAAGTGCAGATCCATTTATCTTGATCAAATAAAACTATATTCATCTCATACGCAACCAGTCCGTCGCACTTAAATAAATTTGCATCTCGACTCCTTCAATAAACTCCAATGAACTCGACGGAAGCATCTAAACCACTAAATCTACAAATCATTGTACTACTCGAATTCTCATTTATTATCATGAACGATCTCAATGAGTGTATAATTGATGCATTGAAAATATTTTAAAAGGGGAAACTGATGCAACTAAAATGTTGAACTGAAATGAGAACAGCTAGCAATTGCTGTGAAATAAATAGAAATTATGTGTGTCAAAAATTATTTGAAGGGGCAGTGAATAGATAGACAAATGAATTTGAAGTAGACTAGTAAAGTGGTGTTGTGTTGATCCTAAAATATGGTACAGAAAGTGTTAACCCGCCTTTTGGCAAGACAGTACGCAGACGGATTTAACCCAACAGACTTCATGATCATCAAGGCATAAAACCCGAATAATTGGTTCTCGGGATTGGAGATCGATTATGGACAAGACTATGCATGATAGTCGTACGGATTCATGCAAATAGCATTCTGGAATTGGCTAAGTATGAATTTCACACTTCAACTGAAAAAACGATCACAACGAATTGGCAATGATCCTTCTCCGATATGGATCAGCAATGATCTATCTTCATTATGGATCGGCTATGATCCATCTACAAAATGAATCGGCAATGATCCATCTTCAAATTGGAATATGGATCAGATATGAAACATCATTATGGATCGGCATGAATCGATATGGATACAGATCGCTAGGATTAGCAGTACAAATCAACAATGATCGAACCATAACCTCAACAACCACAAAGACGATCGACGAAACAACTTCAGAAACAGGGAGTAGAGGACACGGGAAACGCACCATATCAATTGTTGGGTCCCACATGCAAAAAAAAAAAAAATCGGCACCTATCGTTTTTATGGTGTGCGATCGACCCCATTGTGGGTCGGGCCTTTTGGTTCTGAAGATTCTTCTGACGAAATTTCAACCTGATCCATGCACGGCTTCACCTATAAATACAGCGGACGTGGCTCGTTGTGGGGATCTTCTTTCTGGTTAATTTTCATCACGCTTCTCTCTTCCTCCATTAATTTTTTAAGACAAAAAAAACTGTAGTTGTAATCTTACAGTATAAATAAAAGATTATTAGAGTGGACGTAGGTCAGAGTTTGTCAAACCACTATAAAACTTGCGTGTTCATTTATTTCTCTATATGTTTTAATTTCATTCATCATTTAATCTCTACAAGATTCTATTGGGTGTTATGCCCATTTTTGGCATCAACGGAAAGAGTTGCATATGTTACTATTTTCTCCTTATACAACGTAATTCCAAAATAATTTTTTATATAACAAAAGGTTATCTACATTCTATTCACTTGATCTTCATAATAACCATTATAAATCAGAACACGCTCGAAAACTATGGATATTCCAATCACTCAGTTGAAAAAGATGTCGTCTCCTTAATTATAACCATTAATGCACTAGACAATCGATTGTTGAGAATAAATTTTTTGTGTTCTTTCAATGATAGAGTTTGACAGGCAATGCCGGTATACTAATTGACCTTTGATTTCACTCCATAATTAGCACAGTTACGATTTAGATCAAAATATGAAATTTACGATTTAGATCGAAAGAACAAATATAAAAAGTGAAACGGGTGGTTCTAATATTGGTTTCTTTTGGTAATTCAAAACAAGGTTCGAATCTCGGTTTCAATCTTTTGTCAATTTAAATAGTAAATGTCAGGAATTTCAGTTCACGTTTCGATTTCGAATTTCGGTAATTATTTTAATATAGTTATACATATAATTGTTTAATTTATTGAAATAAAATGTATAATTTAAATTTTATTGAAATAAGATATTAACGTAGAATACTGAAATAAGATGGAGCTTTGGCGCAACGGTTAAGTCACCCGCATGGTGACCTGCGCGTTCAGGTTCGAATCCGGAAACAACCTTTTCGCAATGGGAGGGAAAGGCTGCGTACATTATTGACCTCCTCAGAACCCGCTATCTTGCGAGAGCCTCGTGCACTGGGTTCCACCTTTATATTGATTAATAATACATATTTATAACACAAAAAAGTTTACTCATCCTTTTGCTTTCAAAAAAATTTAGTTACACCATTTATAAATTTCGTGATTCTATATGATTGCTAAGTTAAAATTTCAAATTTTGAATATGCATATATTTGAAACTCAAATTAATTCTTGTTTCGAGATTCTTTTATACAATTTGAAGTTCGGTGGATTTTGGTAATTAACCAAAGATTTGATTTCGTTTCATTTCAGTCCCCACTCAAACCAAAAAAGAATGAATGAAATGTCGGTGTGTTGGTCGAAACCTCAAACATTGATTCAAAGTATATGCAAGCATAGTTATCAAGGCGCGCGTCTAGGCACCAGAAAGGCGCAGGCCCGGCTATCACGCCTTTCATGCCGTCGAGGTGCACAAAAAGCGCAATAAGGCGCGCCTCGAATAATCGACCACGATCGATATTTAATTTTAGGGTTTTTCAAAGTTCGAACAAAATGAAACAACTGTTGTCATCCATCGTCGATGCCACTGCCACTGCCTGGTGGCAATCTGCTATCACCTAGCCACTATCACCACTATTCCCTTCTGTCGTGGAACCTGTTTTGACAGACTGACATGTAATGTTATTTTAACTTAATTAATAGTTATTTAAATTAGTCTAAACTTTAAAACTAATTTTAATTGGTTTAAATTCTAAAGTTAATTTAATTAATTTAAACTTAAAAGGTTAATTTAAATTAGTTTAGATTTAAAGATAATTTGATCGATTTAGTTAAAAATTGAAATAATTATGTTAAATAAAGTATAAACATCGTTTAAAATTTAAATTTTAGTTAATTAAATAGTTAAATTTTAAATTTTTAAACTTTTTAGTTGATGAAATGGTTAAATTTAAATTTCACTAAATAAAGTACTTAAATAAAATCCCAGAGTCCGTTATCGTGCGAAAGCCTCGTGCGGGATTCCACCTTTTTAAATATTTAAATAAAATATTTAAATAGTTACATAAATTATGAAATAAGATTTAAAATTTAATTACTATAGTTTAATAAAATATTAAAGTTGTTGAATGAATTATAAATAGCTAAAATTAGAATTTTAGTTAATAATATATTTAAATTTTTATAGATAATTGAATGAATTATAATTTCAGTTAATAAAATAGCTAAATAAAATATTTAAATGGTTGAATGAATTATAAAGAGTGAAAATTAGAATTATAGTTAATAAAATATTTAAGTATTTATAAATAATTGAATGAATTATAATTTAGTTAATAAAATAGTAAATAAAATGGTTATCAACGCTAAATTTATCATTTTTAGTAGTAATTCATAATGCAGTTTTTTTCCACCAATAAAAGCTAAGACGCACAAAAAAGCCTAAGACACAAACTTTGCGTCTTTTGCGCCTTAACTACTTTGTATATAAGAGTATGTTTCATAAAATGACGTAGTGAAGTAGTTTGAGGATTGAGAAATGTCATATTCACAAGAACATGCCATATCATAAATGGTTAAAATTGTTTATGGACATAAACTTACACTCTTACCTCCCCTTTCTTAAAAAAAATTGTTAGGTCTGAAAAATAAATATTATCATTTTCACGATTAAAATTAGTTTTTTATCTAACATTGCGTACAATCATATACTAGGAAAAATTCAAATATTAAATCATAAATAAACATCCTATATTAACAAGGTGTTTGACATCAACTTAAAGGCTATAAATTGTATTTAAAACAATTTTTCTGGTTTTATTTCATAAATAACTTCTAATATGTCAAAACTTAAAAGCAAGAAGCAACAAAAAAATTATTTATAATTTGCAAAAAATCGGGATTTACAATTTAATAACAAGATTACCATCGCAGTTTCCAATCTAATATATCCTTAAACTATATTTTTCAATTTTCATGTGCATCTAGAATACCAAAAGTCATGTACCATGTACAATTACATGAACTTTAAACCACTCATGTAGTATTGTTGATTAAGAATGCTTTTTTGTTCAGCAATATAACACTGAACGAATTTTAAATCTATATATTGATGAAGAAGTTGGATATCATCAAGTGTGAAATTTAGTAGTTTATAATCTATTTTAGATGGATAATCATGAATGGGGTTAAGAGAGTATGTATTAATGGTAATAACTAATCGAATTTGGAAGTCAAATTGTTTATTATAACACATAAAAATTCAATGATATGGACATCTCACTCTTTAAGTAGTGTAAAAACTAATACATTCTTCATGATCAGTTATATTCATAAAATCGACTAAATAAGTTTTGTTTTAAATTTAGTACAGTATCAACGAGTCATAAAGAGTGTTACATCTCATACTTACTAAATAGTATTGTGAGGCAGGTTTTCTCGAAAAGGTATTGCAAATGTTGTCGTCGAGCCACCAATACCAGAACAAATCTATTATTTGTTATCACTTTAACATCAAGGACATTGTCACATTGGCGCAAGCTTGTATGACCACTCCCGCTGTTCCAATGTGATAATGAGCATCAAAAAATATTTATTAATTATTCCATCTTGTAGCCATGTTAAAATTCGGTCAATTAGTCAATTTTTAAAATTTGAGTAGAAAAATAAATGCGGACAATGTTTTTATTTCTATTGGCCATTTTCATGTCTACTTCAATCTTTTGATTTGTCGGGAAAAGTTTATTTGGATTTAATTTATTTTAAAGTGAGAGAAGTGACAAGTAAACCAAATTTGAATGAACGAATTTTGGGCCTACCAATTTCATGTCTGCTTCAATCTTTTGGTTTTCTCGAATGAGTTTATTTGGATCCAAACTATACGTTCTAAAACATAAGTTCAATCTTTCCCAATCCAGAGTCGAGTTTGGATCGATTCAAATTAGATATGATAATAACACTCAAGATTGTAAATATTGTTGGGCATGGTGATTTTGAATTAGAGATTAATCATCCAGCAGAGAATTAACTGAGAGCCGATCGGAGTTATGTGTTTTTGATATTATTGTTCATTTTGAATATAATATTAAATATTTCATTCAAAGCATCTATACTTCGTATAAAATATATCTATATCTAATAATTGAAAGTTTATTTCCAATTATGAAAGCAAAGGGGAAGGCGGTCCTATATTTTCAATTGAAAATTTTAAATTATTTAGCATGTATTCATCTACAATTATGGAGCATAGCTATGACTTCTGGAGAAATCACCTAGAAGCTTAGATGAAGCGATAAGCCCCGTCTAGCACCTAGGTGAATGCGCATGCAGTAAGCCTCGACTAGTGTCTAGGTGTTTACCCGCTTTTGAGCAAAGCAGGTTTCAATTGGATTTAGAAGTTCAAAACCAGGACAAAACGATTCACGAACTTGAAAACACGATCAAAATGACTAGAGAATTGAATTCCAGAAGTTGAAGTGAAAAATTGGTTAGGAAAACAACCAGGCCCCGAGTTATTTAGGTCGGCACTGAGTTATTCCTCCTCCTATTTTTTGCTTCCTGAACACTTGGTACCGTTTATACTACTTCATCTACTCGTGGTCAAGTGGTTTCTTCAAGATTCAAATGAGCAGATTCAAGGATTGACGAGAAGAAAGCAAAGAAAGCAGCGATAGTTAGAACCAACTCAAAGTCGAAGGAAAAGAGCGTGGAACACATCAACTTGAAAATAGAAGGGCAGAGCAAAAAGTTGAAGCAATTTTTACTAAATAAAATAACTTGACGTTGAGTTAAATGACTCGATGCCGAGTTATTATTTTAACTCGGTGGACTCCAAGTTCACTTGTGCGACCTTGGACTGACTCTTGGACTCTACTGCAAGCAGTCTTCTGACCCAGCACATCTGTTTCCCTATAAATACCAACATACTTGCAACCAAAGAAGGATTTTTCTACTTGATCTTTTGGCTCTTCACTCTCGATCTACTTCACAGACTTTGAAACCTAGAAGTTGTCATCTCTTTCACTTCTACTATCTTCATAAAATATATTAAACTCCAATGTAAATCTAAAATCCACTAGAAGGTGGTCAGATCTGATACATCTAGTTGTAATCCAAAGAAATAACAACTAATAACAAAGATTTAAGTAGACGTGGGATGGAGATTACGCTGAACCACTATAAAAATTCTTATATCTCCATTTTCTTTTCTGCGTTCTTTTATTTTGATAGAACGGTGCTTTCATCTGATTTCTTGGTGTTTGTGACATTTTTTATGTCAGCATTTTGGTGCTTTCACTAAGGGAGAATTAAATCTGAAGGTTTGAAGCTTGAATCTGATATATGTTGATGATGAAGAGGCCTAGCACTAGATCTAAAGCTGGAGGAAGCCAACTTGAGTCTGGGGGCAGCCAGGAGTTGTCTTTAAATTCTCATCAATCCATTTACGTGACCAGAGAAGAGATTGAAAGAATGATGAAGAAAATGCAGGATAAAATGATAACTAGACAACAGAAAATGCTTGAAGGATTTCTCCAACGATGTGACAACAAGGAATAATGGAGCTACTGGAATTCAAAATCAAGGACAAGGAACTAATGCAGGAAGACCTGGAGTTGGGGTGGAGCAAACTGGAACAATGCCCCCACAAGCAGAACAACTCGGTCCCGACCCAAATCTACCTGGTACCGAGATAACTATACTATGAGGCAATGTTGGTGTGGCTACTGGGATGCCGAGAATAGATCATACTGGAGTTACAAACGTGAATCGGAATGCGAATGGTCAACAACCAAAGGCATATGTGCAAGAACTTCCTCGGGAAACAGAGGACGGAATGAGACCAGAGAAGCAGGTCGGAATGCTAATGTGCAGCCAGAGGAGTATGCGCCAGAGTATGTGCTGAAGTTCCCCCACATGAGCAAGGGGTAGAATGCAGTTGGTCTGAGACTTCCGTTAGATGATAACAATATGATGGTTGAAATGATTAGAAGAATAGTTAGAGATGGTCCCCCAGACCAGAGTTTGAAGGACGTAAACAGAAATTCATTCACTTCTAATATTCAAAATGCAATGAATCCTCTAAATTTCAAGCTTCCGACACTAGGAATGTACGACGGAAAGTCGAATCCGATAGATACATCTAACAAATGAAGGTGTTGGATGCCTCTGAGAAGGTAATGGGACGGTACTTCCGATTATACTTAACATAGTTGGCAATGATGTAGTTCAAATAGCTGAAGAATGGGTCCATAAGCAAGCGGATCGATTTGGTGAATAAGTTCTAGGACGGTTCAGAGTTCAAGTCTCACAACCGAAGAATGTGATGACGCTATCGAGCGTGAAACAAAGCCCGAAGAAACCTTGAGCAGCTACTTGACAAGTTTCAATGCGGTAGCTAAGCCGTCGACAAACCGGATCCATCTATAATTTTAATGACAACGGTATCTGAAGTCGCAAACAAGACCGACTTCGAGATCGCTTTGGAAAAGGATCTACCGATGGATCTCATCATGAAGTTGAGAGATATTTGAGTCAGAAAGATGCCGAAGCCAAGAACGGTGAAATTAACGTTGTAGATGGAGGATTCTTTGGAATAGGATATGGAGAGGACAAAGAAAAATGTAAAGCCGATGATAACTTCGATGAACAAAAACGACAAAGATGGAAGTTGAATTCTCTTCCTACACTAATCTAACTGAAACCTCGAAGAGGATATATCTTGACACTAGAGGGGAGATCCCCTATCGAAAGCCAGCTAGGAGAGAATCCACTGATTAGGAGAATGTCTGAAAGGTTTTGCATTTTCCATGAGCTGGAGGGGTATGAAACAAACGAGTGCCACACCTTCGTGATTTGATAGAAGAGGTTGTTAAGAGCAACCAACTACAACAATATGTAAGGAATCAAGCTGTGATGGTGCAGGCGGAGCAACCACCATCTGCGGCGAATGCATCAAGGAACCATGAATCTGGATCGAGACTCGTAATCCTTTGATCGGGACGGACGAGATGCAAGTTCGCTTCCTGCGCTTTGCCTTTTACTTTGAATAATTAAGATGATAATAATCTTAAACCGCTTACACGTGTATGATGTCTAGATTAGTCTCTAGGCATTGTAACGACCAGCCTTTTTGGACGTTTTAAGTAGACACACATGCTTGACTCAAACCATTCGAAATGGCAGATTGTTATGCGGTAAATAAGAAAAAGAGAAAGAAATAAAACAAATACAGAATCTCACAGCAGAATGACAAAGTATAATGATCAAATAATAGTTTATGAAGCTATTTTATAAATACATTTGATTATTCTTTACAACACAAACATCAGAGTTAAATAAACAGGAATAGCTGAATAAATGCAGCGGAATAATATGATGCAGCGGAATAAATAAATAATAATAATAATAATAATAATAATATGAATCTTCGTCTCCGTCCTCCAGAAATAAGCTCTTAAACACTGAAATGCTCAGGTTGACCCGAGCGAATTGAAAAGACAAAACATTCGAGTCGGAACTAAAAGATCTTATGTATGTAAAATCAACGGTAAATAAATATGAATGGAACGGCATCAGATATGTTTACGAAGTTTGACATCTTTTATCCAGTGTCTAACGTGAGTGCAGTATTTAAGAGATGTTCGGCATTTCCATCTCCTATGGATCGTTAAACTATCTACTATGTAGTACAATACGCTATTATGTCTACAGTAAAGTAAACGTATTAAAATAGCGTTAAGGCGTCATCCATATCCCTCTTAACAAATTTTATATATTCTCATGGTCTATACAGTACCGTACGCTACTCCGTGAGGTTTACCCAGAGGACACTCCATAGGTATGGTACAAAACAGACTCGTAGAAAGCGCTCTACGGCATGTGAACACGGCACTCGAGGCAATGTCAGGGTAGATTTACCAATTGCAGAAACGGGCTGGTGGCAACACATAGCAGCTACTACCACCCACCTCGAAACACACTCCCATAATCAAAATCAAAGGGTGGCCACCAAATCATCACAAATGTCATAATATTGTATCGAAGAAGCATGTCTGATCGGAGGAATGACCTCACTTGGCCCAGGTATATCTCCTGTTTTAGTCACATCTAAGCTGACTCACGGGAGTCAGGGTCGCGTCATACCTTATACAGAAATCGTTTGTCAAACCATTCTACTTCATTTCTGGAATCTCCACCACGTACACAATTATTAAAGTGATTTTCGGTATTGGCAGAGAGTATGACAATATCCGATCCCTGCCTCTTTAACAACCAATCGCTTATTACACACTAGATGGTTCTTTTACATTTTCAAAATCATTTCATATTGATATCAAAATATCATATTCAATTCAAACCATACCGCTTTTAAATCAATGGATTAGAATATAAACCTTACCTAGTTTGAAATTTAGAAAAATAGTTTAGCTAGTTATAAATGGTTTAAGTAGTTCAACATTGTTAAAATAAATTTTAAATAGTGAAATACTCTAAAATAATTTAATATGGATTAAAAATATTTTTAGATGGATTTAAGATAGTTAAATAGATTAAATATAATTAAAATAGGTTAAATAACTTTAACCTAGATTAATTAGATTTAAAATAAATTAAAATGGTTTAATTAGTTTAAATTAGATTAAATTAGTTAAAATAGGTTAAAATAATTTTTATATAGTTAATATATGTTAAAATAGTTTAATAATTTGAAATCTTAATAATTAGATATTTTAAAATAATATATTTTTAAATGGTTTATATTAAAATATGAATTTAGAACTAATATCAATTTAAACTCACATCAGAACTATTTCAATTTCCAAATCAACAAAACCCAATTTCAAATCTTTCAATTCAAATTTCAAATAAACTATCAAATTCTATATCGATTTCAATCCATGTTTGAAATATCAAATTAAGTTATTCCAATTTCAATACATTTCAAAGTTATATTTCAAGAAATTCAAATAACTCAATTCTAATAAATTTCACTTATATTTCAATTTCAACTTTAAAATTTCAATTTAATTCCTTTGACAATTCTTTTAAATAATTCCAATTTTAACATAAAACTCGAAATTCGATAACAATCCAATTTATATAAATCAAATTTTATTTCAAAATATCATTTAACTAAATTCAAAAATTAAGAATTTAAAATCATACCCTATGTGTAAAGTGATACGAATGTTTATCATTTCAATCCGCAATTTAAAATTTTACGGTTATATAACATTTCAAACCGCAATCCTGAATTAAATAAAATCCATAAAATCGCTCGAGTCTATCATTTCAACGCATAACGATTTTTTCTAATTTATAAATCGTTCGGGTATGTATCATTTCAACCCATAGAGAATTTGCAGAGTGATAACAATATATAAATCAAACATAACATCCATCATAACCATCATCCAATTCGACCAATAAATTTCAACAAATAACAGGTTATCATTTACGAGTAATTAACTTGCAATTTAAATTCAATAATAAATTAAATGACAATTTAATTTCAAAATAAATTTAAATTAACTAGAATGACGATTTAAATATACTAACAGCCATAAATAAATTTCTAACCACATCATAAATTATTTTAACTAACATAAAAAAATTTAGAAGTTGTGAGTGGGTTAAATACTCACCTTTGAATTTCAAATCGATTTGAAATTCAAATAAAGACCCAAATTTCGACGGTCTCAGAATTTGTCCAAACTAGCGTCAAAATGTCTGAAATTTCGATACGATCGCAGCGGAATAAACCATGCCCAAATTAGAGTTCATACGCAAAAGATATGACGATTATAAGTTTCGAAATTAAAAAATTAGAAAACGAACAAAATTATCTGGCCATGTCAGCAAACCAATGTGTGAACCAAGTCGCATGCTTCATCGTTCTAGGAGCATCTCACGAGGAACCCTACGCCGCCAGAAAACACGCCATCACCTCAGGCCGTCCTACAATCACTAGCCCCTCATTTCCTGTCGTGTCTTCGCCTAGGTCACATCCTCACCCGACGAACCACCGGCCACGATCGCGAAAAAGAAATAGGCAGCCGCCGTAAATTTTTAACCCTAGGTCGTATTACTAACATCGATCCAACCGTCAATTCGACGAACTACAAGCACCGATGAGCTGCGTGCGAGGATCTCCACAGCCCCTTAACCTTCAATCAACGATCGGTCGAAGTCAATCGTAATCCAATGAACAGCCAAGAATAAACCTTCGAATTCTAGGCACATAAAAACTCAGATTGAGAAGTAGACTGCAGATTCGACTTGCGCTCGTCGAGAGCTTCGTATCGATATATAATTTGATAAGGTTTCGAGGAGTTTATTTTGGAATTGAATTTGAAATTGAATTTGCAATTTGGAAATTAGGATTTTGTTTGTCTGTCATTGGAAGGAGAAGATGAGAAAGAAATGTACGTACAGACAATAGAAAATAAAAAGGTTGTTGGGTTTATAACAGACTATTTATAGGCAAAGCTGAAAACAGAAAGAATAGACCAGATTGGTTGATTTGAAACGACTATACGGCCCAAAAAGCCCGTTCTGACTCCGAAACGAAAACTGGTCATCTCATATACCAAAATAGATGTTTTTGATAGTTTTAAACTCAACGGAACATATTTCAAGTCTTAATTCCATTGTATGAAGAAGCTATGTTAAAATCGGCTTATTTCAGTTTGATTTCAATTGAATTTAATTAAATTGATTTCTAAGTGTTTCGAGTCCGTACGATCAAATAACAAGTCCAATCACTACGAAACTTGAAACCTTACAATAATTCACCGTTACGAATCCGATGAAACTGGTTTCGTCGAAATACGAGACAGTGACCAAAATGGCTATTTTCACATTAAATAAATAAATTATTATTAAATTAATTAATCACTTTTTTAATTCAATGCTTATAAACTACAAATGTCATCATTTTTGATTCCATAGACATTTATAATAATTTAAAACAAGCTTACAAAAAAAATTCAATGTAAATTAAATTTTCAAAATACAGTATTCAGTTTCAACTGCAATTATATCCAATTAATTAAAATTAAATTTCAATAAATTGGTTTAATTTGATTTCAATCTTTATATTCAATCAATTATTACTCTAATAGCATAGTTAATATTTGTTGATATCTTATTTCACTAATATGCTACAATTTCCATCTTTTTATTTGTATTAACTACTACATTTCCATTATATTGCATTTTGTCAATTTTACACATTAATTAAAATTTAGAATCCCAATTAATTTATTTATCTTGGTTTCACTCTTTTATTGAATAAATTATTTTCTTATGGATATAATAACATTTCTATAAATTTATTACATTCACAATTTGCAGTTATTGTCTTAACTGACATTAATGTACACTTAATTTCATTTAATTATAATTGATTTCCAATTTAATTTAACAGGCTAAATAAATAGGTAACATATAATAGTTTGTCACCATTAACTTTTAGTCACGTTAATTAGTTTATTATTTACAACCAAATGTTGTAATTACTTACCTAACACTGATTTTATTCAACTACCATTACATATATATTATTTCATTAATTAATTAAATATTTGCATTTGTTTTCTTATATTCAATTTATAACCAAGTATAGCCTTTACATTATTTCAATTGATTGAAATTTCATTCAAGTTGTTAATGATTAACTTTAATTAACATTGTTACCTTTCATTTTAGTTATTATTTCATTAATATATCACAAATTTGTATTTCTTCCAACATTAAATCACGGAATCTTATTAAATTGATTATTTTAATTATCGAAAATTTACGGGTCGTTACAGGCATGCTCTGAATCGGATATTTGGGATGACTAGTTAAAACAATAATGTCGGACCGCTTATACATGTACAAGGCTTAGAATGGCCTCCAGACACGCTTTGAGTTGGATGTCTGAGATGAATAATTAGGATTTCCATTTGCTTGTTTGTCGTGGTTTGAATATTTGATTTTTGAAAAATCTACATTGAATTTGATGACCGGTATTGATCGTTTTAAGTTCCAGTCGAAGAGACGAGGCCGGAGTGCAAGGTGTAAATTCCCTTATCGGAGAGCAAGCGAACGGGCTTGTGCGATATTGATAGCTTTAAGTCCCATCTAGAGAGACGGGAACAGAGTGCGGGGTGCATGTTCCCTTGTCGAAGAGCGAGTGGATGAACTTGTACGATATTGATCGCTTAGTCCCATTCGGAGAGGCGAGACCAGAGTGCAAGGTGCAAACTCCCTTGCCAGAGCGCAAGTGGATGAGTTTATACAAAAAGTAAGTCCCCTTACCGGAGAGCGAGCAGATGAGCTTGCTTGATCGTTGGGTCCCCTCGTCGGATAGCGAGGGGATTGAGCTCAGTAAGAATCCAAAGAGATCGAAATCCTAGACAAGAAGATGAACAATCCGACGAGACCAAGCACCGGAGTGGAATGCAGACTAAGGATTTGAACGTCTTGCGATCAGAGAAAGAAAGATAAGGGCGAACACAATATGGCTTGGATATGTGGAATGACAGTTCCGTATAATTCACTAGAGATTAACGGACAGCCGAAAAGCTCAACTATCATAAACTAATTTTTGAAACTTGTTCTCGTGCAAAGCACACCTTACATTTGAAACCTTACATTCGAAAGACATACTTTGGAGGGCAAATGCTAACCCGCTTTTGGTCCAGAGCAAGATTCAATTGGACTTAGAAAATCAAAACCAGGACGAAACGATTCACGAACTTGAAAACACGATCAAAAGGACTAAAGAATTAAACTTCAGAAGTTGGACTGGAAAATTGGTCAAGAAAATAACTCAGCCCCGAGTTGTTTAGGTCGGCACCGAGTTATTCATCCCCCTCTTTTTGCTTCCCAACACTATATACCACTTATATTACTCCAATAACTCATGGTCAATTGATTTCTTCAAGATTCGAACGAGCAGTTCCAAGGATTGACGAGACGAAAGCAGCTAATAGAAATATCATTAGAACCAATTCAAAGTTGAAGGAAAAGAGCGTGGAACAAATCAACTTGAAGGTAGAAAAGCGGAGCAAAAGGTTGGAGCAACTTTCATTAAAGGAAATAACTCGGCATCGAGTCAAATGACTCGGTACTGAGTTATTATTTTAACTCGGTGGACTTCGAGTTCACTTTTGTGACCTTGGGCCGACTCCTGGACTCTACTGCAAGCAAGCTTCTGACCGAACACATTTGGTTCCATATAAATATCAGCCTACCTGCAATCAAAAAAGGATCTTTTGGTTCTTCACTCTGCATCTACTTCACAGACTCTGGAACTTAGGAGCTGCCATCTTCTTCACTTCTGCTCTCTTCATAAAACATTTTAAAACTCCATCGTAAATCTGAAATCCACTAGATAGTGGTCGGATACGATATAACGAGTTATAATCCAGAGAGATAACAACTAATAACACAGACTGAAGTAGATGTAGGTCGAATATTACGCCGAATCACTATAAAAATTCTTGTGACTCGTTTTTCTTTTCTGTTTTTCTTTTATTTTTATAGAACTGGTGTTTTCATTTGGTTTCTGAGTGTTGATGCCATTTTTGGCGTCAATACTAGGCAAGGCCTAGACAAACACCTAGAAAGGTTTTTACATAGGATTGCATTGGATTCTTATATTATTTTTGTCTATTTAGGATTTAGGTTCCTGTTTGGTTTTTCAAGTTGAAATAGATCTCGAATTGTGTTGTTTGTTACATGTGCCCATTTGAAACTAACCGTGCTTGAATCCAATTTGGTTCTTTTCAATTCGCGGTCCGGATCAGGTTTTGATTTTTTGGATTAGATCACTTCAAAAGTGCAGCTCTTTGTCATGATCTTTAGTCTTATAGGTTTGTATTGTTACTTTCAGTCTTTCTGATTCTCATCACTACTATCATACAAATAGGTTTTATGAAAAAATTATTGGTGCTTTATTGTTAATATAATTAACAAAAATGTATTGAACGTTGTTTTTGTGAGACCTGCATAGAGCATATATATTACACAGACTAAGAAACCATTCAAAATTGGAAAGATGAAGTCTGAAAAGCTTATTCAGAACAAATTATGTTGTGTTCTATTTGGATAAGGTCCAATAGAAACCATCATACAGTGGACAAATTTATTTGCAAACCAAAAAAATATTTTCATTCAGCAAAAACCGTGTCAAAATCACATACACCAACATCAACCAAATGATAAAACTAACCTCAAAAAAAAAGTGTTGATTGTTGCTTTATTTTCCTCCTTTACCAAGGGAACAATGCGTAGTACAAATAAGCAACAAGGGGACCATTTGGGTGGTTAAAATAGGATTCGAGAACTTCAACTATGAGGTAAATATTAAACCCAAGGTAGTCCTTGCGATTTGCATGGGAAGAATATTCCAGCTATTGAACAATGTCGTGGCAAAATGAAATGCCAAAAACAAAAAACAAAAAACCCTGAAAAATCTTGGATTTCTGATGATTCAAATTCAATGTCCAAACTCATTTTCAAATTCCATTATGAGAAATTTTGGTTTAAAGTTATCTATTTCAGGGTTCAATTAAGGTTCTAGATAAGAAAAAATAGTTACAGATAATATACCTACTTTTTTAATTGGAGAAAAATGTTCTTTTTTAAAAAAAATCTTATATTTCATCTTCTAAACAATGGTTAAATGGAAATTATAAAACACATTATTATTTGTGATTGGTATGTTGAAATTCCAACTCAATTCCACTCATGCTAACCAAAATTTCTCTGCAAGCAACTGATTGTTAAATAACACATTAGTTAAAATTATGCCATCAGCAATTAAAATACCGACATTCAGAAAATTATCCTGTGGCCCATTTTATTTGAGATTGGTAATTTAGGAACTAGTGCAAATTATCCAACAAAAGGCATACCTTTCCAATGACGGCATCCGGATGAACAACTGCGGTGGGATGTATTGAACCAACTTCAACCTCTCTTCTTCCTAATAGACCTGAAAACCAAAATACAAGGTTAAAGTATATATTAAATACAACGAAATGGATTTTTGTAGATAGAGTGCAAAACCTCCATGAATTTGGTTTGAAAAAGGTAACTTCGGATACGCAGAAATCGACAAGCGTTGTCTAACTACTCTTGCGGCGATCATTGCTGAAAGAGAACTGGCTGTTGGGATTAAGTATGGAGAAGTGATTAGGTCAACCTATTTCAGCGCAAGTTTCTATTCAATTTCCTCAATAAACTGGAAAAAACAAAACTTATTTTGAATGAAACTTACTAGCCAAAGGAGTTTCACGCTTCTGTCTTAATTTGGGTGGCTTCCACGGGTTGACTCGTGATTTTGGACATAAACCAGCCATGTTGCTTCTGCAAAAGGCAACCCGATATAATTTACGCATATCTTGTGTTCCTGTTTCTTGGTTAATGTTAAAACTGGATAGGTAATGCCGTGTAATTATCCCGCTATAATCCTGTTATATTTCATAGTAGATTTCTATCGCTACGATTTTTTTTATATAGTTTCAAATATAACATTTCCACTTTAGCCTCGTTATTTCCGCTCTATCTTATTTTAAAAAAATGAATTGGAAAATGACATTTATACATTATAAAAATTATGAAATTAATTTATTTAATTGAATTTTAATACATTTTTAGAAATGAAAATACTTTAATATTCTACTAAATTCAATTATGTTATATAACAGTTTTACGTTTATTTACAGTATATTCGCACATGTTTTTATTTAAAATTATTTGTGTATTAATTATAATTCAATTGAATATTAATTTTTCATTTAACTACCATTTACATATTTGTAAAAACATTAAGTACGGGTTTTATATGTCATTTAGAGGCATCTGCTATATCCTTGTTGTATCTCCACTATGAATTTTGACACCTCCACCGCATTGAATCTGTCGAGCGTTTTTAACTGCACAGGTTGACAGCGACCTCCCCTCCCCCCCCCCCTCCAATGAAATTGTGTTTGACCCGAATGATAATATAATTTGGCAGAGAGCAGGGTATGAATGAGCTCCTCTAAATATTCAAACTATTAAGGTTGCTTAAGAACCAAACAGAAATCTCTATTCGGTTATTCCCAACACTGAACTGGAGATCACGTTCGGTGTATGTTAACTTAAGTAGCCAGAGAGGAAATTCTGTTCGACATGGTTTCGAGGTCGAAACAAGGAGGAAGAAGCAAGAGCTTAGACAATAAAACGCCTACGTACATTTGCTAAACCGACGACCCCGGGCAGAGCTTTCCTAGTCGAACTAAACAGGACGTGTATAGAATGAAATATGGGTATATTTTAAAATTTATGATCATGTTTCTTATGTATGGAAATATACGAACCGAGCAAGATATACATCGAAATTACCTGATTCATTGAAATAACCACACCACCTACATACTCCTATAAATATCCAACATCTAGCAGCAATGGCGATAATCTATGGAACCTCAAGGCGACGCCAAGTAGAAATAGTCGAATAGAGCTCTTTGATTCCCATATTAAACAATATTTCATTGAATTTTACATCCAAGCACTCGTACAGGCTCAAATATAAGAAAATAATAAAAAGGAGTAGCGGACGTATGTTAACTATAGTCGAACCACTACAAACCTGTGTGTAATTCACTTTTCTTTATTCTATTTTTGTTGAACTTATTGTTGTAAACGTGATTGGAGATGGAGTTGTCCAATTTTTGTGTAAACATTTTTTGAGATTTCATTAAGAGTTTTTTCTCAACATACCTCCAACATCTAAAAGAAAGACTAGTGGAAATAGCAGGAACACTAACCGAGCTGTTACAGAATAAGATAACCATTCATCCAATACTCCAACACAAGACACCATCAATAGGGCGACTTAGATAGAGTTGTGGAAGATCTTGATAATTGTTTCGCTGCCTAACAAAAAGCTATGTGGACCAGATCATGACACGCTTGGGGTAAACGCAAAGCAACACGCAACACTAAACAAGGGGAAGGTCCAGATCTCAAGAGTCTATAAGGAGAAGGAGGTCGCACTCGGATAGTGGATCAAATCGAGAGAACTGGAAAATGGGATGAGTAAATGTTGCGGAAGTAGATCAAGTGAGGATTCGGCCAGACCCCACATCCAAGGATTGGTTCGACACCGAACCGAATAGGGAAGGTGGTGAACCAGGGGCGGCCATGGCTGATCCTCCTTGATCTAGGTAGCGCTCTCCCATCTTGGCAGAAATGACAACCGGAGGAATGTAAGCTTATCGTTGCAAGCAATCTCAAAGAAGAGAACATGCCGAGATCGTAGAGTAAACCATTGTAGTAGAAGTGAAGGCGATCTTTCACCCCGACAAGATAGATCCATTCAGCTCTGCCCATCTCCTGAGCTAGATGATCGGATGGCACAAATCATAAGGGAGTGCATACGTCATGAGAAAATAGAGCATGGGATTGGAGCCAGAGTTGATAGCCTATTTTCCACGGAGATAGAGATTACTAGAAATCCTAGAAGCTTCTGAATGCCTACTATGGACCCTTATCAGGGCCTGACGATACGATAGTGCATTTGCAGCAATATACTTAGCACATCCTAATGAGTGGGGAAAGGAAAAAAGTTTTTGGTAAGTGCTTTCCTCTCTTTCTATCAGATTTGGCAACCATGTGGTATTATATGGCAGTGTGCATCCTAGAAAATGGCCTGAAGATTGACTAAGAAGAAGCCCACCACTTTGCATGATTTCTTCTACGAGGCGGCAAAGTATATGAGGTTGGAGGAAGCCACAATGGGGCGACAAACAGGAATGGGTATCAAACCATCGGAGGTTTCTACTAGTGTGAATGCCTTGATAAAAAACGATGAAGGTAGTGGTGTTGAGAAAAGAAAATGTAATAACCAAGGCAACTCTGGTGGGAAGAATACGGAGCGCAAAAGGTTCAGGCCGGTATGAGGTTTGATACTCACACGGACTTAAACGATACCATTGAAAACATTTACCTCACTACATAAGCACAACTCAAATACAACTGAAGAAAGAAACTAAAGCCTAAATGAACACGTGAAATACCATAGGTTCCACGAGTCCCATGGACATAACACTAATGAATGTCATCATTTACGGGGCATAATTGAAGAGCGCATCAGGAAATGGAAGTTGGAAAAGTATATTAAAAATCAAATGCTCCTTAGTTCCTCAAAAGCATGTTCTGCGGCAGGTCCCACTTGGAAATGGGGGTGAAGGATCCGACTCTAAACATGAAAAGGATGGAAGATTGGTAATCAACATCATAGCGGGAGAACCATATGTGGCTGATAGGAGCTGGGCTGCAATGGAGAGATAAGGAAGGGCATTAAAAGGCTTTTGTATATGCTATAGGTAAGGAGCCAACAACCAAGGCCCTATATCGAGAATAGGATGAAATTACCTTCAATAAAAGTGACTTATAGGTTAAGCAGTACCCTTATATGGACCCATTAGTGATTTCGGCAATGCTCGGTCTGGTTAAGGTGCATAAGATTTTAGTAGATAGTAGGAATTCCGTAAACATTATATTCAAGGATGCATTTGATAAGATATGGTTGTCAATGGAAGATATCACACCATGCAATCAGCGGTTATATGGTTTCATGGAGAGGGCACAATATCCTTAAGAAGGCTGGATCTATTTGTCGAGATAGGAACCCATCCTTGATCAGCCATACAAAAGCATACTTCCATTTTGGTGGGAGGATTCTCGGTATATGATGCCTTCCTAGCGCATCCAGCCTTATCTGACTTTTGCATAGTAGTGGATAACTAGTGCTTGACTATAAAGTTCCTTACGACCAATGAAGTGGAAGCAAATGGAGCTAGTATGCCATTAAGGAGTGCTATGTAGAAGAATTCGGATAAAACAAATGACGAGAAAACGAGAAAGGTGTGGTGGTCGTGTTCTACGCAAAGAATTCTATCGCATAGTAATTAAAGAATGGACCCCTAGTCAGTTTCATAAGTGGTCCTTACAATAAACTTAGCCCGAGAGATAGAGGGGGCCGTAGTTGATCCCGAAGAGGCGATAGAATTTGTGGAGGTGGATAACAGTGATCCATTGAGGCTTTTGAAGATTGGATCCAGGTTTGAATAGAACCTCAAGGTGTAGTTAATAAGATTCCATGGGAAAACTAGGACATGTTTTTCCGGTCTCATGTAGATATGTATGGAATTCCCCCCTCAATAGCATGTCATGCCTTGAATATTGACCCAAGGAAACCCTAGTGAAGCAAAAGAAAAGAAGCACAAGGTCGGAGCAGGCAGCAGCTCTTTATGAGGACCTTGTTGGCAAACGACTTCATCTAGGAGTCTCATTACCAAGAATGGATTGCATCCTAAGGGCTGCTTTCCACTTCCGAGGATAACCAGTTAGTATATGGGACAGTAGGGCACAAGCTCTTGTCCTTCATGGATGCGTACTTAGGATACAATTAGATTGTGATGTATGTCTTGGATCAGGAGCATGTTAGCTTTATTGTCGACCTGGGACTCTATTACTACAAAGTTATGTTGTTTGGACTTAAGAATGCTGGTGTGACATACTAGCACTTAGTCAACAAGATGTTTGCTGCCAAGATAGGAAGGACCATGGAAGTTCACATTGATGATATGCTGGTGAAGTCAAAAAAGGCTAAAAACCACACCTCGCAATTGGAAGCAATGTTTTAAATTTTACTGAAATTTGGAATGATGTTGAATCCGCTAAAGTATTCTATTGAAGTATCCTCTAGGAAGTTCTTGGGATTCATCATGCACACTAGTGTAATTGAAGCAAACCAGGAGTAAGTCTAGGCTTTGAAAGACATAAAATTCCTAAAACTCAAAAGGGGATGAAAAGTTTGAATGAGAAGGTAGCAGCATTAAGTTGGTTCATATCTAGGGCTACTGATAAGTGTGTTCCATTCTTTGAAGCACTTAAGAAGGAAAAAAGCAATTTTACATGGAAGGATGAATGTCTGGCCGCATCCCTTAACTTGTTGGAACATTTGCAAAATCCTTTGGTACGCTGATGGAAGGAGAAGACCTCCATCTATACTTGGCAATGTCTTCTTATGCCTTGAGTGCAGCATTGGTTCGGGAAGAAGACAGGGTGCAACATCTAGTATATTACGTGAGCAAACGTTTCACTAGGTCGGAGTTTAGGTATCCTAAGCTAGAGAAGTTAGCGAAATTGGCAAGCTCAAAAGTGAGGCCTTTTATTGGGATCGATACCCATTGCGACCATGTTTGGTCCCAACTTGAAGGAGGTGAATGTGATTGTAGCTATCAATGATGTGGAGACCTGGATGACATTGTTAATAAGATATCTGAGTAAAGGGCATTATTGGGTAACATGTATGAGTTTAGGAAAGTCTTGCGGAAGGTGATCTGCTTCATCATTTAGGGTGGTGTGATATATCAGAGGATTTTTCTAACCGAATATTAAGGTGCGTCGTTGGAAAGGAAGTTGAGGATGTGTTGGAAAATATTCGTTAAGGGAGCTGAGGAGATCACACTAGGGGACAAATCCTAGCGAAGAAAGTAAACGGTGTGAATATTTCTAAACAACATCAAACCATGATGCGATGGGGTATGTAAAGAGGCATGACAAGAGCCAGTGGTTTGCAAAATTTCCGAGGTTGCCCCAGACCAAACTGACTCAAATGGTTTTCCCATGTCCCTTCACAGTCTAGGGAATATATCTAATTGGAGAGTTTCCTATGCATGGGGTGGAGCTAAGGATGGTATAGTGGCAGTTGATTACTTTACTAAGTAGGTGAAAGCTGAACCCCTTACTAATGTATCGACGACAAAGGTCATAAACTTTTTGATCAAGAATGTGAAATGCAAGTATGGAATTCCCCTTCATATCATATCAAATAATGGATTGTAGTTTGACAGCGAGGAGTTCGTCGATTTATGTCGATGACATAGGATAAAGAAAAGCTTTTCTACGGTAGCATATCTGTAGGCTAATAGACAAGTGGAGCCGATCAATAAGGTTCTGAAGACCCTCATTAAGAAGCGACTGGAAAAGACAAAAGAAGCATGGGTGGATGAACTTCCATTGGCACTGTGGGCTTATCGTACTTCTTTCAAGACGGTCACATGTTATACTCTTTTATCATTTCCTATGGATCAGAGGCGATGTAACCAGTGGAGATGGTAGTGTTATCACATTGAAGGATTTACTATGGCTCGAATGAAAATGAGGAATTACTGAATATGTCACTAGATATAGTTGACGAAAGACATGAGGAAACCGCCTTGAAGGCCGAGGCACACAAGAAAAGGGTAGCTATGCAGTACAATTCTAAAATCAAACGTTGCTTGCTCAAGGAAGGGGACTTGGTTACAAAACAAATATTCCCCGGACTGGGGGCACTCGACCTAATTTGGGAAGGACCGTATGTTATCCACACGGACTTAGGAAATGGAGCTTTCATCCTCAGCACGGTGGATGGAGGTGGATGGAGTTCTATTCAGAAAAGCTTGGAATGCACAGAATCTCTAATGCTATTTTATTTAATTTTCTATTGTTTTGCTAATTATATGGTAACTTGTAATTGGAATAGTTATGAAATGGATTCTAATAAAATATGCTTTTCTTGAGATCTTATTATGATAGATAATGGGTATGAAATATAACTTTCATTTATAATCTACGCACATCGAGATAGCATTGAAACTTAGAAAGCATTGTGCATGCCTGAGGGGCTCAAAATTTTCGCTCAGGGAGCAAACAATGTTGTTATGATAGAGATTTCTTCCCCCCAAACTCCTTGCCGACAGTGGTGGACCAAAGTGACCCTAATTGAGTGTCCACCATTGGCGATTGGCCTAAACATCTTGCTGGTAGTGGTGGACTAGAGTGACCCTAACTAGGCGCCCACCATTGACGATCTGCCTAAATTTCCTACCGGAGTGGTGGACCAGAGCAACCTTGATCGGACGTCCACTATTGACGATCTGCCCAAACTTCCTACCGGTAATGGTGGACTAGAGCGACCCTAACTGAGAATCCACCATTAACGATCGACCCAACTTCGTACCAGTAGTGGTAGACCAAAGTAACCCTAACCAGGCATCCACTATTGATGATCAGGCTAAAATTCCTGCCAGTAGTGGTGGAGCAGAGTGACCATAACCGGACGTCCACCATTGAGATCAACCCAAACTTCCTATCAGCAGTGGTGGAGCAGAATTGACCCTAACGGGGCATCCACCGTTGGTGATCAGCCCAAACTTCTTGGCAATTGTGGTGGACCAATGCAACCCTAACCGGGAATTCATCATTAACGACCATCCCAAACCTCTTATCGGTAGTGGTGGACCAAAGTGACCCTAACTGGGTGTCAACCATTAATGATCAGCCAAAACTTCTTACCGGCGGTGGTGGACTAGAGTGAGCCTAACCGAGTGCCAACCATTGACGATTTGGTCAAACTCCTCGTCATCGGTGATGGACTAGAGTGACCCTAACCGGGGTCCATCATCGACAATCAACTTAAATGCTACCATTAAGCTTGAAGAATTTGGCCAATCGATAGCCAAGACACGCCCTTTGTTTAGTTGGCGTTCTCCCATTATTCGAATATGAACTCCCGATCATCGCTACAGGAAGTCCTTGCAACGAACATTAGAAACTATGCACTAGATATGATTTATTTAGAGAAAAACCAAAAAACATGAATACAATAACAAATAAGTAGGAACGATGAAAGCACATTGTCTCATTGCATGAGACATGACGAATGAAGATAACAAACAATCAAGGCCATTTTGTCAAGCATCCAAACATTTATAATATAAATATACAAGGATCGAAAAGTAATGCGCACTCACCCTCATCAAAATATCAAAATAGGTAAGTACAGAATTAACGGTGCTTATTACAAGTTGAAAACAAGCGCAAGAAGTGTTATCCTAAACATGAAATATGTGATCGCTATGGTCATTTAGATTTGACTTGGAAGAGTGATTGTTTCCATGGTTTTGGACTTCCCTGACTTCTCCTCTTTTCCCTCATCTTTTAGCTTGATGGCGGTTGCTTCGTTAAGATACACCTATTGTTTCTTTATCAACTTCACATCCTCCAAGGCCTCTAATTTGACTATCACGAACTCCTTAGGGGATCTTGTCAGGTCACTCCATTTCGCAGGTTCATCAATATTGAAATCCTTCGTGGACTCTATGACACCTAGTTCCTTGAGAGCGGTGATCATCTCATCCTGAGCGACATCAATTAGAGGATCAAAAGGGCCTTAGGGCATGATCCTTAAGGATGGAGCTTTAGAAGTATTAACTGCTCCAGACGGGCCCATTACCAGAGCTTCACATGTAGGGAAATGAGAAGGGCTATCAGATATGGTTTTGCCCAAAAATGCTGTAACATATTGAGCAATGACCCATGGACTATAAAAAGGAATTCTACCTCCTTTTAGGGAAAATGAAGCATCACCATGATGTGGAGCGTTGCTTAAAGGGGGGACATCCCTTGGTTGGCTCGTGGTTAATGCATCTAAAGAAATATGGAAAACGGTCAGGGGAATATCATGCATATGGGCATAAATGATCGGTTTCGAAGTCTGGACTTGCGTTTTTTTCCCATGAAGTCAAGCCACTATTCTTTCCTTTCTCTTCCTCCTCTTTCTGGGCCTTTCCTACTCCATCTAACTTGATGTAACTAAAGCGAATGTCCTTCATCCCTCAGCTAAAAACAAGCATCAATGGCTTCAAGGCTAAAGGGAAGGCCATCCATCTCACTAGTTACTTTTGCCTCCTTTATTAGTCGCTTATAGATTGAAACCATGACCTCTTGATTATCATCCATCCACGCCAACCTTTTCTTTGTAAACATTTTGTAATAAATTTCATCCAGAAGTGCCTCCACCTGGTCTAGTTGGCCTTTCATTTCATCATGGTCTACCAGCAATTTTTTTGGCTTAGAAGATTCAGCTGCCTTTTCGGCAGATAAGGCTTCAAGCTCGGCCCAAAGGGAGACCCTATCATCTTTTCACTGCATGGCTCTTTTCTTCAGATCGACAAGGCCAGGCTCCACTTTCTTAACCGCTGCTTGGAACTCTTCCAACCTCTTGGTAAATTTGGTCCTGACATTCTTGTAGTCATCAAAGTGTCGCCCGGCCTTATCATTATACTCCATCTTGGCATCTTTATTGGTAGCAGAATGATCCCTTCTTAATTGCACTAGTTCTTTAGTAAGAGCAGCCTTTAGCCTCTAATTCTCTTTAGCTTGAGGCCTCTCTAGTGCATCTATTACCTTTTTGTGATCTAGGTTCTTCTAGTGCATCTATTTCCTCAGGTCAAAAATATATAAGTTTTTCTCGACATTCTTCTTGCTAATTTCCTCCCTGGTCTTGACCACTCTACCATGAAACTCTGACAAGGCCTTTACACCGCTCAGCGTATCTACAAGGAGATCGATCAACCCTAAAAAAGAGGAGGCGCCTTAACCAGCAAGCGAGCTAGGAGGTGTCTATGCTAATAAGGTTATTGGAACTTGTCAAATTTAGGGTCTATGGCATTAGTAATGACAGTAACTCCTTTTTGTCTTTCCATTTGTTCTTGCCTTTGAGAACAAGAACAAGCCTTCTCTGTTGTATGTCTTCCCATGTTTCTTGGAAGTCTCAGAATCAAATAATGGAAAAGGTGAAGCCCGAGGAGGAGAAGGATCGGTCACGTCTCTTGGTTCTTGATTTGTTGTTGAAGGATCGATACATTTTTTTAGAACCATCCATAGCACCTTAGTCGCCACTGTCTCCAGCTGGGCGATAAAATATAGTTTTTCTCGCTTTAAGCTCTATAGCTGCCTACCCTACATTCTATCTTGGTCCAAAGGAAGGTGCAACTTTTTTGATGTCCTTGGGATGTGCTCTCGACCCTAATTGCTTCATTTTTGGCAGCAGCTTCACTTTTTTCGAACTCATGCTACCTATAATTGCAAAAATATGATGAATTAGAATCAGGAAAACACTCAAAAAAGTGCTAACTATGACATAGACATGTGTGTGTGTGTATATATGTATATATATGAATGTGTATGAAAGAGTGCATAATGTCTGGATGAACCATTAGGGTCCTTGTGAGTTTCCAACTAATGCTGGATTTCAGCTATCGAAGATGAATCCCCATC
This sequence comes from Allium cepa, assembly GCA_030765085.1. Classification (NCBI taxonomy): domain Eukaryota; kingdom Viridiplantae; phylum Streptophyta; class Magnoliopsida; order Asparagales; family Amaryllidaceae; genus Allium; species Allium cepa. The sequence goes on from CM060937.1 coordinate 410,980,699, forward strand.
TTGGGATTATAAAGGTAGGCAGATCCCGATATATCCCCAGGGATAAACTTTCTTCCTTCCTCGGGATCGAAAGCCCGATGCAAAGCTTCCTCCGAGGCTAGATTAAGCAAGCTATGAAGGCCAGAGTGCCTCGAAGAATGGGTTTCACTATAGTTTGAGAGGGTGCGCTCGCTATCATAAGAGTAGGAATCCATCTAGTCCATAATTTTAGTTTAGAGGTTATCATAATCCCACTCTTGTAAGTAGTAAGTCAACCACCTATGTGAGGCTTAATCCTAAAAGAGCCTAGTGCCGACCATTCTATATATGTGACAATAGTAGGTCAACTTCGAGCGGATTTGTAGTAATGTGGCATCAAAGACGAAATGTTGAGAGGACAATGCTTCACTTTTCTCACCACTCATGAAGCTTTTCCCTTCCTTTTCCTTTATAAGCCTATGAGTGGAAGGAGCTCTACCTTTCCCAATTGAGCGAATGACTGCCAATAGTCCAAGCCACCCCGGGTTATCGTCAGTAACCAAATGAGGAACGTCACTAAGTACCACTGGGGTTTGCTGAAGTCTTCGTAGCATGTCCTCCAAGTCTTCTCCTGTTGCTGCTCTCACCATCTGAAAAAGAAGTCCAAAGAAGAAAAGGATTAGTAACTAGCGCAAAAGTTTCTTCAAAAAAAAATGTAAAAAGAAGCAGGTATAAAAGGGGCTTACATCAGTGCCACTAGTGGAAGTAAAGAGAATCATCTCGGATGAAGAAATACTCACGTTTGAACATGTTATACTTAGAGTACAAGTTCTTGATCAGTTTGAATTTACTCCCCACTTCAAGTTAAATGAATGGTGAACCTTCCACTTTGCTCTTTACAGCATAGAGGAACCATATCTAGTAGTGAATTGGGGAAACTTGGAACCCTCTCATAAAAATAGCACGTAGAATGGTCAGTATGACGTAACCTTTGGTATGCAGCTAAAACGAAGCAATCTTTAAGTATATAAGAAAGCTTGTGATCCATTGAGAAAGAGGAGGCATGGCCCTGGCCACGCAATGGTACCTGGAGTAGGCCATGTATCCTTTTAGGGAGCATGAACCCGTTGTGTAGGGTAGGTAAGAGAATAACTTATCTAGGAAGGCCATGAGTAGCTACAGTGACGTCCAATTGCTTAGGAGTTAAGATAGAGGCCTTCGGGTCAGTAGGGTCAACCAATAATTCAGATGGCCCATATCCATATACTAAAGAATGGGCATAACTAGGCTGGTCACTCATGCACCTCGACGATACGGGATCTGGAGGAGCGAAAGTTGAAGATGGAGCCTATCCTCTAAGGTAGTCTGCGAATGAGTCTGAATGGCATTCTTGTCTGATATAATAGCTTATCTCATGCACTATCGTAGAGTGTGTGAGTGTCGATGTGTGTATGAGTGTACACGCATGCAAGGAAAATATATCGGATTGTTAAACGATGATAGTGCATACATCCCATCAACGGTGAGAGACATACAAAGTAATTTAAAACAGCTTTTATAATCTCTTATCCAGTACGAGCATCAAATAGAGGGCGCAAAACCTTAACTTTAAGATTTCAAGGCCCTCTCTATTCTAAAGGGTTCGACCATCAAGACACCATGTTTCAAATCACTCCTTAAAAATGAACTTAGCCTATAAAAAAACCCTAACCTACCAGCCCACCCTCAAGTAGAACATGAATCATGGCGCATAATTTCACGTTATAAATTCTTAAATGGATGACAATAAACTTACTAGATCGAATGATGGCATTAGACAACAACTGCAATGATTTAAAGGTGGTTGGAGTAGAGATCGGCGCTTGCGTTTAGGGGGTGAACATGCTCAGGTTTTGGGAAAGCTAGGAAAATGAAGTAGGGCATTCAATGGTAGAGGGCCTAAAAATTTATATAAGGATCGGCTTTATCTGGTGTCAAACAGAGTGACTGTCGAACCCTACGTTGACCGCCGGACCGTGAACTTGCCAAAACATAGGGTTAGTAGTGAATATTTTCTATCGAAGGAAGTAGGTTGGTGAGACATTCAGTAATCCTTTGTCTCGGTTTCTGAACCGAGCTTTAGGGGTCAAGTGTTGGGGGCATTTGCACCCAAGAGTCCAAAAGTATTTAGGATAGCCGAGTGGAGGTAAAGCAAAGGGAGGATGGAAAAAAGGCAATGAGGTCCAAGGAGCAAGCATGATCACCCTTCATTCAGTAGTAAAGATAGGCCAGACAAAGTCCCCTCATTCATTTGCTCCAACACCAAATAGAGGATCCTATTAGTTGCTTAAGTATCAAACAGAGTCCCTACTTTGTTATTTCAAGTACTGAACAGGAGATCCTATTTGGTTGCTCAAGTACCGAACAAGAATCTCTGTTAGGTTATTTCCAATACTGAATAGGAGATCCTATTCGATTGCTTGAGTACCAAACAGGAATCTCTGTTCAATTATTCCCAACATCAAATAGGAGATCCTTTAGGTGTATGTTGGAGCTAACTCAAGCAGCCGGACAGGAAATCGTGTTCATCATGTGTAACGACCCATATTTTACGTATTGAAGGATTAAAAAAGATTTTTTTTAAATACATATAAGGTCGTATGACACTTTAACCAAGGGAAATGCCTATTAGTGGCATTTCCTACCTTTAAAAATTTTCTAGCCAATTTACCCCTTGAAACATGTGTCGGCTATAATTTTTGATAGAAGTTGAATTAGCATCCGAGACCATTTTCTTTGGAAAGATATGATGGTTTTCCTTTCATTAGAATGGTCATGATAGTGATTTGGACTTTTTGGCTAGAAGATATAGTTGTTTGAAGATAGATAGTTTTTTGGAGCAGCTTAGTGGGTAATTACTGCATTTAGGGGCAAGCCCATTAACCCATTTTGGGTTTGGAGACCTTATATGGCTGAAACATCTCCCCAAGTTACTTTTACATCTTCTCCCATAAATCTAAGCCTCCATTAACCCATTCTTCATTCAAAACCTTCTCTTTCCTCATTCGAATCAAGTCAAAACCATAAATTAGTGATAGATTAGCAAGGGTATTCATTAGAGATCGTCAAATTTAAACTTTTAGGGAGGGAAAATCTGGTCTTTGCTATTGATTCTCGAATTTGCCCCGATTTGCTTGCAAATCTTCACTTTTTGAGATTTTGATGAGTGATTTATCATCTCTCACCTTGTTATAGATGTATCTAAAGATTTTGGCATGTTTTAAACTCGTTTTTTAAGGTCAAAATTATGTTTTGGGATTTTTTCTAATTCAAACTTGAAATAAAACGAATTCATAATGTTTCTAAGCGTTCATATGGTGGCATTGATGTGTGTTAGGCTATGTTAGATACATTATAGAATGATTTATAATGGATTATTATATTTTTGCATGCTTTAATGGTTGAATAATGGTTGGTGCATGTATAGTGTTTGCTTGAATGTTTATACGGTTGAAACGCTTATCGGAACAACTTAGAATTAGGAACCGTGAAACCGAGCTTTAATGGATTGGCTCTAGAGTGTTTGTAGTTATATTGTTGCATAGGCGATGCATGAGAGTTGACGCTTTAAGTGTTGCAACGAAATTGGCATGATTTAGAGTGTTGAAAGTACAATAGGGTTCTAGGTCGGTTGGTGGTGGTCGGTAGGTGGTTTGATCGACGGTCGGTCTAGGAAACTTGGTCGGTAGGTGGTTGGGTAAGCGGTCAATCTGGGAAACTAGGTCGTTAGGTTGTTAGGTCGGTGACCGGTCCTCGAAACTTGGTCAGTAGGTGGTTAGGTCGGGGTCGGTCCGGGAATCTTGGTCGATAGGTGGTTAGGTTGGAGGCCAGTTCGGTTTTCTTGGTTGGTAGGTGGTTGGGTCGGCGGTTAATCCTGGAAAACTGGTCGTCGGGTGATGGGTCAGTAGTTGACAAGGGAGCATGGTCAATGGTTGGACGTAAGTCTTGGCATGGGGGTATATGGGTCGACTGTAGAAGGGTGCCAAATAGAGCATGGGGCAATGCTTTGGGATGCTGGCTCCATGGCAAGGCATGAGTTTGCTTAATAGTCTTAGGGGTTGGTTCAAGGTAGAGATGGATGTTCCCAGGATGACCCTGAATGGCTTTGAGATGGTAATCAACGAAGTACGATGCGTTCATGTAACGACCCGTAAATTTTTAATAATTTTATTTATTTTATTTATATATTTAATTAAAATTTTGTAAAATTTTAAATGATAAAATTTTGAAATATAAATTTGATATTTTGAATGCGCCTAGTTAAACATAGCAACTGGTAAATTTTCGTCCGAAAATATGAAAGTTTATTTCGTGCGTAAATTTACTTCAATTTAATCAGTTAAAAATCGATGAAAATAAGACGTTTTCGAAACCTAAATATTTTTACATAGAAAATTCTAAATCATCTTCTGAGCAAGACGTCATTTTTCGTTTTTCCAAATTCGGACATCTTTAGCTCCGTCGATCTTATTTTTCTGTGTTTTTCATGCATTTTCCACTAATAGAAAATTCGAATTTTTATAATTCAATTTTACCACTGGTATTTATATATCGTTTTGATCGCCTTGTCGTGCTGACCTCTGCGGTATATTCGATTCTGTTTTTCAACGTCCGATGCATGGCAAGAACCGCGAAACCGTATCGGTGTCAATTTGGTCCTTTGAGTTTCCCAGTGTCCATCCGCTTGCCCAACGGTTGAAATTAAATGGGCACTGCTTTTAATATTCCCAGACTTGATTTTTTTTTACTGTGACTATTCGCATTTGGTTTAATTACTTTGGTCTGTCAGTTTGATAAAGTAATTTATAACATTGTTTAATTGAAAGTCTATACGTCTCTTCTACAAAACCTTCTCTGCCTTTTCTTTTATGTCTCCTCTCTGAAACCAAATCTCTTCTCACCTTTGCTCTGCTTAACCTTGTATCACGAATTATATAAACATTATATAGCACAGCAAGCTCATCTGCTCTCAACCACCACCTCTTCTTCACGCACAACATCCGACACCTCATCTCCAAGTACAACCGAAGCCTAGCGCCGGAGCCGAGCCACTCGCGTACGCCCTCTCTACCATGCGACCTCATCTTCGGCAGGACCGACCCCTCCTCCTACTCACCGTGCATCCACCTCCTGATCCAAACTCAACACCCTCTGCTCACTCACAGTCGAGACTACCTCCGCCCTTCTGCCTCCACATGCCGCCACATCGTGCTCCATCGACAGCACGCATCCCCACCATGCCCTGCCTTAAGCTGAGCCTTCCCCTACTCTTCCTCCCTGGTGCAAGCATGCGCACGCCCACCTTCCAGCCAACACCGCCTCCACCACCGTCCCATCGGCCTCTGCCTCCTCGTGTTTCGCACCTTGGCGACTCAGCCTCCCTCACTGTTGTGTTCTCTGTATAAAAGGGCAAAGTGTATAAAAGCTTTGTTTAAACGTATATTATGAATTTAGCTTTGGCCTTCCTCTCCACCTCATTATAATCTTATATGTAAGTAATATTATATTAAAATGTTAGCTTATATATACATTGGTTTGTGTAAGTTATTCGAAACACTAGCTTATTATATGCTAGTATGTTCTACTTTTACTGTTTATGTATTTGGTTTAAAAGTATTACATTATATTATAAACTTAACTTGTTACTTTATATATTAGAGTATTTTATTCATGTTGTTCTGCCAATTCTTCCTTTTCTTGGCAACAACGTATATGTTATTTGTTTCGGCAAATATGTGTAGGAGATTTCTGTTTATATATATATAATACCTAATATACTATTATATAAATTTATATGTATAAGTAAAATTTATATGTTGTTCATATATGAACCTTTCGTTTGTATACGAAAGGCCTCGACCGTATTTTTTTGTGATAAAGAAATTATGTTATAGGTTGTATATAAGTGAAAAGTGTTACTATAAATATGTATCTATATTTGGGTTTTATCTTGTGTTTTGTATAGGCTTGCTGTATCTTATATTATAAGGGAACATATAGGTTTGTAGTGTTAGGTGTACGTTTGTTAGATATATGTTAAAGTAATACAATGTAATAAGGTCAAGGTATAATTGAAAGGCTGTAATTTATATATTGGTTCTGATTTTACGTAGTATTATTTTTCCAGAAGCTATACCTATATTAGTGCGTGCACTGTATGATAGTTATACATAATTTATATCATAAGTTGGGTCGGTTGTAAACTGCTGTTTATATGCATATATTTCAAGTTTTTTTCCTTCTAGTTATATATATATTGTCTAGATTTCAGTTATATATATATATGTATGTATGTATGTATGTATATATTATATTTCAAGATGTGAATGTACGTATGGTCACATATTTTCTTGAATATATATTATGCAACTTTATATATATGAATTACGAAGAGATATTGGCATATGTATATAGGTTTGTAATAATATTTATTTTAAAATTTTGTATGGGTTTTATTTTATATCTTAATACGTTGGTTTTGAATATATGTATATAGAAATCTTATTGATATATGTATTGAAATTTGATTTTTGAAACAAATATATATATATATATATATATATATATATATATATATTCTGTATATATCGAGTTGATTCTGATTCGTTTTTTTGTCAATTTCTGTGAATATCACCTTCGTTCGTCGAATTCATGCCTATCTAGCCATGCTTTGAAAGTCATGCTTGCATTTTGAACTTATTCTATCGTCGGATCTCTCTAGCCTCGAAAGGTGAGCAATCGCTCACGATTAATGTTCTTTTATTTATTAAATTTGATTTCAATTGAAACGACAATTGAAATATGCCGCTGTTAGTGTTTACACTGTTATATATGATATTTCCTGTATCAGTTCACCTGTGACATCTGACACCATTATCTGTTATTTATACGATAATAATCCAGTTTGGTTGATAATTGATTGATTGATTGATGTTGACATTGGATGTTAAATTGTAATGTATAAGTGATAAATATTATGCAATTGGATTTGACGTAGGATAGTTAAAAAAATTAAATCGACATATGTGTTGAATTTGATTAGTTAAATTTGTATAATATGACCCCCTTAAATGTTTTATTATTTGACACGTAGAAAAATGGTTAATCACCCTTGAACCATTTGAATTTATGTTGTATTAATTGATGAAGTATAAAATTGAATAATTGATGTCAAGTGTAGAACCGCATAAAATAATAATGTAATAATCTTTAATCTACATGAAATGAGAGTGTACATTCTAGAAATAATGATATTAATTTGCACAAACAACAATGTAAATTAATACGATTATTTCGGGATTATTTGAATTAATTATTGGATTGTTATTGATTGTTGCTATTGCTTGTTTATTTACTTTGACATCATCCCAGTTATCACACTGCAAGTTCCCTTTGCTATGCTTTGATTTTTGAATTAAAATGGAACCGGGATGAAATGATAAATACCCAAATGAATTTGACCTAGGATAGAGAATTAAATATAAACCCGATTGGTCAATAATTCGATTTAAAAATAAAATAAATTTTATTTGAATAAATAATAAGATTTGAAATGAAGTTGGAATTTGAATTTTAATGAAAGGAAAATGTTAATATTTAATAATCTGAAACAAAATATTAATAAAGTAATTGATGAAAGAACGTTGTTTAATTTAAGAATTGATGGAATTAAGTTTTAAAATTATTTAATAATTAAGTTTTGGAATTATTCAATAATTAAGATTGGAATTATTTAATAATTAGGTTTTGAAATTTATTTGATACTTAAGTTTTGAAATTATTTATTAATTAAGTTTTGAAATTATTTAATAATTGAATAAGATTGAATTATTTGACAATTGAATAAAAATTGAATTCTTTGATAAGTGAAATGAATTTCTTTAAAAAGAGGTAAAAATATGATTTATTGAAATTAATGTAAGACTTGTAATTTAAAGAATTGATTTGACGAATCTAATTTAATTAAAAATTTGAAGTTCTGATATAATGAAGTTGAACTTAAGTAATTGATTTAATGAATTGGAAATTAAATGGAAATTGTTTTGAATGACAAATTTACTTAACGAATATTGAATGAAATCGATCAATGAATTTAAATTGATTTGAATGTTAAATTAAATTAATTTAAATGTTTGGGAAAGAAATATATATACGAAGTTGAATCAATATTTGAATTGTTTTGAATAAAATTTGAAATTGAATTGTAAGATTTCGAATTGGTAATTTGGAAGTTTTGAATCGTAAAATTTGGAAATTGATATAGAAAGACAAACCGAACATTGGTTTACAAATTTGAATTTGAATTTGAATTTGATTTAGTTTTGAAACTTATTAAACGACCAATCGGTGTAATAATTACGAAAGTTGTTAAAGAAACAGGAATCAGTTATGGACATACTCTCTGTCTAAACCGAAAAACACTTTAATAACTATACGCGGAGTGTGATCCAGAATGAAGTGGTTGGAATGATGTACATAATGACCGAAGAAAGAGAACGATAATGGATAGCCTTGACACTTGTGTCAAATTGAAAATGACTAAAACAGGAGCCGTGCCGGGCCAAATGGGGTTAGCCACCTCGAGCGAACACACTTCTCCGTAAACTACTCATTACTTGTTATTGATTGGTGCACCCTCGTAATTTTGGGAGTGTTGTTTCGTGGTGTTGCGATCGTTGCGGCGATGCGTTCTCACCAGTCCGGATCAGGCAAACGGTAGTTTCATTACATTGGGTATTGCCTCATATGCCTTGTCATACTTGTATCCCTATATACGCGACCACTACGAATTTGTTTTGTGTTATACCTATGGAGTACTCCCTGATATTCCACTAGTTTACGGTGGAGTTTACAGTGCTGTATAGACTTAAAATGTGTTAAGGTGGATAATGGTAACGCCTTAACACTATTTTGATATTTATATTACCGATGGGCATTATCTATTTAGCGTATATTACTACATAGTAGATAGTTTAACGGATCCTTAGAGGATGGTTATTCTAACATCCTTTGAGTTACTTGTATTTCAATTGTTATTTCACTTGAGTTGGATTTATTGATATAAGAATGTTAATCCTGACTCGAGTGTTTTGTGTTTTGCTTTACGCTCGGGTCAGACTGAGTGTACTAGTATTCGAGACTCACCTTTGGAGTTGGAGCTTCGCTTGGAGATCCAGCTATCTATCTAGCTTTCAGATATTCAGTTGATTCCAGTGATGTATTCTGATTCTTATATTTGACTATTGTATTCGAGACTTCTGATGTAACTTATTTAACTCTGTTATATATATAGTAGCTTCATGAACTACTATCTTTTGCTTCCGCTGCATATTATTACTCTGTGTCTGTGATTCTGTGATTATTTATTTACTGTATATGTTCAGTTTGCCAAATTTAAATTAACAATTCGGTATTTTGAATTATTCAAGTCCGACATGTGCGGATGAGAATAGTCAAAATAGCAGGTCTTTACAGTTGGTATCAGAGCTTTGGTAGCTCTAGGAAAAACTAGCATATAGGGTAAATGTATTTACAGAATCACTCTCGTTCGAGTTTCAATCTCTTCCTTTTGACTCGATTCCTTTGAATTTTGGGACGTTCCCTCGGTTCCGAAATTCATTCTTGTCCTCACTAATCGTCTTCTTTCAATTCTGGAGCATTCCATAACTCCACTTCAAATAATCTTTATAATGAATTGGCGGTCTCGCCAATCATCGAATTATTTGTAAATGGGTGAAAATCCTTTACAATAGACATTGATTCACTGGAGATTTCCGTATCCTTGGTTTACGATGTCATTTATCTCCTGCTATGCCTGAATTCTATCTCTTGCGAATTTAGATTTGCTTCGGAATTCTGCATCGATCTATTCTTGAAGACACGGTCGACTCGGTTAAGGTTGCCCATGAATTAAATAAGCTTATAAATCTCCTGATTCTGTTAATTGAATTACCTCATCTTCTGTTCGAACTTATTATCGAATCAAAATTCTCTTTGATTTGATTTCCATCAAATTTGAATCTCTATACTGATTTTGAAATCCATCCTTGTATCATCGAGAGAGGGAGTGTATTTGTATTTATACTAAAATGTTTTATATATATTGTGTTGTTTGAGTTGTTGATGTTGATTTAGATTTTCGATCGATTCGTCTGATCAACGCTATCGACAGAATTTCTAAAACACTTGAGCATAACAAACTGACACAATATTGTTTTCAAATTTAGTAAATAAATAATATTGAATGATTTTATTATATATAAGTATAAATTTTTCTAAAATTGAAATGTTAATGAATATGTTGTCTGAAACGTGAAAAATTTAATTTTCATTTATTGTTTCATAAACCATTGACTATTTCATAATAAATAAATGAATTTGTAAACTTGAGTGTAAATTTGATTGGAATTTGAAGAGAATTTAAATTAGAATTTGAGGATTTAATTTCCGATAGTTTCGAACTATGGTTTTAAAGTTTTAATGTGCATATTATTTAAATATTTTCAAATAGAAACTATTTCAAAGAATTTTAATTGTTTAAATTAGAGCTCTTCTCTTTTGTCGCTGGAAAATAATTTCGATGATGACGGCCGCATCATCGACATTCATTTTCGAATTTCAAAGTGGAGAGACTATTCTATAACCCTGCTACACTTTTGTTTGGAAAAATAAATTGAATTGAATTTTTAAACATGACTTGATTTATAATATATATTGAAGATTTTAAATTTGATTTGATATATCATGAATATACATATATACATTATTTTTATCTCTAAGTTGTTTGAAATTAATCGAAAATTAATTCTTAAAATTTTTATTTATGGATGATTTTCAATGAAGCCAAATTTTTTGAATAGATACTAAACTTGAAATAACTGAATTGTAAAATTTTATTTGGATAATACCCAATTGCATTATACATAATTTACCTAAAAGGTTAACTATGTAATTGAATATTACACAAGATAAAATGATGTTAAAAGAATATTTAAATAAATCGGAGTAGTTATATTTAAGGCAAATATACTTAATGTGTAGGTGATAAGATACATTAAGTAGAATAAATTTAATAATAATTTGGAATAAAGAAGAATTAAAATTTTCGAATAAAGTATGATTATAATAAATGACTATTCAAATTTATGATCTTTGAAATTGTTAGTTTAAGAAAATTGGATAATATACAATATAAATTGTATTTATAAATAAAATGTGAGTGCGTATAATAAATGTTATACACTTAGATTTTAAAATGTTTATGGAGATAAATAGAATAATAAGATAATTGAACAATAGATGTGATTAATAAAATAAAATTTTTGTTTTAAAGGTTAATAAATTAAAATTAAATCAACTTAGTGAGATATCTTGAAATAATTGAATCTAAATTGAATTTCATTTGAAAGAAACCTTTTGTACCTAACATTTATAAATAAGAAATCAAATCAATTTATTGGAAACCTTGATTTTAAAAACAAATTGTTGAATATAAGTTTATTTAAATTGAATTTATATGGTTTGGACCAATTGATTATTTTGTTTTTCATTCTATTTTCTTCCAGTTGTTTCTATTCCCCTACCTCCTTCCTTTTCGGGGACGAAAAGTTTTGAGTGGGGGAGAATGTAATGACCCGTAAATTTCTAATAATTTTATTTGTCTTATTTATAATTTTATTTGTTTTATTTATATATTTAATTGAAATTTTGTCAAATTTTAAACAATAGAATTTTGAAATATAAATTTGATATCTGGAATGCGCCTAGTTAAACATACCAACTGGTAAATTTTCGTCCGAAAATATGAAAGTTTATTTCGTGCGCAAATTTACTTCAATTTAATCAGTTAAAAATCGTTGAAAATAAAACGTTTTCGAAACCTAAATATTTTTACATAGAAAAATTCTAAACCATCTTCCGAGCAAGTCGTCATTTTTCGTTTATCCAAATTCGGACATCTTTAGCTCCGTCGATCTTATTTTTCTGTGTTTTTCATGCATTTTCCGCTAGTAGAAAATTCGAATTTTTATAATTCAATTTTACATTGATACTTATATATCGTTTTTATCGCCTCGTCATGCTGACCTCTGCGGTATATTCGATTCTGTTTTTCAACGTCCGATGCATGGCAAGAACCGCGAAACCGTTAACCGTATCGGTGTCGATTTTGGTCCTTTGAGTTTCCCAGTGTCCATCCGCTTGCCCAACGGTTGAAATTAAACGGGCACTACTTTTAATATTCCCAGATTTGATTTATTTTGACCGTGACTATTCGCATTTGGTTTAATTACTTTGGTCTGTCAGTTTGATAAAGTAATTTATAACATTGTTTAATTGAAAGCCTATACGTCTCTTCCACAAAACCTTCCCTGCCTTTTCTTTTATGTCTCCTCTCTGAAACCAAATCCCTTCTCACCTTTGCTCTGCTTAACCTTGTATCACAAATTATATAAATAATATATAGCACAACAAGCTCATCTGACCTCTCAACCACCACCTCTTCTTCACGCACAACATCCGCCACCTCATCTCCAAGTACAACCGAAGCCTAGTGCCGGAGCCGAGCCACTCGCGTACGCCCTCTCTTGTAACGACCCAGAATTTCTGTTAATTAAAATTTGTATATTTAATTAATTTTAAATATTAATAAGCGAAATTTTTAAGTTGAATAATTTTATTTCGAATAATTGGAGTTAATTGGATAATTAAATCGATAATTTAGTAGTTGAAAATACAGAAATAATTGAAAATTGGGTTAAATATGATTAAAATTGATTTGTAAAATTTTATTTTATCATGTTGGAGTTAGAACGATATTTTAGAGCTTTTAAAATTGAATTTAGAGTTTATTTGTGAAAATTGAATATTTTAATATTTAATCGACTAGTGAAATTAGTCAATTTTCGAACAGTCTTAGAATTGGACGAAACTAGTTCCATTGGATCCGTAATAGTTTGTTATTATCGTATTTCAATTTTCGTAGCAATCGGATTTTTCGTTCGACCGTGGCAGCTCGAAACGCATCGCAATTGTTTTAATATTAATTTGGCGAGTTAAAATACCCATTTTTCAAACAGTCTCGAATTTCGACGAAACCAGTTTCATCGAATCCGTAATGTGATATTATTGTAAGATTTCAAATTTCAACTCAATCGGATTTATCGTTTGTCCGAGGCAAGCCAAAACGCCTAGAAAATTCGTTTAATCGGTTTAATTTAAAATCGATCGTTTATTGCCATAACTCGCACAGATGATCGAATTAGCTCCAGAAACACATTCCATTGTGTCCGGAACATGGGGTAAACCTTAGAAACGCCAACCGACACGCTTCGTTTGGAGTTCGGAAAATCCGGGATGAATAGTGTTCGTTGAATTTTCTATAGAAGGGCCCTCATTTCTTCAATTTGCACTAAAACCCTAGGTTTTAAGACCAGCCGCCACTTTTGATTTTAATGGCCAGAAACGCACAAAATTCATCCCTCTTTTTCTTTAAATCTACCAATCAATTCAAGAAACTTTCAACATGAAAGTTGTAGAGCTCGTCGAGAGCTTCAATCTCAACGGTTATGATCGAAATCGAAGTCAAGAATCAACGACAATTTGCGTATGAAGCCGTGCGTTCATCCTCGTTTCTCATGCCAAAGATGGAGCCGAGCTTCATGAGCTTCTGGCCGAAGGTAGAGCTGGAGCACGCGCGCGTGATGATGGTCCCCGATCGTCTTCAACTCGTTCGTGGTGGTCGTGATTTTTAACCCTAGTTTGTGATGTTGGGTTCATGTTATACGGGCGTTACCTGGAAACGTTCGTGAATAGGGAGATGAAGGGAATGCACGGCTTGGATCTGCAAGGGTAAGGATGGACGGCCATGATGAATCTGGTTATAAAATTTTAAAAGAAATTGTAATATAATTTAGTTATAATTCGTATCAACTTTAAAAATCAATATCTCTTTCATAGGAGGTCGAAAAATTACGAAACCAGTTGCGCTGGAACCGTATTGACGAGCACTACGCGATGGAATTGGATTGGAGTCGTTTGGAGCTAGTGAGAATTTCGGGTAAAATTAAACGCGTGTTTAATTTTATTCGAAATAAATGCTGAAAACGAAATTGAAATCAAGGTGAGAACTTCTCACTCAATCGAATAGTTTCGATTTATATTTTAAATAGTTAGATTTAAAATTGTTGATTGTATGTTTGAATAATGATTGTTATCTATTGATTGTTAAAATAGACATTATGCGCCGTTAGTAAGCGGAGGTTATTTATTAAAAACATATACCGCGAATATTTAACTGTATAGTGAAATTGGTATTATTTATGTACTTGGAATTGATTTTCCCGCATTATATAGCGGATGAGACCCTATTGCGCCGTATAATAGCGGATAATATTATAAATCCTATATACCGCGATAATTCCGTACTGGAGCGGAATCGGTATTGTGCTAACATTTGTGGATGCAGGGAAACAGGTTGGAGGGATCCAACTGGATTCCTCAACTGTATTAATTTATTTACAGATATTGTGATATTTGTTGATTATCATATCGATATATGATATTTGGATGTCGTGATTGACTATTTGGTGCTGCTGCATCATCGGATCCATTTTTGAAGTTTTAAAATAATGATTTTATTTTCAAAAGGAATTTTAAAGTGATTTTCGAAAGTATACGTTTTATTAAATTTTGAATTGTTAAAATGAATAAACGTTATAATTTCATTTTCATAAAAATTATGATTTTTGGGAAATAATACATAAGTATGATTTTGAAGTATATAAGCTTTAAATAACGATTTGTAAATTATTAATAGAGTAAGTTTAGTTAAATTGGGATTATTGAATTGTTTTAAAAACAATTTATATAAAAGATTTAAAAATTTGATATTTATAAATTAAAAATATAGGAATTATAAAACAAGTTTTTATAAGCGTTAAAATGAATTATAAATGAATTCATAAGTGAATAAGATTTGAAATTTGTAAAGTTTTTAAAGGAACGATTTGTAAATAAATGGATTATAAGTTCTTATCTTATAATATGGACTTTTGGTATATATATTTGAGATATATAAATTGAATTGGATTAATAAAGGAGAGTTTTAAATCGAAGCTTATAAATAGAAATGGAATTTATAGACATTGTTTATAAATTCGAAATCAATGGAATTTGATAAATTGAATGTTGAAATTGGTTAAGGAAGTATATTCACGTTTTTGGACAGTGAATATATTATTATAAATAAAATGGATATGTTTGGGAAAATGAATATTATAAAATGAAGTTAATCGTTTTAACGATGTTTTAAAATGTGTTAAACATCGAAAACATAGATTTCAACATTCATTGTTGAAATAGACGTTTTCGAGAAATAAAAAGAAATTGTTGACTATAACACTGTTGTTATAGTAAATGATTTCCGAAAGGAAATATTTTGTATAGTATTGGGATTTATATATCTATTTTAATTTTGAATCCCTATACTAGTGATTTTGGGTCGTCGTAACGATGTTTTACGCAACATTCGTTTTGGCCCAAATAAATGTGTTTAAGTGAATGTTTTCCTTAAAAAATGAAGTATATACTTAATTTCGATATTAAGTATATTGAATATTTTTCAAGTGTTGAAAATAAATGGATTTGTGAATTACTTACTATTATTCAATAAGTATGGAAATGTTTTCCAATATGAAATGAATGTTTTGAGGTTTTCATCTTTTAAAGATAAATTAAAAATGAATAATAGAAATCGATTTGGACAATCGTATATTCATAGATATTTGGGAATTGTAAATTCACTATGGAATTTATAAAAGAAAGGGGAATTTTTTTAAAAATAAACGTTGATTTATTTTTGAAGTGTGGGAATAAATTTACGGATTTGGAACATAAATATAAAGCAAATCGGTAAGGATTTATCTAAATTGGTTTAAATGAACCATGTTGAAATGAAAGTATTTCCGCGTAAGGAAAATGATTGAAATTTGTTTTCAAAAGTGGTAAAGGTGAAAAGTGATTTGAAAATTTATTTTCAAATGGTTGAAGTAGGGAAATTATATATCTAGTAAAGATATTTTGGAAAGTAAATAATTTGGGAAATTATTTGGAATTTGGTGATGTTGAGCATGCCTATTGATAGTTAAATAATCCGATTATCAATATGTACCTTTAAATAGGTATTTGTTGTGATTTGCTTGAATTTGAATGCCACACTTATTTTTAAAATAAGCGCTCACTATTCGGGTTAGCCGGGAAAGGACCTTGGGGTCGTAACATTCCGAATATGTGATACGTCGTTATGGATTGCATTTGATGACCGGTGTTGAAGACCGGATATTTGTGAAAACGGGAGGATTACCGTCGAGTTACTCTACATCGGCTGATCTCCGATATAGAGGTTTTATCACCCTTAGTGACGGGAAGTCCGGTCGTGATTAGTGAATATCCGGATTGCAAGGACTTCTTTGGAAGTGCCTTCGGTTCTGTTCGAGCCCGGAACAGACTTGTATGGATTGTATGTCTGACATTACAAATTGAGATATAAAGCTGATTTCTTTCAAATATATTTCTGTTGGTGGCGGAGAATTTATTCTCTTAGCTTAACACCCTTCTCTGAGACGTACGAGCTTAGAGGTTATGTAGTTGAAGGTTATTAGTGATATACTCCCAATTAGGTAGTGTGGCAAGCTGAGTGTTGATGTGGGATGATCATTGTTTGATCATTTGTGATATGATCATTTGTTTGATCATTTATCTTGGTGATCATTACTTTGATCATTTGATTGACCCAAAGCACAACTTTTGTATAAAGCGTGGCTTTGTGGACGAGACTTCGTCGGACCTCACACCCCGGAAATGGTCAAAACAGGAAGGATGCAGCAAGGTTATTAGGGGGTAGCACCCCTTTAGTGTATGTCATTCCTTCTGGATAGAGGTGGTATCATGGTATGGAGCCCAGATATTTAACCTATATTGTTGCTGCAAATTTTGTGGTTGTTGGAAATCGAGGATCCTCGGATAGATCGGTTACGATCGGGGGATGACATATTCGTGTCAGTAGTTACCTAGTTTGAAAGGTAACCCGACCTTGTGTTGGCAGAGATCTGGTTAGGTTCTCGGGTCGTCTTTCCAAAGGCGTACCCATGTGGCAATGGGAAGTTCCTTGGCCTGACCATTTGTTGGAAATCCAAAGAAACAATACGAGACTTGTACGGTTTTAGTTGTAGAACCTGCCATTTACTTATGGTGGCGCCCCACTGTTTAGATGGTAGCTATAGTAAGCATACGATAATGGTCGTATGTTGGCTAAGATTTATATCTTTACTTTCGAAATGATTTTTCCTACACTATGCACTAGTAATAATATCAAATATCTCTTTTTAATGCGTATCAAACATCTTTGACTATCATAAGGAGAAATCTCCTCCGATTCTGCGTTTGCATTGTGTGTGTGTGCGGGAGGCCTTATGGTAATCTCATTTTTAAAAGCATTGCGAATTGACTTTAAAAATATTCCTCTATTTTGATTTTAAAGAAAAATAATCTGTTTTAGTTCTCACACCAGTCACATGACTGACTCGGAGTTTATTGTTTTCCTTCTTAAACTCTGGGTGCCCACCAATTTCCACACGGGCAGTCAAGAGTAAGGTTTATCAGGATATTCTGGAATTCAGGAGTTGCTAGAGGCAAGTTGGATGGCATGGCGTATTACTAGTATATAGTATTTCTTTTCCGCTGTTTGATGTTGTTTGTTGTTGTACACTCTGATGATGTAATGTAATGTGATAACTGATATAGTTCTTTGTTTAAAGATTATTCATTTATCTATTATATGTTGTTCCGCTGCGATTGTGAGATTCTGATATTGTTCGGTTGTTTCTGTTCTGTTCTATCCTTTTCTCTCTCTTCTTCTACCTTTTTCTTCTTCTTTAACCCTAAGAGTTCGTATTTCCGTTCATCTTGAGTTAATCGATGGAGATTAGTGTCTATTCAAGGGGACGGATTTGCGGGTCTTTACAATTTGGTATGAGAGCTTATGGTTAAGCGACAACCATGGCTCTGTTGGGTGTTATTCATTAGAGATAGAGTTAGTAGTACTCTAGAATGAGTTGAGTGTAACAATAGATACGAGTGCGTATTTGTTAGTGAATATAAAATTATTTTATATTGTGATTATTGGTTTATTGAGTGGCATATGAACCTTCGTCAGCACGGTCTGCACAACTGTGCCGAAGTGGTTTATAAACACTTGAATAGAACTATTCGACACAGTATTGTTTTAAATTGGGTAAATAAAATAATTTTGCCCAAAAATTATATTTTGATATAGAAGGAATAATTTTCTAAATATATTATATATCTTTGGATGTATTGGTTGTTAATGAAATAATCAAATATAAGAACTTAAAGTTTGAAAGGGTTTATAACCAAATAAAATTCTATAAGTATGATTTATTCAAAGGAAGAATAACTAAATTTGATTTAAACAGAATTTAAATCCCGGGGATTTTGAAAAGTGTTTTAAATGTAATGAAAACAAAGGTTTTGAGATTTAAAACTCTTGGGAATGTGAAATGTTTTCCAAAGTATTGAAGGAAACGATTGAATATTATTTTAGGAAATATTTTTGGAGGAAAATTGTTTTAGGATGAATTTGTAGAAGTGAGGAAGCACAGAACTTACTTCGGTCGCTGGAAAATAATCCTGATGATGTTGGCCACATCATTAGAATTCATTTTCGAGTTTCTAAAGTGATGGATTGCTTCCATAGGATTGGATTTGAGTTGATTATAATTTCAAAATGGTTTTGGAGTAAAAATCGGGTAATTGAATTCTGGAAACTTTATCTAGATAATGTGAAAAGTTAAAATGAACCAACTATTGAACCTATTAAGCGATGTTGATATTAATAAAATAAACAAATGATGTTTGAAATGGAATATAACTTAAGTGAAGTTGAATGAAGTTAATTTTGGTATCGAGGTAAATTAATAAATGAATTAATGAAGTGAAGTCATTAAGAATTTGAACTTGAGTTATATAAATGAAATTCAACTTTATATTGTTAAAGGAATTTGCAATTGAATAAATTAATGGATTGAATGCTAATCAATTGAATGTAAATAAAAATTGATATGGAATAATGAATGTAAGTGTTAATTCATTAAAAGATTATGAAGTCGGGTAATTGAATAAATTGAATGAAAGCCAGTTTAATATAAACCATTTGGAATTAAAAGTGTTGGACCAAATAGAATGTAAATTGAATAATTTGGTCATGTTAAATAAATATTGGTTGTTATTTGATTGTTAATTGATTGTATATAAATTCATAAGTGTTAATGAAAGTGAATTAGCGAAATTGAAAGCTAAAGTAATTGAATTCAAATTGAAAGTGAAGTAAATGAATTTGAATAGAACTGAATCTTATTTGGATTGGAAATGAACTAATGAAAATGTAAACTAGTAAATGCAAACTAATTGAAATTGGATATGAACAAATGAATGTTAGTAAAATTCCAATGTTAATAAATCAAATATGATTTAAATTGGAAAACAAATTCATTGAATATTAATGAGAATATGAATGAATATTTATTTGGATATGGACGTTAGTTGGTTGATGGTTGCATTTGTTACTTTTTGCTGCATTTGCTATATTGACATATGTAGTTGTTGGTGTATGTTGTATATTGATGTTATTTTCATATATACATGTTACTCATTTATTTGTTGAGTGTATAGTAGGTGCAGATTGCGCTTGCTTCGCATTTGGAGCTCGCTTTCGCGCTATATTAGCCGTATACGCTCGCTAATAATAAATAAGGTACATATCTCGGATTAAATATCGTACTTTTACACTTTTTTCCCTACGGGATGCCTCATCAATTAGTGAGATGTATATTTGTGATATATACACTTTAAAATTTGTAAATTTTTAAAGGAACAAAATCACGACCACCACGAACGAGTTGAAGACGATCGGGGACCATCATCACGCGCGCGTGCTCCAGCTCTACCTTCGGCCAGAAGCTCATGAAGCTCGGCTCCATCTTTGGCACGAGAAATGAGGATGAACGCACGGCTTCATACGCAAATTGTCGTTGATTCTTGACTTCGATTTCGATCATAACCGTTGAGATTGAAGCTCTCGACGAGCTCTACAACTTTCATATTGAAAGTTTCTTGAATTGATTGGTAGATTTGAAGAAAAAAAGGGATGAATTTTGTGTGTTTCTGGCCATTAAAATCAAAAGTGGCGGCTGGTCTTAAAACCTAGGGTTTTAGTGCAAATTGAAGAAATGACGGTCCTTTTATAGAAAATTCAACGAACACTATTCATCCAGGATTTTCCGAACTCCAAACGAAGCGTGCCGGTTGGCATTTCTAAGGTTTACCCCATGTTCCGGACACAATGGAATGTGTTTCGGGAGCTAATTCGATCATCTGTGCGAGTTATGGCAATAAACGATCGATTTTAAATTAAACCGATTAAACGAATTTTCTAGGCGTTTTGGCTTGCCTCGGACAAACGGTAAATCCGATTGACTTGAAATTTGAAATCTTACAATAATATCACATTACGGATCCGATGAAATTGGTTTCGTCGAAATCCGAGACTGTTTGAAAAATGGGTATTTTAACTTGCCAAATTAATATTAAAACAATTGCGATGTGTTTCGAGCTGCCACGGTCAAACGAAAAATCCGATTGCTACGAAAATTGAAATATGATAATAACAAACTATTCCGGATCCAATGGAACTATTTTCGTCCAATTCTGAGACTGTTCGAAAATTGGCTAATTTCACTAGTCGATTAAATATTAAAATATTCAATTTTCACAAATAAACTCTAAATTCAATTTTAAAAGTTCTAAAATATCGTTCTAACTCTAACATGATAAAATAAAATTTTACAAATCAATTTTAATGAAATTTAACCCAATTTTCAATTATTTCTGTATTTTCAACTATTAAATTATCGATTTAATTATCCAATTAACTCCAATTATTCGAAATAAAATTATTCAACTTAAAAATTTCACTTATTAATATTTAAAATTAATTAAATATACAAATTTTAATTAAAAGAAATTCTGGGTCGTTACATCTCTACCATGCGACCTCATCTCCGGCAGGACCGACCACTCCTCCTACTTAATGTGCATCCACCTCCTGATCAAAACTCAGCACCTTCTGCCCACTCATAGTCGAGACTACAGCCCAGTCGGCCTCCGCCCTTCTGCCTCCGCATGCCGCCACATCGTGCTCCATCGACAGCATGCATCCCCACCATGCCCTGCCTTAAGCCGAGCCTTCCCTTACTCTTCCTCCCTGGTGCAAGCATGCGCACGCCCACCTTCCAGCCAACACCGCCTCCACCACCGTCCCATCGGCCTCTGCCTCCTCGTGTTTCACATCTTGGCGACTCAGCCTCCCTCACTGTTGTGTTCTCTGTATAAAAGGGTAAAGTGTATAAAAGCTTTGTTTAAACGTATATTATAAACTTAGCTTTGGCCTCTCCATCTCATTATAATCTTATATGTAAGTAATGTTATATTAAAAGGTTAACTTGTATATACATTGGTCCAATGTTGTGTTTAAATGTTTTATTATTTACACGTAGAAAAATGGTTAATCACACTTGAACCATTTGAATTTATGTTGTATTAATTGTTGAAGTATAAAATTGAATAATTGATGTCAGTGTAGAACCGCATAAAATAATAATGTAATAATCTTTAATCTACGTGAAATGATAGTGTAGATTCTAGAAATAATTATATTAATTTGCACAAACAACAATGTAAATTAGTACGATTATTTCGGGATTATTTGAATTAATTATTGGATTGTTATTGATTGTTTCTATTGCTTTTTTATTTACTTTGACACCATCCCAGTTATCACACTGCAAGTTCCCTTTGTTATGCTTTGATTTTTGAAATGAAATAGAATCGGGTTGAAATGATAAATACCCAAATGAATTTGACCTAGGATAGAGAATTAAATATAAACCCGATTGGTCAATAATTTGATTTAAAAATAAAATAAAGATTTCATTTGAATAAATAATAAGATTTGAAATGAAGTTGGAATTTGAATTTTAATGAAAGGAAAATGTTAATATTTAATAATCTGGAACAAAATATTAATGAAGTAATTGATGAAAGAACGTTGTTTAATTTAAGAATCGATGGAATTAAGTTTTGAAATTATTTAATAATTAAGTTTTGGAATTATTCAATAATTAAGATTGGAATTATTTAATAATTAGGTTTTGAAATTTATTTGATAATTAAGTTTTGAAATTATTTATTAATTAAGTTTTGAAATTATTTAATAATTGAATAAGATTGAATTATTTGAAAATTGAATAAAAATTGAATTCTTTGATAAGTGAAATTGAATTTCTTTAACAAGAGATAAAAAAGTTATTTATTGAAATTAATGTTAGACTTGTAATTTAAAGAATTGATTTGACGAATCTAATTTGATCCAAAATTTGAAGTTTTGATATAATGAAGTTGAACTTAAGTAATTGATTTAATGAATTGAAAATTAAATGGAAATTGTTTTGAATGACAAATTTACTTAACGAATATTGAACGAAATCGATCAATGAATTTAAATTGATTTGGATGTTAAATTAAATTAATTTAAATGTTTCGGAATGAAATTTATATATGAACTTGAATCAATATTTGAATTGTTTTGAATAAAAGTTGAAATTGAATTGTAAGATTTCGAATTGGTAATTTGGAAGTTTTGAATCGTAAAATATGGAAATTGATATAGAAAGAAAAACCGAACATTGGTTTACAAATTTGAATTTGAATTTGATTTAGTTTTGAAACTTATTAAACGACCAATCGGTGTAATAATTACGAAAGTTGTTAAAGAAACAGGAATCAGTTATGGACATACTCTCTGTCTAAACCGAAAAACACTTTAATAACTATACGCGGAGTGTGATCCAGAATGAAGTGGTTGGAATGATGTACATAATGACCGAAGAAAGAGAACGATAATGGATAGCCTTGACACTTGTGTCAAATTGAAAATGACTAAAACAGGAGTCGTGCCGGGCCAAATGGGGTTAGCCACCTCGAGCGAACACACTTCTCCGTAAACTACTCATTACTTGTTATTGATTGGTGCACCCTCGTAATTTTGGGAGTGTTGTTTCGCGGTGTTGCGATCGTTGCGGCGATGCGTTCTCACCAGTCCGGATCAGGCAAACGGTAGTTTCATTACATTGGGTATTGCCTCATGTGCCTTGTTATACTTGTATCCCTATATACGCGACCACTACGAATTTGTTATGTGTTATACCTATGGAGTACTCCCTGATATCCCACTAGTTTACGGTGGAGTTTACAGTGCTGTATAGACTTAAAATGTGTTAAGGGGGATAATGGTAACGCCTTAACACTATTTTGATATTTATATTACCGATGGGCATTATCTATTTAGCGTATATTACTACATAGTAGATAGTTTAACGGATCCTTAGAGGATGGTTATTCTAACATCCTTTGAGTTACTTGTATTTCAATTGTTATTTCACTTGAGTTGGATTTATTGATATAAGAATGTTAATCCTGACTCGAGTGTTTTGTGTTTTGCTTTACGCTCGGGTCAGACTGAGTGTACCAGTATTCGAGACTCACCTTTGGAGTTGGAGCTTCGCTTGGAGATCCAGCTATCTATCTAGCTTTCAGATATTCAGTTGATTCCAGTGATGTATTCTGATTCTTATATTTGACTATTGTATTCGAGACTTCTGATGTAACTTATTTAACTCTGTTATATATATAGTAGCTTCATGAACTACTATCTTTTGCTTCCGCTGCATATTATTACTCCGTGTCTGTGATTCTATGATTATTTATTTACTGTATATGTTCAGTTTGCCAAATTTAAGTTAACAATTCGGTATTTTGAATTATTCAAGTCCGACATGTGCGGATGAGAATAGTCAAAATAGCGGGTCGTTACACTTCAACAACTTGATGGGGCAAGCGACTATGGCAATCAGTGATGGACCGAAAGGACGAGTTCTGCATAATAGCTCATTGAGTAGAACGTGAAGTCGTGATGCTCGTGAGTAGGATATGGTAGTCTTTATTTACCCATGTGTTTTGACGTCTGCATGTGTCTAGCCCTTAGCCATTTGTGTGGGCAATAATGAGCATCTATGGAGTAGTTCTATTATAGGTATATGTTTTAAGGGATTGATGAACAACTTTATAGTTGTGATGTTCATTAACGAAACATAGTAGTCTACGTGTACCCAGTATAATCTGCAGGTACCCATATTGGGACGTCTGTGTGTGTCTAGTCCCTAGCCATCTGTATAGGCAATGAGTTGAGCATCTAAAAATTATCGCGTATCTAAAGCACTTGAGTGAGAGAAGCAAGACTATGTTATGGATGTTATGTTTACTGTATGCATGGTATGCTATGTGATACCCCTATACCATATATTTTCCACTTGTGATAGTAGTGTAGCATATATTACATTTATATGCACTCTTTGGATGTAGGGACATGTCAAATATGGATGTTCATACCACATACTCTATTTACAATATACGAGTTTTATAGTATTTTGAGATGATATATCGCTCACATCAGACTGTTTTCTGACCCAAGGTTTTATGCTTTGCTTCTTATTATTTTAGGTACTATTAAATGAGTAGATTAGGTATAGCAGCTCTAGATAGTGCATAAAGTTATATGGAGTGCGAGCAGGAGGCTAAGCTTTCATATATCTATACTTGGATCTTACTATTGCTTATATTCCAATATGCAGTACCATGGAGCTTTGTCAGTACCTGTATTATTTGAGATACTTATAGAGGCTATTTTGGAGACTTAGGATGTATAAACTCTTTATTTAGATTTTTGTATAGTCTATGAACTTGATGTACTCTGATGTTCTTATTTGCGGTTCATTTGATTATATCACTGTCTCACATTACATCTATGTTTTTGTATTATATTTTATCTATGCATTGTGAGATGTTCTACAGGTTCCGTGTTTGAATTTTTTTCCTTTTTTTATATTCTTAGCTACCGTCCTGCATTGGCAGTGTACCTCTATAGTGCATCACATGGGTGTATTGAGTATTGGAGGTGTGGGGCGCTCATCACATATGGCATCAGAGCTTAGGTTGTGTAGACAACCTAAATTGGTACTTGGATCCATTAGAGATAAGAGAGGAGCTATCGTCTAGGAATGGATCAAGCGATATATGAGAGGGCATACTTGTTATACTTTGGTTTTCAAAACTATATAGTAGTATATGTAGTGTATAAGTCACACTACATTCACATACACCACTTATTTCTTTTAGAGAGACTGGTCATTCTTATTGCAACTTGTAAGAATGAGTCAGCTAACAAGGAGCGATATTTGGAACTCCATCTCTGGAGTGAAGTAGAAGGCGGATCAGGGGCTGCTATCCCCGACTTGCAGAACATGTTCGCTGAGATGGTGCAAAACATGGTTAAGAATGCCCAAGTTGCTCCAGCTGCAGCTGTAGGTGGTGGTGCTCCAGTGCGAGTGCCGAGGGTCGACTTTGCCTAATTGAGCAAGGATTTCTCTACCCTAGGTGGCAAACATTTCTTGGAATGGATCCAGCCATTTAAGTGCAGGATTAGTTAGACACTTACGAATGCATCTTTGAGGATATGGAGTTAGAAGATACAGTGAAGAGGAAGCTGGCCTTGAGACATCTTCAAGGAGGGGTCATGGGGTGGTGGAACACCATCAAGGTTACTACTCCTGAGGACTAGTTTACTTGGGAGAATTTCAAGGAAAGATTTGAAGAGAAGTATACACTAGCCACTCAGAAGTCAGTGCTCTTTCGAAAGTTTGCTGAATTGAGACAGGGGATATGTCCATGACGGAGTACGTGGCTGAGTTCGACATGCTATCGAAGTATGGTTTATCTTATATCGATACTTTGGTCAAGAAGGATGAGAATTTTATCATGGGCTTGGACGATTCCCTTGGAGAGAAGCTTGTAGGGCATATTGATGAGCCGTTTGAGAGGATGGTAGAGAAAGCTCTTCGACATGAGAGCTTGTGCCCTAAGCTTAAGTTGGTTGTTACTCCTAAGGATGAGCCGAAGCCGCATGTTAAATGGGGGGGGGGGGGGAAGAAGTAGAACAACAACAACAAGATGTAGCTTTGGAGGGATGGCCAGAAGAAGGGCAAGTGGGAGCCTACATAATATAACTGTGGATAGAGGGTTCATTCTTAGCAAAGATTGCAAGAATGAGGAGAAAGGATGTTTCAACTACAACTAGCTGGGGGACATCAAGAAGGATTGCCTAGAAACAACAAGAAATAAGCAAGTTGTATCTGCTTACGCTTTGAAAGCAGTTCCATCTTCGTCGAGTGCTCCATCGACGAAGGAGAAAGAGAAGAGTGTCATTATATAGGCCATGCTTTCTATTTCTGATATATCTGCATGTGTTTCATTCGAATACCGAGGCTTCACATTTCTTTATATCTGGTGTTTTGGTAATAAAATGAGATTGAAACCCGAAATTTTTGACCGACCCTTTATTGTGATGAACCCAATTAGAGGCTCTATTAGCCTGTACATGGTTTGTCGAGACCTAGCGTTATCGAGTCATGGATGCTTGTTTGCTTGTGATTGCTTTATTTTGGGTTTTGTGGTGTTTGACATTATATTGAGGATGGATTGGATGAGAAAGCATGCGGTAGTGGTGGATTGTGAGAGGCTGTTGGTGATAATTGGGGCTGTGGAGGGACGGACAGTAGTGATTGGCTATCTGCCAGAGGATGCAATTGTGGTTAGCTTTCTATATTCACTTGAGACTCCACATGATAGGTTGTCATCTATGCCTATGGAAAGAGAGTATCTGAACATAATCAAGGTGGTGAATGGGTTACCGCCACACCGAGAGATTGAGTTCCTCATAGACTTGGTGAAGGATGCTAGACCGGTAGTTATGTCTTTGAGGCGTATGTCACCTAGAGAGCGGAAGGAGTTGGAGGTGTAAGTGAATGACCTGCTGAGGCAAGGGTTAATTCGTAGGATCATATCTGAGTGGGGCGCACTAGTAATATTCTCTATTAAGGAAGATGGCTCTCTGAGGTTGTGTACAGATTACCATAAGCTGAAAAAGGTGACGAAGAATAAGAAGTATCTACTCCCATGTATTGATGACTTGTTTGATCAGCTCTATGGTGCTAGGGTGTTCTCTTAGTTGGACCTTGCGATAGGGTTTCCTCAACTGAGGGTGGCAAAAGAGAATGTTCCGATTATAGCATTCTATACGCTATCTGGATTCTATGAGTGGTTGGTTATGCCATTCGGATTAACCAATGCGTCGACATACTTTTTCGATCTTATGAACCATGTTTTTAGGTATAAGCTAAATAAGTTTGTATTTGCATTCGTTGACGATATCTTTATTTATTCGAGAATGGAGGAAGAACACAAGGATCATTTGGGGATTATCCTCGAGGTGTTAAGGAAGCACTGGTTGAAGGTGAAGTTTTTGAAGTATCACTTCTAGAGGAGAGAGGTGGGATTCTTAGGTCATGTTGTTTCTGAGCGGGATATTGCTATAGATCTTATGAAGGTGGCAGTAGTACAGGACTGGATCAGTCCAAGACCACTATAGATATGAGAAACTTCCTTGGACTGGTGGGATACTATAGATGTTTTATCCAGGACTTTTCTATGGTGGCAGTGCTGTTAACTAACTTAACGAAGAAAAATCAGACTTTTATTTGGGATGCGAGGTGCGAGCATGCATTTGCAAGTCTAAAGGAGAGGTTGACGAGTGCACTGGTGATAGTCATTTCGAGTGGGAATGAGGAGAAAACAATATACATAGACACATGTGGTACTATAATAGGTGCAATGTTGATGTAGATGGGAAAGATTGTCGCCTATGCTAGTCAATAACTGAAATCACACGAGAGGAAGTATCCAACTCATGATTTGGAATTGACAGCGATAATATTTTCTTTGAAGACATAGAAGCATTATTTTCCTGGGAAGAGGGTCAAGTTGTATACGGACCACAAGTCGTTGAAGTATCTATTCTCCTAGAAGGAACTTAACCTTCAACAGCAGCGATGGTTAGAGTTCCTGGTCTCCTAAGACTTCGGCATTTCCTATATGCCTCATAAGGGAAATGCAGTCGATAATGTTCTGAGTGGGGGACATGTTAGGTTAGGAGCATTTTTCCTAGAGTGGAAGCAGTTGGAGTTTATTGTTGGCTATGATTTTATACCTATATGTGAGTTGGAGACGAAAGTGTTGGTTGGTTTGATAGTCAGACCTACCTTGATTGAGCAGATCGGTGTTAGTCAAAGGCGAGATGCTAAGCTAACAAAGATCATGGTGAAGATGGAGGATGGGGTAGAGCCCGACGAGATGAAGCAGTAAGAGATTGACCGTGATGATTGGCTCCATAAGAAAGGGAGATTGTTTGTTCCTAAAGTCAATGGGTTGAGGGATGAGGTGCTACATGAATGCCATCATTAGAGATTGACTATACATCTCAGTGGTAATAAGATGTATCATGATATGAGGTAGGCATTTTATTGGGAAGGGTGAAAAAGGATGTTGGGACATTCATCTCAAAATGCATGAACTTCCAGTTAGTCAAGGCGGAGCAGAAGAAGGCAAGTGGTTTGCTATAACCGCTCGAGACTCCCAAATGGAAGTTGGAACAAATTTCTATGTACTTCGTCGATGGGTTACCGAGGATCAGAGGAGGGTATGATAGCTTTTTGGTTATAGTCGACAGATTGACCAAGACCGCTCGATTCATACCCATCAACTCTAGTAGAATAACGTTTAAATTGATCGAGTTGTATGTGAAGTGGGTTGTGCAATTCCATAGTGTTTTGAAGAGCATTGTGAGCGACCGAAACCCTCTGTTCACTAACGGGTTTTGGAAGAGCTTACAAGGACATAAGGGATAAAGCTGCATCTCAATACAGCTTATTGCCCACAAACCAATAGGCAGACCGAGAGGGTGAATCATATTCAAGAGGATCTCTTGCGAGCTTGCATTCTCGATTATTGTGGCTCGTGGGAAGATCATCTTCACTTAGTAGGGTTTGCATATAACAATTGTTATTAGTCTAGCATTGGTATGGCACCATTTGAAGCGTTAAATGGCCGACCATACAATGTGCTTCATATTGGTGGGAAGCGGATGAGAAACTGATACTTGGGCCTAATATGGTAAAAGGGACTTCAAAAAAGATTGAGATTGTTTGGAAATGGATGAAAGCTTCCTAGGACAGATAAAAGAGTTACGCTGATAGGTGCAAATGTGACTTGGAGTTCTCCATTAGCGATATGATGTTCGTCAAGATCTCTCCGAATGTTGTTCGATTCGGTATTAAGGGGAAGTTGGCACTGACATTCATTGGTCCTTTTCTAATACTTAAGAAGAATGAGAATTTGGCTTACAGAGTTGACTTATCTCAGAAGATGGTGGGTGTGCACAATGTGTTCCACGAACTCACTTGCGGAAGTATGCACGACTCAGGATAGTAGTTCAACCAGATCAGTTTGATGATATCGAAATTGAACCAGAAGAGTCAAGACCTCGTAGGCCTATTTTTATAGTCGGACATGATAAAAATTAGTTTGGAAGGAAGACAATAGAGCTAGTGAAGGTTCAATGGAGTGAGAGCGAAGGCGGTTGTACTTGGAAGACCGAAGGGAGCTTGAGGACTGTTTATTCAGAGCTCTTTACTTAGTGAGACTTTTGTTTGTCGCATTTACTTCCACTTTCGATATCATATAGAGCAGTTTAGTATCCGGCATGCTAGGGTAGGAGCACATATCATTTATTGCTTTTGTGTGCATGTTTGATGTTTGATGTTGTTACTCGTGGACGATAGGCATGCTTGGTAGTTACGTTTGATTTTAGATTGTTGTGATGGAGATTTCAAGGGTGAAATTTCTAAAGTGGAGGAGAGTGTTTTACGTATCGGAGGATTGTAAAATATTATTTTTAAATATATATGAGGTTGTATGACTGTATAACTTAGAGAAATGCCTACTAGTGACATTTTCTATCTTTAGAATTTTTTCGGACGACTTTACCCCTAAAAATTTGTGTCGGTTATGATTTTAGATAGGAGACGAATTAGTGTTCGATACAATTTTCATTGGAAAAAATGAAGGTTTTCTATTCCGTAGAGTGGTCATAATAGCGATTTGGACTTGTAGCTAGGAGATATGGCTGTTTGAAGATTGGCAGTTTTTGGAGCGGTTCAGTGGGTAATTAATGTATTTGAGGGTAAGCAAACTAACCCATTTAAGGTTTGGAGAACTTATATGACTAAACAATCATCCCCAAATCACTTTTACATCTTCTCCCATAGATATACGCATCCATTAACCCACTTTTCATCCAAAACCTTCTCTTTCCTCCTCCAAATCATGTCAAAATCATAGATTAGTGATAGATTAGCAAGGGGATTCATTACAGATCGTAAAATCTACATTTTTAGGGAAGGAAAATCTGGTCTTTGCTGTTGATTCTCGGATTTGCCTCGATTTGCATGCAAATCTTCACTTTTTAAGGTTTTGGTGAGTGATATCTCATCTCATGCCTCATCATGTATCTATAGGTTTTGGCATGTTTTAAACTCATTTTAAAGTCAAAATTAGGTTTTGGGACTGTTTTCTAAGTCAAACCTGAAGTAAAATGAATTCCAAACATTTTTAGTGTTTTAATCATATTGATTTGATGTATAGTTGCATTGATGTATGTTACGTTATATTAGATACACATTAGGATGATTTGCAATGGATTATTGTATATTTGCATGCTTTAATGGTTGAATAATGATTAGTGCATGTATGGTGTTTGCTTGAATGTATGTATGGTTGAAACGGCCATTCGAATGACTTAGAGTTTTACCATGAAACCAGGCTTCGACAGATTGACTCTAGAGTTTTAGGATTCATATTGTTGCATATGTGATGCATAGGAGTTGAGGCGTTAAGTGTAGAGATGAAATTGGCATGATTTGGAGTGCTAGAAGTGCTACAGGGTTCCTGGTCAGCTGGTGATGGTCGATGGTTAGTCATAAAAACTTGATCATAGGTTATTAGGTCGACGGCCGGTCCTAGAAACTTGGTTCGTAGGTGGTTGGGTCGACGACCTGTCCTGGAAACTTGGACGGTTAGTGGTTGAGCCGGTGGCCAGTCTGAGAAACTTGGTCGATAGGTGGTTGGGTCGGGGGTTGGTCCTGAAACCTGGTCGGTAGGTGGATGGGTCGGTTAGTGGTTGGACGTAAGGCTTGGCTTGGGGGTATATGGGTCGACTATAGAAGGATGCCAAATAGAGCATGAGGCAATGCTTTGGGATGTTGGCTCCGTAACAAGGCATGTGTTTGCTTTGTAGTCTTGGGGATTGGTTTGGGTAGGGATGGATGACTCCGGGATGACCCTGGATGACTTTGGGATGGCAATCAATGAAGTACGTTGCCTTTGATGACTCGATGTGACGAGCGGCTATAACATCCAGTGATGGAACGAAATAATGAGTTTGAAAGTCTATATGATGGATCGTGTAATGTATATGCAAGTATACGTGACTAACTATATCATGTAACTAATATAAAATTAATCTAGTAAAATATAAACTAAGTACACCGGGATTTTATAGGTTTGGACCTCCCGTCCTACGTCCAGTCCCCAAGCCCCCCTTCAGAATTCGACTATCAAACACCCTCACTTCGCCCGGAGGAATAGTCTCGGTTACAAAAGCTTGTTCTTGTCAAGTGTATGTTCTATAACACGAATATTGACTATTAAGTACAAAAGCTTCATATATATATATATATATATATATATATATATATATATAGAATATTGATTGAAGAGTTCTGTATATATGGAAGAGTGGAATACAAATATATGATTGCTAGAGATCAAGAATATATCTGAGTATAAGAGTAAAGAGCACAAGTAAGTAAGGTGACATCTTCTCTTGGATTCTTGATACTATTTATAGTGATAGAGAGATTCCTTGAGCAGTTGTATCCATTAACAAGTGTTCTATGGTCGCTTCTGATGGTGATGAAGAATTGCAGCGAAGAGAAGCGAAGGTGTCTTTTCAATTGTGACAGTTGTAATTTGAATGTCAACACCCGAGTTCAGTTTCAGACGTCTGGAATATGTCTCAGACGTCTGGCTCTATATATTTTTTGTATATAGTAGCCTTTCAGACGTTTGAGTACATTAACCAGACGTCTGATTCTATTTGGTTTGTAATCCAGAGGATTTATTCAGACGTCTGACTAGTGCACCCAAACGTCTGATCTTGTGCATGTTGCTTTTCTTGTATCTGTGTCATTGCTCTTTTGATTCTATCGACTTGTAGCCTCTTGATACGTTCTTTGAGCCTTGTTCTTGTCTCTTTAGTGATGTTACTTTAGCAATTACATGTAAATATATATATATATATATATATATATGCATATTCGATTTCCATTGTATAGTTGTTGTCATCGAAACCATAGATTTGATTTCTTAACAATCTCC
The DNA here is from genome assembly GCA_030765085.1 of Allium cepa. NCBI lineage: Eukaryota > Viridiplantae > Streptophyta > Magnoliopsida > Asparagales > Amaryllidaceae > Allium > Allium cepa. The sequence goes on from CM060937.1 coordinate 411,013,273, forward strand.
CAATTTTAATGATGACAACTATTCAATGTACTTATATATGAATTATAAATCTCCCCCTGAATATGTGCTTATTCTTAATGTTTAACAATTATACTTATATTTCTCCCCCTTTGGCATTATCAAAAAAGAATTATAAAATTTTAACCAATCGGTAAAGATATCACAAAAGGAAAATTTCATTAATAATTCGTAATTGATTACATTCATAGATTTTGCCAATTTTACAAAAGTTGAAATCCTAAAATCTATGATTCCTTTGGAGAAGCTTTGTCTTGATCATCCCTTGTTTCTTCTTTTTCAGAAGTGCTAGGTTTGCAGGAGATGTCAAAGCTTGTTTTAGAGGTTCGTCCTCAGAAATTTTGGAATGTTTTGTGGGAGGAAAAGGTACTGGGGTTGGCCAATCTTCAAAAGGTGGTGTTGGATCGCGAACCCGTTGGAGTACTTCTTTGAGAACCGATAAGACAGTTGAAAGAGATTCTTCAACTGTGGCTAGGCGTGTAGCAAATGATGTTTCGAAGTTGTCAAGCCACTTAGCCAAAAGTTTTTGATTTTGAGATAATATATGTTGATTTCTAAGGGTGAGATCTCGAACATTTTCATTTGGATTTGTATCCATTCGAGTCTCCATAATCTCATCCTGTCTTGGATAATCAAATGGTGCAGGAGGAGGTTGAGTTGCTTCTCGATGTTGTTCCTCCTCTTGAGATGGTTCATTGTGTGGTTGAGGTGGAGGCTCAACTTGTCTAGATTGACGATTGTGCATCCAATCTTCGAAGGATATAAATTCTGGGGGAATCTCAGGTAAGTGCATAAGTGAGAAGAATTTGGTGGAAGCATATTTTGGTGAGATTTCTTCGAAGGTCGATAGGTAGGATGGGATGTTATGTGCACGAAGAAGTCTCATAATATATGTTGGGTAAATAATTGATGGCCGTGATCGAGTCCAAAAATGTTTGAGCTCGTCCAAGATGAATTTGGCCCAATTCACCCTTGTTCCACTAAATAGAGCATATAAGGCTTTGTGCTCTAACTCGGTTATTTGCTCATGGATTCCCATATGTGGAACGATGGTATTAATTATCATTCGAGTAAGGAGTCGTGCTTTTGGATGTAGATATTTAGAGGCAAACCTTGGCATATCATCTTCCTAGATTTGATGCGTTATGCTATTTCTTGGCTTGAAGCGCATATCGGGAATGTTGTATAAATCTTTGCCCGTGTCAGAACATCCAAGGTTTCTACCTATTATGCCATGAGTTAGTCTAAACGTGATGCCACACATGCTAGACCAGAGCCAGTTATCTTCATCTTCAGTGTTCCATACTGTAGTGCTATCCAAATTTGCATAGAAAAGAAATATTGCCAATTGATCGATTTGGATGTCATAAGGAGTGAATGAAATCAAGGTTTCTAGTCCGGCATTCTCACACATTTCATCCAAATCGTATATTGGTAATTTAAGTAGGTTATAGAATGGACCTGTATAAAGCTTTTTCTTTTGTATATCTTCATACCTCTTGATTGAATGTGGTGCTTTATTCATCCATCTTTCAATTTGATCATCCGAGCAAACTTGAGGATTTGAAGATAATGTTGGTCGGTCTTGTTTTCGTTTGGATATCTTGGGATTTTTAGTTCTAGGAGGCATTGTGATTTTAGCTCACGTAAAAAGGAAGTTTTTGAGAGAAAAATCGTCACTGGGAAAATCAGGGATGAGAAAATTTGAGATGAAAGTGAAAAAAGGACGTTATCTGGGTTAATTTGAAGAGTCGATTGAATTTCAGACGTCTGGAATCTAAATCAAATGTCTGGTTTTCCCTAGATTGGTTACAATAGATAACTTCAGACGTCTGGTGTATAGGTTAGACGTCTGGTTTGATCGAATTTGTGAAATTTGATCGTCAGAGAGTTTTACGAGATGTCCGTGTTAAAAATCAGACGTCTGAAATAGGTCAATTTTTAAAATTTTATGGCAGAGAAATAATTCAGACATCTGGGTTGAATTTCAGACATCTGAAATTTTTTGATTTTTATTTTAGAGGAGTCAGAGCAAATTTTCAGATGTTTGAGGGGTATATCAGATGTTTGACATATGCACAGTGCTTAAAAGATAGACGTATATCAGAGTACCAGACATCTAAGGTCCATATCCAGACGTCTGAATAGGCAATTTCTCTAAAAATAGCCTAAAATTTAATGGATTTGCTTATTTTTCGATTCTCTGTTTCATTAAAAACAGAATGTGGTAATATTTGTGTGAAAAAAAATAACAAATAAACATAGATACACATACAATAACAAATATAATTTATTTAGAAGGTGATGGAGTTTTATGATATCCTGACTTGTTATCCCTCAATGGTTTAAGTGGAGACCATATATTTCCATGTTCGTGGATTTTCGGGGAGCCAGAAAATCATCTTGGTGAAGGGTCCAAAGGGGTACGATACGAAGACGAGGGATCCAAAGAACTGCAAGTTTTTGGAAGTGGTTCATGGGCATCTCTCTTTCGTGACGTACAAAACTTTATCACTACTTTCTCCAAAAAGCTTACCCGACGTGCTGTAACTTTTTGTTCAAAATATAGTTCTCGTTGTAGATCTATCTGTTGTTTCTGATAGTGATGAATTTCATCAATTTTCTCCTTTGTTGTAGGAGAGACAAACAGAGATCTTTTGGACTTCTTGCTATCGGGAGTAAATCCCGTGTGATATGAGGACCACCTATATGTCGGTTCCTGGTTTGGTGTAGGTGTAGGAAGCCGTTGTGGTGTATCGACCGAGCTATCCATCATAGGTGTCGAGATGGATATATAAGAATTTTCAAAAGATATGACTATATTTTGTTTGTTAAAAAAAATGAATTGTGTATTAATAATTTTGTTGTTGTTGTATAACTGTTTATATAGAAGTTTTTTTTAAAAAAAAATTATTTATAGAAAATAAAAAAACTAACTATCTAAAAAACCAAAGGTGCAGAAAATATTAATTATAATTTGTGGATAGAAAAACAAATGACTAATCATAGCCTAAATGTAGCAGTGATTATTATGTGAGCAGATCATGAAGAGAGCAAATCCCTAAATCATGTCGGAGTTTAACAAAAGTTTGTTCGTTTAGTGGCTTTGTAAAGATGTCTGCTATTTGATTTTCAGTATTTACGTATTATAATGAAATGGTTCTTTTTTCAACATTGTCTCGTAAAAAATGATGCCGTACATCTATATGCTTAGTTCGTGAGTGATTGACAGGGTTTTCTGATAAATTTATTGCACTTGTGTTATCAAAATATATTAGAGATTTATTGATGATTTTGCCGAAATCCGTAAGTGTTTGTTGCATGTATATCACTTGTGCACATGCTAGAGCTGCTGAGATATATTCGGCTTCGCAAGTAGATAAAGAAACACAATTTTGCTTTTTGCTAAACCATGAAACAAACGATTGTCCGAAAAAGTGACATGTTCCACTAGTACTCTTACGATCTGTTCTACATCCACCGCAATCTGCATCGCTATATGAAACTAGTTCAAACAATGATCCTTTAGGGTAAAACAAACCATAATCTTTAGTATTAGATAGATAACGTAAAATACGCCTAACAGCTTTTAGATGAGATTGTTTTGATTTTTCTTGAAATTGAGCGCAAAGACATACACTCATCATAATATCGGGTCGATTATCCGTCAAATAAAGTAAAGAGCCAATCATGCTACGATATAATTTTTCATCAAAATCTTTTCCGTTATCATCCTTTTCTAAGTGAATAGTGGTACTCATCGGTGTTGATTTGCTCGAAGTTTTATCCATTTCAAAACGTCATAATAGATTGTTACAATATTTTTCTTGATGAATAAAAATTCCATTTTCAAGTTGTTTTGTTTGTAAACCTAAGAAGAAATTTAATTCTCTTATATGTGACATTTCAAATTCATTTTTCATAATATTTGAAAATTGATTGCGTAGATTTTCGTTGGTCGAACCAAAAATAATATCGTCAACATAAATTTTGTACTACTAAAATATCATTATTTTCTCTTTTAATAAATAAAATTGTATCTATTTTGCCTATTTGGAAATCAGATGCAATCAAATGATTTTTAAGACGTTCACACCATGCTCGAGGAGCTTGTTTTAATCCATATAATGCTTGGTGTAATTTAAAAACATAGTCGGGATATTTTTCGCGAACAAATAATGGTTGTTCCACATATACGTTTTCTTTAATAAAACCATTAAAAAAACACTTTTGACATCTATTTGAAATAGTTTAAAGTTGTGATAAGTTGCAAAGGCGAGTAATGTACGAATGGCCTCATCTAGCTAGTGGAGCAAAGCTTTCGTATAATCGATACCCTCTTCTTGATTATAGCCTTGAGCAACTAAACATGCTTTATTTCCAACAATATTTCCATTCTCGTCTGCTTTGTTTTTAAATAACCATTTTGTTCCTATAACCGATTGATCTTCACGCCTTGGTACTAATTCCCAAACATTATTACGTTCAAGTTGATTTAATTCTTCTTGCATAGCTATTATCCAAAAATTATCATTTGAAGCTTCTTTATAATTTTTTGGTTCAAATTTGACACAAATGCTATATGACTTATTTGATTAAGTTGATTTCTAGTTACTCTAGAATTGAGATCTCCGATGATATTATCTTTTGGACGATTCTTAAGAATTCTAGGGGATGATATCAAAGTGTTATTTTGCACATTTCTTTCATTGTTAATAGAATTTGTTAGTGGAATCATCATTAGTATGATGGTTAAAAAGATTTTCGTCGAACGAAACATGTAAACTTTCTTCAATAGTATTATTTCGTTTATTAAAAATTCTATATGCTTTGCTACAATCCGAATATCCAACAAAGACACCTTCATCGGCCTTTGGGTCAAATTTTCCTAAGTTATCTTTTGTATTTAATATAAAACATTTTGAACCGAAAGTTTTAAAGTATGATACTTTAGGTTTTCTTCCAAAAAATATTTCAAAACAAGTTTGTTTAGTCATAGGACGTATGGTTACTCGATTCAACACATGACAAGCTGTGGCAATAGCTTCAGCCTAAAAGTATTTTTGTAGACCACTACTATTTAATAATGTTCGTGCACATTCTTGTAACGTTCGATTTTTTCTTTCTACGACACCATTCTGTTGAGGTGTGCGAGGAAAAGAAAAATTATGACTTATTCCTTTCTTATTGCAAAAATTAGTAAAGAGATCATTTCGAATTCTCCTCCGTGATCACTTCGAATATTTTTAATTTTCAAGTCCATTTGTATTTTAATTCTTTTAGAAAATATTTTAAACATACCAAAAGTATCGCTTTTATGTTTTAAAAACAAAGTCCATGTATATCTCCAAAAATCATCAATTATTACGAAAATATATTTATTGTGATTTATAGATCGTATTTGTGTTGGACCAAATAAATCTAAATGCAATAGTTCTAATGGTTGTTTTGTAGAAATATTATTTTTAGATTTAAAACTTTTCTTTAATTTTTCAATTTGACAATCGTCACATATACTTTCTACTTTGTAATTTATTTTAGGTAAACCTCTAACTAGCTCATCTTTTACCAATTTATTGATATTTTTAAAATTGATATGACAAAATTATTTATGCCATAACCATGGATCTTCATGTTTGGCGGTTAAACATAAGTTTGAATTTTTATTTATATTCATGTTTAATACATAAATATTTTTGTTTCTAAAACCTTTAAAAACAGGTTGTTTGTTATTATCGAAAATATCATATCTATCTTTTTCGAAATTTATTTGAAAACCTTTATCACATAATTTACTAATACTTAATAGTTTGTGTTTCAGATCTTCTACTAATAAAACATTTGCAATAATAGGAAAGTTAGAAATATTAGAGTTGATGACTTCTCCGAATGACCACGACATATCCTTTTGAATTATTTCCAAAGGTTACCGTTTCACCATCGATGTATGTTATATTTGATAACATTTTTGAATTTTCGGTCATATGCTTGGAGCATCCACTATCCAGTATCCATTTCTCCTTATTTTTTAATTTTGGGTACCTGCAAAATAAAAGGTATTTTAATTGGTACCCATATACTTTGTTAGGGTCCTAATTGTTAGAAGAAGGTAGTCATACTCAAGATGATTTGGTACGTTTATAAATATAATTTTTATTGTAGACTACTTTCTCAAAGAAATTATTTATATGTTTTGGTATAATCAAATTATTGTTTGTCTTAGGAATCCAAATTTTTATATTTTTGGTATTCATACTAGACGTAGGCAAACTTCTAGTTTTTTTATAACTAAATTTTTTAGCATTATTTCTCTTTTGTTTAGAAGTATTTTTAAATCCTATTCCATTTCTATTGCCTAATGGTTTTGGAGTTTTGATAAGATTTTCCAAATCTTGTTTTCCTTCATTAAATTTTGACACATTATTTGTAATTTTATCTAATTTTTCTTTTAATTCTAAATTTTCAATTTTCAATGTTTCAATATTGCTTTTCAAGTTGACATTTTCTTTTAACAGATTATCCTTCACTATTTTAGTGTTTTCAAAATCAATAGCAATAGCCTCACTTTTTATCAAATTATTTTTAATTTTTTCTTGTGATAATTCTAGTTATTCTTCCAAGATAGTTTTTTCATCTTTTAACATTCGTACTTCAAGTTCTAATCTATTTATTTTGACTATATATTCTTTGTTTAGTTTTTTAATTTGTCTAAATTTATCATCTAATTCCATACTAAATTCTAATAATTCATCATAGCTAAGTTTCGGACATACCCCATCAGTTTGTGCCATAAAACACACATTAGCCTGTTCTCCGTCACTATCGCTATCATTTTAGATGATGAAGAATCCGAGTCATCCCATGTTACTTTGAAAGCCTTCTTCATTTTGAGTTTTTCAAATTTGTTCTTCTTTTTATCATTATTGAGTTTAGGGCAATCCTTCTTCATGTGTCCATATTGATCACATTCATAACACTTGATTTGAGATAGGTTTGTTGTGTTGGACTTCCCTTCTTTTTGGAATTTGGTCATCTTTCTAAATTTCTTGAATCTGTTATAATTCTTGGCAATGAAGACTATCTCTTCTTCATCTAAATCAGAGTCATCATTCTTTGTTGCTGGGAATGCTATGTTCTTCTTCTCCGAATTTAGTTCTTTTCGTGCTTGCAAATTAGCTTCATAGGACATTAAATTTCCTATTAACTCTTCAACTTTGAGAGTAGAGAGATCATTAGCTTCTTCAGTAGCTAATACCTTCCTTTCCCAATCCGATGTTAAAGAGTTGAGTATTCGAGAAACTAAATCCAAATCAGTAAACTTAACTCCTAATTCCATAAGATCGTGTTGGATAGTTTGAAATCTAGAATACATGTCAACAATAGTTTCATTTTTAATGATGAGAATTGGTTTTGCAAAATTGAAATCTTTGTTTGTTTGATCTTTGTTGTACCTTTGTGTGTAATTTGTAAGGTACACCGAATGTCAAATGCAGTGTGCATAACATGACTCGTGAAAATTCATTTTTATCTAGAGAGAAAAATAAAACGTACATAGCTTTAGCATTGTTTGATGCTAAGGTCTTTTGTGCATCGGTCCATGTGTTCATAGCAGTAGTAGGCGCTTCATATTTATCTTGAGTGGCTGACCAAATTTCTAGATCATTAGCTTATATAAATTCTCATACGTGTTGACCAATATGCATAGTTAGAGCCATTAAAAGTGGGGGTCGTGCTGTGGATTGTCCTTCTTGAAAAATACTTGCCACATTAAAGTGATTCAAAAACGTGTTACTGTTCTTTGATCAAACCTTGCTCTGATGCCAATTGAAAGTCCATATGGTGGATCGTGTAATGTATATGCAAGTATATGTGACTAACAATATGTTGTAACTAATATAAATTAATCTAGTAAAATATAAACTAAGCACACTAGGATTTTATATTGGTTCGGACCTTCTGTCCTACGTCCAGTCCCGAAGCTCTCCTTTGGAATTCGACTATCAAACACCCTCACTTCGCCCGGAGGAACATGCTTGGTTACAAAAGCTTGTTCTTGTCAAGTGTGTGTTCTATAACACGAATATTGACTATTAAGTACAAATGCTTCCAATATATATATCTAGAGGATATTGATTGAAGAAATCGTATATATGGAAGAGTTGAATACAAATATATGATTGCTAGAGATCAAGAATATATCAGAGTATAAGAGTAAAGAGCACAAGTAAGTAAGGTGAAATCTTCTCTTGGATTCTTGATGCTATTTATAGTGGTAGAGAGATTCCTTCAGTAGTTGTATCCATTAACAAGTGTCCTATGGTCGCTTGTGATGGTGATGAAGAGTTCCAGCAAAGAGAAGCGAAGGTGTCTTTTCAGTTGTGACAGTCGTAATTTGAATGTCAACACCCGAGTTCAGTTTCAGACGTCTAGAATATTTCTCAGACGTCTGGCTCTATATATTTTTTATATGTAGTAGCCTTTCTGACGTCTGAGTACATTAACCAGACGTATGATTCTGTTTGGTTTGTAATCCAGAGGATTTATTCAGACGTCTGGCTAGTGCATCCAAATGTCTGATCTTGTGCATGTTGCTTTTCTTGTATCTATGTCATTGCTCTTCTGATTCTGTCGACTTGTAGCCTCTTGATACGTTCTTTGAGCTTTGTTCTTGTCTCTTTAGTGATGTTACTTTAGCAATTACATGCAAATATATATATATATATATATATATATATATATGTACGCATATTCGATTTCCATTGTATAGTTGTTGTCATCGAAACCATAGATTTGATTTCCTAACAGAGTTCTGCATAATAGCTTGTAGAGTAGAACATGAAGTCGTGATGCTCATAAGTAGGACAGGGTAGCCTGTGTGTACCCAAGGTAGTCTACTTGTACTCATGTGTTTGGATGTCTGTATGTGTCCAATCATTAGCAATCTGTGTGGGCAAGAGTGCAATGACCTGTAATTTCCGATGTTTAAATTTGTTAATTTAATAAGATTTTGGTAATTAAATCTGAAAAAAAAATTTATGAATTAATAACAGGGATGAAAGGTAATAATGTTAATGCAAGTTAATAAATAACTAATTTAGTTCAATCCCAATTAACTGAAACAATTGTAAGGTTATAATTGATTGTATACTAAATTAGGAAATAAATTCAAAGTTATATTAATTGATGAAATAATACGTAATAAACTATAATTTGGTAAAATCAATGGTAGGTAAGTAATTATAATATTTGTTGGTTGATAATAAAGTATGAATGTGATTGTTGATGTTGATTGAATGAAATTGACAATTGTTAATGTTATTTCAATCAATTGTAATGGTAAGCTAATTAGGAATGTAATTAGAGAGCTAAAATTGGAAATAATTGCAAAGTTTAATAATGAAGAAAATAAATGACCGTATGAATGTAAATTCCAATTTATTGGAATAATAAATGTCAAAAAAAGAATAATATATGTTTCTTTACTAAATAAAAAATCATATGTTTATTTATTTGAAATGTTGGCATTTGAAAATTTTATTACAGAAATAAGAAATTAATAACATTTGGTTTGTATACAATATTTCCGTAAGTACATTAAATTGCTATAAAAAGGAATTGAATTGTCTCATTCATTTTTACCTTAGAAATCAATGACAATTAATGTGACTAGAATCTTTTAATTAAAAAAAGTGGGAAGACATTAATTGTAAACATATATTGAAATAAACTGGGTGACTTATTTCCAATTAATTCAATTCATGTTTCAAAATTTAATGCTAGTTTACTACATATATGTTTATACCTAAATTTAAACTTATATTTTAGATCCAATTATATAATTAAAAAAAGACTATTTAGGTTTGAAATCTCATACGTTATTAAATTAAATGTTAATAGGAGATGATAAAGGGGGTAAAATAGATTTACACTTGACTATTTCCTTTTAAATTAGGCTTTATTAGATCTTAACTGCAACATAACTTACCTTTCCACCTTCACTTTTCTAATTTACTCTTACATTCACTGCCTCCTTATGTGGGTTATTTTCATACCTTTTATTTATGAATGTAAACTATAAGTGGCAATAAAGATGTGTGTATATATATATATATATATATATATATATATATTATGCACCTGTTTATATTACCTTGTTTATGCTACCATATTTTTGAATGTATGTTAATGCATTCCTTGTAAAACATTCAATCGAAATGTTAACATGTTTGTTTAATTCCCAATCTAATCACAAAGAGGGAGAAATGAAAATTTCTTAATGCTGTATATTCTTTTAATTAATGATACAAATTTGTGTAGAGAATTTATTTTCATTTATTACATGTTAACTAAATCTTTAAAGGATGTTAATTTTTGTATGTTTAGGGTTAACAAAATTAATTGAGTGAACGATTGTTTTTGAAATTTGAATTATAAAAGTTTGTTTATAGTATAGAGTTGGTCCATTCATTCCTTTTCTAATTAATAATTGCCGCATTCTTTTCATTATTTCTCCATTTGTTCCATTACTCCATTCCGTTTACATTGTTCGAAGCTTTTCTATTTTGCAAACATGACCTACTCTTCATATTTTTAATTCTTTCTTTTACCAATTTTTAATACCTACTACTTTTAAAAAGGCTGTTCATATTTACTATATTTCAATACCAAGTTTGTTCATATTTACTTTATTTTTTTTCATTCATTTTCCAACTTCATTTTCTGAAACATCATTTCATTTATTTCTAATTAATAGCGGCCTCTTTTTTCAAATCTCTTTGGCCCTAAACTTAACTCTAACCTTATAAATAAGATATGATGCAAATGAAACCCCAGCCTCCATTCTAATCTTTTTTTTCTTTTTTCTTCTTCTTCAAATCTCCTTATTATCTCTCATTTTAATTTTTCCTTCCTCTTCAAATATTCTTCTTCTCAAATTTTCTTCTATTTTAAACTTTCTTCTTTCTTTTCAAATCTTGATATTCTCTTCCATTTTCAGTTCTTCTTATTTTAATCCTTTTCTTTTTCAACTCTTCTTTTTCAAATCTTCTTTTTTTCAAACCTTTCAAAATACATACATACATACATACATGCATGCATACATTAATATAATAAAGAGAAAAATTAAAGTAAATCAAAATAAAAGAAAAATTATGGAACAAAACTAGCAGTCAAGAAGGAGACTAAGGAAACATAGAGCGGAGCTATTGGTTAGAAGTCTATTATTTTCAGATTCCTATAAAGGTGAGTGTTTTAACCCACTCATAACTTCTAAAATTTCTTATGTTTGTTAAATTGATATATGATGTGAATAGAAATTTATTTATGACTGTTTGGCATATTTTGGATCATCAACTCAGTTTATTTGAATTTATTTAGATAAAATAGTTCTTTAATTTGTTACTGAATATAAACAGCCAGTAAATACCTGTTATTTATTTTTTGTTCTATATTGATGTTATTGATTGAATTGGATGATGATTGTGATAAATGTTTGATGATTGATATTGGATGAATGGATGTTGTGTTTTATATTGTTATAAACTGCATTTGTTATGGATTTTTATTTCATTCGAGATTGCGGTTTGAAATGGTATATAACCGTATTTATATTTTAAATTACGGACTGAAATGATAAATATCCGTACCACTTGACCATAGGACAGAAAATTATATACAGACACCGTGATCTATATATAAAAATATTTTTAAAATGATTTCTATGGTTTTGTAAAGAATATATGGTTTTATATAAATATGGATTTTATACATTATATAAATATTATTTTATTCTTGATTTAATGCTAAGTATAAATTTGTTTTAATATAGAATAAGCTTAATAATAAGTTGATTTTATTGGAGATAATATGGTTAAGTGTTTAAATTATATTTTAATATAATGTATATAATGATTTAAATAAATTAAGTTTGGAAGATAAATTGAAAAATTATTTGAATTTGAATTTATTTAAGAATTAAACTCAAATAAGTTTGATGTGAAATTTATTAAATTGAAAATTTTAAAAGGATACGATTTTATACCTTGATTTGGGTTAAGGTGAATTAAATGAATATTTCAAGTATAAATAAATTGAAGGAAATATTTAGTTATTTGTAATTCAGGATTTATTTAAATGATAATGGATTTATTAAGTAAATGTTTTGAAACTAAATAATAGAAAATTGAATTTGACATATATATGAATTTATCAAACTTATTTTTGGAACTATTGAATACTTAAAGTTTGAAATATATTGAATTTGAAATGGTTTATTCTGTGGATCAAATCTGTTTTGAAATTGATAAAATTTGGAGTAGTTTTTTTGGAAATTGAATTGAATTGAAACTTATGATTTGGGATAAATTAAAGTTTAGAAATTCGAGTTGTTTTGGAATTGATTTGTGAAATTTAAGAAGCTGTTTTATTATATAAAGTATTCCAATATTTAAACCATTTAAGTGGTGAAGTTATGTTTCAAAGTTGTGAATTTCAAAGCATTATGTTTTGAAATTGTTATACTTTAAGTGTTTTGATTTCGAAGTGTTATAACTTTGAAAGTGCTATGATTTTGGAAAAAGGATATTTTTGAAATAAAATGATATTATATTGATTTTGGTTTTATAAAAATGATATCATATTGATTTGGGTTTTAAAATGGAAATGATATCATATTTATATGGTTTTGAAATCGATATTATATTCTGGTTTTGAAGTATAAATTATTTTGAAATGGCCGCGGTGTTATAATAACATTTGGTTCAATACTACAAAACAGGCCATTTGCATTGGTTGTTTCCCCCCTTTTGCATCAGTTCAACAACCGATGTATATGCAACCGATGCAACAGGCTTAACACTTTTGCATCAATTCTGAAACCGATGCAAAAAGGTCCTTTTTGCATTGGTTGTTACTAACAACTGATGCAAAATATCATGGTTGGTTGGTTGAACACGGCCCCCATGTTGCATCGGTTGTAATGAAAACTGATGCAACAAAGGAACTTGTTGCATAGGTTGTTGTTGAAAACCGATGCAAACTAGTCCCTCTATTGCATCGGTTTTTTATAACAACCGATGCAAACTAATCCCTCAGAAACCATTATTACAGTACTCAAATAGACTATATGTATATATATATATTATTGATAATCTTTATATATATATATATATAAAAGAAAAAAACATACACAAAAAAGAGAACATTGCATTTATCTTCAATTTTGTTACAGATTTTCAATTACATTTCAATTCATTGGCACTTTCATCACTGTACATTCTCGATTTCTATAAAAAAAACTACAGTGCACTGTCCTCTCTACCATCAACATTACAACTTACTCAGTCACAGTCCAACCACCTTCTACTGCCTTCCAACAACCACCTTCACTAGTTGCACACTACTTCAAACAACCTAAAGTCCTGCCACCAACCGAAGTCTACCCACCAACCTCTAACCATCCTTCACTACACAGTTCAAACTTCATTATACAAACTCTCCAACCATACCACAGTCTTACTCCTACCTGAACCAAACTTCTGATTGCACCATAAACAAGACCACATTGCAACTTAACATCCCCACCGAAATAAAAACTGTCATTGCCCAGAGCACATACAACTCCACCACCCAGCAAGAAACCCAACACTGACCATCCACTCAACCACTCATAACATCTCTGCCATCAACCACAAACCCAAAGCAATCACTAAACCCTGCATATTCACAACCAGCGACGTTACCATCATTTTCTCAAACCACACAGGAGGTTTAGATGGTGCAAGTCCTAGTAAGATGCCATTGGTCCATAACTTGGGAGTAGGAATATTAGATGTATAAAATGGTGGTGAAGCTATAGGGTTACGATCATTTGCACTAGATTCAAATATGATGGTTGAATTGGAAATATTTGACTCAGGAGGTTAAATGATTACAGCTTCAACTTTAACAAAACCGCTATCTGAAATTTGATTGATAGGTTTACTGCAAGTACCTGCGATGGTAGGTACAGCTTCAAATTCAAAAGAGTTTTCATTTTTAACTGACTGCTAATGCAATGATTTGGATGTTGGTCAGATCTTGTCAAGCAAGGAGGCAACGCAGGTTCCGAACCTTCTTCAGGCATAACTAACTGGTATGAGTTTTCTTTGCATTTATTTTCTTTTACAAGGCACTGATGCCCTTTAACAATATCAGCATTAGACATTTCAGATCTCCCATGGGAATCGCAGACAGCGTCATTAGGGACATTATCGTATTTGGTATTTTCATTAACAGTGAGTTCTTTTGGAACTTGAATAGCTGACGTATATGACTGTGGTGGCATCAAAGGATCCTATGATCCCACTAAACAACCCATGTTTTTTGATGTATGTTCAGCAGATTTAAACTCACACTTGGTTTGATATTTAGAATCGGTCTCTGTCTCGGATTCAAGTATGGTCGAAGCATCCAGATAGTTTTCAGTTTCACTAGTGATCTCATTGCTTGGAATTTCCATTTCAGAAATATCTGATTCAATCTCTGAATCATCAGAGCTTATTTGAGTAGGTTTAAATTGAGTATCATCCATAAGTATGTCATCACATGGTACGGGACTAATAGGCTTCAATATTTCGGATTTTTCATCCCATCTGACAGAAGGAGGACTAGGGCACGTTCTAATGGCATTGGCCTTATCATGCATATCTGAAGCAAAGGTGCTGCCTTGAATTATATGTGACTTTGAAATACATGGACTATTGATCTCCGATTCATCTGGCAATCCTGATGAATTTAAATCTATGATTATTGGTTCAACAAATCTCAACCTTCTCGAATCAAACGATGTTGGACTGCTTTCAGGATCAGGTTTACGTCGTGAGGTGGATAAAGGCGAAGTATCAGTTGAAAAATGATGTTCATCAACATTTGAATATGTAAATCGAGCACTGTAAAAATAGTTGCAGATAAGTTGATTGCCTTTATAAGTTTAGATAATATATTTGACTCACACATTCTGCATGGCTTAATAAATGATACATAGTTTGGAAGGAAACCTGCTAAAGTGCTGGGATAATGATGAACCTAGTCGACTTTCTTGATTTAGTTCTGATCCCTTCCTCTGTCAAAGATGATGTAACATAAAGATTTTAGAATCATGTATAGTTAACAGTTTATGAGTTCAGAATTATGATATTTTAGTACATATTTCATCATTTCCCATGAAAAGAGTGCTGATGGGAGTTGTAAGAAAGACTTCAAATTTGTTGCTAACATATATGCAAGAGCCGTCATATCGAGTGTAAAGATGCAAGCTGAGTAAATAATATCACAGCGTGTTTGGGAAATAGAGCAATAAAAAATTTCTTCAATTCAATCATAAAGGAATCAAAGTATAGAACATTGTCATATTAAAAGTTCTGCAGCTATATTTGACAGATACCTAAATCCAAAGATGTGTATACATATGGAGGCAGCACAACTTCACTATAAGCCATTGCATGTCAAATTGCGACTGCAATATATATCATAATATTTCTATTCATTAACCATATTTGTTATCAAATTAAGGAGTGTTTGGTAATAAATATTTACTAGTCTGGATAGATGCAATAATGCACCAAAAATGCATGATTCGAACTGAAGCTTAACCTTGATTTTGTGTCCCTTCCTTTCTCTTTGAACCTTTACGACCTTCTCTAGCTCGGATGCAGACCATACTGTTCTAAAATAAGATGGATCTAAATATCTTTTCAGATAGGCTCCACTACCACTGGTATCAAACCTGGAAAACCAAATTTTGTCAAATGGCATGTTTAATATCTAATTGACAGTGGATATGGAATTTTAGACTTTACTTGTCAAGAAGGTATAAACGTGGAGGGTCCCTACTTTCTTCATAGGAATCCATCATATATTGCGGCAAATCAGTGGAAAGTAAGTGACTCTGGTCAAACTAAAGATTAGCATGGTACTCACAACCTGTAAATACCGAGATATGTGAAAGAAATAATAAATAGGTAGTAGGGCATCTTGCAGTTTTGCACTTTCAAGCAAGCAAGTATTCTTAAAAGGGTTATGTGCAATGAATGCCAAAAATAGAACTTCAAAACAGAGGAATCGACAGGTTTTACAATTGAACTCAGTAAATTGCATCATTGGATTGAATAGTTGACATGAACTAGTGATACCTGCTGCATACGCATAATGAATGTGACTCCTTTGACCCTTAATTGCATTCTCAACTAGTGGGATTTCTTCTTCTAAATTTCGAATGCGGTTTGTTAATTTTTGTCCTCTTGCAGAAGTAACTATCACTTACTCATGCAGATCAGGAAAAATATCAGAAGCTAACCTACAATTGGGACAAAGTTATAATAACCTGGATAGAGATAAATCATAAGCTGTTAGTTCAGCTGATGATTTATTGAATTACTACTTTAAAAGCAACAATAATAGCACAACTTAATCAGTCTAGTTTCAATATATTGAAAAATATCATGATCTGGATTATATGATAGTTGCATTTCTACAGTGATCTCAAGTTCGTAGCGATGTCTTCACCGAAAAAGAATTGAAACAAAAACTGTTTAATAAATGAATAAATAGTATTAAATGGCTAATTTTCATCAAAGAGAGTTTTCTGATAGACTCCTACGGTAATTTTCAAACCTGAAAGAAACTGAATGATCCCTCAAAGTAGGATATGTATCAAGCAGTTTTTGGAAAGAATTCACATAAACTGGTCATTAAGTGTATAGATATGGAGTGAAGGTTACTAGCAGGTTTCAACTTTCAACTAACAATGAGTGACTAAAAAATCAGAGGCGTTCATGGGTACAAATTTAATAATTGGACAAGCAGGGTTTAGTTTAGCTATAAATACCCTAAGACCATTTGTGAAAACAAGAATAATCATTATAGACATAAACTTTGTAAAAACTATAATTTCATGCAGTAATATTCAAATAATGAATGTGCTACTTCAAATACAGTTTGAGTTCACAATTATTTTTCACTATTCTTTCAGTCCTAGCCATCATTATATGATCTTTCACTCAAGCTTCCATGTGGTCCAACTCTATCAAACAGAAGAGTTCATTAAATTAAACTAAACTACTACAAGTACAAATTCAAAAGAGATAAAAAATGATTATCATAGAAAAGGAAATGTGCAGTTTAGTTATTCATCAACTAATTATCAATCATTATGTAATAATGAAAGAGATTCACAGTCAGTCTATTCGGAACTTTATACAAACACATCAGATAACCTTAATATTTTACCCCATAATAATGATTGCATTTAGTTCAGCCGAATATGACCTTTACTGCAACAAAAATTAGCGCCCAACAGGATATTACCTTTCTCCTACAGCAAAAGCAACCAAAGATGACATGCTTCTAGTGATAAAGTAGCATCCACCAGGCTGCCGATTCCAGTCATCGTTCTCATCAGTTAATGGAATCCAGCAGCAACTAATTTCCTCTTTGCTTCAGCGGTGGCATGGAATTGCGTCCAGGGTTCATCAGCAAATCCGCAAGCATCCATCTGATCCAATTGGGAGCAAAACGAACGAACAGTGGGAAGTCTCGTACGGCGACGCCGCTGGACGATAGAGGACCAGGGATATCCCGGTAATTTGAGGCTTTGAATGGTGTGGCCGAAGGAGCCCTACACGATGGAGTCGACAAAGTGCCATCGTTAAATTTTCTGATTTGCACTTTGGGAATTGGGTGAAGAAGATCGGTGGGAAGTGAAATTTTATCGAACTGCTTTGATTTCGATTTTTATTTGTTTGAGATGCTCGGCTGTGGATTTCTTATTGTAAAGCGGTAGCCACCTATACTAGTTCTATAATGATTCAACAAATAACCTTTCACACACACACACACACACACACTCTCTTGGGTTGGACATAATGATTAAGAAAATTATTTTAGGGTTGGGCATAATGATTTAGAATAAACTACAACTTCTATAATTAACACAAGGATGCTGGGGTTGGACAAAATAAGTGTTTTTATTCTCATAAATAAAGTATCAGCTTTCAAAAATATTATTAATGGTTATATTTATTCTGCATACAGTCAACATGTTTTTCTTATTTTGTAAGGATGATGGGACTTACGAAGTTGTTAAAGGGAGTGAATTTTCTATAACCCGAGTTGCATTTCGAGACAATTCATCTAAATACTACATAAATGATCGTGGAAGTAATTTCACTGAAGTTACTAAAAAATTGAAAGGGAAAGGAGTTGATCTTGATAACACCCGATTTCTTATTCTTCAGGTTTACCACATTCTTTGTTACTGGAAAGCAAAATGTAGTTTAACTCAGAGTTCTATTTTTCTTAACTAAAGTAGCTATATTGTTACGATTTAGGGAGAAGTCGAGTAGATTCACTTATGAAACCAAAGGCTCAAAATCCTCATGATGAGGGGTTTTTAGAATATTTAGAGGATATTATTGGAACAAATCAGTATGTATAAAAAATTGAAGAAGCGTATAAACAGTGAGTTCATTTAAATCCCATATTCATCCATCACACAGTGTTTCCAACTTAATTGTTTCATGCAAATAATAACACTTACAGGCTTTAAGTTCTCAATGATAAATGATCTGGCGCAGTTCAAATGTTAAAGCTAGATGAGAAAGAAAGTGAAAGTTTAGAGGTATACATGTTGTTGCTATCTCCATTTTTGACTATGTGTACGTAAAATGGACTTGTTTTACCTATATCAATTGGTTTGTTTAGAGTGTCAAGAATGAAGCAGAGGCATACATGCCGAAGGAGTTAACTCAATTAAAATGGCAAGAAAAGGCAACCAAGTTGGCTTCTGAAGATGCCCGCTCGCATGTTACTAAGATAGGGGAAAATGTTTCAAAATTTGATGAAAAACTCAAAAATGATAGGTTGGGTTGTGAATAATATTATGCCAAGCATTTAAGTTATCAACCAAATTTAAGTTCTAACATGTTTTATCCATAGAAATAAGATCAAGGAAGACCTTAAAACATTGAAAGAGCTTGAAGGTGTTTACAACAAACATGTGAAAACACAGGAGGTACATTTTCTCTCTCTCATGGTTTATGCGCTTGTTGCAGAGTTAAAATAATTCCAAAATCACCATTTTGCATTTTCTGCTTCTTCTTTCCATTTACCTGAGATATTAGCTCTGCAAAACCTTTCTTCTTCTCCTGGTGACCAATGCAATGGATGCATAAGTTGCTGAAGTAAGGAAAATAATATGAATTTTAGTTTCTAGTTCTTCTACTAGATTATTGGGTTAAAGCCATAGTGTGTTAGATACACTGGAATGGTCCTATCAATGATGATTTGTTATGGTTTCGTAATAACAAATTTACAGTCACATGTATCCTTGTGTTAATACAATTATTAAAAAAACATTTATGTTGCTGGAATCCTAATCCTTTAAAAGAATACATTTAGTAGCACAATCTACAGCCGCAAGTTGATATTACAAATGTAACCAACGTTTACAGCATTCATCATCATGTTGTTCATAGTATTATATCATAGAGTGTCGTCTGTGTATACAACCCATCTCCCCCTCAGAACAGGAATTTTTATCAAAATAACTAAAATACACTCTTTGATACCCACATTGTTTGATCAAAATCAACCAATTCTTAACATAATATTTATAATAAGAAACATCATCTTTAATATATATATATTTTTTTAATAATAATAATAGAAATGAAAATTCATTTATTTCCATTTTATCTTGCTTGGTTTTGATCGCTCACTTGCTTTTTCTCTACTAGTGAAATTCTACTAGTGATGTTGACAATAAACATGAAACAAAGAGTAGAAAGATCAAATGGAGATACTCAATCAGACACCTATACTCTAGATGGTAATGTTAAGCAGGTAAGACGATGGTACCTGTATCCTGAAATCTTATATCTTAATGTAAGTGGCAATGAAAGCATGACTGCTTCGTGTTAATTTTGACAGATAAATCAGAGCAATGGTCCGCTAAACTCCATTCCAACGATTCCATCGAGCTTCCCTTCCGAATCTCTACCTGACCATACCAATATCGTCGAGCTCGTCACCTCCAGTAGAAACATGACCGTATCCCCCCTCTACGTATTACTGTAGCAACACAATTGTCTACAAGGCACCGAGCTTCACCCAATCTCGATCATAGATGCTAATTTCGTCACTGAACTCGAATCCGTCCTCCATTATCACCAATTCTCCCTCAAATTGATGCAAACCGAAGCCCTAGTTCGAAGTCCCCACTGTCGAAGCCCAGACAAGAAACGCACCTATAAAAATGCATATGAAAATGAAGCTATCAGTGAACGAAAGATTTTAAGGCTTGTTTCGTATTTTTATATTGAGCAGATTTTTATATATTGATTTTTGAATTCAAACATTTTTTATTTTCTCCGGCCGAGTTTAAATTATGGAAAGGGGAAAAAATAAATTTTCTGGCACCGAGATTCCGAGGAGGAGAAGAATTTTTTTTTCGGAGTGGGTTATTGAGGAGGACGGAGTATATTTGTCCAAACTAGTAACTTTGGAGCCAATTTTTCATTATTTCCAACCTAAATTTCATATCTTTGCCATCAGCATGTAGTTGCATCGGTTGACTTTAAAACCGATGCGACTAAAACTATTTGCATCGACGTATTTGCATCGGTTGTTGGTGACAACTGATGCAAATTTGATTTTTTATTACCTATTGCTTTCCACGTACCAATTGTATCGGTTATTAAGATAAAACTGATGTAAATAGTTCTATTTGCATCAGTTTTTACTTCAACCAATGCAAATGAGGTGAAGCAATATGCACTTTTTGTACTAGTGGTTGTTAAAGAGACCCGGATCGGAAGTTGTCATACTCTTTGCCAACTTCGAAAACCACTTTAACAACTGTGTACGCGGTGGAGATTCAAGAATGAAGTAGGATGGCGGCGGCATTCCTTTGAGGTATATACATGGACTCGACTTCCGTTAATTGGGATAAGGTGGCTAAAACAGGAGCGATTGATGGGCTAAGTAGGTAGAACCTTTTATCGGACACACTCCTTCGATACCATTCTATTACTTTGGGATTGATTGGGGCCCTTTTGATTTTGGGGGTGTGGCTCGAGGTGGGCGGTAGTAGCTACTACGCATTACCACCGGTCCGGAAGCGTAATTGGTATATCTACGCTGGCATTGCCTAGTTGTGCCGTGCCACCTACCCTAGCGCACCTTGTATGAGTTTGGTTTTCTCCCATAGCCTGTGGAGTATTTAGGGTAATCTTTCGATCTGAAGATGCGCTGATACTGGATGGACTATTGGGACTATTATTGTGTTAAGGGGAGATTGGGTAGCTCCTTAACGCTATTTAAAAGTAAGTTTATTTTACAATAGAGAAATATTACTACATAGTAAATAGTTTAACAGATCCTTAGGAGATGTGAATCCCGAGCATCTCTTAAGTGACAACACACATGTTAGACATTGGATAGAAGATGTCAAAACCCGTAAACATCTCTGACGCCGTTCCACTCATATTTATTTCTGTTGATTTAACTCACATAAGATCTTTTAGTTATGACTCGTCTGTTTAATCTTTTCAATTCGCTCGGGTCAGTCTGAGCATTTCAGGTTTTGAAGACCTTATTTCTGAGGACGAAGGCAAAGATTTTATTACTATCATTTACTATATTGTTCCACTGCATTATATAGTTCCGCTGTATTGTTATTTATTATTCTTTGGTATGTGTAACTCTGATTCTGTGTTGTATAAGTATAATCAAATGTTTTGTAAACAACTTCATGAACTGTTTATTTGATTATTATATTTTTCCGTTCCGCTGCAAGATTCTATTTTGTTTTTTTCTTTCTCTGCTTTTTCTTATTCACTCCAATAACAATCGGCCCTTCTGTAGGGTTTGAGTTGACATGTGTGTCTGCCTATGCACTTGGAGGGTGCAACATGATAGGGGATTCTCGCATTTGGTTTGGTAGCGAGCGGATGACTCTTACTCCTACAAGTCCGTGCGAGGGTTGGTGTAGTCGAGAGGCTGGCCGTAAAGGCAGAACACATGTACCAATGTATGCTATGGTGGGCGTTATCCCATTACCAGTGGTCCATTACAAAGAGTGAGAATCTATGGAGTAGTTCTACTACCTGTATGTGCGCTAAGGGATTGACGGATAACTCTATGGTTGTAATGCTTATTAATAAGGCAAGGTAGTCTGTGTGTACCCAGGGTAGTTTGCATGTACCCATATTTTTGACATATTCATGTGTCAAGTCCCTAGACATCCGTGTAGGCAATGAGTTGAGAATCTGAGAGAGTTATCACATATCTAAAGCACTTAAGTGAGAGATGCAAGACTATGTGGTGGATGCTACTGTGTGCTTGGTATGTTGTGTGATACCCTTATACCCTATATTTTCCACTTCCGATAGTAGTGTAGCATATCTTGCGTCTATGTGCTAACTCTTTGGATGCCGGGATTGGTTAAATATGGTTGTTTATATTATATATATCATGGTTACTATATACGATTTTTATCGTATCTTGAGATGATATATCACTCACACCAGATAGTTTTCTACCCGAGGTTTTATGATATGCTTCTTATTATCTTGGGTACTCTTAAATGAGTAGGTTAGAGATAAAAGGTTTGGATAGCGCATAGAGTTGTATGGAGTACGAGCAAGTGGCTATGCTTTTATACATCTAACTTGGAGCTTACTATTGCTTGTATTCCACTGTGTAGTACTGTGAAGCTATGTCAGTACTTATATTTATAGAGTTTATTTTGGAGACTTGGGATGTATAAACTCTTTAGTTTAAATTTTATATAGTCCGTGAAGCTGATGCACTTTGATTTTTTTTATTTGCAGTTCATTTGATTATATCACTATCTTGACTATTTTAATTTTATGTTTTTGCATTATAGTTTATCTATGCATTGTGAGATGTTCTATAGTTCTATGCTTGGATTTCTCTCAAGTTTATATTCTTGGCTACCGTCCTGCATTCTCTGGGTACCTCCACTGCGCATCACATAGGTACATTAGGTACTGAAGGTGTAGGGAGGCCATTATAGCATGGTTTCGAGGTAGAAGAAAGAAGCAAGAGGTTAACTAGCAAGATTCCTACATGCATATGCTAAACTAATGACCTCGAGTAGGGTTCTCAAGTTGAACCAAACATGACGTACATTGATGAAATTTGGATACATTTGAAAATTTATGATCATGTCTCTTCTATGTGGAAATTTTCTAACCAAGCAGGATATACTTGAAAATTAACCAATTCATAGGAATAACAGCATCATCTCCATATTCCTATAAATATCTAAGCATGTAACAGCCATAAGGACAATTCTTCAAACCTCAAGGCAATGCGAAACAAAAATAGACAAATAAAGCTCTTGATTCCAATATCAAATAATAATTCATTGTATGTTACATTCAAACACTTGTACAAGCTAAAACTTAAGAAAAGCAATGAAAAGGAGCAGTGGCGTAGGCTAGTTATAGTCGAACCACTATAATTATGTTTGCAATTTACTTTTTCTATATTCTGTTTCTATTGAACTTATTGCTATAAACATGATTAGAGGTGTCTATCCAATTTTTGTGCAAACGGACTATTAATAGCTTTTTTAGGAAAATCAAAGCCATTATCTTTTAGTAATCTAGAAGTACCTCTTCCAATGACTAGTCTCTCAATTTTTGATCAGTTTTTTCCTATGCCCAAGGGTCATTTGATACTTCATTAACATTCTCCATGCCTGATGATGAATCAATGTTTGCTTCCTTTTAGCTCATATTTTCATTGTCATGTTCGCTCATTAAAATATCATCATTGATATTATTATCATTCTCGTCAATAAGCATCGGTATTATACACATTTAAACACTTTCTACCGAACTATTTTTGATGAAAAATTTATTTAGAATGCCTTTCTGTGAACGATAGAGTTCGTTGGATCTTCTTTTTCTAACTCTTTTAGGGTATCCAGATTCTTGTTTGTGCATTTTTAAGCACTATAAAACATTGAATGATATTGTATATTAATAAATATTAAAATAAAAAATATTTTAAATTATGAATATCTAAATTATCAAAAATATTTCCTACGATAATTTGAAGCTAAAATTCTTTTTAACTAATAGATTAGACTTAAAAACATTAACTATAAATTTCTAGGAAAACAAAGTAGTTATTTATGGATAAATTTTACATTACCTAACAATTAAAAAAATCCATTAACTATTATTAAATCAATCTTTATCATATAATTATTTCAAATAACAAATTAAATGTACCAATTTTGATTTAACCTTTATTATACAAATCAATCCTTATTATACAATGAACTAACTCAAAATTAGAACATAAGGATCAAAATTGAATTGGCGTGAGAATTTAGAACATAGTTATGCTGTTTGCATTTTTCCAAATTACGGCACTAAATACAACTAAATATAAAAGCGAAGATGCAAATATGCAAAATTAATTACCTTTTCAAAAACAAGCAGCCAATAACTAAAACCACCAATCAACGTCCATGACTGTGTTATGCCCTAACTGTGTTGAGCCCGGAGTCACCATTGCCTTGACTTTCCGTCAATTGGAAACAGAGCTGTCGATTGGAGATGTTGTCATTGCTACATGCCTTCGAGTCACAGTCATAGCCGCTATTCGAGTCGTAATGCAGAGCATTCTATCTTCCCATCGCCATCACTTCAGTCAAGTTGACTTGTGTTTTGTAATCTCTGCCTACACTTTGGTAAGATGATGCCCTAAATTTTGACGAGGGCAAAAGCCATTGCTTTTGCCGCTTTGGTGAAGGGCCAGTGTGATGACCCGGAATTTTGGGCAATACCAACTTAATAATCCGTATTAAAAATTAAATTAATTTGATAATTTTCTTTTATAATTGTAATTTAAATTGGCAAATTATTCTTTTAAATGCAAATAAATATTTAATTGTTAAATTTCATCTTTTAAAGATAATAAAATGTTTTCCATTTATAATGTATAAATATTTGTATATATTGTAAATAGAAAAGCTTTGGTTTGCATTTAATTAATAAATAAAACATGTTTTCAAATTCTAATATATATTTTGGTAAATTGGGAATTTTGATTAAATTTCACATAAAACTTTTCAAAGATTATTTAAATAAATAGCATATGATTTTAAAATACTTAAGGCAAATGTTAATTGTTTAAAATATTTATTTCAGCTTAAGTTTAAATTTAAGTAAGATTAACAAAAAGGTTTGTTTTATTTTCTTTTTAAATATTTCTTGATAAATATGATTTGAAATTATATATATAAGTCTAAAATACAATTTATAAATTTATATAGCATATGATATATTAATTCATTTAAGTAATTTAAGTAATTTATAAATAGTTTGATAATCTCTTTTATAAATTATATTAAAATGTCAAAAATGTTATTTTTCAACAATATTAATAATGTGATTAGATAAAAATAGATTTTAAAGAAAAATAGAATTGTATTTTCTAATTTAATGTATTGTTATATATGCATGTATATAAGTTGACTTTAAATTGGATTTTTAAATTTAATTTGAATTTGAATTTGAAATTCAAAAGATAGATATTTAAATTTTTTTGGATTTAAGAATATATGTATAAGCTTTTATTTATATGTAATTGGTTTTATTGTTTTTTCTTTAAAAGAAATTCATATATAAATTTGGACGAGAATTAGTAAATTAATATAAAGCTTTTTATTAATATATAAAGTAAATAAAAATTATGTTATGGACAAGTGTAAATCTATAAGGC
Organism: Allium cepa; assembly: GCA_030765085.1. Classification (NCBI taxonomy): domain Eukaryota; kingdom Viridiplantae; phylum Streptophyta; class Magnoliopsida; order Asparagales; family Amaryllidaceae; genus Allium; species Allium cepa. The sequence goes on from CM060937.1 coordinate 411,039,091, forward strand.
TTAACTCTAACAAGTGTTAATTAATAAGTAAATGTAAATGACAAAAGGAGGATTTTTAACAAGTGTCCTTTATAATTTTCATTTTCTTTTATTTTTATTAAATCACAAAATTAACTTATATAAACATATCCTTCCTTCTCTTCATCCTTTTTTCTATCTTTCTCAAATTCAAAACTAAGAAAATTAAAACCCTGTACAAAATTCTCAATACAAAATCTGTTAATTAACATTCTTCAAACCAGAAACATATTCAAATCAAAATCCGATAATCAGAACTTCCACAAACCAGAAATCAAATCCAAAACTTGTACAATTCTTAAAACCTAGAATCAAAGCCTGCATTCTCTTTAAACCTGAGTTAAATCAAGCAAGCTCAGGAAAGATAAAAACATCTTTTCAGCAATTCAAGTTTCAGTAACAAAGCAGTTCATCTTGTTTCAACTAAGTCATCATCAAGATCTAGTAACAAACATTTTCCAGCAATTCAAGTTTATAAATCAAAACATTTTTCCAGCATTCAAGTTTACAGTTTCAGAAGCTATTTCAAAGATAAGGCTCTGTTCATCATTTTTAAATAGACGAGTAACATTTTTTAAAAAAAAGCTTAAGTATATGAATCTGGTTACATGATTAATATCTGAAATAAGTATGTTTATGTGTATATATATAAGTGCATTTCTGTGTACATGTATGAATGTATGGATGTGTACATGGCTGTTGTATTTGTGACTTAACTGTTCTTAGTTTCAATGCTAAGATTTCAAACAGAGTTCATTTTTCTCTTGATCCAGTTTCTGTTAGGATTTAAACAAAATTTGTTTGTTTAATTATAGAGTAGGTTTTAAAATTTTATTTGAGTAAAATAAACTTGAAATATCACTAGAAACCAAAAAGAACAGAGCATGATTAAGATAAGTGAAAGTTTAAGCATCTTAATTTATCAAGTGAGGTATATAAACTGAAACCTTATCCAAAAACTTGATTTTTTAAAAATAAAATCACAAATTTTAGTAATGGATTGAGGGTGCAGTTTGTGTTTGATCAAATTTTTTGTATTGAGTGGTTTCTGGTAATCTAGATGCTCGACGAGGTCGTGGTTCTCATCGGAGGTAGTGGAATGATGGGGGAGGTCAGAGAAAATGTCAGAAGTGTATGCAGGTCACTATGGCCGCAGCAGGTGGCCGTATTAGTCTGTAACCCTAATTTTTGCCTTGGTCGGAAAAATTATCACCTCGGCGTCTCTGGTGGACCGAGTTCCACCAGACTCTGGGAAATGGAAGCGGGGATGTTGGCGAAGGCGAGGCCGGAAGTTCAAACACTCCGGTGATCGGAGGAGCGAGTTCGAGGGTGTTTCAGGTTGTGCTTCTTGTTCCAGGTTTGTGCTAGGGTGCTCGATTTTGATTTTGAGTTGTTACCAGGGTTCAGATGGTCGTAATTTGGTGCAAGGGTGATCATCGACATGAGGAAGCCATCGTGGATGGTCAGAGGTGGCTGCATCGATGGTGCATGTGCACGGCGCGGGGTTTGTGTTAGTGATATGATTTATGAGATTGTCCCGAAGCAAGTTTCAGGATAGTTAGGTTTTGACCCGAGTAATGTCTCGAGTAAACGTGAGTGGATTTGGTTTCAGATTTAAACTTTAAAATTTAAACAAAATTTTGAAAAAAGAAGATAGGTTTTTCTCGGGTAGGTGCTCGAGTATCTATCGAGTTGAACCCGAAGCAGCCTATTAAAACATATTTTTGAAAGTTTTTAAAAAGGACAAGATTTTAAATTTAAATTAATTTAGTTTAAAACTCTTATAATCTCTTTATATAAGATAAGTGTTTTCTTTAACATTTGTTTATAAGGTTTGTAAATTGTTTTTCAATTTTGTTAAAGTTAAATTTTGTAATCATTTTAAAACTTAAATTTGAAATGAAATTTAAAAGTAAGTTTAAAAAGTGTTATGTTTTAAATGAACATGTTAATGACAATTTAGTGATTAATAAGGATAATGTATTATCTTAAAATTAATTAAGATTTAATGATTTGAGATTCATTAAATTAATAAGGTAATTAAAGAGTAATTAATTTATTTAATTAATATTATGATAAAGGATTAATTAATTAAGTAATTAAGGATTGTAAGTTAATTAATTTTGAGGGTTAATTAATTTGTAATTAAGGATCATTAATTAGATAATTAAAGATTACTAATCAACAATTAGAAATTAATTAATCAAGTAATTATAGATTAATTAAGTTACAATTAAGCATTAATTAATTAATTAATTAGAGGATTATTAATTGATAATTAGAGATCAATTAATTGGTAATTCAAAATTAATTAATTTGTAATTAATAATGATTAACTAAAGCATAATTACTTAGGGAAGTAATTAAGAGTTGTTAAAAGTTAATGTAATGATCATTAACTAGGGATTATGAATGACTAATTAATATGATTAATTTAAGATAATTAATTAGATTAATTAATTAAGGATAATCATTTGTGGGAGTTTAAGAATAATTACTTAATGAAAGTAATTAAAGGGATTAATTGTTCAATGTAATTAATTAAGTTAATGTGATTGGTTTAAGTTAATTAATTAGTAATTAATTTAAGATAATCACTTGATGATTTGTTAAGTATAATTAATTAATGTAATTTATAAAGTGTAATTACTTAGTGAAGTAATTGATGGGTTATTATTTGATGTAATTAAATGAAGAATGGAAGTAATTTGGGTCTAATTACTTTATGTAATTAATAAGAAGGATAACTACTTAGTGGAAGTAATTAAGAATTAATTACTTAGTGTAATTAATTAAGAATTAATTAATTAATTAATTAATTTAGAAGTTAATTAAGTAATGTAATTAATTAAGGGTAATTAATTATTGAATATGATTAATCAAGATTGATTATTAAATGTAATTAATTAAAGATTACTAAATGAGATTAATTAAAAGAATAATTAATTAAAGAAATAATTAAGGATGATTAATTAATGTAATTACTGAAGTAATTAAGGGTTGATTAACCAAAGATAATTAATAAAAAATAAGTGATTATAAAGTAACTAACTAATGTAATTAATTAAGGATTAGTGTAATTAATTATAGTTAATTAATTATTGAATGTAATTGAAGGTTAATTACTGTACATGGTTAAGGATAATTAATCTGTATAAGTAATTAAGGATAATTACTTAATGTAATTGAAGAATAATTAATCAAGAATGATTAATTAAGATGAATATTTAAAGATGATTAATTAATTGGTTTGTAATTAATTAATGTTTAAGTAAGCAGGATTTATAGGGATGAAAGTAACTAATTTAATTTATTTTAAATTAATTAGAAATGGTGTGATTAATAGATCTTAGCTTATGGATGGCCGAATGTTATTGAATGCCTTGAATGGTTTGATATCTTTGATATGAGATATGCGCTCATATGTGATATGTGATGCTTTGGTTGAATTGTGGTGGCATGAATTATCTATTTGTGAGATTGTGAATTATCTATGTGTGCGAATATAGATAATGAATCAAATTGTTTTAACTTTAAAACAACTTGGACTTAAAAGATGGCGTTTTGGATTTCGATGAGACCGGGATCGGGTTTCCGATATCCGAAAACCACATCGATCCAAATTAAACGATAGGACGTGAATCTCAAGTGAAGATAAAGATTTAGAGTGTAAGGGTTATTGTCGTTAACTCTGAGGGTGATTCCAAAATGAGTGTAACGAGATAATGCCTTCAGTTTTGTTCGAACCCGGAACGAACTTGTATGGATTGAATGCTTTCAGAACATCGTCAGATGAACGATGAGCATTCCAAGATAGATGTGTTCTATAAAGGTAATTGTGGCCTCAAGCCTCATCAGCCGGGAATGGATAAAACATGAGAGGTGCAGCAAGGCTGAGTGGGTCGCGCTCAAGTAGAACAAGATCTTCCCCTGTCTAAAGGTCCCTTTTTATTCGGCTGTGCGCGCAGTTGGTTGCAAACAACTACGGGGTTGTCTTGTTCGAGACTATCCAGTAAGGGATGGTTCCGGCCTTGTGTTGCACGGATTTAGGGTGGATCCTCGGTACGATGATCTAGGCCACATACTGTGACGGGCTGTACCCCAGTAGCTATGCCATTGTATGGAATCTAATCTCCAATAAGTGCTGTACGTTTTAGTTGTGCCCAACTATGTTGGAACGTAAGATGTAAGCATTCCAGCTATTTATGTATTTTACTTGAAAACCCTAGACCCTATTATAATATCAGTGGATTTCCTATCAAATATTTTGGTTATCGTAATGTAAATTTTTTTCCGTATTTATGTGCAGGAAGTCTTATGAGATACCTTTTTTTTCAAACGCTTTTTCAAAGTTAAGCAACTTTAACCTGTTACTCACACCAAACCTATGTCTGACCCGGAGTTTATTTTCTATTTTCTTAAGCTTTTGGGCACTCAAATTTTTACAAGTAGCCAAGGGATTCAGGTTAGCTTTGAAGAACTTTGGAGGAGAAATGAAGTAGAAGGCTTCATCGTTTGTAGATATATATTGTTTTTCGCTGTTTGGTGTCTTTGTGTTGTGTTTGTGTTGTAATGACTAGGCAGGTGTTTATAACTGTCTAGCATGTGATGTATAAGTTGTGTAACTCTGATAGATGTTGTATATTATGTAATATTTATGTGACTAATATAATTTATTCGTTCTGCTATTAAGATTCTGATGTTGTTTCGTTCTTTCTTCTCTATCTTTTCTCTTTTCTATCCCTTTCTTTCTTAATGATGATGCGTCTTTCTGTGGAGAGTTAGGCGAGTCGTCACATTTGGTATCAGAGCGCTAGGTTGAGTGAATACCTAGGCTTTGGAGTGATTTCTTTCTTGAGAGAGCGTATTTGTAACTTATATATATTTATATATATATATATATATTTCTACCTGTTTGTTAGGTTACCTGTTCGGGTTTTCCAATATAAGTTCTAGAGGCAGGAAGGGTAGTGGTGTGTGAAGCACGACCACCAATGGAAGGAGTCTGATTGTTGAAGTTGGAAGTGTATCTATTGAGACCGTAGACCAAATACCATCTCGAGTAAGCTTTGAAGTGGTGTAAGGATTTAACCAATCTCTGAAGGAAGCCTTTTCAAAGTTCAGAGTCCATCTTTGAAGTGCAAGTTTGGATGAGTAGAGTTTGGATCTGTCGGTTGAGAAGAGCGAGTGATAGTATCTTGGAAACTTCAGGAGAAGCAGCTGCGTGGTGAGACGCAGTAACTATGGATGTTTCCGAAGATGTTTCTTTTGGAGCAATTTTAAGGAAGTGTGTCTACATCGGTGATGAGGCTAGGTTCAGCAAGGTGTTTGTGTTTGGTTTGAGACCCGAGTTTCTTGAGGAGATGTCCACCCATCTTGAGGCTCCGTATGGGATTGGATGATATGGCTTTGAGGTTTGAAGAGCTTTGAATTAGGAAGTCTTTGGCATCAGTGGCAGCGTACAGCTCGGAGTGTTCTATGAGCCGGCAAGAAGGTCATCTGTCAGCATTTTTCTAGAGTGGAGTTCAGAAGCAGCAGAGTAAATCCATTTCTTCGATGGATTGGCTAGATAAGCATAAGCTGTTCTGATTGGTAAAGAGAGAAAAGTTTCTTCGGAAATTGGTCTGGGTTGATCGCAAAAGTGACTTGCGATAGTTGAGTGTTCTCTTGGGTGATCTTTTGCTTGGGATCGAGGCATCTCTAGGGAATATAGGAGTTATCGGAGTAGTCAGAGATTTTTCTGGATATCTTCAGGGAAGCCATGGTTTGCCATAGCATCTGGAGATTGAGTTTTCATATCAACTAGGATTCCAGGAGTGGTACCAATGGTTCCGTTAGTAGAAGGATGGCTCCTTGAGAGAGGTTTTGGTGAAGCAACTCAGGATATTATGGCACTTCTGAGTTTTCTCTTTAATGGATCTGATGAACCGTATTTTCTGGGATGTATTGGACTAGTTTGTGCTAGTGTTCATCATCAGCATTCTTATATATTCCAAATAAGAGTTGCACAACGGAAGCGAGGTAACATTTGTTCTAGAGTAGAAGCAACCCTAGAATCTTTGGAAGCTTACAGTGTTTTGGATTAGAGGGTTTCTACAGGAAGTTTTTCTGGATCTGAAGGTGAGATTGGCAAGTGCTCCTGTATTGTCTTTTCTGGATAGGAGAAGTGAATTTGAAGTCTTCTGATGTTTGTGGACTAGAGTTTGTGTTCTTGATTTTGGTTGACCTTGAGAGGATCATTTTGTTAGTTGATTTGGTCTAGTTTGTTTCAAGTGGCATCAACGAAGGTCGAGCTGATCAGGAAGGATGAAGGCAGCCCATGATCGCCAGAAAAGTTTTGTGGGTAAGAGATGGAGGAATTTGGATTTCGAAGTCAGAGATTTGATTTTGGATAAGTTTTTCTTGTCAAAGGAGCTGTAAGATTTGGTAAGACGGGGAAGCTAGCTCCGAGGTATTGGATCTTTTTGTGTTCTGGTAAGGATAAGTGCTTTGGTCTTCAGGGTTGAATTGCCAGTTTGGAAGACTGGGAATCAATGTGTTTTACTTACCTCTAAGGGAGTACGTGTATGATCCATCACTGGTTATAGAACCAACAGTTCAGAAGGATTTGTTAGTTGAGCGGGACTTGACTGTGGTCTGATAACCTGTTCAGTTTTGTAGATCCCGATGTGTAGGAGCTCAGTAGATTAGTAGTGTAGATTGTTTGGATTCAGTAGAGCGAGTATTCCAATGTTTGTACCTGGGAAAATCTTGATAGTATTAGGAAGATCTATCCTGATTTGTGTCAGGATCATTAGATTTCTTTGATTAAGTGAATTGGTTGCTATGGTTGTTAGCATATGGTAGATAATATATATGCTTGTGGCTTAAAATTAAATTTTTTGATGGGTTATTAAATTATCTTTGCTTTTAAATTTCGGGGACGAAATTCTTTTAAGGGCAGAGGAATGTGATGACCTGTAATTTTGGGCAATATCAATTTAATAATCTGTATTAAAAATTAAATTGATTTGATAATTTTCTTTTATAATTGTAATTTAAATTGGCAAATTATTCTTTTAAAAGAAAATAAATATTTAATTGGTAAATTTCATCTTTTAAAGATAATAAAATGTTTTCTATTTATATGTATAAATATTTGTATATATTGTAAATAGAAAAGCTTTGGTTTGCATTTAATAAATAAATAAAACATGTTTTCAAATTCTAATATATATTTTGGTAATTTGGGAATTTGGATTAAATTTCACATAAAACTTTTTAAAGATTATTTAAATAAATAACCGTATGATTTTAAAATACTTAAGGAAAATGTTAATTGCTTGAAATATTTATTTTAGCTTAAGTTTAAATTTAAGTAAGATTAAGAAAAAAGTTTGTTTTATTTTCTTTTCAAATATTTCTTGATAAATATGATTTGAAATTATATATATAAGTTTAAAATATAATTTATAAATTTATATAGCATATGATATATTAATTCATTTAAGTAATATAAGTAATTCATAAATAATGAGATAATCTCTTTTATAAGTTATTTTAAAATGACAAAATTGTTATTTTTCAACAGTATTAATAATGTGATTAGATACAAATAGATTTTAAAGAAAAATAGAGTTGTATTTTCAAATTTAATGTATTGTTATATATGTGTATATATATAATTTGACTTTAAATTTGATTTTTAAATGTAATTTGAATTTGAATTTAATTTTGAAATTCAGAAGACAGATGTTAAAAATATTTGGATTTAAGAATATATGTATAAGCTTTTATTTATATGTAATTGGTTTTATTATTTTTTCTTTAAAAGAAATTCATATATAAATTTAGATAAGAATTAGTAAATTAATATAAAGCTTTATATTAATATTTAAAGTAAATAAAAATTATGTCATGACAAGTGTAAATCTATAAGGCCTAACTCTAACAATTGTTAATTAATAAGTAAATGTAAATGACAAAAGGAGGATTTTTAATAAGTGTCCTTTATAATTTTCATTTTCTTTTATTTTTGTTAAATCACAAAACTAACTTATGCAACAAATCCTTCCTTCTCTTCATCCTTTTTCTATCTTTCTCCAATTCAAAACTAAGAAAATTCAAACCCTGTACAAAATTCTCAATACAAAATCTGGTAATTAACATTCTTCAAACTAGAAACTTATTCAATCATAATGTGATAATCAGAACTTCCACAAACCAAAAATCAAATCCAAAACCAGTACAATTCTTAAAACCTAAAATCAAATCCTGCATTCTCTTCAAACCTGAGTTAAATCAAGCAAGCTCAGGAAAGATCAAAACATCTTTCCAGCAATTTAAGTTTCTGTAACAAAGCAGTTCATCTTTGTTTCAACTAAGTCATCATCAAGATCTAGTAACAAACATTTTCCAGCAATTCAAGTTTATAAATCAAAACATTTTTCCAGCATTCAAGTTTATAGTTTCAAAAGCTATTTCAAAGATAAGGCTTTGTTCATCATTTTTAAACAAGTGAATAACATTTTTTTTAAAAAGCTTAAGTATATGAATCTGGTTACATGATTAATATCTGAAATAAGTATGTGCGTGTGTGTATATATATAAGTGCATTTCTGTGTATATGTATGAATGTATAAATGTGTACATGGCTGTTGTATCTACGGCTTAACTGTTCTTCGTTTCAAAGCTAAGATTTCAAACAGAATTCATTTTTCTCTTGATCTAGCTTCTGTTAGATTTAGAATTTAAACAAAATTTGTTTGTTCAATTATAGAGTAGGTTTTAAAATTTTATTTGAGTTAAAATAAACTTGAAATATCATTGGAAACCAAAAAGAACAGAGCATGCTTAAGATAAGTGAAAGTTTAAGCATCTTAATTTTATCAAGTCTGGTATATAAACTGAAACCTTATCCAAAAACTTGATTTTTAAAAAATAAAATCACAAATTTTAGTAATGGATTGAGGGTGCAGTTTGTGTTTGATCAGATTTTGTGTATTGGGTGGTTTCTGGTGATCTAGATGCTCGGCGAGGTCGTGGTTCTTGCTGGAGGTAGTGGAATGATAGGGGAGGTCAGCGACAATGTCAGAAGTGTATGCAGGTCACTATGGCGGCGGCAGGTGGTCGTATTAGTCTGTAACCCCAATTTTGGGCTTGGTCGAAAAAGTTATCACTTCGGCGTCTTGGGTGGACCGAGTTTCACCGGACTTTAGGAAATGCAAGCGGGGATGTCGACGAAGGTGAGGCCGAAAGTTCAGACACTTCGGTGATCGGAGGAGCGAGTTCGAGTGTGTTTCAGGTTGTGCTTCTTGTTCAAGGTTTGTGCTAGGGTGCTCGATTTTGATTTCGAGTTGTTACCAGAGTTCTGATGGTCGGAATTTGGCACGAGGGTGATCGTCGACATGAGGAAGCCATCGTGGATGGTCGGAGGTGGCTGCATCGATGATGCATATGCATGGCGGGGGGTTTATGTCAGTGATATAGTTTGTGGGATTGTCCCGAAGTAGATTTCAGGATAGTTAGGTTTTGACTCGAGTAATGTCTCGAGTAAACGTGAGTGGATTTGGTTTCAAATTTAAACTTTAAAATTTAAACAAAATTTTGAAAAAAGAAGAAGATAGGTTTTTTCGGGTAAGTGCTCGAGTATTATCGGGTTGAACCCGAAGCAGCCTATTAAAATAGATTTTTAAAAGGACAAGATTTTAAATTTAAATTAATTTGGTTTAAAACTCTTATAATCTCTTTATATAAGATAAGTGTTTTCTTTAGCATTTATTTATAAGGTTTGTAAAATGTTTTTAAATTTTGTTAAAGTTAAATTTTGTAATCAATTTAAAACTTAAATTTGAAATGAAATTTAAAAGTATGTTTTAAAAGTGTTATATTTTAAATGAACATGTTAATGACATTTTAGTCATTAATATGGATAATGTATTATCTTAAAATTAATTAATCTCAAGTGAAGTCGAAGATTCAAAGTACAAGGGTTATTGTCATTACTCTAAGGGTGATTCCAAAATGAGTGTAACGAGATAATGCCTTCGGTTTCGTTTGAACTCGGAACGAACTTATATGGATTGAATGCTTTCAGAACATCGTCCGTGGACGATGAGCATTCTGAGATAGATGTATTCTATAAAGGTAATCGTAGCCTCTGTAGGATCTAGGTTAACCCTAGAGGGGGGGTGACTAGGGTTATAGCAAATTTTCTCGATTTAAACACAGAAATAAACTGCAGAAATAAATATGCTGAAAAGTAAATCACACACAAAATTTACCCAGCTTCGGCAACCCCTGCCTACTGCTGCATTCACAGATTTCTATTAGAATTAAACAGTATCACGCTTACAAACACTCTACTAGACTCACAGACATTTGCTCCCGCTCACAAACACTCTACTAGACTCGCACACCCTGCTTGCAAACATTTGCTCCCGCTCACAAACACTCTACTAGACTCGCACACCCTGCTCCGCCTATAGAGTTTCGCTTACTCGCAAACTTTGCTTCCCGCCTATAGAGCTTCGCTTACTCGCAAACTCTGCTCCCGCCTATAGAGCTTTGCAAACTCGCACACCCTGCTCACTGAACTAATTCTAACTAGACAATCTGACACTACCTAAACCCTAGGTGGTGATTTACAAAGTTTTGACTCGAAAAGTAAAAAACAACTTCAAAAATGAAACAGGAGCAAAAGTTAAAATACGGACTTGAATGCGTAATTTTTGCTCAATTAAAAAGTAAGAAAAAAAACCTCTAAAAATTAAACCCTAAATAAAAGACTAATTCCCCTTTAAAAAATAATAAAGGCCGGCCCCTTTATCTTTCAACCCGTTCTCTTTTCCTCTTTCTACTGTAAACAATGATGGCCGATTTCTTTGTCGAATTAGGGCTTCGGCTTCTTTCGAATTAGGGCTTCGGCTTCTTTCGAATTAGGGCTTGTGCTTGATATTCTTTTCTCTGGAAATTTGTGGCTTTCTCTTAGCTCTGAGGTCTAGGGTTATTTTGAAGCACCGACTTTAAGTTGATCGAATCAATGATTAATTGCAAGTCGTCTTGTTCGATCGAATCCTTGTTGCTTACTTCGGTTGCTTTGATGAGTTCGTTTGTTGCTTCGGGTAAGATTTTTAGCTCTGTTCCTTTTTGATTTTTTTATTCGAACTCATACATTTATGCCGATGATGATTTGGGGCTTTTATAGGATTCATTACCCTTGAATTCCGTTCGTCTGATTATTTCAATAATTATTGCTTTGGCCGTTCGATCTGGTATTGATGCTTGAGATTTGTTTTGACTTTGTCACTATCGTATTCTTGGTATTACTTGGTTGACACGGTGTTGATTTGTGACTTGGTCTATTTTTCATCCTCACTTGAATTGCGTTGATTTGCTTTGACCATGTTGATTTCGTGAGATTTTTTACTGCTGGCTTTTGGCTTTGAATCATTTCGTCTCTGGCCATCTTTTTCTGGTTGGTACTGGATGCATTACTTCAGTGATTCATTACCTCATGTGCTTGTATTGACATGTTATGGCCTGTACTCGGTTTGCTTTTGATGCATTCTGGTGTGGCCTTTACTTGTTGATCTTCATAGTTCACTACATTCATTTGTATCAGTTCTCTGCTCTGACTTCTGTATTTTTGGACTTGATGTAGTTGAATAGTGTGATGTTGCCTCTGGTTGGTGTCATATACATTCATCAAAGTTGGTATCTGCATTGCATTTCTCAGTGAGCTCCATTTCACTTTGTTGCATTTCAAGATTCATCTAATCACTGCTGTGTCTTGTTTAATGGAGTCAGTGATAATGATCACTGTGTTGGGCTTGTAGTACTTGGATGTTTGCAGTTTGTAGCGTCATTGAGCTTGCATACTTTTTCATTTGTTCAACATGTAGTTGTTCACTTGGTCTTTGCTTGTGACATCCATGTGCATCTGATATATGTTTGAGACTGTGCTTGCATTTGTATTTGGTCGACACTTGCATCATTATCTGTTGTGACATCCATGTTCCCTGTTGAGTCTTTGGTGATGCTTCACCTGTTATGTCTGCAACTTGTAGCTGGACTTGTGCACCTTGTTTCATGTTTAAGACTTGAGTCTTTGTGGTCTGGTTGCATGTTCACTATTTGTATCTGCAGTGGTATTGTTTTGTTTGCATATATCACTGGTTCATTCCATTGTTTCATGCATGTGACATTGGTGCATTGTCGTGAGTAGTTTGTAGTTGCTTCTGTGCATATATATATTGGTCTTTTAATTGATGCTGCAGTCTTCAAGCATTGTTGATTCATTGGTCCTTGCTGTATCATGCTTGACTTTGCTGTTTGCACTTTGGTCTCTTGTCATGTTTGCTATTGCCATGATTATTGTTGCTGTACACTTATCTTGATACTTGCCTGGTCTGGTTCTCGATCTATAGTGTTCATGATGCATTCACTCCATTTTGCATTGGTGCATTGCTGTCATGTTGGTTCGAATTGCACTTGTCACTACTGCAGTCGCTATGCATTTGCTATGCCTTCGGTCATGTTGCCTTGTTTTGAATCCAGTTTCAAAACTCGGATTTGACCTTGTGCTTGTGTCGTGATTTTCAATGTTATTGCACGTGAGTTGAACCCGGTTTTTCATTTGGGTTTGACCTGTGCGTACCTGTCCCTGTAAAACAATCAAGTGTATATATCGGCGTGCACGGCCTTGTGGCATATACAGTAATACACTGTGTATGTCACAAGTTGTTCGTGTATGATGAGTTCAAATTTAAATTATGAAGAACAACCCAAATAACTGAGGCAAATCATATTTTCAAAAATTATCTTTTATTTTTGAATTGCAAAAATATTTCTTTTTCAATTTTACTGCGTTAGTTTATATTTTTGCAGATTGACCAGATGCTGGATTCAAACTGGAATGCAGTTGAAGATAAATACGAGTGTGAGTGATATGTAGTGAGGTGCTGATGTAAAATAGTGATGTAATTTAATTTGTATCATAGTTGTATAGTGAATAGTGAGAGCTTGAAATTGTACTATTCAAAGATGTAATAAATATTTGTTTGAATAAAATATTCGTTTGAATTCAAATTCCGTGTTATTTATTTTATTCAGCAAATATTTATTTAATCTGTGAAAAATAAAATAGTATATTATCAAATACATTTAAACGAATGTATATATGTTTATTATCATCAAACAAAAATCATATAAGCGCAAAGCGCATATTCAACAATCTCCCCCTTTTGATGATAACAAACATATATTTAAGATTTTGAATGTATTAAATGTATTTGATCGTTCAATTTGCTCCCCCTATTTGAATGCTTCCTCTCTACATGATACTCCTCCTACATGTATGCATACAAATAGAAATATATAAATGAGCCTATATGCAAAGTGAAAATTATTTGACCTTTGCTTGATTCTATTTGACAAAATCTTAACTTTTCTCTCCTCCTTTTGTTATCAGCAAAAGAATAACAGTGTTGTAAAAATAGGGATGAAGTGATAGACATGAATCAAACATTTAACTCAATTGAATATAAATATTAAATTTCAATAAAACTCAAACAAAAATCATAATTACCCTTGTTAGGCGCATATTCCACTTTCAGAAATGATGGAGATAAAATCATCAAAAATTCATATAGATATGTCTATTTGTGGTATATTTATTTCTGGAAATTTGAATATCTACTAACCATGCATAACCGTTAGGACTTTTAAATGAGATTAGTAGTATTCCAATTTAATTTAAAAATGAAATCAAGTATCTTCTAACCACGCATGACCGTGAGGACTTTTAAATGAGATTAGAATCAACTTGTCTATTAAATCAATTAAATTTGATATGCGTTCCATACATGCATAACCGTGAGGACTTTTAAATGAGCATGGAAGCACATAATCAAAAATCCAAGTAATTCACCCATGCATAACCGTGACGACTTTTAAATGAGAGTGAATACTTTGGATATTTATTTTTATTGCTGAATATAATAAGTTGAAGCACAAATAATTTCCTTCACAGATTTAAAGATATTGAAGAACAAATGATTTCCTTTGTAAACTACCACAAATTTACATACTAAATATGATCTTGATGAGTGATGGTCGATAGAAAGATGATAGAAATAGAAATGATCATGGAATTTTTACCCAACAAAAAGTTTTTATAACTCTTGTTATGAAATTCTAAAGAAATTTTCTAATTATACTTTCTCGAGTTATAATATATGATAAATATCAACACTCATCTCTTTTTCAATCACTATTCATCTTTTCGATAATCAAAGGAAGTTAGATTAGTTAAAATAGTCATTTAAAATCAAATTCAAAAATTATAAAATCAATTTTTCAAAAATGATTAATCTGTAACTATGGTCAAACATGATTTTCACGAGGGGGGTTTTATAAGAAAATCTGCTATTTAAAAAATTATTTCAAGTGAAAAATATGCAGATATTTTCTTTGAAAAAACAATGCAGCAAATGAATGTTTCAAGAATTAATCACGTTCCACTAGTAATTTTTCTATCGACTATATTACCAATGTAATCTGCATCTGAATTTAAATTTCACTCAATATTCACTCGTTGAACCATGAAGTGTGCACCAAAAATTTCAAACTTAACATCATTCTTTTGAATTGAAGCTGTGTTAACACTCAAACACATATCATGGTATTAATTTCAGAAACCATAGGATAAACAATTATATTCATGAGTAATCAACAGTCAATCAACATCATAATTATTTCAAAAACAATTTCTTGAAGTTTCAACAATTTCTTAAAATCCTTTTTCACATGAATTTGAAATCGTGCAAATTTACAAGCAGTGACCAAAATATCAAAACAAATATATCTACGTGTAGCATGAGTAACCATCATTTGACCGAACAAATTTATATGGATTAGTTCAAAGTTGAAAATCTGATTGGTCATCATTTAAGCACAAAACAATGTCATAAATAAGAATAAGTCAAAAAAAAAATCATATCAATTAAGTCCGAATCAGTCAATCTCCACGTAATTCTATTTAAAGATGGTTGGTCAATATTTTGAAAAAGAATCATAGCATCAAAATCATCATCTTTTGTTTATCTCAATATTGGCTGATTTTAATTTAGAGTATGGTGCAGATAATCACATTTAAATTTTTTTTACCTGTTTTACCTTTACGATAATTTTTCGTGATTGCCCATTGTGATTCTGTCACCTTTGAACTAGGCTAAGGAACTTTGCTTTGTCGCCCGTTGTGTTTCTGGAACATCCAAAATCCAGAGAACACTGTTGTTGTTCCTTAGCCTGCCACCACACCTACACGGGAAAAGATTTATGTGACCTATTTGTTTTTATAGGTCCATGGTTGTTAGTGGCAGAATATGAAAAATATGTTTTTGGAGACCCAAAACTATTTATATATGTTCCTTTTGGCACCCAAATTTGTTTGACTTTCAAAGATTTTATATTTGTGCCTTTTGGAACCCAAATTGGTATAGTTTTCACATGTTTGGGTTTATACCAACATTATTGTGATTGTGTCCATATTTTCTACAAATCGTGCACATTGAATTTTCTTGATTAATCTCATTTCTAACATATTCAGAGTGAGTATATCCAAGTCCTTGTCTATCAATATTGATAGTTTGTTTTCCTATTAACATATTCAACGATTTTTCACTTTTTGAAAATTTATCTAAAGTCGTTGACAATTGTTGGACTTGTGTTTTGAGAGATTCATTTTCATTTATCAATTGTGTGCACTTTTCAATAGAATTCTCTCTCCTATTATCTTCATTCTCTTTTAAAATCAGAATTTCATTTTCAAGTGATTTTATATTGATTTCTGATTTTTCAATTTCCTTTTCGAATGTTGGACACTTATCACACTTAGGGATCTTACTTTGATAGGTTTTAACTAATTTGTCGAGTTGCTCATTTAATTCTAACAAAGTATCATTTTGTGATTCAAGTTTGGCATACTTCTCCCTAAGTCGTTTAAAACAGCCATTTACCTTGTGGAAATAAATAAGTAATTCAGAGTGAGTAAGTTTTGATACCTCGCTTGGCTCGTCGTCGTCGCTATCGGTTATATTTCCATGAAGGCACATATCTGCTTCCTCACTTTCACTGCTATCGCTTTTATTCCACTTGGCTGCAAATTTCCTTTTTGAATTCTCTGTTCGTAATGCCAGCTCGGTTGCTCCATCATCATCATCCTCATCACAACTGCTATTTACCAATCCTGTTAAGCATATTTCTTTAACTGAGTCGGTTGTGGAGGACTTCTCATTGCTGTTGACTTTTGCACCATATATTGCATCGAGAGTATTCCAGATTTTCTGTGCATTTTCACTAAGAGAAACAAAATTAAAATTATCACGATTAATATGAGAATATAATATATGCATAGTAAGAGCATTAATCGAGATACTTTCCTTATCGGTTTTATCACACCCATTTTCAATAATATCCCAACATTTAATATTAACAGATTTTAAATAAAATTCCATTTTCAATTTCCAGTTCAAAAAATCTGTTCCATCGAAAATAGAAGGAATAATATTGAAATGACCCTCAACAAAAATATTATCTGGTGGATTCATGACTCTAGAGTTAAAGAAAAATACCTGGCTCCGATACCACTTGTAGGATCTAGATTAACCCTAGAGGGGGGGTGAATAGGGTTATAGCAAATTTTCTCGATTTAAACACAGAAATAAACTGCAGAAATAAATATGTTGAAAAGTAAATCACACACAAAATTTACCCAGCTTCGGCAACCCCTGCCTACTGCTGCATTCACAGATTTCTATTAGAATTAAACAGTATCACGCTTACAAACACTCTACTAGACTCGCAGACATTTGCTCCCGCTCACAAACACTCTACTAGACTCGCACACCCTGCTCGCAAACATTTGCTCCCGCTCACAAATACTCTACTAGACTCGCACACCCTGCTCCGCCTATAGAGTTTCACTTACTCGCAAACTTTGCTTCCCGCCTATAGAGCTTCGCTTACTCGCAAACTCTGCTCCCGCCTATAGAGCTTTGCAAACTCGCACACCCTGCTCACTGAACTAATTCTAACTAGACAATCTGACACTACCTAAACCCTAGGTGGTGATTTACAAAGTTTTGACTCGAAAAGTAAAAAACAACTTCAAAAATGAAACAGGAGCAAAAATTAAAATACGGACTTGAATGCGTAATTTTTGCTCAATTAAAACATAAGAAAAAAAACCTCTAAAAATTAAACCCTAAATAAAAGACTAATTCCCCTTTAAAAAATAATAAAGGCCGGCCCCTTTATCTTTCAACCCGTTCTCTTTTCCTCTTTCTACTGTAAACAATGATGGCCGATTTCTTTGTCGAATTAGGGTTTCGGCTTCTTTCGAATTAGGGCTTCGGCTTCTTTCGAATTAGGGCTTGTGCTTGATATTCTTTTCTATGGAAATTTGCGGCTTTCTCTTAGCTCTGAGGTCTAGGGTTATTTTGAAGCACCGATTTTAAGTTGATCGAATCAGTGATTAATTGCAAGTCGTCTTGTTCGATCGAATCCTTATTGCTTACTTCGGTTGCTTTGATGAGTTCGTTTGTTGCTTCGGGTAAGATTTTTAGCTCTGTTCCTTTTTGATTTTTGTATTCGAACTCATACATTTATGCCGATGATGATTTGGGGCTTTTATAGGATTCATTACCCTTGAATTCCGTTCGTCTGATTGTTTCAATAATTATTGCTTTGGCCGTTCGATCTGGTATTGATGCTTGAGATTTGTTCTGACTTTGTCACTATCGTATTCTTGGTATTACTTGGTTGACACGGTGTTGATTTGTGACTTGGTCAAATTTTCATCCTCACTTGAATTGCGTTGATTTGCTTTGACCATGTTGATTTCGTGAGATTTTTTACTGCTGGCTTCTGGCTTTGAATCATTTCGTCTCTGGCCATCTTTTTCTGGTTGGTACTGGATGCATTACTTCAGTGATTCATTACCTCATGTGCTTGTATTGACATGTTATGGCCTGTACTCGGTTTTCTTTTGATGCATTCTGGTGTGGCCTTTACTTGTTGATCTTCATAGTTCACTACATTCATTTGTATCAGTTCTCTGCTCTGACTTCTGTATATTTGGACTTGATGTAGTTGAATAGTGTGATGTTGCCTCTGGTTGGTGTCATATACATTCATCAAAGTTGGTATCCGCATTGCATTTCTCAGTGAGCTCCATTTCACTTTGTTGCATTTCAAGATTCATCTGATCACTGCTATGTCTTGTTTAATGGAGTCAGTGATAATGATCACTGTGTTGGGCTTGTAGTACTTGGATGTTTGCAGTTTGTAGCGTCATTGAGCTTGCATACTGTTTTCATTTGTTCAACATGTAGTTGTTCACTTGGTCTTTGCTTGTGACATCCATGTGCATCTGATATATGTTTGAGACTGTGCTTGCATTTGTATTTGGTCGACACTTGCATCATTATCTGTTGTGACATCCATGTTCCCTGTTGAGTCTTTGGTGATGCTTCACCTGTTATGTCTGCAACTTGTAGCTGGACTTGTGCACCTTGTTTCATGTTTAAGACTTGAGTCTTTGTGGTCTGGTTGCATGTTCACTATTTGTATCTGCAGTGGTATTGTTTTGTTTGCATATATCACTGGTTCATTCCATTGTTTCATGCATGTGACATTGGTGCATTGTCGTGAGTAGTTTGTAGTTGCTTCTGTGCATATATATCGGTCTTTTAATTGATGCTGCAGTCTTCAAGCATTGTTGATTCATTGGTCCTTGCTGTATCATGCTTGACTTTGCTGTTTGCACTTTGGTCTCTTGTCATGTTTGCTGTTGCCATGATTATTGTTGCTGTACACTTATCTTGATACTTGCCTGGTCTGGTTCTCGATCTATAGTGTTCATGATGCATTCACTCCATTTTGCATTGGTGCATTGCTGTCATGTTGGTTCGAATTGCACTTGTCACTACTGCAGTCGCTATGCATTTGCTATGCCTTCGGTCATGTTGCCTTGTTTTGAATCCAGTTTCAAAACTCGGATTTGACCTTGTGCTTGTGTCGTGATTTTCAATGTTATTGCACGTGAGTTGAACCCGGTTTTTCATTTGGGTTTGACCTGTGCGTACCTGTCCCTGTAAAACAATCAAGTGTATATATCGGCGTGCACGGCCTTGTGGCATATACAGTAATACACTGTGTATGTCACAAGTTGTTCGTGTATGATGAGTTCAAATTTAAATTATGAAGAACAACCCAAATAACTGAGGCAAATCATATTTTCAAAAATTATCTTTTATTTTTGAATTGCAAAAATATTTCTTTTTCAATTTTACTGCGTTAGTTTATATTTTTGCAGATTGACCAGATGCTGGATTCAAACTGGAATGCAGTTGAAGATAAATACGAGTGTGAGTGATATGTAGTGAGGTGCTGATGTAAAATAGTGATGTAATTTAATTTGTATCATAGTTGTATAGTGAATAGTGAGAGCTTGAAATTGTACTATTCAAAGATGTAATAAATATTTGTTTGAATAAAATATTCGTTTGAATTCAAATTCCGTGTTATTTATTTTATTCAGCAAATATTTATTTAATCTGTGAAAAATAAAATAGTATATTATCAAATACATTTAAACGAATGTATATATGTTTATTATCATCAAACAAAAATCATATAAGCGCAAAGCGCATATTCAACAATCTCCCCCTTTTGATGATAACAAACATATATTTAAGATTTTGAATGTATTAAATGTATTTGATCGTTCAATTTGCTCCCCCTATTTGAATGCTTCCTCTCTACATGATACTCCTCCTACATGTATGCATACAAATAGAAATATATAAATGAGCCTATATGCAAAGTGAAAATTATTTGACCTTTGCTTGATTCTATTTGACAAAATCTTAACTTTTCTCTCCTCCTTTTGTTATCAGCAAAAGAATAACAGTGTTGTAAAAATAGGGATGAAGTGATAGACATGAATCAAACATTTAACTCAATTGAATATAAATATTAAATTTCAATAAAACTCAAACAAAAATCATAATTACCCTTGTTAGGCGCATATTCCACTTTCAGAAATGATGGAGATAAAATCATCAAAAATTCATATAGATATGTCTATTTGTGGTATATTTATTTCTGGAAATTTGAATATCTACTAACCATGCATAACCGTTAGGACTTTTAAATGAGATTAGTAGTATTCCAATTTAATTTAAAAATGAAATCAAGTATCTTCTAACCACGCATGACCGTGAGGACTTTTAAATGAGATTAGAATCAACTTGTCTATTAAATCAATTAAATTTGATATGCGTTCCATACATGCATAACCGTGAGGACTTTTAAATGAGCATGGAAGCACATAATCAAAAATCCAAGTAATTCACCCATGCATAACCGTGACGACTTTTAAATGAGAGTGAATACTTTGGATATTTATTTTTATTGCTGAATATAATAAGTTGAAGCACAAATAATTTCCTTCACAGATTTAAAGATATTGAAGAACAAATGATTTCCTTTGTAAACTACCACAAATTTACATACTAAATATGATCTTGATGAGTGATGGTCGATAGAAAGATGATAGAAATAGAAATGATCATGGAATTTTTACCCAACAAAAAGTTTTTATAACTCTTGTTATGAAATTCTAAAGAAATTTTCTAATTATACTTTCTCGAGTTATAATATATGATAAATATCAACACTCATCTCTTTTTCAATCACTATTCATCTTTTCGATAATCAAAGGAAGTTAGATTAGTTAAAATAGTCATTTAAAATCAAATTCAAAAATTATAAAATCAATTTTTCAAAAATGATTAATCTGTAACTATGGTCAAACATGATTTTCACGAGGGGGGTTTTATAAGAAAATCTGCTATTTAAAAAATTATTTCAAGTGAAAAATATGCAGATATTTTCTTTGAAAAAACAATGCAGCAAATGAATGTTTCAAGAATTAATCACGTTCCACTAGTAATTTTTCTATCGACTATATTACCAATGTAATCTGCATCTGAATTTAAATTTCACTCAATATTCACTCGTTGAACCATGAAGTGTGCACCAAAAATTTCAAACTTAACATCATTCTTTTGAATTGAAGCTGTGTTAACACTCAAACACATATCATGGTATTAATTTCAGAAACCATAGGATAAACAATTATATTCATGAGTAATCAACAGTCAATCAACATCATAATTATTTCAAAAACAATTTCTTGAAGTTTCAACAATTTCTTAAAATCCTTTTTCACATGAATTTGAAATCGTGCAAATTTACAAGCAGTGACCAAAATATCAAAACAAATATATCTACGTGTAGCATGAGTAACCATCATTTGACCGAACAAATTTATATGGATTAGTTCAAAGTTGAAAATCTGATTGGTCATCATTTAAGCACAAAACAATGTCATAAATAAGAATAAGTCAAAAAAAAAATCATATCAATTAAGTCCGAATCAGTCAATCTCCACGTAATTCTATTTAAAGATGGTTGGTCAATATTTTGAAAAAGAATCATAGCATCAAAATCATCATCTTTTGTTTATCTCAATATTGGCTGATTTTAATTTAGAGTATGGTGCAGATAATCACATTTAAATTTTTTTTACCTGTTTTACCTTTACGATAATTTTTCGTGATTGCCCATTGTGATTCTGTCACCTTTGAACTAGGCTAAGGAACTTTGCTTTGTCGCCCGTTGTGTTTCTGGAACATCCAAAATCCAGAGAACACTGTTGTTGTTCCTTAGCCTGCCACCACACCTACACGGGAAAAGATTTATGTGACCTATTTGTTTTTATAGGTCCATGGTTGTTAGTGGCAGAATATGAAAAATATGTTTTTGGAGACCCAAAACTATTTATATATGTTCCTTTTGGCACCCAAATTTGTTTGACTTTCAAAGATTTTATATTTGTGCCTTTTGGAACCCAAATTGGTATAGTTTTCACATGTTTGGGTTTATACCAACATTATTGTGATTGTGTCCATATTTTCTACAAATCGTGCACATTGAATTTTCTTGATTAATCTCATTTCTAACATATTCAGAGTGAGTATATCCAAGTCCTTGTCTATCAATATTGATAGTTTGTTTTCCTATTAACATATTCAACGATTTTTCACTTTTTGAAAATTTATCTAAAGTCGTTGACAATTGTTGGACTTGTGTTTTGAGAGATTCATTTTCATTTATCAATTGTGTGCACTTTTCAATAGAATTCTCTCTCCTATTATCTTCATTCTCTTTTAAAATCAGAATTTCATTTTCAAGTGATTTTATATTGATTTCTGATTTTTCAATTTCCTTTTCGAATGTTGGACACTTATCACACTTAGGGATCTTACTTTGATAGGTTTTAACTAATTTGTCGAGTTGCTCATTTAATTCTAACAAAGTATCATTTTGTGATTCAAGTTTGGCATACTTCTCCCTAAGTCGTTTAAAACAGCCATTTACCTTGTGGAAATAAATAAGTAATTCAGAGTGAGTAAGTTTTGATACCTCGCTTGGCTCGTCGTCGTCGCTATCGGTTATATTTCCATGAAGGCACATATCTGCTTCCTCACTTTCACTGCTATCGCTTTTATTCCACTTGGCTGCAAATTTCCTTTTTGAATTCTCTGTTCGTAATGCCAGCTCGGTTGCTCCATCATCATCATCCTCATCACAACTGCTATTTACCAATCCTGTTAAGCATATTTCTTTAACTGAGTCGGTTGTGGAGGACTTCTCATTGCTGTTGACTTTTGCACCATATATTGCATCGAGAGTATTCCAGATTTTCTGTGCATTTTCACTAAGAGAAACAAAATTAAAATTATCACGATTAATATGAGAATATAATATATGCATAGTAAGAGCATTAATCGAGATACTTTCCTTATCGGTTTTATCACACCCATTTTCAATAATATCCCAACATTTAATATTAACAGATTTTAAATAAAATTCCATTTTCAATTTCCAGTTCAAAAAATCTGTTCCATCGAAAATAGAAGGAATAATATTGAAATGACCCTCAACAAAAATATTATCTGGTGGATTCATGACTCTAGAGTTAAAGAAAAATACCTGGCTCCGATACCACTTGTAGGATCTAGATTAACCCTAGAGGGGGGGTGAATAGGGTTATAGCAAATTTTCTCGATTTAAACACAGAAATAAACTGCAGAAATAAATATGTTGAAAAGTAAATCACACACAAAATTTACCCAGCTTCGGCAACCCCTGCCTACTGCTGCATTCACAGATTTCTATTAGAATTAAACAGTATCACGCTTACAAACACTCTACTAGACTCGCAGACATTTGCTCCCGCTCACAAACACTCTACTAGACTCGCACACCCTGCTCGCAAACATTTGCTCCCGCTCACAAATACTCTACTAGACTCGCACACCCTGCTCCGCCTATAGAGTTTCACTTACTCGCAAACTTTGCTTCCCGCCTATAGAGCTTCGCTTACTCGCAAACTCTGCTCCCGCCTATAGAGCTTTGCAAACTCGCACACCCTGCTCACTGAACTAATTCTAACTAGACAATCTGACACTACCTAAACCCTAGGTGGTGATTTACAAAGTTTTGACTCGAAAAGTAAAAAACAACTTCAAAAATGAAACAGGAGCAAAAATTAAAATACGGACTTGAATGCGTAATTTTTGCTCAATTAAAACATAAGAAAAAAAACCTCTAAAAATTAAACCCTAAATAAAAGACTAATTCCCCTTTAAAAAATAATAAAGGCCGGCCCCTTTATCTTTCAACCCGTTCTCTTTTCCTCTTTCTACTGTAAACAATGATGGCCGATTTCTTTGTCGAATTAGGGTTTCGGCTTCTTTCGAATTAGGGCTTCGGCTTCTTTCGAATTAGGGCTTGTGCTTGATATTCTTTTCTATGGAAATTTGCGGCTTTCTCTTAGCTCTGAGGTCTAGGGTTATTTTGAAGCACCGATTTTAAGTTGATCGAATCAGTGATTAATTGCAAGTCGTCTTGTTCGATCGAATCCTTATTGCTTACTTCGGTTGCTTTGATGAGTTCGTTTGTTGCTTCGGGTAAGATTTTTAGCTCTGTTCCTTTTTGATTTTTGTATTCGAACTCATACATTTATGCCGATGATGATTTGGGGCTTTTATAGGATTCATTACCCTTGAATTCCGTTCGTCTGATTGTTTCAATAATTATTGCTTTGGCCGTTCGATCTGGTATTGATGCTTGAGATTTGTTCTGACTTTGTCACTATCGTATTCTTGGTATTACTTGGTTGACACGGTGTTGATTTGTGACTTGGTCAAATTTTCATCCTCACTTGAATTGCGTTGATTTGCTTTGACCATGTTGATTTCGTGAGATTTTTTACTGCTGGCTTCTGGCTTTGAATCATTTCGTCTCTGGCCATCTTTTTCTGGTTGGTACTGGATGCATTACTTCAGTGATTCATTACCTCATGTGCTTGTATTGACATGTTATGGCCTGTACTCGGTTTTCTTTTGATGCATTCTGGTGTGGCCTTTACTTGTTGATCTTCATAGTTCACTACATTCATTTGTATCAGTTCTCTGCTCTGACTTCTGTATATTTGGACTTGATGTAGTTGAATAGTGTGATGTTGCCTCTGGTTGGTGTCATATACATTCATCAAAGTTGGTATCCGCATTGCATTTCTCAGTGAGCTCCATTTCACTTTGTTGCATTTCAAGATTCATCTGATCACTGCTATGTCTTGTTTAATGGAGTCAGTGATAATGATCACTGTGTTGGGCTTGTAGTACTTGGATGTTTGCAGTTTGTAGCGTCATTGAGCTTGCATACTGTTTTCATTTGTTCAACATGTAGTTGTTCACTTGGTCTTTGCTTGTGACATCCATGTGCATCTGATATATGTTTGAGACTGTGCTTGCATTTGTATTTGGTCGACACTTGCATCATTATCTGTTGTGACATCCATGTTCCCTGTTGAGTCTTTGGTGATGCTTCACCTGTTATGTCTGCAACTTGTAGCTGGACTTGTGCACCTTGTTTCATGTTTAAGACTTGAGTCTTTGTGGTCTGGTTGCATGTTCACTATTTGTATCTGCAGTGGTATTGTTTTGTTTGCATATATCACTGGTTCATTCCATTGTTTCATGCATGTGACATTGGTGCATTGTCGTGAGTAGTTTGTAGTTGCTTCTGTGCATATATATCGGTCTTTTAATTGATGCTGCAGTCTTCAAGCATTGTTGATTCATTGGTCTTTGCTGTATCATGCTTGACTTTGCTGTTTGCACTTTGGTCTCTTGTCATGTTTGCTGTTGCCATGATTATTGTTGCTGTACACTTATCTTGATACTTGCCTGGTCTGGTTCTCGATCTATAGTGTTCATGATGCATTCACTCCATTTTGCATTGGTGCATTGCTGTCATGTTGGTTCGAATTGCACTTGTCACTACTGCAGTCGCTATGCAGTTGCTATGCCTTCGGTCATGTTGCCTTGTTTTGAATCCAGTTTCAAAACTCGGATTTGACCTTGTGCTTGTGTCGTGATTTTCAATGTTATTGCAAGTGAGTTGAACCCGGTTTTTCATTTGGGTTTGACCTGTGCGTACCTGTCCCTGTAAAACAATCAAGTGTATATATCGGCGTGCACGGCCTTGTGGCATATACAGTAATACACCGTGTATGTCACAAGTTGTTCGTGTATGATGAGTTCAAATTTAAATTATGAAGAACAACCCAAATAACTGAGGCAAATCATATTTTCAAAAATTATCTTTTATTTTTGAATTGCAAAAATATTTCTTTTTCAATTTTACTGCGTTAGTTTATATTTTTGCAGATTGCCCAGATGCTGGATTCAAACTGGAATGCAGTTGAAGATAAATACGAGTGTGAGTGATATGTAGTGAGGTGCTGATGTAAAATAGTGATGTAATTGAATTTGTATCATAGTTGTATAGTGAATAGTGAGAGCTTGAAATTGTACTATTCAAAGATGTAATAAATATTTGTTTGAATAAAATATTCGTTTGAATTCAAATTCCGTGTTATTTATTTTATTCAGCAAATATTTATTTAATCTGTGAAAAATAAAATAGTATATTATCAAATACATTTAAACGAATGTATATATGTTTATTATCATCAAACAAAAATCATATAAGCGCAAAGCGCATATTCAACAGCCTCAAGCCTCATCAATTGGGAATGGCTAAAAAATAGGAGGTGCAGCAAGGCTAAGTGAGTCGCGCTCAAGTAGGACAAGATATTCCTCATCTAGAGGTCCCTTTTTGTTCGGCTGTGTGGGCAGTTGGTTGCAAACAACTGCGAGGTTGTCTTGTTCGGGACTATCCAATAAGGGATGGTTCCGGCCTTGTGTTGTAGGGGATTTAAGGTGGATCCTTGGTACGGTGATCTAGGCCATATACTATCACGGGCAGTACCCCAGTAGCCCTACCATTATATGAAATCCAATCTCCAATAAGTGTCGTACGTTTTAGTTGTGCCCAACTATGTTGGAACGTTAGATGTAAGCATTCCAGCTATTTCTGTGTTTTACTTGAAAACCCTAGACCCTATTATAATATCACCGGATTTCCTATCAAATGTTTTGGTTATCGTAAGGTAATTTTTTTTTTCCGTATTTATGTGCGGGAAGTCTTACGAGATACCTTTTGTTTCAAAGGCTTTTCCAAAGTTAAGCAACTTTAACCTATTACTTACACCAGACCCATGTCTGACCCAGAGTTTATTTTCTATTTTCTTAAACTCTTGGGTACTCAAATTTTTACGAGTAGCCAAGGGATTCAGGTTAGCTTTGACGAACTCTGGAGGAGAAATGGAGCAGAAGGCTTTAGCGTTTGTAGATATATATATTGTTTTCTGCTGTTTGGTATCTCTGTGTTGTATTTGTGTTGTAATGACAAGACATGTGTTTATAGGTGTCTAGTGTGTGATGTATAAGCTGTGCAACTCTAATAGATGTTGTATATTATGTAATATTTATGTGATTAATATAATTTATTCGTTTCGCTGTTGAGATTCTGATGTTGTTCCGTTCTTTCTTCTCTATCTTTTCTCTTTTCTATCCCTTTCTTTCTTAATGATGATGCGTCTTTCTGTGGAGAGTAAGGCGGGTCGTCACAACTAGCCCTGGACAACAAATATATCAAAGCTCTTGAATTTATTATTACATTGTTATAACAAGATACACAACTAAAAATATTATATTAGACAAATAGCATAGTCTCGAGAAGGAGGGAAAAGTAGATGAGCAAAACCTAATTTTGATGGATCTAGTTAAAATCAATCAAGCTTGAGGAAATCTCATGCTCTAGGGCAAGAGGAGGAACCGGATGGGATATTAAAATAGAAGCTAGTCATAATATCACCCTTAGGACCAATCCTGCAATTCAAAACAAGATGATCAAAGTTCAGTAAATACATAAAGAACAAAAGAAGAGCAAAAATTATATAAACTAAATGGCATTAAATCATATATATTAGTAGACAAAGATGTCAAAATGAAAAGCAATGGTCCAAAACTTGAGACCAAAAATTAAATCAGGAAACGGACAAGTAGATGCTGGTTTACTTCTCAATGTGAGAATTTGATCAAGTGCTTATTCGCTCTTGCTAGTTAATCCATGTCTATCCTAACATGAAATGTAAGGAGGGTGAACTCACCTACAAGAAAACTTGTTTTGATGCAAATCATTTTTGAATACTAGCCTTTAATTATTGGGTTTAAAGAGCACAAACTTAACACTAAAAACATGGATAAATATGTAGTTTCAAATTTTAAGACTGGGTTACTGTCACAACAACGATTTGAGCACAAATGGTAGAGTTTTATTTGTTTGGGATCTTACATTTTAGTCAGTCAATATCAATGATAAATCAAACCAACAAATAATAAGTAAATGATCAATCAGAGGGGGAGCAAACATAATTCTACTAATGATATATGGTAGTAATTACAAATACTAAGGGAAATACCTATGGGGAAAAAAATCAAAATGTTGGCCAAGGAAATCGGGATCCAGTTATCAATGATGGGTGACTTTCACGGTATATTATATGTAGAAGACAAAGCAGGTGGTAACAAGTCAACATAAACACTAGAGATGATTTTTATAACTGCTTGCTTAGTGTAGGGTTGTAAGAGGCAAAATGTGAGGTGAGCAGTTTTACTTGAAGGGGAGGATAAAACTACATCACAACGAGTAAACTTAACAATATTCTTATAAACATTGAATTTCATGACATTTTTAAATAAAAAACTTTTAACTCTTTACACCACTCTACTAATGGCCACTCTCCCTAGCTAGTTAGTCTATTTAATCCATGTATAACATGTCATAAAAGAATAAACCTTTCAAATTCAAAAATGCTTAGAATGAAGTTGAGGGAGGAGACCAAGTGTTTATGAGTGCATGAGAAATACATGTGGAAGGAAACCAACTATTCAAAATAGTTAAGAAGATGAAGAAATGTAAAGCTCTTTTATAGGAATAAAAAAAAATAAAGAATCAATTAAGAAAGAAAATCTATGACAAGCTAAGGGACTAGAGCAACCTTGTATATCTTAAACTACTGTGAGAACCTAGTAATAGTATGCTCTAGTTATGGAATATAAAAATAGTAGCAACAATTACAATATATCTTCCACTGCCACGCTATGGAATGTAGCAAAAGTATAAAATTAAATGGCTTTTGAAGGTGACCAATGTAAAAAAATTATGCTCAAACGAACAAGAGAAGGGAGCAAATAGCATGACACAAATGATTAATGAGTCGGAGAAGATCACAAGAAATTGAAAAGGAATTTGCACAAGAAGATATTAAATATTTATCTAAATTATATCAATCAAATGACCAACTAAATGGAAGAATACAAGGTGATATCATATGCTAAAAAACCTTTCCCCAATGGCGGAACAAAGATTCAAGTGGCCAGTGGAACTAGACGAGCTAAAATATGCAGCTTTAAAATTGAAAACAATAGCAATCTGTGCCTTAATCGTATAGGGTGTAAGTTCTTTAAATATCATTAGGATTCCATTAATGATGAGTTATTAGGGGAAGTCATAGGCATTTTTGAAAGTGGAAGAATTTCGAAGGAACCACATTTTTGTATCACTTATCCCAAATCCCTAATCCCATAAGAATGGAAGAATTTAGACTTATATCCTGCTGCAATGTGATTAACAAGATTATTGCCAATGTCGCATGCAGTAGAATGAAGGACTTAATGGATGATCTAATTTCCATAGACAGAGTGCATTTACACCAAAAAGTAGATTTCTAGAAACCCTATTTTGGCTATGAACTACTGAGAAATTTTGATAGGAAAAGTACTAAGTTACATGGGTTAAAATAGTCTTAAAGTGTTTTCCGCTTTTCTCACAAAAAGACAACAGACTGCCCCATCAAGATTTTAACACTCTCACCCCATGGCATTGGGGTTTAATAGCGTTCATCCCTGCCTATCATCCCTGAAAATGCCTCATGCAATAGCCTTCGATGGGTTTGAGCGCCCGAACACTCAATGGGTCCAAACAATGGCCTGACTAAGTGACATTCTTAGCACAAATCCGTGCCTTGGATACAAATCCTTTGGCTTTCCTCATCACCAAATTGCCTACCCATGACATGGAAACCTTTCCCTCATCCACCTCTCGATCCTCCTTACCCCCGAGCTATTTGAAGACCGGTCCGCTCTAGCCACCTTGCTTTATTTCGATTCGGCTGGCCTTTGACAAAAGCATCTAGTCGGCCTACATGGAGAGGCTACGATTTTTCATTATTCCTTTGAAAATATTGATATAAAACGACAGTATTCATTTGATGAAAGCATCATTATGCAGCAACCACTGCTTATCCTTCTATATCCACATAGTGACAACTGTTCAACAACAATACTTTATCGTCATGTCGCCTCGTTGAAAAAAGCACACCATTTATTTCCTCTAGCCGACACCATTTAAGCCATTCATTCTATCTAGCATTCTAACTAGTCTACACATAAGGCTTATGAAACACCCCTTAATATACCCAAAAAGGGCACACTAAAGAATGTGGTGCGTTATAGGTATAGCTAAAACATTACCGAGACTAAGATTCACAAGACAAATATGTAAAAAAAAAGCGGAAACATTTAAATAGTAATTCATTATTCAGAATTAAAATTCATCAATAAGTCATAAAAACAGAATATATCTAAAAACCTAAATTCTTATGTCTTATGAAAAATATATCTCAGTCTCACATCATCAGAGTACATAAATCCTAATAATCATCCCTCTCATAAGTACCAGTACATCAAAAGCTAAATGAAAAGAAAAATGAAAAGAAGAAGAATACATGAAGAACTCTGGGAATGTATCTCCAAGAAATCTGAATCTACTGTCCTCGACTCTGTTGGCATATGGGGGAGAAAATGGGAAATAATGGAGTGGGTCAGACAATATATCCGGTGAGCGAAAGCAATTACTAGGATTTCTAAGCAAGACAAAGATAATAGACTAAGCAATAGTTCTAGTATGGAAAGAAATACTGAAAAGATAAAACTGGGATAAAATACCATTTCCGATTCTATTTGACTGTTTGCTTTGATTGTTTCGATCGTTTACACTTGTCTTTAACTGCTGTGATTAAGCTGAAACTCTAATTCTATTTCAGTTGCTAATTTGATTAGGCTGAAATCCGAATTCTACCCGTTGATCAGCCTTCTTATCTCTGTTGTGCCACAATGAACTAATCATGTTGGTCACAACAAAAGACACCTCTTAGTGCTTGGAACGCAGTAGCGAATTATTTACCTTAATCAATGCCGCACGCGCGGTCATTGTCGGTACACATTAACTGTCGCCCCCTGTTTTGACCTCTTATTTACCCTAATCAGCATAAGCATGCCAAGTCTCACCTAATTGTTGTGAGGCCATCAGTTATAGCCCTGAAAGGGAATGCTGCCCAGGCTCAACTAGCAATTGTGAGCCATCAGTCCTAGTCCTAAAAGAGAATGCTGCCGGTACCGGTCTAGTCAAACAAATTCTAGTTTGGGCCCCTTGTCTTAATTCTCATATTTTAGCTTCTATCTATTGGCCACTTATCTACCCTAATCAACATAAGAGTGTCCTAGCCTTACCTGCTATTATGAGACCATTAGTCCTAGATCTGAAAAAGAATGCTATCAGCACAGACCACTACTTCCGTGTTTGATTATTAACTTATTCTAAGTCTTAAAATACGCCTATTCTATTATTTCTTTCTTTCTAATTATAACCTATGTTATAATTGTTACTCTTCTCTTTTCTCTTTTTAGTTATAACCACTTGTTATAATCATGTTTGCAAATATCTTAAATTTGCCTATTTCAGTCCATCTATATATTATTTCAGTTTTTCTCATTTACATCTAATTTCTGTAAATTTAGTTTTTTTATTTTATTTTAATCCATATTAGCGAATTCTTCTCTTTTTTATATTTTATTCGCGTAAAAAGGAATAAAAAGAAACAAACATTTACAGGCTAAATTCCAACTCAAAATAGATGTAAATAGATATAAATAACTGTAAATAACTATCAATAACTGAGTAAAATAACCGAATAAAAATAGCTGAATAAAATAGACTAAAAGAAGTTTTGAAATTTTCTTCAAAATTAACTGTAAATAACTTACATAAAAACTATCCCAAAATTATAGAAAAACTACAACTATGGAGAAACCTATTATTTAAATTACTTAAAAATCTAAAATAATTACAGAACACTCACCTGTGTCCTTAGCTCTAATCCTTGGCCTTCCCGGATCCACTTCTAGGGCGTAGAATATTTTTAATAAAAAGATCTCCTCCCAAGAAAAAATTTCTTTTTAGGGTTCAGCTTCAGGTAACGGACCCAATTAGGAGAAAATCTAAACAAGAAAAATAGCTAGGCATAGGGTTCTATTTATAGTGTGACTCAAGGATGTGAGACTGTTGGATTTGAAAATTAAAGCTAGTGCAATCACATCTTAGGCTCTCTAGAAACCATTAGATTGAAGCATGAATGCACGAGATCGCTCAGAAATCAAAATATGACGTGTTTGCTTCGACCCGGATAAGTCTACGTCCATTAAAAGAGGTGGGTCGACCTAGGCATAGTAGGGGTCGACCCTATGGTCGATCTGACCCAAGCTTGGGTCGACCTAGGCCTATATATATTTACGTTTTGTTTAGATAATTCTGAATTCTTATTTCTCTCATAACTTCTTCATACTGACTCGGATTTTGACAAGTTATATATCGAAATTGATCAGAAAATCGCCACGGACTCAATGGTGCAACTCTTGTAGCTTGATTCTGAAAATTTCACAAACTTATTTTACCGTTTAGTTAATTAATTAATTAATTATCATAGCTCAAATATTGGGCTGTTACACTCTCCCCTCCTTAAAGGATTTCGTCCCCGAAATCTCCAAGGATGGAAGAACGAAATAAATATTTTCATCAAATTCTATAACCATATAGTCAACCATCGTCCATTACATACATAGTCTTTGAGCTTTTTAATGCAACTTATGTTATATGCAATAGTGTGGTGTGAATGTCCCTACTAATGCAAAAGATTAGACGATCTGCTGATTCAGTCGACCTCCTTTTTTGTGCATTCATGTTTGTGCTATGTATCCAAATGAATGCAAATTTCTTAATGATAACTGATGGTTCTATATACGTGCTACAATCATCATCCAAATGCAATAATCATATGATAATCATCCACTTATAACAACCATGAAATAAAATAAAAATGCAAGTGCACACACATTTATATGCATATGCTTTAATGACCTAGTTAGGCTGATCCCTAAGAGAAAATAATGCCTGGTGTGTGTATATGCATCCATTAGCATCCACTAGTAAACACTTGCAACCACTTGCGTCCAACATACATAATATGTTCTAGTAACATGTTTACATGCAGTCCTACCATCCATAGGTTAAATCCTAAGATCTACCCTTCTAGAGGATACTAAAGGAAAAATCCCATTCAAAACTAAAGATGGAAATATGAAATTCAAAACGTATCATCGAATAGATGCAGATACGAGATACATATTTTCTCCTCAGCCTCCAATGTAGCGTCCTCAATACTATCTCCCCACTGCACCTTAACCAATGGGACTTTCTTATTCCTAAGCTTCTTGATATCATGTCCAACCATCTTGGTAGGAATGTAAAGAAGCGATGATTCTCTCTCCACCTCAACTTCCTTAAGTTGGCTAGGTTCCACTACCTCTGCTGAATCATGTAAGCACTTTCTCAAGTGTGAAACATGAAAAATATCATGAACTCCCATGAGCCTCTCTGGTAGCTTTATCCGATATGCCATCTTCCATACCCTTTCCACAATGGTGAATGGTCCTACGAATCTGGAAGTAAGTTTCCCACTTGATCCAAATCTCACTACCTTTCTTAGCGGACATACCTTGATGAAAACCAAGTCTCCTACCTCGAACTCAATATCCTTTCTCCGCTTATCTGTCATTCTCCTTCTAATCAAAGCAATCTTTTTTGAAGTCTCTCTAACCATGTCGGGACCAAGTAGCAATCTTTCTGAAGACTCCAACCAACATGAAGATGACTTGCAAGGTCTTCCATAAAGGGCTTCAAAAGGAGCCATCCCAATTCTAGCCTGAAAACTATTGTTGTATGCGAACTCCACTAAAGGAATGTGCTCCTCCCTAGTTCCTCCAAAATCAAGAATGTACGTCCTCAACAAATCCTCAAGAACTCTATTAACTCTCTCCATCTGGCCATCTGTTTGAGGGTGATAGGCCATACTCAATATAAGCTGTGTCCCTAAAGCCTCTTGCAAGCTTCTCCAAAACTTGCTAGAAATGATTGGGTCTCTGTCACTTACTATGCTAGAGGGAACTCCATGAAGTCAGACAATCTCACGAACGTATAAGGATGGCAAATAAGGTGCTGTCCTCTTACTCCTGACGGGAATAAAGTGGGCACTCTTAGTCAAATGATCTACAATTACCCAAATATTGGTATTCTCCTTCCTAGATATGGGTAAACCATCTATGAAGTCTATCAAAACACTATCCCACTTCCATTCGGGTACGTCTAATGGTTGAAGCAATCCGCCAGGCCTCTGCTGCTCCGCCTTAACTATTTGGCACATAAGACACTTAGCCACAAACTCTGCTACATCCTTTTTCATGCCACTCCAATAAAACACTCTCTTCATGTCCTTGTATATCTTATCTCCACCCGATGAATATTCATCTGAGAATGGTGTGCCTCTGCTATAACTGCTCTCATCAAATCACCAGTGCGGGGGACACAAAGTCTTCCATCTCTCCTTGACCACCCTTTATTATCGATGGAATAGCGTTGGAGATGTCTAGAGACCTTTCCTATGCTACTCCTATCTAGAATATCCATAAGCTCCGAATCCTCTCACTGCCTTGAGCCAATCTGATCTATGAAGGCAGACTTAACCTCAAGTGCTAAAATCTTAGCAAAATTCCCGATAAACTTCCTATAATAACCAGCCAAACCTAGAAAGCTTCTAACTTTGGTAGCATTCTTGGGGGACTTCCAATCCTGTACCGCCACTAACATAGCGGGATCCACAGCAAAACCCTCCCTTGAGACTACATGCCCCAAGAAACGCACCTCCTCATGCCAAAAGTGATACTTCGTGAACTTTCCCTTCAACTGGTGAACACGAAGTGTACGGAGAACCTCCTCAAGCGGAATAGCATGCTCTTCCATACTCTTGAAAAACACCAGAATGTCGTCCACAAACACTACAACGAACTTATTTAGGACACCTAGAAAAACACGGCTCATCTGATCTGCAAAATAGGCTTGGGCATTGGTCAGCCTAAACGGCATGACCGACCACTCAAAGAATTCATTGGGTGTCCTAAATGCTATCTTATCGATGCTATCATCGGCGAACCTAAGCTGACGAAATCTAGTAGCTAGGTCAAGCTGAGAAAATACTCAAGAGCCAACCAACTAATCAAAAAATCGTCTATCCTAGAAAGTGGGTAACGGTTCTTCTTTATGAACTTATTCAACTCTCTGTAGTCTATGCAAAATCGAAGGGAGCCATCCACCTTTGTAACAAAGATGATTGGCGCTCCCCACTCAGATACGCTCCGTCTGATGAAGTCTTTCTCTAATAGCTCACTAATCTGTTTACTTAACCTCTTCCTCCCCTTGGGAGCCATATGTCTCATGGGCAATGCCACTAGCTTAGCATTATCATTCAAATTGATTCTAAAGTCGATCTCCCTCTTAGGGGGTAGTTACCTAACCTCCTCAAAAACGTCTGGAAAATTTCTAACAACCGGAACTGAATCTAACTCTCCTAGCGATGAATCAAGGGAATAAAGGAAGCTCAACATGGCTGACCCCCGTGGGTCATAAGAAACCTCGAAAGTCCTTTCGCTACATGCCTCTAGTCTAAAGACTCTCCTCTAATAGTCTAATATCGCAACATAAGTGGATAACCATTCCATCCCCAAAATCATCCCATATACCGAAAATCCTAGTACATAAGCATCACAATCAAACTCTATGCCTAGTATAAAAATTTTCAAACCCCTACAAATCATGGATAAATGCGTTGATCCTTCTATGGGGTTTGAAACAACTATAGATCTACAACTGAAGAAATATCTAAGCGCATATAATCAACCAAGGAACTAGAAATGAAAGAATGTGATGCTCCAGAGTCAAAAAGACAAAAAGAGTTCTAATAGGAAAATTCAAAATGGAGATCTGACCTTCTACAGAGACTTTCCTACCTCGATCCAGTCCACTACTAGAAGGTGCTGCATCCAAAGCCCGTACTTACATTGTAGATGCGCTTGCTCTCTGCCCCATCCTCTGAGGACAAGCACTACTAAGGTGTCCAGGCTGCCTACAGTTGTAACACCTCCCTTTCATTATGTTCTTCTTACAGTCCTTTGTGAAATGCCCATCCACAATTATGACATTACTCGCCCTTCTTCATCTGTCCCTTCTTAGGTCCTCCTCCTTTCATCTTGTCCTTATCCTTCTTATCCTTCCACCACTGCTTCTTAGGGTTTTCTGATTTAGGAACCTCCTTAACCTCTTCTTTATTAGCAACATCTGATATAAGATTCATTTCGACAAGTGAATCATACGTTGCTCCCATAGGTATGTATCAATGCCAACCCTTGGAGGGGCTGGTTCAAACCCTTAGCAAACTTGCTAGCCTTCTTATGTGGTGTACTAACAAGCTCAATCCTGAACCGTGATAACTCATTAAACTGATTTATATACTCTTTCACCGAAAGACTCCCTTGCTTCAAACTAATGAACTTCTCCAACTGCATGCTTTCCTCAGCTTACGACAACAACTTTCTCTCAAACCTTTCACAAAATCCAATCCAACCAATGTCTCTACCCTCCATTTCTACAATCTTCCAC
Source organism: Allium cepa (assembly GCA_030765085.1). Classification (NCBI taxonomy): domain Eukaryota; kingdom Viridiplantae; phylum Streptophyta; class Magnoliopsida; order Asparagales; family Amaryllidaceae; genus Allium; species Allium cepa. The sequence goes on from CM060937.1 coordinate 411,075,580, forward strand.
CAGTAAGAAGCCTCTCCCTTCAACTGCCAAGATGTGAGCTAAACTCTCTACTTGTCCTCTAATCCTAACAAACCAAAAATCCGCTCCATATTCCTCAGCCAAGTCCGTGCCTCTACGAATTCCTCTATGCAAGAAAATGTCTTGCCTCCTAGACTAGCGAAGTCCTTGCGTAACTTAGAAAAATTGGCTGCTACAGGTGGATTAGCGGGTCCTCCACCCGTCGGTGTTGCATTGGGCGCTTACCTTTGCACCTTGGTGCCGTTGCTAGAAGGTATCTACGAACCAACTAGGGACTTGGACACCCTATGGAAGATTTGGGGCGTCATCAATCTATGCAAAGAAATGAAAATTTAGGCTCGAAAGAAGGTTAACTGGTCTTTGATGTGATTTTTTAATATAAAAATTCTCTAATACTTGAAAAATACATCTATAATAAGAGTTTCTTTCTGAAAAATACTTTTAAAGATAGGTTATTTTTGAAAAATACTTTATTTTTAAAACAAGTTTTTAGAAATCTCGTAACCTCAATCTAATACTAAGTGAAACACCCCACACCCCTTAGTATACCCAAAAAGAGCACACTAAAGAATGTGGTGCATTATCGGTATCATTAAAACATCACAAAGACTAAGATTCAGAAGGCAAATAGGAAAAAATAGCCGAAACATTTAAATAGTAATTCATTATTTAGAATTAAACTTCATCAATAAGTCATAAAAAAAGAATATATCTGAAAACCCAAATTCTCATGTCTTATAAAAAATATATCTCAGTCTCACATCATCAGAGTACATAAATATTAAGAATCATCCCTTTCATAAGCACCAGTGCATCAAAAGTCAAATGAAAAGAAGAAGAATACATAAAGAACTCCGGGAATGTATCTCCAAAAAATCCAAATCTACTGATTCGACTCTGCCGGCCTATGGGGGAGAAAAGGGGAAATAGAGGAGCGGGTCAAACAATAAGTCTTGTGAGTGAAAGCAATTACTAGCATTTCTAAGAAAGATAAAGATAATAGACTAAACAATAGTTTTAGTGTGGAAAGAAATAACGAAAGGATAAAACTGGTGTAAAATACTGTTTCTGATTCTGTTTGACTGTTTACTTTGATTGTTTTGATTGTTTGCACTTGTCTTTAACTACTGTGATTAGGCTGAAACCCTAATCGTGTTTCAGTTGCTAATTTGATTATGCTGAAATCCTAATTCTGCCCGTTGACCGGCCTTCTATCTCTATTGTGCCACTATGAACCAATCCTTTTGCTCACAGCAAAAGACACTTCTTAGCGGTTGGAACGCAGTAGTGAATTATTTACCCTAATCGATGCCGCACACTCAGTCATCGGCGATACACGCTAATTGTCTGTAACGACCCGAAAATTTCGATCCCGAAATTCCAGATAGTTAGGGAGAAGAAGAAAGAGAAAGAAGAAGAAACAGAAAACTCAAACTTAGAATTTCACATTCGCAGCGGATAAAATATAATATCACATAAATAACAGTTTTTCAAAGAAGAACTGTATCAGTACACTTATTTTTTATACATCAGAGTTACAACCATTACACAACACTGGACAGATTAAAACAACATGTCCCAGATAATCAGCAATAATATACACGGCAGAAAACACTCCATACGTTCCTGCCGTCCAGCTCGCCTCCTGAACTCCGGAACATCTTTACCTGAAAATTTGTAATACTCGGTCTGACCCGAGCATTACATCAAAGTAACACCCGGGTCAGGCTGGAAACCAGTGTGAGTAAACCCATATAATTAGAAATACTAAGTTCAAACCATAAAAGAAAACCCGGGTAACTCGTACTTCACTACGAGTTCTTTACTTGTTATGCTCAAACACTTATTTCACAACTCAAATTCTAAGTATTCTAACTTAGTTCAAGGTTCCATATTATTCCATTCCAACCTATTGACATCACATATAAAGAATTATTGCAAATTTCTAATCGAAGTGGTTTCGGGTATTAACTAATACCCGACTCCGGTCTCTTCGAATCCAATGTCATCTTAACCCAAATTATCTAATTAAATACAATTCAACTTTAATTACCAGATAACACTTTTACACAGCAATTCATAATTGATAGATAATCACATTATCAGCGTCCATCCAACATATCATATCACAAAGCAATTCATATCAGAGATATCAACCAATTCAAAGTACTCATCATCATTCTATCATTAATAATCAAGATTGATCATTTCCATTAATTACATTGATCCTTTAATTACTTTCATTAGTTAATTATTCTTAAATTTCATTTAATAATTAACCTTTAACTTAATTACATTCATTAATCAACCTTGATTAATCACAATCAGAAATTATCTTTCCTAAATTACTCCATCAATTAAACCAACTCCTTGATTAATTATATTAATTAATCCTTTATTTACACTGAGTAATTATCACTTAATTCCTTCCACCAAGTAATTATCCACTCATTACTTCACTATGGAATTACACCTCATTAATTACCTTATGTAATTATACTTAACTTTAATTAATTATATTTATTAATCATCCTGTAATTACCATTACTAATTACTTCCATTAAGTAATTATACTAAAACAATTCCATAAATGATTATCTTTAATTAATTAATGTAATTGATTATTAAAATTAATCACATTAATTAATTGTTAAATAATCTCAAGTTAATGACCTTCATTAACTACTAACAATTCTTTAATTACTTTTCTTAAGTAATTATACTTACATTAATCAATATTAATTACGAATTAATTAATCTTTAATAACCCATTAATTAGTTCTAATTATTTAATTAATTAAGTTTTAACTGTAACTTAATTAATTTTTAATTACTTGATTAATTAATCTTTAGCCATTAATTTAAAATCTATTCTTATAAAATTAATGATTCTTAATTACTAATTAAATATTCTTAATTAACTAACTTAAACCTTAATTTATTAAAATCCATAATTACTAAATTTATTAATTCAAATCATTAATAAATTAAATCAGTTGATTATCTATTTGAATTACCTTAACAATTTTAATGAATCACAAATCATTAAATTCTTAATTATCCTTAAGATAAAACTTTTATTACTTAATCAAAGCATAATAAAAAAACATTTTACTTTTAAATTTACTTTTAAATTTCATTTTAAATTTAAGACTTAAAATGAATACAAATTTAACTTTAACCAAATTTAAATCAATTTTATAAACCTTTTAAATCAAAAGTTAAAAAAACTATTATAAAGAATTTTATATAAATAAAGTTTAAATATTTTATTGGAAAACCATTTCATTTTTAAAAATTTCTTAAACATTTAAACTTGTTTAAACAATTGAATATTTAAAACTAGGATACAAAAATTAATTTGAATCCATATTTAAACTTGATTTAAAACTTGGTATAAAATTTGCTTCCAAATTTTAAAATCCATTTTAAAATTTGAAAATCAGACAGTTATTATTTCAAAAAAAATTATAACCCAAACAAATGACCCGAGCTTCGACTTCAAGAACTTCGAGTCAATCATGCATCATTACAAGGACACTCCCGAGCATCCCCTTTTCTTCCCCGCCTAAACTTCATCAGATAATCAAGGGTGCACCGTGCACATGCACGATGACTTTTCGCCGTTTCGACCATCAGCGACCATCTTAACCTATCGCCAATGACCTCCCTACCCTTCAGACCGCCCAGATCCGAAGATCTCACCACACAATCCAAACAAGCAAATCGATCGACTATAAAACCAAACCCTTTTGACCAAAATGATTCGCCATGACGATCTAGGTGATCGAAACCCATATCCTTCCGACCACAACATCAACATCGATACACAAAACTGCCCCGACATCCGCGATCATTTCCGATGATCCCACAACGTCACACGAGCTCCAATTACCTCGTCGACCAAATAGGCTTCGAACCCTAAATCACACTCCCCTGCCCTCCTCAACATACTACAGCATCACCGATCAATTTTCGAGTGATCGATAACCCATAAGTCACCCTTGATCACAATCCCGTGCCTCAATTCCTTCATGGTCGCCGACGATTTACAAAACACCCAAAATCAAACAACTCAGCACATCCCAATTTATACCAGTCTAATTTTTTTGATTTGATTACCCTCAACTACGATTCTGATTTTGAAACCCAAACTCGAAATTATATCATCTACTTGTGAATTATTTTTGGACTATTACTGTATTCTTTCTTTTTAGAAATACATACATAATATAAACTCTTGGATTTATTTTTAAAAATAACATTTCATTCATACAGTCAAATATAATTTAGAGATCAAGACCTAAAACTGATTGGGTGAAGAGCAGTTATAATTTCTTAGAAAACTCTAAGTCTGTTATTCAAACAGAGCTTATATATGTATTCTCAAGCATTCACCATCATACCACGTCCATGTAGAAACATTCACAAACATATTCTCACATATACATCATCATTTACACAGATCAAACACATGCATTAAGAAATAAATGATTTTTTTAACTTTTGAAAGGTTTTTTTACTATCCATTTCCAGGCATGCATCAGATATATACAGCACATCATACACATACATTCATGCATTCATACACATAACACAAGCAACTATATTTTCACACAATTCATCATAAGCATCAGGTTTAAATCATAGGTTTTAATTTGATTTTAAAATGAAGTTTACTCACCTCTTTATGAACAAACAGAGAACAGTTTGATTTGCTCCGTAAATCTGGAATTGCCTTTGGGATTGAGATGATCTGATGTTGAATCTAGCTTGAATCTGAGCTTGAGGTTGAAGATTGAAAATGATTGCAGTTTTGAAATTTATTTCTTCTTGATTTGTTCCCTGGTTTCATGTAGGCTTAGGTTAGTTTCAGATTTCTTTTTTTTAATTATTAAAACACTTACTTTATGATTTAATTTTAAGAAAACCAATGTTGCTATTTGTATTTTGCATGCAACTTTGAACTTACACATGTAAATACATATTTTCTATTACCTTACAAATGTCAAAGACACTTTATTTATATTACTTTTATACTAATATATATATTTTTATATCATATTTTCTTTTTAAGTTTAATACATTTTTATATATATACATCTTATATATATTTAAAGAACTATGAACCTTAATTAAATTCTATTTTGCTCTATTTAATTAATTAATTTATATTTTTTTTACATAACTTTTTTTTGAAAATCATTAGATTAAATTCAAAACAAAGCTTCCTATTTACAGTGTGCATATATATCTATAATAATTTGAAAACATTATTTATTAGAATTGTTTGTATACATATACATATATATCCACACCTATACAGCTTTCACAAGTACTACTTCTTATGGCATATATCTATATATATATATATATATATATTCACACGTTATATACGTATATGAATATATACTCAAAATTTCAACATTATAAGGTTTACACAAATCTATTTATAGTTTTTTAATTTGCTATAAGATTTATAATTCAGCAATTTATAATTCAAATTCATTATGTACAACTAGATATATCATTATTTATTCTTCAGAATTTATTTATTCAACTTATACCCTAGTTTTTTCCATAGTTAAAATCTGTTAATTACTAATGTCAAAAAAATCTGGGTTATCACATCGTCGCCCCCTATTTGACCTCTTATTTACCTTAATCAACATAAGCGTGCCCAGCCTCAACTAACTGTTCTTAGACCATCAGTCATAGACCTGAAAGGAAATGCTTGCCAGCCTCACCTAGCTATTGTGAGACCATCAGTCCTAGTCCTTAAAGGGAATGCTATCGGTACTGATCCTATCAAAAAAATTCTAATTTGTGCCTCTTGCCCAAATCCCCAGATTTAAGCTTCTATCTATTGGCCATTTATTTACCCTACTTAGCATAACCATGTCCCAGCCTTACCTGCTATTGTGAGACCATTAGTCCTAGATCTGAAAGAGAATGCTGCCGGTGTGGATCACCACTTTTGTGTTTGCTTGTTAACTTATTCTAAGTTTTAAAATAAGCCTCTTCTATTATTTCTTTCTTTTTAATTATAACATATATTATAATTGTTACTCTTCTATTTTCTCTTTTTAGTTATAACCACTTGTTATAATCATGTTTGTAAATATCTTGAATTTACCCATTTCAGTCCATCTCTATTTTATTTCAAATTTTCTCATTTTACATATGATTTCTATAAATTTAATGTTTTTCCATTTTAATCTATATTAGCGAATTCTTCTCTTTTTAATATTTTATTCGCATAAAAGGGAATAAAAAGAAACAAACATTTACACGCTAAATTCCAACTTAAAACAATGTGAATAAATGTAAATAACAGTAAATAACTATAAATAACTGAATAAAATAACTGAATAAAAATAGCTGAATAAAATAGACCGAAAAGAGCTTCTGAAATTTACTTAAAAAATAACTGTAAATAACTTATATAAAAACTGTCTTAAAAATGTAGAAAAACTACAACTATTGAGAAACTTATTATTTTAAATTACTTAAAAAACTTAAATAATTACATAACACTCGCATGTGGTACTTAGCTCTAATCCTTGGCCTTCTCGGATCCACTTCTAGGGCGTAGAATATTTTTACTAAAAAGATCTCCTCGCAAGAAAAAATTTCTTTTTAGGGTTCGTCCTTAGGCAATGAACCCAATTGGGAGAAAATATAAATGAGAGAAATAGCTAGGCCTAGGGTTCTATTTATAATGTGACTTAGGGATCTCAGAATGTTGGATTTGAAGATTAAATCTGATGCAACTACATCATAGACTCTCAGGGAACCATCGGATGGAAGTACGATGCACAAGATCGCTCTGAAATCAAATATGACATGTTCGCTTCGACCTGGACAAATCTGCGTCCATTAAAAGAGGTGGGTCGACCTAGGCATAGTGAGGGACGACTGTAAGGTCGACCTGACCAAGACTTGGGTCAACCTATGCCTTTATATATATATATATACACACATATACGTACATATATATATGTATGTATATGTATTTATTGTTTATATATATATATGTATTTATTGTTTATATAATTCTAAATTCTAATTTCTCTCATAACTTCTCCATACTGACTCGGGTTTCAACAAGTTATATACAAAAATTGATCAAAAAATCGCCACGGACCCAATGGTGCAACTCCCTTAGCTTGATTATGACAATTTCACAAAATTATTTTATTGTTTAGTTAATTCGTTAATTAATTATTATATCTCAAATTTTGGTTTATTACAGCTTACAATGCCACCAATGGTCACGAGTACTCCCAAGGATCAGCACAACAACCTTAGTCATCTAAACCAGATTTCAACTACCAGAAATATAACTTTACATGCACGTGTACAATCGAACTTTTTATTTCTTACATTCATTATCGTCTCTTGCTTTTCAAGCTCTTATAAATCAAATCAAAAGTAATAAAATCAATTACCATAGTGGACGTAGTCAATTCGGTCGAATCAATCTAAATATTATGTCTCTACTAGCATTGTTACTTATTATCACCTCATTTTCCATTTATTAAGCAAGATATTAACGATTATCCTTTGTTAATATTTATTCCAACATATAATTTGGAGGTTGGAAAAAAATTAGCCGAAGTTTTGGTGCTAGAAGGAGGGCCGCCCCTAAAAGCTCACAACTTTCATCATTTTTCTTCTCCTCGAAATTGCACTACCTTAAAATTACACCATGGAAATTAAAGGTGAGAATTAGGATGATAAATCCAGTGGCCACAATCCTAATGATTCCACTGAAGCAAGCACTATCTATCCCATTTTGGGCTTTAATAATGACGTGTGGCTCGACCTGGTCAATTATCTCACTAGCATTAGACAGATTGCCCATGATTTGAATGAACTCAAGGCTAGGGTGGATGTAACAACCATGTATCTTGTGAATATTTTAATTATATATTTTAATTATTTTAAATTGAATTTACTGAATTAAAACTTTATTTTATTTATCAAAATGAATAAAAAAATTTAATGATTTTTATGTGGATTATAATTCCAAACATGAATAAATAGAATAGTTTCTAGAAAAGTGGATTTTGGTCAATATGGTCAAACTTTGACATTTAAATTTAAAATTTAATTATCTGAATTTTTGAATTTTATCTTTTATTATGAAAATAGATTAAATTTTAAGTATATTGCTTTTCTTTTCGTTGAAATATGATTAATATTGTGAGAATTATGCTTTTTACAATATTGTGTGTAAATTGATTTATTTAACAATATTGTTTATTTTAATTTATATAAATAATATTTTGTTTGTCATATCTTGTTATAATTTGTGTATATATGTGCAATATGACATGTTATGTGTATATTTTATTTTTAAAAACATAGTTATAATTTTTCCAAAGTTAATTGTATTTTGTTTGTAATTTCTAAGTCTAGTTTCAATTTATTAAACTATTTCTTTATTTCTTTTTCTATTTTTCTTAAATTATTTATCTATTTTCATTTTATTTTACTTTGTTTTAATTTTCTATTCATTTACTAATTTTTTTTTATATTTGATTTAAAGAAAATGGAAATCCTAATAGACAAAAACTCTTCATTTGCTTATGACTTTTCAAATACTTTGCGTTTTCATTTGTTTGGCCATTCACCACATCTCTTGACCGTGAGTTTTCTTATTCATTTCACATGAGAAAAATTCCCACTTGCATCTCATTTCTCTCGGCCAAACATTTCTGAAATATTTTGGTAATGTCTTCTTCCTATTTTTTCTACTTTTCCTCTTCTTTTTACTTATATTTTTGCCATGCTTTGCCATAGTCTTGCTCGGCCACAGCCCCTCCACCATCTCCACCGACCAACTCCACCACCATCCACGGCCACATCACCCTCCTCCCCCTTTGTCCAGTCAAGGCCGTGACCTACCTATCTTGCTTGCACCATAAAACTCAACAAACTCCATGAACAATTGCCTAGCCGAGCTTTGTTGTCACCACCCCTTCATTTTTCCACCTTGGCCACCCCATAGCCGCCACCACCTGCTCCTCCACCACCTCTAGCCGCAACTCCAAACATCACCTGACCACCACCTTGCATGGCCGAGCCTACATCACTTCAGGACGAACCCGAAGTTTGCACAAAAACCGCTTATGTTGCCTACCTCTTGATCTTCCTTCATGTTGTAACTCAAGCCTCTTCAACTCCTTATAGCCATACACATGCATGTCATATCCCAACCCAAAATACCACTATGGTCGAGCACATTAGAGCCCTAGGATGAGCATGTGATGGTTGAGGCAATGGTCAAAGCATGTTGTGTTTTATTGCTTTTATTTTTAATTATTTAAATATGTGCTCTATGTTGAAATTATATTTATATTTGTCTTATATTATTGGTTGCGTACATGATCACTAGCTTGGTTCTCTTCCTACTCGAGTCTTAAGTTGTGTTATCGTGCTTTCTGGAATTCGTTTGTGTGCTTTGTCTTGCTATCTCCAGCTTGAAACAAGTGAGTATTTCACACATGACATATTTATTTATATAAACTGTGAAGTGACACCAACTGAATATGTAAATTGCTATATCATGTTATACCTGCCTATGATATGATTATATGATGTTAACCCTGTTTATAAACTTGTCATATCATCTGTTACTTCTATATGTTACTATATTGTTCATTTATTTCTATTTATCACACTACAAGTTCCCAGTAGAATAGAATCACTATAGGTTGAAATGATACATACCCGAACGGACTTTAGAATAGGGAAAAATCATTATGGGTTGAAATGATAGGCTTGAGTGATTTTTATTTATTTTAATTGACATGGGATTGCGGGTTTGAAATGATAGAACCTGGATTTTCTTTGTAAATTACGGATTGAAATGATATATTATCCGTATCACTGGACCTAGGTTAGAAAATTTTATACGGACCCGTGGTTATTATATGTATTTTTCCTCGAATTTTTAAAGTATTTTAAAAATGTGAATATGATAAATTGATTTAAATTTGAATTTAAAATGATTTTTATAAAGTGTTAATGATTTTTCTATGAATTAAAATGGTTAAATAAATGAATACTTAAAAGTGTAATTTGAAATATAATTTAAATTTGGAAATGTGAAATTTGGTTTTAAAATGGAATTTAAGTTATATAATAAAATGGAAATTTAGTTTAAAAATGGAATTTAAGTTATATAATAAAATGGAAATTAGTTTAAATTATGAAATTGGAAATTTAATTAAAAGTGTAAAGTAAATGCAAGAATAGAAAATTTTACACTTGAATTTATTAAGTGAATTATTGAAAATTTGATTTTATTTATAGGAAATTTACTTTATAAAAATCATAAGTTAAAGGTATTTATTAAACATTTCTGAGTGTTAAAATATGATTTTTATAATGTTTAAAGGGTTAAAATTAAAGCTTATTTGTTGCTGGAATTACATTGAAAATCTGGAAATTAAATAACAGCACTTCAGAAATGCTATCGTTTCTAAAGTTAACTTAAAATCTTAAGTAAATGATACTACAGCACTTTGTAAGTGTTGTGATTGATATAAATGAACTATGGCTAAATTTTAATTAAGAGATATTACAGCGCTTGGTAAGTGTTGTGGTAGCAGAAAGATAACTAAAATCTGAAACTAAATAAAGGGCTACAGTAGCACTTGATAAGTGCTGCGGTAGGCTGAAATGAACTGTTTTCAAATAAACTGAACTTTTACGGCAGTTTTGTTTAAATGTTGTCTTTGCTGAATTGAATAGTTTTCAAGTATAACTTACAGCAGCTTTTTTCTAAATGCTGTTAAAGGCTGAAATTTTCAATGTTTATGGTTTTTAACTAAATAAATGAGCTCGGAATTGTCTAAAATTTTGGGAATTGAATACTTGATTTGTAAATATAATAACTTCACTTTTAAATGGTTTAAATGAATTGTTTCGATTTAAATATAAACTATTTGAAAGGTGATTTGAAATGATAATAAATGAATGATATCTTTGAATTAAAAGGGTATTTAAATTTGAATATTTGGATTTGAATTCAAATAATAATTTGAAAATGAAGTTTTGAAAAGATGTGATATTTTGATATATTGATTTGGTTTGGAAGTGATTTGATCTTTATTTTGACAAAAATTTTGAATTTGAAAATGATACTTTATTTTGAAGTATAAACCATGAATTTTAAATTATAACCACGGGTTATAATAACGATTGGTTGTTAAAGAGACCGGGATCGGATATGGACATACTCTTTGTCGATACCAAAAACCACTTTAACAATTGTGTACGCGGTGAAGATTCCAAAATGAAGTAGGATGGTGGCGATGTCCTTGAGGTATATTACGTGGACCCAACTCCCATGAGTTGGCATAAGGTGGCTAAAACAGGAGCGATCGACGGGCCAAGTGAGGTAGCTTCTCCAATAGGACACATTCCTTCGATAATATACTCTTACTTGCGATTGATTTTATGTACATCCTCTGATTTTGATTGGTAGCGTGTTCCGAGGTGGGCAGTAGTGGCTGTTATGCGTTACCACCAACCCGGAAGCGTAATTGGTATATCTATCCTGGCATTGTCTAGTTGTGTTGTTTCACCTACCATATCGAGCCTTACTACGAGTTTGTTTTTCTCCCGTAGCCCATGGAGTATTTTGGGTAGTCTCCCGATCTGGAGATATGTTGATACTGGATGGACTACCGAGACTATTACGTGTTGAGGGCTATATGGGTAACCCTTTCAACGCTATTTTAAAGTAAGTTTATTTTACTATAGACATTATTATAATAACGCAACATTACTACATAGTAAATAGTTTAACGGATCCTTAGAGAATGGGCGGTCCCAAGCATCCTTTAAGTTACTTGTACTTTATTATAGTTCACTTGAGTTGGTTTACATTATATAAGTATGTATGTCCTGACTCGAGTGTTTTGTATTTTGCTTTACGCTTGAGTCAGCCTAAGTATTCACAGCTTAGCTTTGGATTTCTCTTTTTGGGAGCTAGAAATCGCTGGAGATTTTGCCTATCTAGATTATCTATTTATTTTAGTTCAGTTGTTCTATTTCAACGTGTACTAGTGGACTTCTACGTATTTGGGATATCTATTGTATTTGTTTTCAGACTGATGTCATGTATTTTGTTTTGAGAGTTTGTTATAGCAGCTTCATGAACTACTATGGTATTTTAATTTCCGCTGTGCGTTATTGTGATATTTCTGTGTCTGTGATTCTGTAAATGATTTTATTTGCTCCAAATTTTATCACAATATGTTATTTTGAATTACTCATGTCTGACACGTGTGGATTATTGTCAATTTGATTGGGTAGTTACATTTGGTACCAGAGCTTTGGTTTAGGCAAACCATAGCCTACGGAGCAAAAACTTATTAGAGAAAGGGTGGAAATACCCTAAAATGAGTGAAATCAACCTCAGAATCACTTTCTTTGTGAGAGAACGTATTTTAAATGTATAAAATGATTTTCAAAATGATTTTAAAGGATTTTTCAAAGATTATTTTTATATATAAAATTTCCTTGTTTTAAAAGCAATTTTCTAAACTTCCTTCCTTTCGTATCCACCTTGTTAGTATTTTCTTACATTAGGATATTCACCCAAGTGAATTTTATCTTATCTTATTTTTGTCTTCTCTTTATCTTGTCCTAAATTCATTCTTGATTTTTTCAGGATGAATCGTGGAAATGCCAAAGGTAGGGGTGGCGGTATTGCCCCAGCTCCTCAGCCAGCTGCACCAGTTAAGTTCACTGTTCTTTGTAAAGAATTCTCTCAACTTGGTGGCACCAAGTTTTCTGGATGAGAGAGCATCATAGAAGCTCAGTAGTGGCTGTGGAGTTTAGATAGGATATTTACTTTTCTTGAGATTACTGATGCCCAAAAGCGTCAGTTAGCAGCATGACAGTTGCAGTAGGCTGCCCAAGATTGGTGGGAGTCTGTTACAGCTAACATCGTCAAGGCTAATCTTTCTTGGGAGAAGTTTAGGTATCTTCTTGTATTTCTTTGAATTCTATTTCTCAATCTCTTTTGGTGCCTTTTCTAAGCTTTTCTATCACCTTTTTCAGGGATGCTTTCATTGCTAAGTGGATGCCCGAAGCCGGAAAATCCCAGCTTTATAGGGAGTTCATGGATCTCAAGCAAGGAAGCATGTCTTTTTCAGAGTATGAGAGGAAGTTCAACGAACTTTCTAAGTTCGGTCCTAGCCTGATAGACACTCCTCTCAAGAAGAATGAGAAGTTCATTTCTGGTGCTCGTCCCGAGTATTATGGTCGTCTTATTTCTCATGTTCATGGCACTTTTACCCAGCTTATGGATATGGCTATTTGTTATGAGAACCCTACTTCTAAAGGTCTTGCTGTTGTTGGTACTCCTTTATCTCAGTCTTCCTATGCTAACTCTAAGAAAAGAAAGATTAATTTCCAGCAAAGGAAGCAGAATTGGCTCAAGAATGCGGATTTGGTATCTTCATCATCTTCTCCTTCTCAGAGGCAACCTGTTGACCTTTCTACCATCACCTGCTTCAAATGTGATCAGAAGGGACACTATGCCAATAGTTTCCCTATTTTAGTTGGTGCTACTGTTCCTCCTCCTGCTCAGTTGGGCAAGCCTTCCGGTATATTTGCTATCACCTCTGCATCTTCTTCAGCTCCTGCTCCTAGTGCTCATAGGAATGACCAAGGTACTCTTCAGTGCAATCTTTTCTTTATTTCTATATCATGTTCGTGTTTTTTTGATACTGGAGTTTTCCATAGTTTTATTTCTGTTGATTTGTGTGATAAGTTTGAGTATCTCCTTTCTCTTGAGTTTTGCTTCTGTAGCTTTATGTGTTTCAAATCCAATTGGGGCCCCGCAAACCTTAGTAGGATTTGTAAGCATGTGCAACTTCTCTATTCTGATCATTGTTTTAGTGGCGATCTTCATTCGACTCCTGTAGTCAGATTCTATCCCAATGTATTTGGTGAAGTCACTGCTTTACCTCCTAAGTGGGAAATTGATTTCCATATTGATCTTATTCCTGGAGCTCTGAGAATGGTTTCTATGTATGGTTAGTCATACCTTTTGGTTTGACTAATGCTCCTACTTTCTTTGCTGATATGATGAATCTTTTTTTTCGTGCTGTGCATAATAAATTTTTTAAATGCCATTTCTGGGAAGATGAAGTCTGATTCCTTGGACATGTTGTTTCTAGTAATGGAATTTCTGTCGATCCAGTCATGATCGCCGTGATCAATGTAAATCTTTCTTTCTTTCTCTTTTTCCTTAGTCATTCAATTATTCTATCTTTTCCATTGTTCTTATTTCTTCCTATTTTGTTACATGATTGGGAAACTTCTAAGACTCCTTCTGATATTTCGTATTTTTCCAAGCCTTGTCGGTTATTACCGAAGATTCACTAAGAATTTTGCTCCGATTGCTGCACCTCTCATTTCTTTGACTCGTAAGAATGCTAAGTTTATCTGGGTTATTGTGGATAGATTGACCAAGTTCTCTCATTTTATTCCGATCAAGTCAACTCATTCTACTTCTAGCTTGTCTGAGATCTACATGAGAGATTGTTCGTCTCCATGGTGTTTCTCTCAGTATTATTGGTGATCGTGATCCTATCTTTTACAATCAGTTTGGGAATCTTTTCTGGAATATTTGGGTACTCATCTGAATCTGAGCACTGCTTACCATCCACTACACGACGGTCAAATGGGAAGAGTGAATTAGATTTCTCGAATATCTTCTTCATGCTTGTGTGCTTGATTATGGAGGATCTTGGGAAGATCATCTCCATCTTGTCGAATTCACCTATAATAACAGTTATCAGGTATAATCTCAATCTTCTTGCCATCTAGTCTTAATCCTATTTCATTCTATCTTTTTTTGTACTTCATTCCATTTCGGGGACGAAAAGTTTTGAGTGGGGGAGGGTGTAACAACCCTGTATTTTATGATTATTTTAATTGTATATTTTAATTATTATAAATTGAATTTCCTGATTTAAAACTTTATTTTATTTAACAAAATGAATAATTTTTGTTATTTTAAATATAAATTTTGATTTTTATGTCAATTATAATTCCAAACATGAATAAATAGAATAGTTTCTAGAAAAGTGAATTTTGGTCAATATGGTCAAACTTTGACTTTTAAATTTAAAATTTAATTATTTGAATTTTTGAATTTTATCTTTTATTATGAAAATATATTAAATTATAAGTATGCTGCTTTTGTTTCGTTGAAATCTGATTAATATTGTGAAAGTTATGCTTTTTACAATATTGTGTGCAAATTGATTTGTTTACAATATTGTTTATTTTAATTTATATAAATAGTATTTTGTTTGTCATATCTTGTTCTAATTTTTGTATATATGTGTAATATGACATGTTAGGTATATATTTTATTTTTAAAAACAATTTAAAAGCATAGTTATAATTTTCCAAAGTTAACTGTATTTTGTTTGTAATTTCTAAGTCTAGTTTCAATTTATTAAACTATTTCTTTATTTCTTTTTCTATTTTTCTAAAATTATTTATCTATTTTCATTTTATTTTACTTTTTTTATTTTCTAATTCATTTACTAAATTCCATTTGTTTTATTTGATTTAAAGAAAATGGAAATCCTAAGAGACAAAAACTCTTCATTTGCTTATGACTTTTCAAATACTTTGCCTTTTCATTTGTTTGGCCATTCACCACATCTCTTGGTCGTGAGTTTTCTTATTCATTTCATGTGAGAAAACTTCTCACTTGCATCTCATTTCTCTCGGCCAAACATTTCTGAAATATTTTGGTAATGTCTTCTTCCTATTTTTTCTACTTTTCCTCTTCCTTTTACTTATATTTTTGCCATGCTTTGCCATAGTCTTGCTCGGCCATAGCCCCTCCACCATCTCCACCGACCAATTCCACCACCATCCACAGCCACATCACCCTCCTCCCCCTCTATCCAGTCAAGGCCGTGACCTACCTATGTTGCTTGCACCACAAAACTACACAAACTCCATGAACAATTTCCTAGCCGAGCTTTGTTGTCACCACCCCTTCATTTTTCCACCTTGGCCACCCCATAGCCGCTGCCACCTGCTCCTCCACCACCTTTGGCCGCAACTCCAGACATCACCTGACCACCACCTTGTATGGCCGAGCCTACATCACTTCAGGCGAAACCTAAAATTTGCACAAAAACCACTTATGTTGCCTACCTCTTGATCTTCCTTCATGTTGTAACTCAAGCCTCTTCAACTCCTTGTAGCCGTGCACATGCATGCCATATCCTAGCCTAAAATACCACTATGGCCGAGCACATTAGAGCCCTAGGCCGAGCGTATGATGGTTGAGGCAATGGTCAAACCATGTTGTGTTTTGTTGCTTTTGTTTTTAATTATTTCAATATGTGCTCTATGTTGAAATTATATTAATATTTGTCTTATTCTATTGGTTTGTACAAGATCACTACCTTGGTTCTCTTCCCACTCGAGTCTTAAGTCGTGTTTTCATGCTTTTTGGAATTCGTTTGTGTACTTTGTCTTGCTATCTCCAGCTTGAAACAAGTGAGTATTTCACACATGACATATTTACTTATATAAACTGTGAAGTGACACCAAGTGAACATGTAAATTGCTATATCATTTTATACCAGCCTGTGATATGATTATAAGACGTTAACCCTGTTTATAAACCTGTCATATCATCTATTACTGCTATATGCTACTATATTGTTCATTTATTTCAGTTTATCACACTGCAAGTTCCCTGTGGAATAGAATCACTATGGGTTGAAATGATACATACCCGAACGGACTTTTGAATAGGGAAAAATCATTATGGGCTGAAATGATAGGCCTGAGCGATTTTTATTTGTTTTAATTGACTTGGGATTGCAGGTTTGAAATGATTGAACCCGGATTTTCTTTGTAAATTACGGATTGAAATGATATATTATCCATATCACTTGACCTAGGCTAGAAAATTTTATACGGACCCGTGGTTATTATATATATTTTTCCTAGAATTTTTAAAGTATTTTAAAAATGTAAATATGATAAATTGATTTAAATTTGAATTTAAAATGATTTTTTATAAAGTGTTATTGATTTTTCTATGAATTAAAATGCTTAAATAAATGAATACTTAAAAGTGTAATTTTAAATATAATTTAAATTTAGAAATGTGAAATTTGATTTAAAAATGGAATTTAAGTTATATAAATAAAATGGAAATTTAGTTTAAATTATGAAATGGTAATTTTAATTAAAAGTGTAAAGTAATGCAAGAATAGGAAATTTTACACTTGAATTTATTAAGTGAATTATTGAAAATTTGATTTTATTCATACGAAATTTACTTTATAAAAATCATCAGTTAAAGGTATTTTAATGAACATTTTTTGAGTGTTAAAATATGATTTTTATAATGTTTAAGGGTTAAAATCAAAGTTTATTTATTGTTGGAATTACATTGAAAATCTGGAAATTAAATAACAGCACTTCAGAAATGCTATTGTTTCTGAAGTTAACTTAAAATCTAAAGTAAATGATATTACAGCACTTTGTAAGTGTTGTGGTTGATACAAATGCACTATGGATAAATTTTAACTAAGGGATATTACAGCACTTGGTAAGTGATGTGGTAGCAGAAAGATAACTAAAATCTGAAACTAAATAAAGGGCTACAGTAGCACTTGATAAGTGCTGCGGTAGGCAGAAATGAACTGCTTCCAAATAAACCGAACTATTACAATAGTTTTACTTAAATGCTTTCTTTGCTGAATTGAACAGTTTTCAATTATAACTTACATCAGCTTGCTGTGAAAGGCTGAAATTTTCAATGTTTATGGTTTTTAACTAAATAAATGAGCTTAGAATTGTCTAAAATTTTGGGAATTGAATACTTGATTTGTAAATATAATAACTTCACTTTTAAATGGTTTAAATGAATTGTTTTGATTTAAATGTAAACTATTTGAAAGGTGGTTTGAAATGATAATAAATGAATGACATCTTTGAACTAAAAGGGTATTTAAATTTGAATATTTGGGTTTGGATTCAAATAATGATTTGAAAATGAAGTTTTGAAAAGATGTGATATTTTAATATATTGAATTGGTTTAGAAATGATTTGATCTTTATTTTGATAAAGTTTTTGAATTTGAAAATGATACTTTATTTTGAAGTATAAACTATAATTTTTAAATTATAACCACAGGTTATAATAACGATTGGTTGTTAAAGAGACCGGGATCAGATATGGACATACTCTCTGTCGATACCGAAAACCACTTTAACAACTATGTACACGGTGGAGATTCTAAAATGAAGTAGGATGGTGGCAAACTCCTTGAGGTATATTACGTGGACCCAACTCCCGTGAGTTGGCATAAGGTGGCTAAAACATGAGCGATCGACGGGCCAAGTGAGGTAGTTCCTCCGATCGGACACATCCCTTCGATACTATACTCTTACTTGCGATTGATTTGATGTACATCCTTCGATTTTGATTGTGAGTGTATTCCGAGGTAGGCGGTAGTGACTGCTATGCGTTACCACCAGCCCGGAAGCGTAATATATCTACTTTGGCATTGTCTAGTTGTGCCGTGTCACCTACCATGTAGAGCCTTACTACGAATTTGTTTTTCACCCTTAGCCCATAGAGTATTTAGGGTAGTCTCCCGATCTGGAGATATGCTAATACTCAGTAATGGGGTAATACGAATGATACACAGAGGTTTACAGATTAGATCTCTCCAGTTAAGCCAATGCTTGGATGGACTACTTGTACTATTATGTGTTGGGGGATATATGGGTAACCCTTTCAATGCTATTTTAAAGTAAGTTTAGTTTAGCATAGACATTATTATAATAGCACAATATTACTACATAGTAAATAGTTTAACGGATCCTTAGAGGATGGGCGGTCCTAAGCATCCTTTAAGTTACTTATACTTTATTACAGTTCACTTGAGTTAGTTTACATTATATAAGTATGTATGTCCTGACTCGAGTGTTTTGTGTTTTGCTTTAAGCTTGGGTCAGCCTGAGTATTCAAAGCTTAGCTTTGGATTTCACTTTCTGGAGCTAGGAATCGATGGAGATTTTGCCTATCTAGATTATCTATTTATTTCAGTTCGGTTGTTCTATTTCAGCTTGTACTAGTGGACTTCTATGTATTTGGGATTTCTATTGTATTTGTTTTCAGACTGATATTATGTATTTTATTTTGAGAGTTTGTTATAGTAGTTTCATGAACTACTATGGTATTTTAATTTCCACTGCGAGTTATTTTGATATTTCTATGTCTGTGATTCTATGAATGATTTTCTTTGCTCCAATTATTACAATATGTTATTTTGAATTATTCAAGTATGACATATGTGGATTATTGTCGATTTGAATGGTCCAAAATAGTGGGTCGTTACAGTGGATGTCTAAGAAATTATTAATTGTGGTCTAGTGGTCCCAACAACAATCGGCAAACCCCCATCCATCCCGTGTTCCTCAGTCATTGTAGTGCATGATGCGCACAATAGGATTGTACTGGAGGCTGCTGTTGGGGTTGCTCCTACCCGCAATTGAGATCGGCATGCCATGCATGAACAAGACTTCGCCCTAGATATATGTTACATCAAGGAAATCAAGCTACTTTCCACTCCCCCTCCATAGTAAATATTTAGCATTTGAGGATCTTTAGGTAGCAGATGAAGGGAATGACCTACATTCCGATCGTTGAGTAGCAACGGTTGGACCAGAAACCACGAGCACGGTGAACTCTCAATCCACTCCTGACCCTAGAGGGAGGTCCCCAAGCATAGATCCATGAAAGGCGGGGGTAGTATTCCAGTTCACCTTTTATAAATAGAAATAGGAGGTTGCCTACCCTTGCCTGTCATCACGATTCACCATCACTATACCAACATCATCATTCCCCTTCTCCAGTAAGACACCGGAGAAGTCCATTTCCAGCTAGGGGATGGCACCATCTGCACCAAGTAGAGGCGGGCTTTAACTAGGAAAAATGGCATCACCCCAATAACAAATATTAATGATCCAAACAAGAGATAATAAGGTAAGGGTTTTTCCTATAAGGAGAACGAGGAACCCTTTTTTAAAGCAATTTCGAGAACATACATTCACAATAGTTATATTTTGGCTCGCATTGAGAAATATGTTGCAAGCGTTGATCCATCTGACTACATTACAGCTTTCAAATTCATCACCTAAGTCGGTCAGTTCTCTAGCAATGAAAAATGTCTTATCTTCACTCCATCTTGATTGGACTAGTCTTTTGTTGGTTTTTTTATAGTGGGTAGTATTCACTTTTAGGCCCAGTTATGCATGGATTTAAATACTTACTACTTTGCCTCGTGCGAGTGAGCAGTACAACACACAATAAGCGCTAAATGATTCGCTCGACTCTTATGTCGGTTACTTCAATAAAGAGTTGACCCATGCAAGATGAGTGAAAAAGAACAGGTTGGTGGTCTCACTATGTTCTGGGGTGAGGCAACGGTCCAAGATGTGAAAGGAATCACAAAAGCAACATGCCTCGTCCCTGGCCTACTTTTTTCAAAGAGAAAATGACATCATGTGAGTGGAAGAGCCCGACTTGTCCGACAGTGATGAGGAGTGTTGGTGAGGTAATAAGAGCACCCCGAATGATCATTAGGAAAATAGCAATAAATGCCTCTAAGATGGTCCTTCATTCAAGCATAGATATGTTAATTACACCTCACTAAATTAGAACGTGAAAATCATTTATCTCACCACCAGGGATCCCGCACCCTACCTAAGGCCTCCTCCCGCTCGATCAGGACGAAAGGAGGAACCTCGAGGAAATAGAAAGTATTGCGATTTCCACTAATTCAGAGATCACGTCATGAATGAGTATTACCAAATAAATGACTAGATAGAGTAGTTGATCTATAAAGGTGTATTTGTGTAGTATTTAAGATGATAGGTTGAGCAAAGGAATGTCTAACAAAATCCCTCTACCCCGATTCTACAGGTGGGCAAGGGTCGGACCTTTATCAAAGCGGTAAAGCAATGGCGTTTTGGTCTGGGCCTCGTCAAAATTTAAGGCATCATCCTAACAATGCGTAGCTAGAGATTAAAAAAATCACAACTTAACTGAAGCAACGATGATGAGAAGGTTGAAGGCTTGGGATTATGATTCGACTGGCGACTATGAATGTAACTTGAAGGCAAGTAGCAATGTTGAAATCTCCCATCCACAATTATTCCATCTCCAATCGACAAAAAGACAAGCCAACGGTGAATCTAGGCTCAACATAGTTAGCGCATAACATAGCCATAGACTTTGATTGTTAGTTTCGGTTACTACTGGCTTGTTTTTTCGAAGGTAACTAATTTCAGACTTGTGCACTCTTCTAATTTTTATTTAGTTGTACTCAGTATTATAATTTGGCAATTTGCAAATAATATAATCATGTGCTAAATTCTAATGCTAATCAGTTTTGATCCCTCTGTTCTAATTTTGAGTTAGCTAATAATATAATAAGGGTTGATATGCATAATAAAAATTGATTTGATAATAGTTAATGGATTTTTAATGGTTATTTAATATAAAATTTATCCATAAATAACTAAATTTGTTTTCGTAGAAATCTATAGTTAGTGTTTTCTAGTCGAATGCATTAGTTAAAAAGAATTTTAGCTTTAAATTATCGTGGGAAATATTTTTGATAATCTATAACCAACATATTTGATATTCGTAATTTAATTTTTTTATTTTAATATTTGTTAATATAAATATCATTTGATGTTTTACTATACTTAAATTACGAAGATAAGAATTTAGACATGCCAAAAGAGTTAGAAAAAGAAGACTCGATGAACTCACTAATTCATAGAAAGACGCTCTATATAAATATTTCATCAAAAATAGTCCGACAGAAAGTTCGATTTTGAATGTGGAAAATTTCCCTCTTATTGACGAGGATGATGATAATATTAATGATGATATTTTAATGAGCAAACATGAGAATGAAAATATGAGCGATGAGGAAGCAAACATTGATTCATCATCATACATGGAGAATGTTAATGAAGTGTTAAATGACCTTGGTATATGGAAAAAAAATTGAGAGACTTGCGGTTAAAAGAGTACCTTTTAGAGTAATAAAAGACAATGACTCTAATTTTCCCAAAAATGCTATTAATATACATATTTCCTCTACATTATATGTCATAAATTTGTCAAGGGTAAACAAGGTAGAAAATGGTTGGCATATTCAAATTCACTTGATAAAATGGTTTGTTTTTGATGTAAGTTATTCACAAATCAAACAATGCCTAGTCAACTTTTATCAATTGAGCAAAATATGGTCAATGAAGTTAAATATGATAATATTATTAGTAATTATGCAAGTCGGAAGGCTAGAAAAATATTCATAAGCAATTAATATTAATTTTTTGTATGACTTGAATTATTATTACGAATGAAGTTATTTTTTCCTCGTCTAACTTGTAAGTCATACAATAACGCGGCTGCAATCAATATGGATCAATTTGTGGTAGCCTTATATAGCTAGAAGCAATAGGGTGCCTAAGCCCTGTATAGTAGGGAGCTCACCATGACTAATCAAATCTAACCTATAGAGCTTTGGTCCCTAAAGGCACTAAGGGTGGAAGAAGATGAAGTGGACATCGCTTTTTCTACTGAAGATAAAAGAGGAGTCGGATTGCCCCATCATTGCCTCATGGTTATATCGATCAATGTCATTAGCACCAAAGTACATCGGGTCTTCATTGATGGGGATGGCTTTGTCAAAGTTATGTTTAAAATTGTCTTTATGTGGTGACCACCCTACACCTTCGGTACCAAATATACCAATATAATGCACCATAGAGGTACCTGACCGATGCAAGATGATAGCCAAGGGTGAAAAGTAAAGAAGAATCCAAACAAAGAACCTGTAGAACATCTCACAGTGCACAGACAAAATACAATACAATAACATAGATGTAAAACAAGCGGGACATTGATATAATCAAATGAACCATAAATAAGAACATCAGAGTGCATCAGGTTTATTGATTATACAAAAACTAAAATAAAGAGTTTATACATCCAAATCTCTAAAAATAAATTCTAATACCTTCCCTCAAAATATAACACTAACATAGTTCCACAGTACTGCACAGTAGGATATATGCTATAGTAAGCTCCAAGTATTGCTATATGAAAGCGTAGCCTCCTGCTTGTACTCCATATAACTTCATGTGCTATCTAGACCTATTATCCCTAATCTACTCATTGAAGAGTTCTCGAGACAACAAGAAGCAAAGCATAAAACCTTGGGTCATACAACAATTTGGTGTGAACGATACATCATCTCAAAATACAGTAAAAATCATATATAGTACATAGGGGCATAGGGTATAAAGAACCATATCTAACTTGTCCCTGCATTCAAAGTGTTAGCATATAATGGTTGATATATGCTAATCTACTATCACAACCATATGAATATACTATAGTCGAAGTATAATGTCTAGTGTCTAGGTATGCAGTGGAAAATACCTACATCGTGCGACACTCTATAATGATAAACAACCATGGTAAACATAGCATCCATCAAGAAATCCTCACCATCACTCATGTGTGTTAGATATATGATAACTCTTATGGCATAGTTGCAAATCAAGGACCCAATCGAAATCTAGACTTCATTAGTGCATGAATCCATGGCACTCTAAAGGCTAGGAACCAAGCCCATAATTGCAAAGCTTAGGGTAATCTACTATCGCATGATTTGGATAATCACAAATCTAGGTCGGCGTCCCCACATACACTTCTTTACAAGCACACTAGAAACCTTAGAGTTATCAACATCCCCTTTGCATGTGTCTCCTAAACGAAACTCAATCGTTATTCCATCACGGCTGTTTCCATGGTAGGACACAGTAGTAAATCCCACTCGCAAGCCTACATCATTGAACTTTCCCATATAGATCATCATCATGACTCCCATCTTTAAGTCATCATCTTCAGAATGCCTTTAGATACCCATCGTAAGTCGTAGAACCATCATACTAAGGTTCTAAATCATCATCATCATTGATGGCGTCATTATGTCAAAGCATCCCGCCATTGCCTCACTAATCCCTGCATGAAGTCCAAGGTCATCCAAATTTGTCCTAGAGTTGTCTGCCTTTACTCCAAGCCTACTCCTAACCACCACCAAATCGCTAAATTCCCACCTCGACCTGCCATGATGCAACCCAAAGTACCTTTCATTGTTTGATACTTTGATATAGCTCCAACGGACAGAAAAGTATGTCTGGTCTCCTATGGCATCACCGAACAACAAATGTTGTCTAGTACCCTGTGATGCCACCGAATAGCAAATGCTGCCCAGTCTTCCATGCTACTACCGGATAGAAAATGTTGTTCGGTCCTCCATGTCATCACCGGACAACAAATGTTGTCCGGTCTCCTTGATGCCACCGGACAACAAAAGTTATCTGATCTTTCTCCCACGCCAGACCAACATCACCCTGAGCCAACTCGCCAAGCCCAATGTCCAAGCTGAGTCAACCAATGTGAACCTAACCCACCGAGCGCGTCCTTGCATCGAACAGACCTCCACCGAGTCAAAGTGCTGCAAAACTCCAACTTCTGTTCTCATGTCGATCTCACTGCTACGCTCCATCCTTTGACCCATACACCTTCTGCATGCATCGATACGACTCCTAACATCCCCAAATCCATCCTTCGAAGCCTGTTTCTATAGATCCCGACTCTAAGTCGCTCTGATGAACGTTCTCAACCATACAAGAAACTAAGCAAACACCACACATACACCAAACAATATTCAAACATGCAAACATGAAAACATATAATAATTCATGGTAAATCATCCTATAATATGTCTCTAACATAGCCTAACACATGTTAAGTTACACCAAATTAAAATAATTAAAGAACTTTAAAACATTTTAAATTCGTTTTTACTTTAGATTTCACATTAAAACATTCCCAAAACATGATTTTGACTTTAAAAAATGGGTTTAAAACATGTTAAAACCTATAGATACATATATAGTGAGGCACGATGATAAATCACTCACCAAAACCTCCAAAATCCTAGTTTTTTACGCCAATCTTGGTAAATCCAAAAATCAACAACCAGGATGAAATTTTTCCTCCCAAAAATGTAGATTTGAAGATCTCTAATGAATCTCCTTGTTATTATACCCTTAATATACTATTTAAACTTGATTCAAAGGAGTAAAGAGAAGGTTTTGGGTCGAGAATTGGTTAATGGGAGCTTAGATGTACTTGGGAAATAGCAAAAGTAATTTAGGGATGATGGTTCAGCCTAATATAGCCTCCAAACCTGAAATAGGTTAGTGAGCTTGCTCCAAACTCACTAATTACCCACTAAGCTGCTCAAAAAACTGCCAATTTTCAAACATCCATATCTCCTAGCTAGGAAGTCCAAATCGCTATTACGACCACTCTACGGAAAAGGAAAATCATTATATATTTCTAATGTTAGTGGTCTCAGATGCTAATTTAGTTTCTATTCAAAAGTTATAGCCATTACAAGTTTACAGGTTAAAATCGTCAGAAAAATTATAAATATAGGAAATGTTATTAATAGGCATTTTATAAAGTTATAGAGCCATACAACCTCAGATGAATTTAAAAATAATATTTTACTATCCTCCAATACGTAAAATATGATTCGTTACGTTCTCACTCCCTTTAGGATTTTAGCCCTCAAGATCCTCAATACAAACAAGGTAAAATTATGAATAGCTACCTTGCATGCCTAACATCCACGAGAAAACATATCAAACATCAAACGTCTACACAAAAGCAAGAAATGGTTTCTACGCCTACCCTTAGCATGCAAGATACTAAACTACCCTATATGATATCGAAAGTGAAAGTAAATGCGATAAACAGAGGTATCACCAATTATAGACTCCGGATAATCAGTCCTCATGCTCTTCTTATTCTCCCACATACAGTTGCCTTTGCTCTCACACCACCAAACCTTCACCAACTTTACCATCTTCCTCCTAATCTACTTCATATAATGTCCTATGATACGAATAGGCCTACGAAGTCTCGATGCTTTTAGTTCAATCTTGGTATCATCAAGCTGATCCAATTGAACTATAACACCTGAGTCATGCACAAACATTCATAAATAAGAGATGTGGAACACGTTGTGCATGCCCGCCATCTTCTGGGGTACGTTGACTCTATAAGCTAGGTTCCCAATCCTCTCAAATGTCGAAAAAGGACCAATGAATTTTGGTGCCAACTTCCGCTTAGTACATAATCAAACAATATACTTTAACAAAGAGATCTTGAAAATATCATATCCTAGATGGAGAACTCTAAATCACCTCTTCTCCTATCAGTAGAGCTCTTCTATCTACCCCAAGCAGCTTTCATTCATTGTCGAATGATCTCGATCTTCTCCAAAGTGTCTCTAATCATATCTTTCCGGAGTATCAGTTTCTCGTCCGCTTCCCACAAACATGAAGGAACATTGCACGATCGACCATATAACACCTCAAATGGTGCCATATCGATGCTAGGCTAATAACTATCATTGTATGCATACTCTTCTAAGTTAAACGATTGTCCCATGAGCCATCGAAATCGAGAATGCAAGCTCGCAAGAGATTCTCCAAGATGTGATTCATCCTCTCGATCTGCGCATTAGCTTGTGGACGATGAGCTGTACCGAGATGTAACTCTATCCCTAATGCGTCTTCTAAGCTCTTTCAAACCCCACTATTGAACAAAGGGCCTCGGTTGCTCATAATGTTGTTTAGCACCCCACTTCACATACAAGATGGCCAAGTTGGATGAAGTTCTATAGACTTTATGAGTATAAATCTAGTACTCTTCGTCAATCTATCGACTATGACCCAGATGCTATCGAACCCTCCTCTAGTCCTTGGTAATCCATCAATGAAGCCCATCGAAACTTGTTCCCATTTTCACTCGGGAATCTTGAGAAATTGCATCAAACCACTCGGCTTCTTCAGCTCTGCCTCTACCAACGATGGTTCATTCACTTCGAGATGAATGCACCAATATCCTTATCTATCCCTTCCCGATAAAATATCTACCTTATATCGTGGTATATTTTATTAATACTGGGATGAATAGTCAATCTCGAATGATTGCACACATATAGCACCACATCCCCCAGCCCATCAACATTAGGAACGAACATTCTCTTATCCTTACGAAGCCAACCATCATGGTCGAGCCCCTACTGCTTCATCTCCTCAGACTTTACTCCTTCCTCCATCTTCGCCATGATCCTCGCTAGTCCAATGTCTCTCCTCTGATTAGTATTGATCTACTCTATCAGGGTAAGTCTGATGTTAGGCTAGCCAACACTTCCGACTCTAGCTCACATCGAGGTCTAAAATCTTAGCTCATGATAAACTCCAATCGCTTCCACTTTGGGAACATCACTCCTAAGCTAGGATGTCTCCTACATAAAGCATCAGCGATAGCATTTCCTTTACCAGGCATAGAGTAAAGGTCAAAACTATAGGAGGCTAGGAACTCTAACTATCATTGCTGACGAAGGTTAAGATCCTTCTGGGAGAATAAATACTTCAACGACTTATGGCCCATATACAACTCGAACCTCTTTCCAAGAAAACAATGTCTCCATATCTTCAAAGTAAATACTATCCCAACCAACTCCAAATCGTAAATTAGATACTTCCTCTCATGCAGTTTCAACTGTCGACTAGCATAGGCAACAACCTTTCCCCTCTACATCAACACCGCACCAAGTCCAATACCACATACATCTATATATACAATCAACTCTTCATTCATACTCTAAATGACTAAAACCGGTGCACTCATCAACCTCTCCTTCAAACTCTCGAATGCATGCTCGCAACTTGTGTTCCAAATAAAAGTCTGATTTTGCTCCATCAAGTTGGTTAATGGCGCTGCTACCTCAGAGAAGTCATGGATAAAACATCGATAGTATCCGGACAAGCCAAGGAAAATTTTCACATCTGTAGCGAACTTGGGTTAATCCTAGACTTGTATTGTTTCCATCTTCGTAGGATCTATAGTAATACCTGCTCGGAAACAACGTGAATTAAAAGTGGCATTTCCCTTCTTCAGAAGTGACACTTTGAAAACCTCGCCTCCAACCAGTGCTTCCTCAACACCTCGAGCACAATCCTCAAATGCTCCTTGCATTCTTCCTCCATCTTTGAATAAAGAGGGATATCGTCCATGAACATAAGTACAAAATTGTTTAGCTGATCCTTGAAAACATGGTTCATAAGATCAATAACGCATGCTGGCATGTTGGCTAGCTCGAACATCTTGGCCAACCACTCATAAAATTCAGATAGCATACGAAATGCTATGATCAACAATCTTCTTTGCCACTCTTAGTTGAAGAAAACCCATCATATGGTCCAAATGAGAAAACACCCTAACATCATGGAGCTAATTGAGCAAGTCATCAATATGCGAGAGTAGATACTTGTTCTTCCTTTCCACCTTATTCAACTCACGATAATCTACACACAACCTCAGAGAGCCATACGTCTTGATGGAGAATACTATAGGTTCACCACATTCAGATATGCTCATACGAATGAACCCTCGCCTCAATAAGTCATTCACTTGCACCTCCAACTCCTTCTATTATCTGGGAATCATATGCCTCAAAGGCTTAACTATCGGTCTGGCATCCTTCACTAAATCTATACGGAACTCTATTTCCCTGTGTGGTGGTAACTCGGTCACCTCCTTGAATATGTTTGGATGCTCTCCCGCTATAGGATAGATGTCAACTTGTCGTACGGGATCTCGAGCGAGTACATAAAGTTAACCTTCACCTCATCGTTAGGCTGATAATCTGTCTCAAACCTATGCCCATCATCCACCCATATCATTGCCAACGGCCTCTCACAATTCACCACCACTTCGCACTTCTGATCCATTCCTTTCCCAGAATAATACCGCACTCAGTGAAACCCAAAACAAAGTAATCATAAGAAAATAATCACAAATAACTCGAAAAGGTTAAGTCTCGACAAACCATGCAAAGATTAGTTGATCCTCCTTTAGGGTGTGCGACAATCAAAGGTCGATCAACTATCTCAGGTTGTAACGTCCCGCCTTTTTGCATGCTTTAAATCGACGATAAACCGCACACGTCAGACTTAAACCATACAGAAGGGCGGATTGTTATGGGGTAAAAAAGAAAAAGAAGGAAGAAATAAAATAAAACAGAATCTTGCTGCGGAACGGTAAAATATAATAATCAAATATATAGTTCATGAAGCTGTTTTACAAAATATTCGATTTTACTTATACAATACATATCAGAGTTACACATACCAGAGTATAATAATTAATGCAGCGGAACAGTATGCATGTGGAATACTATAATAAATAATAAAAATATAAATCTTCATCTTTGTCCTCCAGAGCTAAAGTCTTCGAATCCTGAAATGCTCAGGCCGACCCGAGCGAATTGAAAAGACAAAACACTCGAGTCGGAACTAAAATATCTGATGTGAGTTAAATCAACAGAAACAAATATGCACTAATTTAAGAGATGCTCGGGATTCACATCTCCTAAGGATCCATTAAACTATATACCAT
Source organism: Allium cepa (assembly GCA_030765085.1). Taxonomy (NCBI): domain Eukaryota; kingdom Viridiplantae; phylum Streptophyta; class Magnoliopsida; order Asparagales; family Amaryllidaceae; genus Allium; species Allium cepa. The sequence continues at coordinate 411,105,254 of CM060937.1, forward strand.
GTAGTAATATTTCGCTATTATAATAATGTCTATTAATAAAATAAACTTACTTTTAAATAGCATTAAGGCTTTACATTTTCCACCTTAACACGTAATAGTCCCAGTAGTCCATCCAATATCATGGTCCCTCTTGATCGGGAAGCCACCAGAGGATACCACATGGGCTACGGGAGAAAACCAAACTCGTACAAGGCGTGCTAGGGTAAGTGACATGGCACAACTAGGCAATGCCAGGATAGATATACCAATTACGCTTCCGGGTCGGTGGTAACGCGTAGCGCGCAGCTACCGCCCACCTCGAGCCACACCCCCAAATAAAAAAAACAAAAGTGGCCACCGAATCAATCCAAAAGTCAAAGTATTAATATCGAAGGGATGTGTCCGATCAAAGGTGCTACCTCATTAACCCATCGATCGCTCCCGTTTTAGCCAACTTATGCCAACTCACGGGAGTTGGGTCCACGTAAACGCCGCCACCATCCTACTTCATTTTGGAATATCCACCTCGTACATGGTTGTTAAAAGTGGTTTTCGAAGTTGGCAGAGAGTATGACAACTTCCGATCCCGGTCTCTTCAACAACCAAACGTTATTATAACACCGCGATGATTTTAAAATAATTATACTTCAAAACCAGAATAAAATATTCATTTCAAAACCATATAAATACGATATCACTTCCTCTTTTAAAAACTAAATCAATATGATATCAATTTCAAACATGTCTTTTTTTTTAAAACCATAACATTTCAAAGTTATAATATTTCGAAACCTAAATTTGAAATGTAGCTTTTCAAATCATAAAACTTTGAATTTCATAACTTTGAAACATACTACACCACTTAAATGGTTTAAATATTAAATTACTTTATAAAATAAAATAGTTTCTTCACCTTCACAAATCAATTCCAATTATAGATTTAAATCCCCAAATGAACAAATATAATTTCCATATATTTCAAAGCTTTAATTATTCCACCATTTCAAAACTTATTCTTTGATAATTTCATATATATAAATTTCAACTACTATTATTTTGATTTGAAATGTTTGCTTAATAAATCAACTATCATTTTAGTAAAACTTTTAGACTTCAAATAACTGGATATTCTTCCAATTACATTAACCTGATAATATTCATTTAAACAAATTTGATATTCATTTTAATCCTCTAAACAAAAATCAAGTTATAAAATCATACCTTTAAAATCTTAATTTATTTATATTTCAAATCAAATTTTTCGAGGATAATCCTTAAATCTTAAATTCAAATCATAAATCTTCCAACCTTAATTTATTTGAGTCATTATAAACTCTATACAAAAATATACTTTAAGTAAATACTTAACCTTATTATATTTTAATAAAATCCAACTTTATTATTTAACTTATATATACTTTAAACAAATCTTATTCATAACTTAAATCCAAGAATTTAACTATATATAAATACATTTATAAAATATCCAACTCCATACCTCATAAAACCATATATTTCTTTACAAACCATAGAAAATCATTTCAAAATATTTTATATATAGACCGCGGTGCCTGTATAAAATTTCTATCTTATGGTCAAGTGATACGGATATTTATCATTTCAATCCGTAATTTAAAATAAAATTACGGTTATATATCATTTCAAACCGCAATCCCGAATAAAATAAAATGCATAACAACTTGCAGTTTATAATAATATACAATCAACATCCATTCATCCATCAACAGATCACACATCCATCACAATCATCTTCCAAAACAGTCAATCAATATCCATAGAAAACTGAAATATATATAACAGGCATTTAACTGGCAGTTATACTCAATAATAAATTAAATAACGATTTAATTTAAATAAATGCAATTAACTGAGATGATGATTAAAAATATATGGAAAAATTCATAAATAAATGCATAATCACAAAAAAATTAATTTAACAACATATGAAATTTTAGAAGTTGTGAGTGGGTTAAAACACTCACCTTTTGAATTTAAATTGAATTTAAATCCAATTTAAACCCAAAAATTGCATAGTCTCAAAATCCAACCAAACCAGCTGGAATTTTGATAAGAACCTAGCGGAGAAAACCGCGCGTGAATTGGACCTCGTACGTGAAAGTTACAGCGGTTAAATTGTTTGAAAACAAAATAAATAACTTACCTCTATTATTAGCCACGTCATCGTCTTTGTCACAGGATCTGAAACCCTAATACTCTGCGTCGTGAAAACAACTCGAAGCCGTCGTTCCTCTCGATCGTCGCCGCTACATCGTGCACTCTCGTGATGATCAGAGGTCACCATCGCCATGGCCTCCCTCGGCCGATCAAAGCCCCCCAGCGCACGCATTTCGAGGCCGACACCTCCTCCACCGTCGTAAGACATCTTGCCAAATTATGGCAAATCTGGAGCACTTGACGTCGAATGAAGGCTAGATCTAGGGCCTGCTCGGCGTTCTCTCCCAAACCCCACTTCCCGATCGCCATATCGTCGCGTATCCGCCGTCGGATCAAAATCCTAGCCTATGGACGACTGCGGTTCAATCTTTATTTTTGGACAAACGATGATTCAAAACCAAAAATGAACTGCAGATCTGAGTTGCGTAGAACGAGAGCTTCGATATATAATTTTTCTGCATATTTTTTGAGGAGTTTGAAATTTCACTGATTTTGAACTGCAATTGGATCTAGAATTGGTTGTCTGCCATTGATGAGGAGAGATAGTTGAAATATACGTACAGACAAATGGGAAATAGGAGTAGGCTAGGGTTTATAACCGGGTATTTATAGGTAGGGTTGAAAAAGAATAGATGGACGCGATTGAATATACGCGCTAACGACAATGTGGCCCAAAAAGCCCGTTCTGTTCCCGGAACGAAATTGGGTCAACCCGTATATCAAAATAGATGTTTTTAAATATTTTAAACGCGATGGAATAAGTTTCAAGTCCAAATTCCATCGTATGAAGAAGTTGTGCTAAAATTAATATTTTTCAAATTGATTTCAATTTCATTTATTTCAAGTCGTTTCGAGTCCGTACGATCAAACGACAAGTCCGATCGCTACGAAACTTGAAATCCTACAATAATTCACTATTACGGATTCTATGAAACTGGTTTCGTCGAAATCCGAGTCAGTGACAAAAATGGCTATTTTTATACTAATTAAATAAATTAATTAAATCAAATTTCCAATTTAAATTCTAAAATTGACAATTCTTATCATTTAAAATTTCTTAATCATTTACAATGATTTTAAACAAATTTAGATGTCAATTTAATGTTGATTCAATCATAAATTTCAGCGTAAATTCAAATTTCATTATATTCATCAATTATAAATTAAATTTTCAATAATTCCATTGAATTCACTATTCATTCTTATTATTCAATTCATTATGGTCAAAAGGAGGAAATCAACATTGGGTTCAAAGCTATTACATAAATATTCTCCAATTTCAACTTCATTTTTTAAATTAACGTAATAATTAAATATTTAATTTCATTCATTTGCAATTAATCCAATTATTATAAATTAAACAAATTAAATCGCTATTTAAATTCAAATTATATAATTCATAAATTTTATCATCTTGTATTACTTGTTAATTTATAATTCTTTAAAACCAATTCCCATCTCAATTTAAATTAAATTAATTCACCAATTATAATATTTATTTCATTTACTTAAAAAAATCCCTTTATTATAAACTGAATCCAATTAATTTTAATAAATTCCTATTTAACTGATTAGATTCAATTCCAACCCTTTAGTTGGGTCTATTATTACTTTGTAACGTAGTTATACTTGTCTCACATTTCATTCCTTTCTATTAACTTATGAATAAAATATGCATTTCCGTTGCTTATTACATATACACTTTACAATTACAGTTCTTACCCACATAAATGAGACATTTATTTCCATTTAAATGTAATTGTTTTACAATTAATTTGGTAGACTAGATATATTCTGGTAATTTATGATGATTACTACCATAGCCTTAAAATTTCACTTAGGCTTATTATTTCAACTATTTATAAAATTACTTACATCATACGGATTCATTTTATTACCACAAATCATACATTGATTCATACATTCATACAATACTTACCTTTATTTACTTATAATAAAATCTCATTCCTAAATATAACAGTTACAACAAATTAATATGACAATTAAATAATAACTTATGACCGTTACTATTTCTTTGATTCATTAATTACAACTAATATTCTCTAAATAAATTTATTTACTTGGTCCCATGCTTTCTATTACACCAATTACTACCTTATAAACAAATTTTACGTTTCCTTTTTAATTTACATTCACACTTTCCGTTATAATATTAATTATCAATAAAGTACATTTAGTTATCTTTTTTCTTCCCAACCAATTACCATATGTTATCATAACTTTAATTTTTTTAATAAATTCATTAATTGACATTTCATACCTATTAATTATTAACCTAAATTAGCACTATTACGTTTTAAATTTACTTATTAGCTCACAACAAGTGCTACCATTAGTTCATACACTAATTTATTCCATTTCCATTTCTTATACATTATTTTATTGGTATGTTAACATTTTTAAATCATTAATTTACCTCTTATATCCCATTATAAATTAATGCGCACATTAATTAATATTTTAAATCAATTCAACCATTTCATTTGGGAACATTCTTTTATTAAAATAAGAATAAAATTAACATTTACATTATTTCACTTATTGGAATTACATCCAAGTTATTAACAATTAACTTACATTTATACTGTTACATTCAAGTTATTAAAAATTAATTTACAAAGCTTATCCAAGTTATTATTTCCATTAATAATTCACTAAATTTTTGTTTCCTTCAACATTAAGTTACCAAAATCTTCTTAAATTAAGAAATTTAATTACCGAATTTTAGGGGTCGTTACACAGGTTTAAATCCTAATTTATCCACCAAATTGCTAGATATAAAGAAACATGAAGCCCCGGTATCGAATAAACCGCATACATGTATATCAATAATAGAAAGCATAGCCTATATAACAACTCCCTTCCCCTTCGTCGATAGAGCACTTTGTGAAACAACGTTCAAAGCGTAGGCGGACATAACCTGCTTATTCATCGGTTGTTCTACATAATCCTTCTTAATATGCCCTGGCTTGTTGTAGTTGTAGCACTGCTTGCCCTCCGCCTTGCAGTCTCTGACAAAATGGCAATTCTCTCCATAATTATAGCAAGTAGGCTCCTACTTACCCTTTTTCTGGCCGCTCTTATGAAACTGCTTCTTCTTCTTCTTCTTATTTTCCCACTTTCTCTTGCCTCCCCCGCTAGCTTACGGCTTTGGCTTGACCTTGGAAGTAACAACCGACTTAGGCTAGGATACAAACTCTCATGTCGAAGATCCTTCCCCACCAGCCTTGCAAAGGTCTCATCAGTATGACTCACTAGCTTCTCTCCATGACCATCATCCAACCTATAATGAACTTCTCATTCTTTTGAGTGAAGTATCGATAGAAGATAGACCACACTTCAACATTGTGTCAAATTCGGCCATGTACTCCGACATGGACATATCCCCCGTCTTAAGTCAGCGAAACTTCAAAAGAACACCAACTTCTGAGTGGTCGATATATACTTCTCTTCCAACCCCACCTTAAACTGCTCCCAAGTAATCTAATCCTAAAGGGTCGTGATCTTAATAGCGTTCCACCATCCTATAGCTCACCCCTGAAGCTGTCTAGTTGTCAGCTTCCTCTTGCATCCTCTCACTCTATATCCTCAATAATGTGTTCGTAGGTGTCTAACCAGTCCTGCACTTGGATGGTTGATTCTGTTTCGAGGAACGGTTTGCAACCTAGTGTAAAATAACCGTTGTTCAGTTTGGCAAAATCAACCTTCGACGCTTGCACTGGAGTACCACCACCAACAACCGCAATAGGAGCAACTTGGGCATTTTGAACCATGTTTTGCACCATCTTAATGAACATGTTCTGCAAGTTGGGGTTAGCAGCCTTCGATCCTGCCCCCTCATCAACTCCATAAATGGAGTTCCTAATAGCATTTCTCGTCAGCCGACTCATTCTTGCAGGCTGTAATAAAAATGAACGGTCTCTCTAAAAGGAATAAATGGTGTCCGTGAATGCAATTCAACTTATGTACTATATATATACTACTATATAGTTTCAAAAACCAAAATATAACAAGTATAATTTTTCGTATATTGCTAGATCAGTTCTAAAGCAATAACTCCTTCCTTACCTTTAATGGATCCAAGTATCAACTTAGGTCGTTTGTAAAACCTAAGCTCTGATACCAAATGTGGCAACTGCTCTCTACCTCCGGTACCCAATGCACCTATATAATGCACTATGGTGGTGCTTGGCTGATGCTGGATGATATCCAAGGGTAAAAGGAAAAGAAAAGTTCAAATACATAACCTGTAGAACATCTCATAATGAACAGAAAAAATACAATACAATAACACAGATATAAAACAGTTGAGGCAGCGATATAATCAAATGAACCATAAATAACAAAATTAAAGCGCATTAGGTTCATAGACTATACAAAACTTAAATAAAGAGTTATTGCATCCAAATCTCCCAAAATAAACTCTAATACTATCCCTCAAAATACAAGTACTAACATAGCTCTATAATACTGCATAGCGGGATATATGCGATATTAAGCTCTAAAGTATAGATATATGAAAGCGTAGCCTCCTTCTTATACTCCTACAGCTTCATGCGCTATCTAGGCCATTTATCCCTAATATGCATATTTAAGAGTACCAAAGATAATAAGAAGCAAAGCGTAAAACTGCGGGTCAGACAACAGTCTAGTATAAGCGATACATCATCTCAAAAATATTATAAAAAATTTAAACAGTAAATAGGGGCATAGGGTATGAAGAACCATACCTGACATGTCCTACATTCAAAGAGTTAGAACATAATAGTTGACATATGCTAATTTACTATCATAACCATATGATTGTACTATAGTCGAAGTACAATGTCCAGCGTCTAAGTATGAGGTCGAAAATACCTACATCGTGTGACACCCTATAGTGATAAACAACTATAGCAAACATAAACTCCATCAAAAAATCATCACCATCACTCGTGTGGGTTGAATATATGATAACTCATATGGCACAATCCTAAATTAAGGACCCAATCGACATGTAACGTCCCGTATTTTTAGCATCTGTTATTGAAATAATTAACAAATTTTAAATATTAAAGTATTAATTATTATTAGTCAAATAAATTAAATTTCTGATATAGGTAATATCTAAATATATAATTTCTAAAGATTATATTTAAAATTAGTTAATTCTAATTTCTGAAAGTTATATGTGTGTGTGTGTGTGTGTGTGTGTGTGTGTGTGTGTGTGTGTGTATGTAAACTTCACTGTTTCAAATTTATGATAAAAAAATTCTATATGTATATATACAAAGCTTTGTGATGTTTAAAAATATATATAAGTGTATACCTATATGTGTGTGTATGTTATAAGAATAAAGTACATGAAAATACATATATACATATATATAATTTATAATGGCAACTTTCAAACTTATGAGAAAATATATATGTATAAATGTGTATGTAAATATATATATGGTCAAAATAGTGTAGATGTAAATCTATATATGTGTATGTGTATATATATATATATGCGTGCGTGTGTGTGTGTGAATGTGTGTGTATATGAATGCATATATATACATAGGAACATCGTGATGATAATATCAAATCAAGCCCACACATAAATCAAATCATGCACATAATAAATCAAACCAGCCTAAGATCAAATCAAGCTGTAAAAATCAAATCAACCACAAAGGTTAAAAAGAAAAAGAAAAAGAAACGTGAAGCCAGCACAAAATCTCCAGCCACCCTATTTGAATCTCCAGCCACCTATTGCTTGCCTTATACACTTCTTTCTCTTATATTTATGGCCAACCTTATTCATTCATATATATATATATATATATATATAAGAAGCTGCCATTAAAACAAAGTAGTTCAAATTCTCAAAGCTTGAAGAAGATTAAAACAAAGCAGCGTTCATCTTTCTTCTACTGTGAGTTAAATGCCTATGTTTTTCTGTTTACAGGTTATTACTGTTATATACATACATACATACATACATGCATACATACATATATATATATATATAAAACTATAGATTGGATGGATCCTTAAATTATGTCAAATATACATGTGTTGGCGTGTATATATGCCTTGTATTTATGTATTCAACAGGATAGTTCACCCTGTAACTCAAAGAAAATCCCGTACCTCTCACTATTCTTGATTATGGTTAAAACAATTAAGATTTCTAACTTTAAAATTTAATATCTCGCCATCCATTAAGTTTTAAAACTTGATTCCAAAACCAAAATTGATGGTTTGTGAATATAGAACAATCTAAAATTTGTTTCATTTAATTTCATCAAGCACAAAAGAAGAAAAACCTATATATCGGTAAGTAAACCAATTATAGCTGAGATTCAATTATCATATTTTAATGAATGGTTTATATGGATGTGATCGCGGTTGAAATTTTTGATTTTTGGAGGTAGTTTGGTGATTTTAATGGCATATGGGTGGAGAATTTATGGGCTGAACGGATTTGGGCGAAAGGGAAAATTATGGCGACGTGAGTGATTTCGTACATGACAATTGGCGTGGAGGAGGCTTGGATGATGGCAAACCCGAGAAAAATGGTACGATGATTTTTAGTAGCTTGAGTTGACTAGTCGAACTCGTTTTAGGGTTTCAGGATGGTTTTTGCTTAGTATCGGTTGCATCACCATGGCAAAGTGGAGGGGAACATATGCGCATCGGGGGGAAATGGAGAGAAGATCGTGGCGAGGCTATGAGTGGAATTGGGTGGTGGATGGTGACGGTAGGTGGTGATGCGAGGTGATTGGTGGCTTTGGTTTCGTTCCAGGTTGTGAGTGGAAGTTCAAAATTTCGAACGATGGTCTCGTCGCGGTTTCAAGTGGTGGGATATGGTGCAGAGGTCGAGGACGACTCGCGAGGTTGGTCGGCGGTAAGGAACGATGACCAGTGGGTATGTGTACGTGCATAGTTTCATTCACTGGAATGAAGAGAGGGAAAAGAAACTAGAGGGAGGAGGAAGAAAGGAATAAATAGTTTGGGCCGGGTTTTAAATTGTTCGGTTGGGTGTATTGTTTTTAAAGGAAAATTGAATTTATTATTACATTTTAATAATCTATAATCTATAAAAGAAAAGCAATATTTCTCTTTTGTTTTAAAATCCAATTAAACGTGTGAATTTTTGCGATGAATTCCTATCGAAGAATATTTTCATTTGAAATAATACAGTCGAGATTTCTGCAATGTAAAATTTAACAATTTATAGAAATTGAGGTGGTCAAACAAGTAATTTCTGAATTATTAACTATACTTAATTAATAAATTAATTATTAAATGAACTGTTAAATTTTAAGATTTACTAACGATAAATCATTTTGTAGATTTCCTTGTTGATAAGTAACGTGGATCAAAAATAATAATTTGGCTCGGTAAATTGAAACACATTCATTATTGAATTGTAAATTGATTTAATATTAATTTTAAATCGTTGATTGTAGTTGATGATCTATGCTTGGCTTTTATTGACAGTGCCATTGAGCAGCCAAATAATACTGTTAAGTTAAATTAAATTGAATGCGGCTCATTGGGCATTTGTTTAGCGAAGGAAAATCACTGATTAGCTAATTAATTTAATTGGACAACGATTAGTAGAATAAATAACCATTTTCTATTATTAACTGGATAGGTTAAAGTTGGACATTTAATTAGCAGAATTTAACCCATTCTGCTATTGCAGTAGTATTGACACTAGATTACAATCCAGTTGATTATATTGGATATGTGGTATATTAACAATTTCTTGTTAATTTTGAACTTGATTTACATATTGGACATTATGTAAATACACGAATTATAACTTGGATAGTTAATGAAATTAATGGTGACTTGGTTAAGTACCATTGGTGTTGCTAAGCTTCTTTCCAGACTTTGGAAGTTGATTTTTGAATTAAATTTATTGTAAGGATAATTATTATTTATTAATGAGATTTTAAATAATTATTTTTTATTAATAATTTTTTTAAAGATAATTAATAGATTTAAAGTTAATTATTTTATGATTCTTAAAAGTTGTTTAATAGTATTTAGTTAGTGTTTCAAAATTATTTAATTATTTAAAATATTTAAGTTATATTTTAATTATTTATTTAAGGTTATTTTGTAGTAATTGAATTTAAAAGTTAATTATTATTTAAGAATTAATGAGTATTAAAATATTTTTATTCCAAAGATAACTTGTTCAAATATTAATATTATTTTTTAAAATAATATATTATATGGTAAACTTTTATAAAAGAGTATTTTCCTAAATTTAACTTGGAAAAATTATATTGAAACTTTATAAGTATTATTTGGAGATAATTATTTCGGGAAGTAATGGTACATTTTTATAGCGTAATTCGAGGGGCAGAGATTACCTACAGTTTGGGATGTTTTCGTTGGGATAACGACATAACCATTATGCAAATTGTGGTCTATGATTGGTTGCATGGCGTAAATCGGGAGGCAGAGATTGCCTAAGTTAAGTTTGGATTTCTCTGGGATAGAGACGTAATCATTAAGCTGCGATCCATGGTTGATACCGAATAGTGCTTTCCATATTTATTTTTAAAGGTTTCAAGTATTTTTTGGAAAATATGATTTGTGAATATACTTATTCCGGTGAGATAAGTATATGACTGTTTTTGATAAAGAAATTCAAATTATTGAAATTAATTTAAACGAGGTTTAGTGATTTCAGTGGAAAATGAAATCTTTATTTGAATGTCTGTTTATTTGATAGTTAAATAACCGACTATCAAATCTTGACCCAAATATGTAATCCTCCTTAATTTTGGTGGTAAGGAATTATTTCCTACTTAACATCGAAGGATTTTAACTCTGGAAATATTTAGGCGAAATGCAAGAATTATATGGTACGGTTACCATCGGGTTACTATACCATACATATAAACTTGTTGGTCGTCTAGGATAAATATAAGGAGATCCGTCCACTTAAACGGTTAAGGATTGTTCCTCGATCTTATGTTTGCCTGATTATTTCCTAAAGAACCGATCATGAGCATTCCAAAAATTGACGAATGGCTTTTTTGGAGCATCCAGGAAATGGAGAGTGTACTCGAGATGACTCGAAACCTATGACCTACTCCGAAACCATATAAGGTTAAAAGGAGGATATGCATTATATTTTGGGATGTTGAAACATATGTGGTTCCATGACTCGTTGGAGTGTGGGAATCTGTGTGAGATTCTAAGATCTATTGAAATATGGAATTCAGGTGTGATTCTGTGACCTATTAAGGTTTGGGAGTCCATGTGGGATTCCATAATTAATTTGGAGACTGTGCGTGAGATAAAATGCCAGACGTGCCTCATCTACGGAGATGGATAAAACCAGAGATAGGATGCATAGCCAAGGGGCCTAGCTAACCCATGAGGGTGTAGTCATCTCTCTTTGTAGCAAGTCCCTATCAATTATTTTATGCATTTGGGAGCGATACAGTCAGCCTTGGTGGCCAATTATGTATTTCCTATATACCTCAGCTAGATAGGTATTGACCCTCGGAAGGATAATTCTGATCCTTGCGTAGCCTCGAAATACTAAGGCACCTCCGTGGAAATCCTATACAATTAGCGAACGGGCTTATCGGATTTTGATTTGATGACTAGTGTCGTTGTGATGTACATAGCACATGCATCATAGCTATTTGTTATTATTACTTTAGCGATTAGACACTATTATAATATCATATGATTTTCTAAAAAAGAGTTTTGATTGTCGTAAGGTAAGAACCCATCCGTTTTTATTTGCGGTAAGATCTTATTATATACCTTTGTTTTGAAAAGTTATTAAACTTTAAAAATCAAGTTGACTGTGTTTTCTCACCCTGATTTAACCAGACTGACTCTGGCGTTGTTCTTCCTAAATTCTTGGGTCAGATCGAGCATATTTTCCAGGTTTACTTGGATATTTGGAGCTTCAGGAGAGGAGATATGGCCTGGAGACGTATTCATGTAGATGACTATATTTCCCTTGCTTACATTGTTGTGTTTGCCAGCAATTGTGAGGACAGGTTGTTATAACCTTTCGAGCTTAATAGGCTCATATACTCTTGTTGATGTATGTATATATATAAATTACGGTCTTGTTTTTTGTAAAGACTTGTTGTATACATCATAAATTATTTTTTCCGTCGTGAGATTCTTTTTCGTTTAGTTTTCTATCTTCTTTCTTATTTATTTTCCCTAACTATCCGCTTTTCTGTTCGATTTGAGCTGGACATGTGTGGTTTATAGTCAGTTTAAATTATAAGGAAAAGTGGGTTCTTACAGAGTGGTATCGGAGCTTAGGTTGAGTGGATATCTAGGCTTGGGTGGGATAGAACTCATTATAGATAGGGTTAGTGATGCCCTAGAACGAGTAACCCATTAGAGATAGGAACAGTAGCAACCTAGAATGAGTTTGAGTGTATTATATACAAAAGTGTGTATTTGTTAGTGATATAAAAATGTTTAGTATTATGTTGTTTTTTTTTGTTGAGTGGCTTAAGAATTCTGGTCGATGCGTTTGGGCAATGTTATCGGTAGGGATTTCCTAAACACTCGAATAAGACCAATTGACACAGTATTGTTTTAAAATGGGTAAATGAAATAATTTTACCTGGAAATATATTTTTTACATAAAAGAACAATTTTTCAAAGGAAATTTAATATAGTTATTCTTGGTTGTGTTAGTTGTTAAGTGTGATAATATTCCATCATTATCATCTAGGATTTTATCGGTCATCCTCGTCTATTTTCGAGCATTGACTATTATCCATGAATCTATCTTGAATCTTCCTTTTTGAAATCTAGATTGGATAGATAGTGATTTCGAGAACACTGAAACGAGTACCTTGTGAATTAAATTTCACAATTTGAATATAAGGCATTCATTGATAATGTTAAGTTAAAATTTGATTTCCAAGGGTGTTTATTTAAAAAGAGAATTTGAATATTCCAGAATGAATATTTTAGAAATATAAAGATTGATTTTATCAAGTTTAAGTAAATGTTGTTTTATTAAAAGGAAATTGGGAATATTTTGAAATAATATTTTGGGAATAAGTCTTGATTTGTTTTGTGGTGATTTGAATAATCTTCTAAGTGGCGATCGGATGTTTCTAAGGTGACAAGTTTGAAGCCAAACGAATCCAAAGCAAATTGGAATTGGATATGTGTTGAAACATTTCGCTAGGATTATATATATGATATTGTTTCAAAATGGTTTGAAAGAAAGAAGTGATTTTTAGTTAATTAGTTCAAGTGGCTCGAAAATTACTAAATATGGGTAAGAGATATGTTTGGGTGGTAAACATTTCTCTTGAGTATTATTCCTTTTGTAAGGAAGTATGTAATAATGTTTGGTAGCACCCAATTCCTTGGTATAATTTTAGGGTTACTCGAGCTAATTATATATATATATATATGGATTAAATATACAGTATCATTTCAAACACTGTTTTGAATAAAAACCGAGTATTTTAAATTCTTAAGTGAATTCAAAATAAAATTTTGAATTATGGTGTTGTATACCCTTACATAATGATAGGGGTTTGTATAAGTTAAGCTATGTATTATAAAATTGCTTTCATAAATAATTTAAAGGTAACATGATTGGTATTAGGGATAACCAATTAAATAAGCGTATGAGATGGACATAGATCGTTTCTTCTTCCCATATAGTTTAGATCTAATATTCGAGTTCAAGGCTTTAAGGTGTTTTACACCATTCCAGATAAGGATCTACTTGATTTTTGAAGACGAGCATTTGATGAGGGTTCTTGATACGAAACAAAGGTTTTCTATCATAGCTACAACTATGCAAGGAGAGTAGAGGGTCCTAATCAAGGAGCCTAATCAAAGTCCGCACTAAAGAATCGGATAAATGATACTAGTTTGGAAGTGAAGTCATGTATTCAAGTAGTGATCATATCAGATTCTATATATGTATGATCTATGGACATCATGCGGGCTTATAAATAATATTAAGTGTTCTTATGCTGTAATTTCGGGGACGAAATTCTTTTAAGGGAGAAGGAATGCAACGACCTGCATTTTTAGCATCTTTTATTGAAATAATTAACAAATTTTAAATATTGAAATATTAATTTTTTTCATTTAAATAAATTAAATTTCTAATATAGGTAATATATGAATATATAAATTCTAAAGACTATATTGAAAAATAGTTAATTCTAATTTCTACAAATAATAAAATAAATATATGTATGTATGTAAACTTCACTATTTCAAATTTATGATAAAAAAATTCTATATGTATATATATACAAAGCTTTGTGATGTTTAAAAATATATATAAGTGTATATATGTGTGTGTGTGTGTATGTTATAAGAATAGAGTGCATGAATATATATATATATATATATAATTTATAATGCCAACTTTCAAACTTATGAGAAAATATATATGTATAAACGTGTATGTAAATATGTAAGTATGTAAATACATATACGGTCAAAATAGTGTACATGTAAATCTATACATACATATATATATGTATATATGAATGTGTATATACACACACACATAGGAACATCATGATGACAATATCAAATCAAGCCCACACATAAATCATATCATGCACATAATAAATCAAATTAGCCTAAAATAAAATCAAGTTATAAAAATCAAATCAGCCACAAAGGTTAAAAGGAAAAAAAAGAAAAGAAATGTGAAGCCTGTACAAAATCTCCAGCCACCCTATTGCTTGCCTTATACACTTCTTTCTCTTATTTTTGTGGCCGAACTTGTTCATTCATATATATATATATATATATATATATATATATATATATATATTTATATGTATATACATAAAAAAGCTTCCATTAAAATAAAGTAGATTAAGTTCTTAAAGCTTGGAGAAGATTAAAACGAAGCAGTGTTCATCTTTCTTCTATTATGAGTTAAACACCTATGTTTTTCTATTTACAGGTTATTACTATTATATATAAAACTGTAGATTGGATGGATCCTTAAATCATGTAAAATATACATGTGTTGACGTGTGTACATGCCTTTGTATGTATGTGTTCAACGGCATAGTTCACCATGTAACTCAAAGATAATCCTGTACTTCTCTTTGTTCTTGATTATGGTTAAAACAGTTGAGATTTTTAACTTCAAAATTAAATATCTCATCATCCATGAAGTTTTAAACTTGATTCCAAAACCAAAGTTGGTGGTTTGTGATTATAGAACAATCTAATGTTTGTTTCATTTAATTTCATCAAACATAGAAGAAGAAAAACATATATATCAGTAAATAACCAAATTATAGCAGAGATTCAATTATCATAATTTAATGAATGGTTTATATGGATGTGATCGCAGTTGAAAATTTTGATTTTTGGAGGTAGTTTGGTGATTTTTAATGCGTATGGTGGAGAATTTATGGGTTGAACGGATTTGGGAGAAATGGCAAAGTATGACGATGTTATTGATTTTATGGCATGACAATTGGCATGAAGGAGGCGAGGACGATGGAGAACCCGAAAAAAATGGTATGATGATTTTTAGTAGCTTGAGTTGGCCAGTCGAACTCGTTCTAGGATGGTTTTTGCTTGGTATCGGTTGCGCGGCCATGGAGAAGTGGAGGGGAAGATTGAGCCGTGCGTGCTAGGGGAAAGGGAGAGGAGGTCGTGGTAAGGCTATGAGCGGAATTGGGTGTTGGATGGTAATGGTAGGAGGCGACGCGAACTGATTGGTGGCTTTGGTTTTGTTCCAGGTTGTGAGTGGAAGTTCGAAATTTCGAACGATGGTCTCGGTCGTGGTTTCAAGTGGTGGGATATGGTGTAGAGGTCGAGGGCGACTCGCAAGGTTGGTCGACGGTAAGGAACAGTGACCAGTGGGTGTGTATGTGTGCATACGTACATGCACGGTCTTGTACCCTGGAATGAAGAGAGGGAAAAGAAACTGGAGGGAGGAGGAAGAAATGAATAAATAGTTTGGGACGGGTTTTAAATTGTTGGGCCAGGTGTATTGTTTTTAAAGGAAAATTGAATTTATTATTATATTTTAATAATCTACAATCTATAAAAGAAAAACAATATTTCTCTTTCATTTTAAAATCCAACCAACGTGCGAATTTTTACGACGAGTTCCTATCGAAGAATATTTTCATTTGAAATAATACCGTCGAGATTTCTATAATGTAAAATTTAACAACTTATAGAAATTGAGGCGATCAAACAGGTAATATCTTAATTATTAACTATATGCTAATTAATAAAGTAGTCCCTATCTTGGGTGATCCCCTTATTGTTTTGGTTTAGGTTGAATTTGCAAGGAGTCCAACCTTAGAAATTTCAGTGTTTGCTTAGGACTCAAACTGAAGATCTCTGAGATTTTTATGCCATAAGTTTTCCTTTGTTTGCTTGGAGACGAACTCGAGATTTTTGAGTGTTTGCCCCGAGTCATTAGGCGTCGATACCAAATCAAGTCCAGGGATCGGTACCAAGTCTACTTTGGGTCATGCATGGGGTTTTTTATGGATTACTTCGGGTCTAACTTGGGTCTCAAGTCTATTTTGCTTTGAGTCTAGCCTAATAATTTAGTGGGTTTGCATAAAATGGCCTTCTAAAAACATGAACTTCCAAATTTTCAAATTTTTTTTTTTATATTTTTTCTTTACTTTTTACGATATTCCCTATTGGTGTCAAAATTGGCCATCAACACCCAATTATGTAAAAGTACCAAGATCTAATCCAATAACAGAAATATGA
The DNA here is from genome assembly GCA_030765085.1 of Allium cepa. NCBI lineage: Eukaryota > Viridiplantae > Streptophyta > Magnoliopsida > Asparagales > Amaryllidaceae > Allium > Allium cepa. The sequence goes on from CM060937.1 coordinate 411,122,180, forward strand.
AGATAAATAAATGAAGAACATTAAAACAATCAGAAAGCAAGTAAAAAAGAGACAAGATTTATAGTGATTTGGCTAATTCTGACCTACGTCTACTCACAAATAATCGTTTTTATTATACTGAAGTTTGTTTATAGTTACAATCTAAAATCCAAGAATAAAATTGGCAGAGTGTACCATAGGTTGAAGATAAAGAGAAGCAGAAAAAGACCATTTTTCTAGTGCCATGCATGTTGTATTTATAAGGGAAGATGTGCCTGGATTGGGCTGAAATTTTGACAGAAGGTACGGGAGATGAAGACAAGGCCACTCAAAAATTTCCAGGCCCATTGGGGCCTACAATAGGGATTGGTATCGATCCTCATTAGCATATTCAAATGGTATGCGATCCTTATAAGGGGTGTCCTATGAAGTTAGCTACCTTCTCCCCAAAATTTCATGCAATTTCGGCGTACGGTTTGTGAGATATCGCATTTTCGTGAAGTAGCATTGCTTGAATTCTACCAATCCCATTAGTCTCTTCCATATGCAATGCGATCCCTATGGAAGCTTCTCCGTGTTTATTAGGACTAGCATCCAAGTCCCACGTCAATTGGATTAGTAAAACTCAAGTTATTGATCAATCTTTGTTGCAATATGTTGTGAAGACTGACTATAACAGATCCCTATGGAGGATAGGTACCGATCCCTCCAACTTGCTCCAAATGATATGCGGTCCTTATGGGGTGTTCCATATATTGCAATTAGTTTGTCCTTCAAGTTTCATGTCAATTGGATGTGTATATGTTGAGATATTGACCAATCACTGCTAGAATTGAATATAGTGGATCCCTATAAGGGAAGAGTACCGATCCCTATAAAGGGGTCAGTACCGATCACTTCAAGTTGCATATTTTGGGGTGCGATCCCTAAGGTGAACTTCCTAGGGTCCCCTCTTTTTGCTCGTAAAGTTTCACTTTAATCCCTCTCGTGGTTGTTGAGTTATTAATTATTTTCTATCGAAATGCACTTGCGCTTATGTGTTGAACCATATTCCATACTTTGAACATTCTTTATTATCTGTACTTTATTTTTAGGTCCTACAATCATCACTCTGGACTCATATGCCTTGATAATCGTGAAGTCTATTGGGTTGAATCTGTCCATGTAATGCTTTGGCAAAAGGTGGGTTAACGCTTTGCCCTCCAAAACCTGCCTTGCAATAGGAAGGTATGTTTTGAATTATCGTAAATCCAAAATCCATAATCCATTGATAGCCGTATTTTTCAATCCAGAATCCAATCCATTGCCAATCATTAGCTTCAGTAGTCCCTATCATTCCAATTCCTTGGTTTTGCATTCCAGCGCTCCTATGACTCCAACCTGTCCAATCTATCGGAGTAGATTCTGCATCATCTCCTCTTGTCTTTTCAGCATCTGTTCCTGCATAGTGTCCATCATTGTTCCCATTTCATCTCTAGTGATGTAGATAGATGTTTGATTAGCTCCAGCTCCTAAGAAATCCCCATGACTTCCTTCATGATGGATCCTATCTGCTACTTGCCTCCTTGTTAATTGTCTCACCATTGCTCCAAATCTAAGCTCTTTAATTGATTCCAATAAACTCGTGGGGGCTAGCTTTCTCAGTAAAAGCACCGAAATATTAGCGTCAAAATTGGCCACCAACACTCAATTATGTAAAAGTATCAATATCCAATCCAATCACAAAAATATGAAGAGAAATAAATGAAGAATAAAATTAAAACAATTAGAAAGCTAGTAAAAAGAGACAGGATTTATAGTGGTTTGGCTAACTCCAGCCTACATCCACTCCTAAATAATCCTTTTATTATACTGAAGTTTGTTTAAAGTTACAATCTAAAATCAAAGAATAAAATTGGCAAAGTGTAGCCTAGGTTGAAGATAAAGAGAAGTAGAAAAAAGATCTTTTTTCTGACGCCACGTCTGTTGTATTTATAAGGGAAGACATGCACTGATTAGGCTGAAATTTTGACAGAAGGTACGGGAGACCAAGACGAGACCACCCAACAATATCCAAGCCTATTAGGGCCCACAATCGAGATCGGTGCCAATCCCAATTTGTCAAAATGGGAAGCGTCCCTATGAAGGGTGCACCATGATGTTAGCTACCTACACCCTAAATTTCGTACAGTTCCGACGTATGGTTTGTGAGATATCAACTTTTCCATGAAGTAATGTTGCTTGAATTATGATTATGTCGATCCCTATAATCTCTTCAAATGCCATACAATCCTAGGGGAGCTTCTCCATGTTGTATTATGCTGAGCCTCCACGTCTCACACCAATTAGATTAGTAGAACTCGAGTTATTGATCAATCTTTGTTGATATGTTGTGTAGGCTGATTATAGCCGATCCTTATGGAGCGAGAAGTACCGACCCCTCCAAATTTCTCAAAATGATATGTTATCCCTTTGGGGTATTCCATAAATTGTAATTAGCTTGTCCTCTGAATTTCATGTCAATTGGATGTATATATGTTGAGAGATTGACCAATCACAGCTAGAATTGAATATAGTGGATCCCTATAAAGGAGGAGCACCGATCCCTATGAAGGGATCGGTACTGGTCCCTCCAAATTGCATATTTTAGGGTATGATCCCTAGGGTGAACTTTCCTAGGATTGCCTCTTCCTGCTCGCAAAGTTCACTTCGATCCCTCTTGTGGTTGTTGAGTTATTAATTGTTTTCTATTGAAATGCACTTGCTCTTGCGTGTTGAACCATATTCCATACTTCGACCATTCTGCCTTGCATATCTATCAATTCCATTCAATCTCGACTTCATGTTATTATCTGTACTTGATTTCTGAATCCCACAATCATCACTCTGGACTCATCGGCCCCGATAATCATGAAGTGTATCGGGTTAAATCTGCCTATATACTACCTTGGCAAAAGGTGGGTTAACATTCCCAACGTCCTTGGGTCATTTCTCCGTCGTTCGCTCATCCAATTCGATGATCTTAGTAAATAATTTCTTAAAGTTATTTCATACAGAAATATATGTGGTATGTTTTTTAAAAGGGATTTTGAAATAAAAACCGGGTATTTAGTTCTTAAGTTTTTTCTTAAAGGAAATCGATTTAAAAATAAAAGGGTATTTTGTTAAAAGAATGCGCCTATAGATGAATTTTCAAAAATTGCCTTCAATAGTAAACCTACTATAAAACAGAAACACAGCCTCATCACCCCTCACTCTCACCTCATTCTAACTCGAACACAGAATTCCCAAACACCCTAAATTTTCCATTTCATCACTTATTTCGTCAATTCAACCTCCATTTGGACCATGGCTAGCAAATCCAGTGTTGAAGAGGATACAAGCATGGTTTTACTCTCCGATTTCGTATTTTTTTCAAAATTAGGGTTTTATAGTATATGAATTTTCTTTAAAAAAAATCATTAATGGTTAGCTTGTACGTCTAATAGCGTAGTCTGATTACTAATAAGTATGACTTTATTTTGAATTCAATGTACTAATGAGAGGACTTCAAAGTAGGTATGAGTGATTGGGACAAAAATTATTGTTTAAGTGCTTGTAAAATCTTGTTTCTTGTAAAGTATGTTGAGTTGGAGCCAGATCCAGTAGACGGTAGTGTTTGTATCTTCAAGTGGCACATCGCATTTCGAACAAAAACTAGATGATGATAATTTAAATTAAATTTAAGTTTATTATCTCATTTATCACATTTTGTTAATAGTAATGTTTTTTTTGAACAACATGAAGATCCAGATATTATTATCAATCACTCCACTTCTTTGAAGAAAATTGCCTCTCACCATCCTAGAGTTTTCGAAGAGATTAATAGAGTAGAATTTTTTGCCTATAATGAAGTTAGGTTACACACAACTAGACCATCATCTCATTACCACTTTAGCAGATAGATGGAGGCCAAGGACTTCTACTTTCCACTTAATTATCGAAGAGATGACTATCACATTAGGAGAAGTGGCTATGCTATTAGGTCTGCCTATTGGAGGCAATCAATTGAGTCTTGGTGAGCAGCATGATTACATGCAGTTATGTGAAAAATTACCGGTTCTTTCTCCTCCTCCTGAACATATGAGGGGAAACGACATGTCGGAGTAAAATGGTATCAAGAAGCTTTATCGCATGATATACTTGCTGAAGCTATACATGCTCAGATTCAGCAGCGTGCAAAAGTAATTACTTTGCACATTATTACTTTGCGGTTGATGTGTGATCGTTTCAAGAACCGAGTCGATCTCAAGTGGCTACCATTCCTAGCTGGATTTAGGTGAATGTCGAAAATATTATTAGGGCGGTGCAGTGCTATGTAACACGTATATGGAACTTGCTAGACTCTCTCTAGTGGAGACTAGATCTATTGGTGGTTATTTGACGCGTGTACAGGTTTGCAACTAATTTCCATAGTTCAATCTTTTATATGAAATTTCTTAACTTGTTTTGTAATAGTTATAAATGTAACTTTCGTCATGGACTTATCTTCATACGGATCGGATAAAAGTTAAAAACTTTGTTATCGATCAGTCATTACCACTTGGCTCTTGCTATAATTATTTATCCGTTAAAACAAATTAACTAGAAGGATATACGTATGCGGTATTATTTTGCTAGTACGTTCTCTAATAGGTGGGTTGGACCTAAAAAACTTCACAAACTCCACGAAGGAATGTTAGGCTCTATTGCAATGGGCTGGATGTGATGGAGTATGACTCGGTGACGTGGCACTGTACACATAAGATGTGCACGAGTAGGTTTCGGCTATCTGTATGACTGCTAGTTATATATAGTCTGCTAGGGTTCCCCTCATCTGCTTGAGCTAGACTGCATATCATTTACCCGATCAGGTTATGTGGTAGTTTGGTATGGTGCAACATATACTGGAAAATGCATCAGTATACAGTGGAGAATATAATGCAGAGGACTATGTCATTGGAATTGGGCTATGGAAGCTGAGGCATATGTTTACTCAGGCAAGAGAATGCCCACCATTTCTGTTGAAGATTACAATAAGCAGTATTGGAACATCACACGCCAATATGTTTTGAAGACGCCAGTAAAAGCAGTTTCCAGAAATTCATACACCTTCGAGCACCGCTTGAGAGGAATGTTGTAAGTTTACCGTATACTAATAATTTGAATAAAATGAACTAGCATTGTGTACTGATAATTTACATTGAAATATGCAGGTTGACGGTATTTAAAAGGCATTGGAAATGGAAAAAAAGCTTGAATAACGTCAAGTCAACGTGGAGTCTAAAGGGATGTGCTTGAACATCAAGAATATTCTGAGGTTGTTTAGGGAAGGAACAAACTTGAAAGACCAAGACCTCCATCTCCACCTGCAGTAGCCCCTCCACTGATGCTTATATACAGACGCCGTCACAGAGGAGGGAAGGTCTGTCCAAGACGAAGGTCTGTCGTCACAAGAAGAATTTACTCACGGCCCTTCTCAACCACCATCTACACTTAAACCCACTACCAAGATCGAGGAAGTAGGGACACATGATTCATTGGAACAACATCGTTATCGTCCAAGAAAAACGCCACAAGAAGTTCTTTGCTTGAGAAATTTACTTACAGTTCCATTGTTGATGGTGTATGAATTTGAATGTAGGTTATTTGTTTTGTTTAATTCTCGGACTTTCAGGAAGTTGAGTAGTTGAATATTGGACTGAATTACTTGATGATGTGTAATAGAATTATTTGGTGATGATGAATTAAATTCCAGATAGATGTTGTGCATTGATATGCATGTTTATTGAATACATATTTCTAGTTATCGATTTGTAGTTGGATATTTTGTTGCTCTATTTTTATGCGGCAATAGGTTTAAAATAGGCGATTTCGAAAAATTGCCTGTGGGCGATTTTTAAAAATCTCTATTTCAAACCTGCCTTTGTAGAAAAAAGAGCAGAAAAATATCCAATTACAAGTTCAACGCACAGGAAATAGAAAACAAAGTTGATACTAAACATCATTACATAGAGAATAAAATCAAGTTTAGCACATAGATAATACAACCAAGTTCAATGCACCGAAAATACACTAAAGTTCAACGCATACTAGTTGCATTTAACTAATACATTACAAAAGTACACCGCTATCAATTATGGCCTTGTATCTCACATTTGCTGCACCTATTTGCTTTAGGCATCCAGTTCTCGTCCATTACACCTTTGATCCTAGTATATCACGGTTTTCCTGGTTGTCTTTTAGTAGGAGGTTGCAATATTCTTTGATCATTGTATGCACTTCAATATCTCTTATGACGCACAAGATGGAAGTCCAGCTTATATGCAGCTTTTTAACTCTTAACAAAGCACCACTGTGATGCAAAATCATGGTGTGCTCTATTAGCTCCATTAGTCTATGCCTAACAAGCTATCATTACATAAGCGCAAGGTAACTTCTGTAGTGGTGGAATTTGGCATATGCACGAGTAGTTATTACCATCAGTTATAACTTTATACTCATCCTCGAAATAATGAACCACTTGCCATTCGATTTGGATAAACCTTACAAGTCTGCAATGATGTACTTTACTTTCATTGTACTTTACTTGCCCTCTTCGCTATTTTAGCTTCCCACATTGAAGTCAAGCTTGTTGTTAGATCATCTACCTCTTACAAAATACCCAACCGAACGAAAGAAAATTCGTGTAACCAAAGCTTTTTTAGTAAAGATCGAGCACCTTTTAGTACACTGTTAAAACTTTCAGACGCATTAGCAGTCATAACAGGAAAGCGTCCCAAATCATCTTTGCATAGTGCTCAATTTTCCTCATAATTTCCCAAACTTCTTCCAGTCCAATCGTGTCCCTCAATTTTTAGCATTGATTTCTTCTCTAATTTTGATGTATTCAACTTCTTCTGAAACATATGCTACTGAGTAAATAGTCCCGTTAGTCGTTTATCTTTGAAGCCCACTACTTGAAAATTTGCTTTTAAATGTCTTGCACAATACCTATGCTTGTATGGTTCTCCCTATTTCTCATATAAAGCTTTTATAATTCCTTTCATCCAATTTGATATAGAAGTAATACATCGATCATTGACATTACGAATGAATTCACGCATGTAAGAAAAAAACCAACCCTAACTATCACATGACTCTAATTCAACAATTGCATAAACTAAAGAAAAAAGAAAATCATCTACAACTACCGTGGTTGCAACAAGAAATGTCCCTTTGTATTTACCATACAAATGCATTCCTTCAACACATAGCAACAGGCGAAAGTGCAAAAGACATGTAATGTAAGGCCCAAACGCCCAAACGCATGATCGAAATACTCCAACTTCATCATGGGTCACATAACCAACAGTGTTTGGATCAGTCCTCTTTATCTCCTCGAAATACGATAGCAATGTTGCATATGATCCAGTCCAATCACTGTGTGTGTGTGTGTGTGTATATTCTATTGCTTTCTTGACGCTCGCCAAGTTTTCGTGAAACTAATGTAAGTGACCAACTGGCTGTCCACTAGCACTTGTACAGTACTGGCTGAAATATCCAAATCGGTTTTGACAAAAGGCATGGCCTTTGTGACAAGAAATTTGGAAGTGGCTTGCCTGTAGTTAACTATTGGATTGACACAGTTATGTTCACTTGAATAATTCCTACTTTTCCACCATCCAGATTGCGATATTTTCGATAATATTGCATGTATTCTCCACGGATAATTTTTATCAACATTATACATAGTGGTATATTTGGTTTTATTTGACTTGATTGGCTTGTACGAAATTGAATATAAAACGAACCATTCGGTTAATTGTTGAAGGAGTTTTTTTTCTCAAAAACTTGATTGGCTTGTATGTAAGTAGTTGAAAATCATTCGCCTACGAATTGAATTTTAGCAATAACAAATCTTGCCATCATTTGCGAGGAACAAAGATCGTCATCCATAGGTACTTCCATCTTTGGTTCATCACTGTCACTGTAACGACCCGAGATTTTCGATCCCGAAAATCCCAAATAGTTAGGAAAAAGAAGAAAGAGATAGAAGAAGAAAAAGATCGAAAACATCAACATCTCACATTCACAGCGAATAAAATATAATAATAAATAATAACAGTTTACAAAAGAATACTATATCTATCGATTACATTTTAATACATCATAATTACACACATAATCAAACACTCGATATATACAAATCAACATGTCTCAGATAATCAATAATATAATACAACGGAAACACTCCATACGTTCTTGCCATCCAGCTCGCCTTTCGAGCTCCAGAACGTCCTTACCCGAAAATCTATAATACTCGGTCCGACCCGAGCATTACATCAAAGTAACACCCGGGTCAAGCTGGAAACCAGCGTGAGTAAACCCAACTAACATGGAATCCCAAAGCAAACAACTTATATAAACCCGGGGTAACTTATATCAATTTAACAAATTCACTTAAATCATTTCATTCCAACATATTAATTCCACATATCGATTTATAAAAATTCGAAGTGGTTTCAGATATTTTCCAATACCCGACTCCGGTCACTTCGAGTCTCCTTCAAGACATCCAACACCAATCAATCCTCCATAAGCAACTTGATCACTTCCAAATTAATTTAATTACTTCTAATTAAATTATTAACCTCAATCACTTAGATTCCTTCACTTAGCATTAATTAATTCCCAATCAATTAATTAATCATTCCTTATCCATCTTAATTAATCACCGTGGATTAATTATCCTTCAATTACACTCAAGTAATTATCTTGAATTAATTACACAAATTAATTTTCCTTAACCATAACAGTGATTAATTTTTCATTACTTCACACGTTAATTAATTATAATTAATTACATTAATCCTTAATTACTTATATTAATCAATTTTCCATAAATCACTTAGTATTGATTAATTAATCTTAGTTAATCAATTTTTTTAATTACGTCATTAATTATATAAATAAATGATTTTCCATTTACATTTCAATTTATCCTAATCTAATTTAATTACATTAAATAATTAATCATTAATTAGGCCACAAATATTAATCATTCTTGATTTATCTCATCCTGTAATTATCTACCCTTTTTATTTACTTCATGAAATAAATTAATTACTCCTTAATTTATTATCTTAATAAATCTGTGGATTAATTTCGCAAGTAATTACACCCAATTTACTTCTATTAACAAATCATCATTCAACTAATTACATCCAGTAACTATTTATTAATTACTTCCCTACGTAATTATATTTTATTAATTACATTAAGTAATTACCTATCAAACCACCCAATTTATTTTATTTATATTTTAGAATCCCAAATTATACTTATCCAATCATAACACAGCACAATTTTATTCCCCAAATTTATCTTTCACGGTATATAAATAAAATGCACCATCAATTATGAAAATAATTTCTATATTGTGAGGAATCCAGTTGGATCCCTCCAACCTGTTTTCCTGTATCCGCAGATGTTGGCACAACACCAATTCCACTTCGAGGTGGAATATCGCGGTATATGGGATTTATATAATATCATCCGCTATTAGACGACGCATAGGGTCTCATCCGCTATATAATGCGAGAAATCAATCACCCAATATATATCATATACTACTATATATAATATAGTACATCAATTCAATTCAACCATTTAACCAATCATTTAAATTTAACCATTTAAACTTAAATAAAAACCCAGTTGAGTGAGATTAACTCACCTTTGCCTTTTAAATTAGCAATCTACTCTAAACCAGCTTGTTTCTTTTCAGATTTCAAACCTACTCCTCGCAGAACCTTTTCGCCTCAAGCTCGAAGGCGCCACCGCGACTTCGCCTCAGACCTCCTCGCGACCTCCACAGTCCACATTTGCACACGCTCGAGCCCCTAGCACGACCCTGCCTCTCCACTGCCTACTCGCGCATGCGATTCGAAAGCACGAGTCCCCTCGAAGATGAGATGCCGAAGAACCTTCATCCAAATCGAACGACTCCACCATCGCAGCGCGCACGAGAGTAGTGCCACCTCGATGCGACTCCTCCTCCTCATATCGAATAAAGTCGCGACTTGCTTCAAAAACGAGCTTGAACTCGATTCAATTTCTGCATCGCCATTTTTTTTTTTATTCGATTTTGTTCTGCACGACCTAGGATAAGAAATAAAAGAGACGTCTGATTTTTACAAAAGGGAAACGACGCGATCAGATATAGGTTGGCTCAGTAAGGGTAGGTCGGCTGATATAGGGTTTGACCCTTTTTTTTATTTATTTATATTCAAAATATCTCGTATTATATATAGGGAAATCTCGAACTCCGAATCGAACATGCCGCCAGGCGTTTAAAAAGTTTTACCCGCATTCCGAACACAATGGAACGTGTTTCGGAACCTAATTCGGTCATATGTGGAAGATAGCTTTTTGAATCGAGTTTAAATATTAAATTTTCAATTTTAATTTCAAAACGTTCCTCACCCGTACGGACAAATGGTAACTCCAAATGCTACGAACACTGAAATCCGATAATAACTGACTATTTCGGATCCAATCAAACTTGTTTCATTGAATTCCGTGACTGTGCCTCGGAAGGCTATTTTTAAATTCAATTTAAATGATATATTATTAGAACTAAACAAATACCTTTAAATTTAATTCCAACCATTCCATTATCTTCAGTAACATCATTATAAATTTTACAAGCCTTCAAATTATTTTTAACAGGCTTAAAACTGAAGATTCAATAATTCACCCAATTTCAGTTTATTAAATCCAATAACTCAATTGCTAAATAATAATAATATTTGAATTCAAGTTAAAAATTAACTTTTAAATATTTAAAATCGATTAATTATTCCAATTTAAATTGTTAAATATTCCGTGTCGTCACATTTCTCCCCCCTTAAAAGAATTTCGTCCTTGAAATTACTAGTTAGGAAGAATGGTCCAATACCCATTTACTTTTCCCCCAAAACCAACAGTTCAACATCCTACCAACTATCTTTTTATAAAAGACCCCTTATCATTCTTACTAACTTCCCAAACTCTCCCACAGTTTTCAAACAATACCCTTTTGCTTAATCATTTAAATTTCAATTTAAAACCAAATTTTGAATTATCAAAATTTTCTCAAAATTTATCTAACTCCCTAAATTTTCGAAAAATTTCGTCAGCATCTCCTTTGCACGGCTAGCTCGGTACAACTACAAAATGCCTCCATGGGCTCCCAAATTCCAAAAGAAAACAAAAAGCCAAGTGGCTAGATCAAAAACCCAATCAGATTTCATATAGAAATTTTAAACACGTACCTTTGCCGAGCAAATTTCAATTATCATCTGAAATCGAAAATCCCAAATTTTCTCCTGCTTTATACTACCTGTATATCCAATTTAACCATATCTAACTACAGATCCCAATACCCCTTTTATACACTTCTATTACAAATTTTAATATTTATTTTCATCTTACTACTTTAGTTTATATCTATTTCTATTCAAATCGGTTATCCCATTTCCATATGAATTCAATTTATCTTCAACTCTGAATATTTAGTTTTATCTTCCATTTATAACTGATTCATATCATTATTTTAAATTAGTTCATTCACTAATTTATTTCAGTTTCCAATTTGAAATCGTTTTGTCGCTAATAAAAATTTTCCAAAAAATTTCTAACTCCCAAAATTTTTGGAAAATTTTGGCAGAGTCTCTTTTGTACGGAGGAGCATTTGCAATTTGACAAGAGGTATAAATATATATACATTGACCCACCCGGTCGGAAAAACAGAAACAGTTCATATTTCCTATTTTTTTGGCGTAGGCGTACCTTTATTTAGCATTTTAAGCAAGCGGCTTATTATTTTAGCAATTAGCACAGCTAAATCCAGCCAAACAGCCTTCAGGTACATGTACTTGCTCAATTGAAATATGTAAGTGCCCTATATAGAAAATTTATTAGCATTTCACTTACTTTCAATAGCTAAACACATGCATTTCTTAAGCAACAAGCACCTAATGTTTTCCATAAGCGATTTATGTGATTTAAAGCTAATTCAATTGCTTCCAACCAATTCATATGTCATTTCATTCAATTTTAATAGTTTACAACTCAATTTCTTATATTCAATTTATTTTTAATCCAAACAAGCTCATATTCAATTCAATTGATCCTAAAATCAATTTGTTTAATCTCTATCAACTCATAGAAATTTGATTACCTTCGTTTACGTGAAACGACAACTATTTTTATGCAGATTCGGTGATATTCGCGTAATAGAGTATCCATTTTAGTTTATAACTACTTCCAATTAATTTCAACTCATTCTATATTTTATTCCATTTCATTTCTAATTTATTCACCAACCATACATTTGCATTTCATTTCATCTTCGCATTGGTTTCATTTTAAAACTATTTCATTGAGCTTGTCAACATTCGATGCATATATTAATATACATTTTTTTCCCAAATAAATTTAACCCAAACATTTATTTAATGGTCTTCCATTCTTACTCGAAACCAAGCTTTTATTGACTTAAGTAATTTTACTTCAAATTAATATGCCTCGAATTTAAATTCATTCTGATAACCCAATTCCAATTAAAACTTTGATTTAATTTCTATTCAATCCGACTTCATCCTTTTATTATTTAATTCAATTAATCCATTTATTCACCCCATTTTAAATTTTTAACTCACTTACTTAATTCATTTTCAAATTTATTTTATTAATACAAAGTCATTCTCAATTTATTTTTACTCACCCGGGTTTTGATTGCAATCCAAAACATTTCTATTATAATTCACTTTCATTTTATTTTTTTATTTTTTTACAACATCTCCACTCATTTTTAATTCATTATCAAATCCAAGTCGAATTCTATTTATAATTTTAGTTCATTTCCAAACTTCATTATTAACTTGCAATCCATTTTATTTAACCGAGTTAAATTTTATTAATATTCTCTATCAAATAATTTATTTAGCTAATTAGCTTACTTCCAACTTCTAAATCAATGTTCGATTTTATTACAAAAATCACTTATTAAATTTTCCCGAGTTCAATTTTTTTTCATAATTCCAGTTTGGATTTTCTTTCATTTTCCAAAATTCCAACACTTTTATTTTAAAATTTTTAGAAATGCTTTTAAATCCACATAATACTATTAAAATAGCTTTTTATAAAAATACTTCTTATAACTCGATGTCTCAACCAGTCCATCATTGTTCTCATAGAAATTCGGTCATACGTTGATCAGGCGTAGAACCGAAAATCTATAAGTACTTGGTAAACTCGTTTCAACACCAAGTGAAAATACTTGAAAAATAATTTTATTGAAAATATAGAAAACAGTTTTTGTAAATAGAGGAAATATCTTGGTGAGAATGCTCTGGAAATCATCACCCCCATCCACGGTCGCAGTTACATCCTGGGTTATGTTGCCATCGCAGCAAAAGTCCGTGTAACTGTCGGCACTCCGCGCCCCTCGATTACGCCAGAAACCCACAACAGATCGTAGTTACATTATAGGGTTACGTTGCCATCGCAGCAAAAGTCCATGTAACTGTAGGCATCAACGCCTTCGATTTTCACTGTCAAAATGATTCTTCTCCACTCCTATATAGGTCGCAGTCTACCGATGTAAAATCAAACGCAGACTGTTGGCTTTCAGCGGCACACACGACTTTCGCTATGTTACCGTAGGTCGCAGTCTACCGATATAAAATCAAACGCATACTATTGGCTCTCAGCGGCACACACGACTTTCGCAATGGTCTGTAGTAGATCGCAGTGACATCGAGTTACACTGTCGTCACAACATAACCCAAATGCCTCTGTAGGCATCAGCGCACCTTGACTTTCGCTCCACACTACTCATAATCCTCAGGAACTAGTTTTGTCCGGATTCCTCACAGGATCAACTTAAGAACCCCCCTTAGGGCTCAAGGCAGTACCGCCCGGTGGCACTCCTGAGAAGTTCATTTCAAGGGAGCGCCTTTTTCCCCAGAGCCATTATCAAAACACTTTATACTATACACATATAGTATCTTCCAAATCATATACCTAGTATGAATCTCATATAAATCTTCTTTTCTCAAAATCGATTATCCCAAAATCGATAATTCTCAAACTAGGCTTTCCAAATTCCAATATTGATTTTACCCAAAAATCAAAGCCTTTCCAAATCAAAAGGTTCCCAAAACTTTTTTCCAAAATTCTCATAAGATCCTTTATATATATACATATATATATATATATATATAATTTTTAAAACTTTGGATCATTTCAAACTTGTATAAAATTCCTTTTATACTTCAAACACTTTCAAAATCCTTTCCTTCCTGCAATAGATTCAATAAGGAGAGATTTATTTTATATAACAAAGATATATAACTTTGTTTATTCAAAATCAAATATTCAAACTTAATTAATTTTTTATATAAAGTTGTTTCCATCTTACTTATCATCACAAAAATATCCAACTTTTACTTTTATCCATTGTATATTTCACAAAATATACTTTCATTTCAAAAGAAATCATTTCACATTTCTTATCCAAAAAATTTCAATATCAATTTTATTTAAACCCGTACGATGTACACATATCATCCATACGCTATACCAATCTGATCGCTTACTCGATCATATAATTTCACTTCCGAACTAGTATCGTCCACCCGACTTCCTAGTGCGGACTCAGATCTGGTTTCTTGATCAGAAACCGTCATTCTCCTTGCATAGCCATAACTATGATAGATAATATCCAGAACCAATCAACAATCCATGTCCAGGTTTGCCGTCGAAAATCGAGTGAAAAATCCCAACTCGGATTGATAAACAATCTCGAAATTCTGTGCTCGAATCTGAATCAAATCACCATACGAATAGAATAATATACGTACATCCTACATAATTTAACTTCATTGATTATTAGCCAAATCAATTTCCTTTCTATTCATCCTCACTTTGATTTTATTCACTTCAATTCTTATCTCAGTTGGTTATTTGATCAATAACAGTTTGAACTCCGACCAGTTTATTTTTAAAAAAATAGCTTGAAAATTTTAAAAATACACAAGTAGTTGAGAAATAATTATTAGTTTGTAAAATAGCTATAAAATAGTTAACTAATTGTAAAATAGTTGGAAAATAGTCAAATATTTTCAGAGATTTTAGATAATTGCAAAATAGTTGTAAAATAGTAATTAATTTGTAAAATAATTGAATAATTGTAATTAGTTTATAAAACAGTTGAAAAATGGTTAACGGTTCCAAAAATAATTGTAAAACAAATATAAAATAATTTGGCTTTAAGAAGAAAGGTTGTATATATTAAATAGCTTGGAAGAATAAGTTTATATTAAAACAATTTATATTGAAAATAGTCCAGAGTCAAAACTGTTCACTTCCCTATCAATTCAATTTAAATTTCCACTTCCATTTAAATTGACTCAATTCTAACTTAAATAACTTCAATTTCCCTTGAAATTAACTTAACCCCAATTTCAAATCAAATTCCATTTGATTTTAAACCTACTCAATTTTAATTACAATTCCTAATTATTCCAATCAATTTGGACTAATATCAATTCAAATTTCAAATTTAAACTATTCCGAATTATATATTTTCGAGTTAAATTATTAAATGTTGATTTAATCTTTTAAATCAAATCAACTTATCTCTTTAAACCATTTAATTCTGAATCTGTTTCAAATTTATCTTCATTTAATTTTAATTTGGTTGTATTTCTATTACCACTTAATTCTCATTATTAAATTTTGTGTTGTATTTCTATTACCTAATTATCATTATTAAAATTTTCAAATAATATAACAACCAATTACCTTAATATTTATTAGAAGGAAATATTGCTTTATATATTAAAATATAAACTTATATAAAATCATTTAAAATCTTTATATAAATAAATAACAAGTACGCTCTCATACACACACACACACACACACACACACACTCAACTCATTCTAGGGTACCATTGACCCTATCCTAAATGAGTAATCCCAACAGAGCCAAAGTTCTCGCTTAAACTTCAGTTCTGATACCAATTGTAACGACCCGAGATTTTCGATCCCGAAAATACCAAATAGTTAGGAAAAAGAAGAAAGAGATAGAAGAAGAAAAAGATCAGAAACATCAACATTTCACATTCGCAGCGGATAAAATATAATAATAAATAGTAACAGTTTACAAAAGAATACTATATCTGTCGATTACATTCTAATGCATGAAAGTTATACACATACTCAAACACTCGACATATACAAATCAACATGTCTCAGATAATCAATAATATAATACAGTGGAAGCACTCCATACGTTCTTGCCATCCAGCTCGCCTTCTGAGCTCCAGAACGTCCTTACCTGAAAATCTGTAAAACTCGGTCTGACCCGAGCATTACATCAAAGTAACACCCGAGTCAGGCTGGAAACCAGTGTGAGTAAACCCAACTAACATGGAATGCCAAAGCAAACAACTTATATAAACCCGGGGTAACTTATATCAATTTAACAAATTCACTTAAATCATTTCATTCCAGCCTATTTATTTCACACATCGATTTATAAAAATTCAAAGTGGTTTCAGATATTTTCCAATACCCGACTCCGGTCACTTCGAGTCTCATTTAAGACATCCAATACCAATCAATCATGCATAAGCAACTTGATCACTTCCAAATTAATTTAATCAATTCTAATTGAATTACTAACCTCAATCACTTAGATTCCTTCACTTAGCATTAATTAATTCCCAATCAATTAATTAATCATTCCTCTCTTATCCATCTTAATTAATCACCCTGGATTAATTATCCTTCAATTACATTCAAGTAATTATCTTTAATTAATTACACAAATTAATTTTTCTTAACCATAACAGTAATTAATTCTTCATTACTTCACACACTAATTAACTATAATTAACTACATTAATCCTTAATTACTTATATTAATCAACTTCTCATAAATCACTTAGTATTGATTAATTAATCTTAGTTAATCAATTTTTTAATTACGTCATTAATTATATAAATAAATGATTTCCCATTTACATTTCAATTTATCCTAATCTAATTTAATTACATTAAATAATTAATCATTAATTAGGCCATAAATATTAATCACTCTTGATTTATCTCATCCTGTAATTATCTACCCTTTTTATTTACTTCATGAAATAAATTAATTACTCCTTAATTTATTATCTTAATAAATCTCTCGATTAATTTCACAAGTAATTATACCCAATTTACTTCTATTAACAAATCATCATTCAACTAATTACATCCAGTAATTATTTATTAATTACTTCCCAACGTAATTATATTTTATTAATTACATTAAGTAATTACCTATCAAACCACCCAATTTATTTTATTTATATTTTAGAATCCCAAATTATACTTATCCAATCATAACACAACACAATTTTATTCCCCAAATTTATCTTTCACGGTATATAAATAAAATGCATCATCAATTATGAAAATAATTTCTATATTGTGAGGAATCCAGTTGGATCCCTCCAACCTGTTTTCCTGCATCCACAGATGTTAGCACAATACTAATTCCATTTCGAGGTGGAATATCACGGTATATGGGATTTATATAATATCATCCGCTATTAGACGGCGCATAGGGTCTCATTCGCTATATAATGTGGGAAATCAATCACCCAATATATACTATATACTACTATATAAAATATAGCACATCAATTCAATTCAACCATTCAACCGATCATTTAAATTTAACCATTTAAATTTAAATAAAACCCAGTTGAGTGAGACTAACTCACCTTTGCTTTTTAAATTGGCAATCTACTCCAGACCAGCTTGTTTCTTTTCAGATTTCAAACCTACTCCTCACAGAACCTTTTTGCCTCAAGCTCGAAGACGCCGCCGCGACTTTGCCTCAGGCCTCCTCGCGATCTCCACAGTCCATGTTTGCACACGCTCGAGCCCCTAGCACGACCCTGCCTCTCCACTGCCTACTCGCGCACGCGATTCGAAAGCACGAGTCCCCTCGAAGACGAGATGCCGAAGACCCTTCATCCAAATCGAACGACTCCACCATTGCAGCGCGCGCGAGAGCAGTTGTAACGACCCGAAAATTTCGTTAACTAAATTTGTCGTATTTTCCATAATTTTTAATAAAATGAATGTTAGGAATTTGGTGTTGCCATTTGTTCTTATTAAAAGTTAACAATTTAAAATGAGATTTCCAATTCAATAAAATAATGTAATTATTGTGTTTTAATTTTTGAATGGAATATGTGAAAACAAGAGTAATTATGGAATAATATGTTATTTATTTAGAGTATTGAATAAAAAAAATTTGTAAGCCAATTTTAATTAATGGTAATAATGCGATATAAGCTAATAAATTTGATCTCAATGCGATAACCATTTAATGAAGGTAATGAAACAGGATTTAGGAAAATGTATACTAGGTATAAATCAAATAGAAGGAAACAAACGTATATATCGAATTGATTTATGAATAAATACTTTGGATAGTAATTGAATGTACAGTAATGGTAATTTAAAACTTATTTATAGTAAGACTGCATAAGATTCAGTAAATTAAGCGGTGGAAAGATTTTTCCTAGATATACTTTGAAGATGTGAAATTAAAGGTGAATATTAAAATTGGTTAATGTAAAATAACATTGATTAACCATAAATGGGAATAAATTTGAAAATAAAAATTTATGTTAATACAAGTGGATCAATTATAAACTTAAATGAAACATTCCAATTTAATAAGAGGTATTCGAATGATATGTTTTATTTAAAGGTAATAATTGGATTTAATTGGAATTTGTGTATGTTGGATTATATAGGAAAGGAGTATACAAAAGAAACTGTGAATAGTAGAGTAGCAACTGAAAAGGAAGAAATTGAAATAAGGGCAATAAACATTGTATAAATTAATAGTAATAAATGCCAACATTGAATTGTAATAAATATAATTAATATTACACGTGGGTGAACGTAAAGATAAGGGTTAAGAGTGTTGAATAGGTATACTAGAATAACTATAAAGTGTAAATGTACGTATTTATAGCAACATGAATTATTGAAGGAAAATAATTGGTAAACGGGGTTTGGGCTAAGGAAATGTTATTGATTGTTTTGAAACCTTATTTATCATGGGAAATTAATTTAGCATAAGCAAAACCAATGCAAATATCTAATTTATCAGTAAAGTAATAATAAATAGTAATCAATGCAAATTTATGTAACAATAGAATGTGAAATTTGGGGAATAGATGCAAAGTATATATGAGTTGTTAAAAGTATGCTTAATAAGTGCAAATTTAATAAATCAATGGGAGTATAGATTTAAGAATAGAAAGTTTGGTAGTAAATAGGATATAAGAAGACAAAGGCAACTAGTAAATTAATAAATGAATTCATGATAATAAGTAGTAATTAATGCATATATATTTGGCATTAGTGATAATTACAAAACTTTACCCATTTATCTAATTTCTTTAATTAAATCTAAATCTATGGAAACATTGTTGTAATGATGGTTGTAAGTGAATTTGAATGTAAAAGGGTAACAATTATTTAGGTTAACCATTTTGAGTGTGATAAGTTAAGAATGGCAATCGATTGAAATAAATCTAAATTAATTATTTTGTTTTGGTTAAGGTGTTCTAGTTAATAAAGGGGAGTTTATAAGAAATGAAGCATGCACTAAATGACATGTGTTATAATTCAAATGTTATTTATACCCATAAAATGTCTATTTACTGAATAGAAAGATTTTAAATCAATAAGCGAATTTATTTAGGTTCCAATTTATAATTTATAACATTTAATGTAGACTCAATTACAATTAATTGACTTAAATCGGGCAGTTAGCATAGATTTGTAATTGGAGTAGTTAATCCTATAAGATGAAGCTAATTCTAATTCTATTTATAATTGGACCATTTGTTGATATAGGTTATAGAAAGCAAGATGTATAAATTTAATTAAAGTATCAACATTCAACAATTGTAATTATTGAAAATTAAAATGGAATTTGAGGATAATAAGGTGAAACCATGAACAAATGTTAATGCATCCTTATTACTGGTAAAAGATGAGTATATAAAAGTTTGAAAATCAAAAATAGGTTTTTGAAAACTTAATTTATAATTTCTAAATATAAGGAAGTGGAGAAATTAACACTGCAATGGGTAGACTTATCAGCTTTTAATTTACATCTAAATTTGTTTAGATCAATTTGGAAATTAATAAAATTGTGGATATATTTTGAAACGTAAACGAAACATCTAGATTTACATTTGTAAATACGTTTAAAATAAAATGTAAATGATAAGGAATTTATTTATTTCCTAAATCCGTAACGTGTGTAATTAATATTATTTATCTTTTGGGACCACTTCCGTTTGCACGTTAAAATTCGTGCACACCTATTCTTTTGCGATCTATCTATAAATAGACGATCATAAACCCTAGCCTCCATTTTCTATCATTTGTCTGTACGTTCTTTTCTTCATCTCTTTCTCTTCCTTGATGGTTGCAAAACCTAGATCTATCTACAGTTCAAAAATCAAAAGTCAAAATTTAAAGTCTCCAGAAAAATTCCAGAAAAAATATATGTCATAGTTCTCGAGATACGTAATTTGCTGGTATGATTCATTTTTCGATTCGGGACTCAGCTTTTCCAGAAAACCCTAGTTTATCCACGGCCGTTTATCATCGTCGCAACAAAATTCGTCGGATCGCAAAACCCTTTCTGGGTTTTGCAGAGGGGACCAAGGGGAGGCGATCTATGTGGTTATTGCATCGAATCAACGGTTGGATCTCTCGCATAATTCGAATTAGGGTTTCGGCCTAGGGTTAAAGTGGCGGCGGCAGAGGCCTTAGGGGCGACCAGACCTATGGGGATGGGTGCGGCTCGTCGAGCTGAGTTCGATGGTGGTGGTGCTATGGCCAACGGTGGCCGTTGGTGGCTAGGGAACGAGGTCAAAAGGCGGTCAACGTTTGTTTGTTTGGGTTTGTTTTCCTGATGCTCGAATGACCATGAGCAATGAAGACGTGTTGCGTGCGTGGCCCTGTAGCGTGTAGGGAGTGACGTGTAGGGTGAGTAGTTTGCTTTTATTTTATTTTGATTTTTAATTTAAATTCTTAAAACGTTTTAACTTGTAACTTCCACATTCGAACTCCGATTTACGCGAGACTTTTTTTGTTAGGATCGTAATTAAATTCCAGATCTATTGACGCTGGTTTGGACCAATTCGGAGACCGTCTAATTTTTGAGTTTAAATTGAATTTAAATTCGATTTAAATTCAAAAGGTGAGTGTTTTGACCCACTCACAACTTCTAAAAAGTTTTTATGTTTGTTAAATTTATTTTAGATATGAGTAGAAATTTATTTATGACTGTTGGCATGTTTTATTTAGCATATCTGTTAAATCGCATTTATTAAATTAATTGTTAATTTCTTTTATGTATTGCATATAAATTGACAGTTAGAATTTATTTATGTGCATATAAAAATTCTAGTTAAACAGTTATAAATTTAATTGAATATGAAATGTTAATTAATAATTGCCAATTATTTCCTGTTATATTGTATATGCCATATATTGATGTTTGTTTAAACTGATGATGTTTGAGATAATTTGGTTGATGATTGATGATGGATGAATGGATGTTTTGTTTCATATCATTAAACTGCAAGTTATCATGTATTTTTCATTTCATTCGGGATTGTGGTTTGAAATAATATACAACCGCAAAATTTTATATCTTTTAAATTGCGGATTGAAATGATAAATATCCGTATCACTTGACCATAGGATAGAAAATTTTATACAGGCACCGTGGTCTATATATAAAATATTTTAAAATGATTTCTATGGTTTGGATGATACGGTTTACAATAAGTTAATTTTGATATTTTCTTCTATATATATATATATACATATGAAGTTAGAAATTTTGAATTTATGCCGTGTATAAATCTCTTAAATAAAAATGGAAAAATTGAGGAAATGGAGTTTGATGATTTATATTATATGTTAAATGTTTAAGTTGGAAATTTTAAGATATGATATTTATAACTAGATTTTTCCAAGAGAAATTTAAAATGAATATTCTAGTATAATTAAATTGAAGAAAATATTTAATTGCTAAAAAAAATTGGAGTTTTATTTATGGATTTATGTGAATATTCAAGACTAAATAATAGAGCATTTAATTTGTTGAAAGAATAAATTCCAACTTTAGTTTGAAATATTATTACTCCAAATGGATATATATATATATATATATATATATATATAGAAATTGAAGTGGTTTGGAACTTGAAAGTGATATTTAAATTTTGGTTCAGACTTTAAATAAAGAAACATATTTGTAAAACTATGGAAATTATTTTCTTTACAAAGTAACCTTAAAGTTAAACCATTTATTTTATATACCGTTGAATATCCAAACCATTCAAGTTTTAGAAGTTACAGTTTTTAAAAAAGTATGAATTCAGAAATATTATGGTTGAAAGTATAATTCAAATGTTTGGTTTCCAGATATTATAAATTTTTAAGCAGTATGATTTTGGAAAAGGATTATATTTGAGATAAAGTGATATCATATTGTTTGGGTTTTTAAAATGATATCGTATTTATAGTTTTGAAATAGAAATTTTATTTCTGGTTTTAAGGTATAAACTATTTTTAAAATGACCGCGGTGTTATAATAACGATGGGTTGGCAAAGAGACCGGGATCGGATATGGACATACTCTCTGTCGATACCGAAAACCACTTTGACTAACCGTGTACGCGGTGGAGATTCCAGAATGAAGTAGGTTGGTGGCGACGATTCCTGTAAGGTAAATACGTGGACCCAACTCCCGTGAGTTGGCATAAGGTGGCTAAAACAGGAGCGATTCTCGGGCCAATGAGGTCATTCCTCTGATCGGACACTCCTCTTCGATATTATACTTTGACTTTGGATTGTTTCAGTGGCCACTTTTACTTTGATTTTTGGGGGAGTTTGTTCGAGGTGGGCGGTAGCTGCGGCTATGCGTTTCCATCAGCCCGGATAGCAATTGGTATATCTACCCTGGCATTGCCTAGTTGTGCCGTGTCACCTACCCTAGCGCGCCTTATACGATTTTGGTTTTGTACCATACCTATGGAGTGCCCTCTGACGACGCCCAGTACGGGGGAGATTACGGTACTGTATAGACTATGGGAATATATTTTGTGTTAAGGGCTATATGGGTAACCCCTTAACGCTATTTAAAAGTAAGTTTATTTTAAAAATAGACACTATTATAATAGCGCAATATACTACATAGTAAATAGTTTAACGGATCCTTAGGAGATGTAAATCCCGAGCATCTCTTGAGTTACTGCACTCATATTTATTTCTGTTAATTTAACTCACATAAGATCTTTTAGTTCTGACTCGAGTGTTTTGTCTTTTTCAATTCGCTCGGGTCAGTCCGAGCGTTTCAGGATTTGAAGTTTTAGCTCTGGAGGACGAAGACGAAGATTTGTATTACTATTATCTACTATTATTCCACTACACTCATATTTTTCCGCTGCATTGTTATTTGTATGTGTAACTCTGATATGTATTATATAAATGTTTGTAAACAGTTTTATAAACTGTATATTTTATTATTATATTTTATCCTTCCGCTGTGAGATTCTATTTTGTTTATTTCTTCTCTGTTTTTCTTATTTACCCCATAACAATCCGCCTTCCGTATGGTTTGAATCGGCATGTGTGTCGATTTGAAGCGTGCGAAAAGGCGGGACGTTACAGTTGGTATCAGAGCTTTGGTTTAGCGATAAACCTTGGCTTTGTGGGGTTTGACTCTGTATTAATAGGGTAGTAATAGCCTATGGGAGTCACTGAGTGTATATACGAGAGAACGTATTTGTTAGTGTTATAAAAAGATTTTGTTATTGTGTTAATTTGTTCCATTTTGTATTTATAAATTCTGGTTGGTGCATAGGACGCTATGACATCAATATGGATTTCTAAACACTTAATAGGACAGACCGACATAATATTTATTTTTAATATAGGTGAATGAAACAACTTCGCATGTTATATTTTCTATATATAAAATATTTTATTAAGGTATTATATATATATATATATTGTTGGTTGCAATAGATTGGTTGTTAGGAATAAAATTTTAAATAATAGGTAAAATGAGATTGAAATTAAAATCAATGAAATTTGGAAATTTTAGAACTTAAGTCCGGGATTTTGGAAATTTGCTTTCAAAGGATTTATGAATTATAATAATTTTGTTTATAAGTATTTTCTTATATAAATATTTAGTATAATTTGGAAGAATTGTATTAAAGAAGATTTTGGAGAAAGTAAGTTTCGTACTTTCCTCTCTGTCGCTGGAAAATAATTTCGGTGATGGCGGCCGCATCATCGACTTTCATTTTCGAGTTTCGAAGGGAAAGGCCACTGTAGTAAATTCTACTGCAGATTTATTTTGAAATATCTAAATTTTAATTGTTTAAATATAATTAGAGGTATATAAGTTATAAGAATATACTTATCTATTGAAATTTAACCCGGTATTTAATTCTTAATTTCCATTAATTAATTGTTTCAATTATGGTAGTGAAACGGAAAAAAATTAATAATTGAAACCCTAAATAAAATAAGAGACTAAAATACTAAGCTATAAAGGAAGTTAAATTTTTAACTTATAAGGGAAAATTTAAGATTTATTGAACATTAAATTAATTAAAAGAAGAGATAAAACTTGTATAAATTCATTTGCATTTTCTTTAACATAAATAACTTACCAAATATGAAAAGTTGAATTGTTAAATAAGAGATTGGAATAGAATATTATACAAGTAGAAATTTTGGAAATAATAAAGTATTAAATGAATTTCTGTTATAAATGAGAATTTAATGTTATAAACTTAAGTTATAAATTGAAATTTTACCAAAATTAAAGGTAAGTATTATAAATAGGTGATTTTAAACTTAAGTAAATAAAATGAAATTCTTTAATAATAAGGATTGATGTGTAGGGTTATAAACCTAAGTATGATAAATGCTACTAGTTTAATATAATAAAAGTAGGTAATATAAATAGATGACTGCAAACCCTTGTTAATGAGTTAATAAAATCCTTTATTTATAAGAATGGATGTTATAAGATTAAGAATTTAAGTGAAATTAAAAAGGGTTACTATAATTAAATGTAATAGAAATGGAAGCATTAAATAAATGATTGAAAGTGAGATTGCATTAAATGTAATAAAATAGAAGAAACTTACATGACCTAAATAAATGGAAATGGATAATTGGAGGAGTGAATAAAATTAAAGGTTGTTGGAATTAAATGTAAATTATAAAAGGATAATTTAAAGAAATAAATGAAAATAAAAGATAAACTGTTATATGAATGAAAAGATCAAACTGTTAATGTATGAAATATAAATTTATAATAAGTTAAATTGAATTGTTGGTTTAAATTGATATTGTTTGCTTTATGGTTGGCTGGGTAAGGAAATTTGAAGTTGTTGGATGAATAAATAATCTAATTCTGTCTCATCTAAGACTGTTGAGTAAATGATGCACTTGATGGTTATTTTTCATTCCGTACCATTTCAAGTTTTGAACCCGAACAACTATTTGCTTGTTTGACTGAATGGTTGTTTTGTTTGTGTGTATGCTGTTTGTTGAAATCGATGATTGTGTATTGATTATTGTTAGTACTTGAAACTATGAAAATATTTCACTTTAATATAAATAGTTAACCTTTTAGATTATATAAGGGAAATGCAGGTATGGAAGCAATTGCTACTGATTTTGGTTCCATAAATTAAGCGTGATTTGCCCGACAAATAGGTACTTTCCGGATTACGTTTTGTAGCGATATTTTTATATATTTCCCGTGTTGGGATATACTATTTTGAATATTCTATATGATACTTTGTTATATTTTGGTATTATATTTTCCCGAGCCTCTCCGCACAAAGGAGACTCTACCAAAAATTTCCGTAAATTTTGGACTTAGAACTATGTTGAAAATGTTTTTTCAAACTTTAATTATTTAAGTATAAAAGGATATAATGATTATAAAACGGGTATATTTTATTTAAGGTAATAAATTTAGTAAATTACTGTTTATAAGTTAAATATTTTGAATAAGATGTATTGTTATTTAATTCTTTCTTCTCCCTTCTTTTCCTTTTCGGGGACGAAAAGTTTTGAGTGGGGGAGAGTGTAACGACCCGAAAATTTCGTTGACTAAATTTGTCATATTTTCCATAATTTTTAATAAAATGAATGTTAGGAATTTGGTGTTGCCATTTGTTCTTATTAAAAGTTAACAATTTAAAATGAGATTTCCAATTCAATAAAATAATGTAATTATTGTGGTTTAATTTTTGAATGGAATATGTGAAAACAAGAGTAATTATGGAATAATATGTTATTTATTTAGAGTATTGAATAAAAAAAATTTGTAAGCCAATTTTAATTAATGGTAATAATGCGATATAAGCTAATAAATTTGATCTCAATGCGATAACCGTTTAATGAAGGTAATGGAACATGATTTAGGAAAATGTATACTAGGTATAAATCAAATAGAAGGAAACAAACGTATATATCGAATTGATTTATGAATAAATACTTTGGATAGTAATTGAATGTACAGTAATGGTAATTTAAAACTTATTTATAGTAAGACTGCATAAGATTCAATAAATTAAGCGGTGGAAAGATTTTTCCTAGATATACTTTGAAGATGTGAAAGTAAAGGTGAATATTAAAATTGGTTAATGTAAAATAACATTAATTAACCGTAAATGGGAATAAATTCGAAAATAAAAATTTATGTTAATACAAGTGGATCAATTATAAACTTAAATGAAACATTCCAATTTAATAAGAGGTATTCGAATGTTATATTTTATTTAAAGGTAATAATTGGATTTAATTGGAATTTGTGTATGTTGGATTATATAGGAAAGGAGTATACAAAAGAAACTGTGAATAGTAGAGTAGCAACTGAAAAGGAAGAAATTGAAATAAGGGCAATAAACATTGTATAAATTAATAGTAATAAATGCCAACATTGAATTGTAATAAATATAATTAATATTACAAGTGGGTGAACGTAAAGATAAGGGTTAAGAGTGTTGGAATAGGTATACTAGAATAACTATAAAGTGTAAATGTACGTATTTATAGCAACATGAATTATTGAAGGAAAATAATTGGTAAACGGGGTTTGGGCTAAGGAAATGTTATTGATTGTTTTGAAACCTTATTTATTATGGGAAATTAATTTAGCATAAGCAAAACCAATGCAAATATCTAATTTATCAGTAAAGTAATAATAAATAGTAATCAATGCAAATTTATGTAACAATAGAATGTGAAATTTGGGGAATAGATGCAAAGTATATATGAGTTGCTAAAAGTATGCATAATAAGTGCAAATTTAATAAATCAATGGGAGTATAGATTTAAGAATAGAAAGTTTGGTAGTAAATAGGATATAAGAAGACAAAGGCAACTAGTAAATTAATAAATGAATTCATGATAATAAGTAGTAATTAATGCATATATATTTGGCATTAGTGATAATTACAAAACTTTACCCATTTATCTAATTTCTTTAATTAAATCTAAATCTATGGCAACATTGTTGTAATGATGGTTGTAAGTGAATTTGAATGTAAAAGGGTAACAATTATTTAGGTTAACCATTTTGAGTATGATAAGTTAAGAATGGCAATCGATTGAAATAAATCTAAATTAATTATTTTGTTTTGGTTAAGGTATTCTAGTTAATAAAGGGGAGTTTATAAGAAATGAAGCATGTACTAAATGACATGTGTTATAATTCAAATGTTATTTATACCCATAAAATGTCTATTTACTGAATAGAAAGATTTTAAATCAATAAGCGAATTTATTTAGGTTCCAATTTATAATTTATAACATCTAATGTAGACCCAATTACAATTAATTGACTTAAATCGGGCAGTTAGCATAGATTTGTAATTGGACTAGTTAATCCTATAAGATGAAGCTAATGCTAATTCTATATATAATTGGACCATTTGTTGATATAGGTTATAGAAAGCAGGATGTATAAATTTAATTAAAGTATCAACATTCAACAATTGTAATTATTGAAAATTAAAATGGAATTTGAGGATAATAAGGTGAAACCATGAACAAATGTTAATGCATCCTTATTACTGGTAAAAGATGAGTATATAAAAGTTTGAAAATCAAAAATAGGTTTTTGAAAACTTAATTTATAATTTCTAAATATAAGGAAGTGGAGAAATTAACACTGCAATGGGTAGACTTATCAGCTTTTAATTTACATCTAAATTTGTTTAGATCAATTTGGAAATTTATAAAATTGTGGATATATTTTGAAACGTAAACGAAACATCTAGATTTACATTTGTAAATACGTTTAAAATAAAATGTAAATGATAAGGAATTTATTTATTTCCTAAATCCGTAACGTGTGTAATTAATATTATTTATCTTTTGGGACCACTTCCGTTTGCACGTTAAAATTCGTGCACACCTATTCTTTTGCGATCTATCTATAAATAGACGATCATAAACCCTAGCCTCCATTTTCTATCATTTGTCTGTACGTTCTTTTCTTCATCTCTTTCTCTTCCTTAATGGTTGCAAAACCTAGATCTATCTACAGTTCAAAAATCAAAAGTCAAAATTTAAAGTCTCCAGAAAAATTCCAGAAAAATATATGTCATAGTTCTCGAGATACGTAATTTGCTGGTATGATTCATTTTTCGATTCGGGACTCAGCTTTTCCAGAAAACCATAGTTTATCCACGGCCGTTTATCATCGTCGCAACAAAATTCGTCGGATCGCAAAACCCTTTCTGGGTTTTGCAGAGGGGACCAAGGGGAGGCGATCTATGTGGTTATTGCATCGAATCAACGGTTGGATCTCTCGCATAATTCGAATTAGGGTTTCGGCCTAGGGTTAAAGTGGCGGCGGCAGAGGCCTTAGGGGCGACCAGACCTATGGGGATGGGTGCGGCTCGTCGAGCTGAGTTCGATGGTGGTGGTGCTATGGCCAACGGTGGCCGTTGGTGGCTAGGGAACGAGGTCAAAAGGCGGTCAACGTTTGTTTGTTTGGGTTTGTTTTCCTGATGCTCGAATGACCATGAGCAATGAAGACGTGTTGCGTGCGTGGCCCTGTAGCGTGTAGGGAGTGACGTGTAGGGTGAGTAGTTTGCTTTTATTTTATTTTGATTTTTAATTTAAATTCTTAAAACGTTTTAACTTGTAACTTCCACATTCGAACTCCGATTTACGCGAGACTTTTTTTGTTAGGATCGTAATTAAATTCCAGATCTATTGACGCTGGTTTGGACCAATTCGGAGACCGTCTAATTTTTGAGTTTAAATTGAATTTAAATTCGATTTAAATTCAAAAGGTGAGTGTTTTGACCCACTCACAACTTCTAAAAAGTTTTTATGTTTGTTAAATTTATTTTAGATATGAGTAGAAATTTATTTATGACTGTTGGCATGTTTTATTTAGCATATCTGTTAAATCGCATTTATTAAATTAACTGCTAATTTCTTTTATGTATTGCATATAAATTGACAGTTAGAATTTATTTATGTGCATATAAAAATTCTAGTTAAACAGTTATAAATTTAATTGAATATGAAATGTTAATTAATAATTGCCAATTATTTCCTGTTATATTGTATATGCCATATATTGATGTTTGTTTAAACTGATGATGTTTGAGATAATTTGGTTGATGATTGATGATGGATGAATGGATGTTTTGTTTCATATCATTAAACTGCAAGTTATCATGTATTTTTCATTTCATTCGGGATTGTGGTTTGAAATAATATACAACCGCAAAATTTTATATCTTTTAAATTGCGGATTGAAATGATAAATATCCGTATCACTTGACCATAGGATAGAAAATTTTATACAGGCACCGTGGTCTATATATAAAATATTTTAAAATGATTTCTATGGTTTGGATGATACGGTTTACAATAAGTTAATTTTGATATTTTCTTCTATATATATATATATACATATGAAGTTAGAAATTTTGAATTTATGCCGTGTATAAATCTCTTAAATAAAAATGGAAAAATTGAGGAAATGGAGTTTGATGATTTATATTATATGTTAAATGTTTAAGTTGGAAATTTTAAGATATGATATTTATAACTAGATTTTTCCAAGAGAAATTTAAAATGAATATTCTAGTATAATTAAATTGAAGAAAATATTTAATTGCTAAAAAAAATTGGAGTTTTATTTATGGATTTATGTGAATATTCAAGACTAAATAATAGAGCATTTAATTTGTTGAAAGAATAAATTCCAACTTTAGTTTGAAATATTATTACTCCAAATGGATATATATATATATATATATATATATATATATATATATAGAAATTGAAGTGGTTTGGAACTTGAAAGTGATATTTAAATTTTGGTTCAGACTTTAAATAAAGAAACATATTTGTAAAACTATGGAAATTATTTTCTTTACAAAGTAACCTTAAAGTTAAACCATTTATTTTATATACCGTTGAATATCCAAACCATTCAAGTTTTAGAAGTTACGGTTTTTAAAAAAGTATGAATTCAGAAATATTATGGTTGAAAGTATAATTCAAATGTTTGGTTTCCAGATATTATAAATTTTTAACCAGTATGATTTTGGAAAAGGATTATATTTGAGATAAAGTGATATCATATTGTTTGGGTTTTTAAAATGATATCGTATTTAT
This sequence comes from Allium cepa, assembly GCA_030765085.1. NCBI lineage: Eukaryota > Viridiplantae > Streptophyta > Magnoliopsida > Asparagales > Amaryllidaceae > Allium > Allium cepa. The sequence goes on from CM060937.1 coordinate 411,152,978, forward strand.
AGTTTTGAAATAGAAATTTTATTTCTGGTTTTAAGGTATAAACTATTTTTAAAATGACCGCGGTGTTATAATAACGATGGGTTGGCAAAGAGACCGGGATCGGATATGGACATACTCTCTGTCGATACCGAAAACCACTTTGACTAACCGTGTACGCGGTGGAGATTCCAGAATGAAGTAGGTTGGTGGCGACGATTCCTGTAAGGTAAATACGTGGACCCAACTCCCGTGAGTTGGCATAAGGTGGCTAAAACAGGAGCGATTCTCGGGCCAATGAGGTCATTCCTCTGATCGGACACTCCTCTTCGATATTATACTTTGACTTTGGATTGTTTCAGTGGCCACTTTTACTTTGATTTTTGGGGGAGTTTGTTCGAGGTGGGCGGTAGCTGCGGCTATGCGTTTCCATCAGCCCGGATAGCAATTGGTATATCTACCCTGGCATTGCCTAGTTGTGCCGTGTCACCTACCCTAGCGCGCCTTATACGATTTTGGTTTTGTACCATACCTATGGAGTGCCCTCTGACGACGCCCAGTACGGGGGAGATTACGGTACTGTATAGACTATGGGAATATATTTTGTGTTAAGGGCTATATGGGTAACCCCTTAACGCTATTTAAAAGTAAGTTTATTTTAAAAATAGACACTATTATAATAGCGCAATATACTACATAGTAAATAGTTTAACGGATCCTTAGGAGATGTAAATCCCGAGCATCTCTTGAGTTACTGCACTCATATTTATTTATGTTAATTTAACTCACATAAGATCTTTTAGTTCTGACTCGAGTGTTTTGTCTTTTTCAATTCGCTCGGGTCAGTCCGAGCGTTTCAGGATTTGAAGTTTTAGCTCTGGAGGATGAAGATGAAGATTTGTATTACTATTATCTACTATTATTCCACTACACTCATATTTTTCCGCTGCATTGTTATTTGTATGTGTAACTCTGATATGTATTATATAAATGTTTGTAAACAGTTTTATAAACTGTATATTTTATTATTATATTTTATCCTTCCGCTGTGAGATTCTATTTTGTTTATTTCTTCTCTGTTTTTCTTATTTACCCCATAACAATCCGCCTTCCGTATGGTTTGAATCGGCATGTGTGTCGATTTGAAGCGTGCGAAAAGGCGGGACGTTACAGCAGTGCCACCTCGACATGACTCCCCCTCCTCATATCGAATAAAGTCGCGACCTGCTTCAAAAATAAGCTCGAACTCGATTCAATTTCTGCGTCGCCGTTTATTTTTTTATTTTTGATTTGATTTTGTTCTGCGCGACCTAGGATAAGAAATAAAAGAGACGTCTGCATTTTACGAAAGGGAAACGGCGCGATCAGATATAGGTTGGCTCAATAAGGGTAGATCGGCTGATATAGGGTTTGACCCCTTTTTTATTTATTTATATTAAAAATATCTCGTATTATATATAGGGAAATCTCGAACTTCGAATCGGACATGCTGCCAGGCGTTTATAAAGTTTTACCCGCATTTCGAACATAATGGAACATGTTTCGAAACCTAATTCGGTCATATGTGGAAGATAGTTTTTTGAATCGAGTTTAAATATTAAATTGTCGATTTTAATTTCAACACGTTCCTCACCCGTACGGACAAACGGTAACTTCAAACGCTACGAAAATTGAAACCCGATAATAACTAACTATTTCGGATCCAATGGAACTGGTTTCGTTGAATTCCGAGACTGTGCCTTGGAAGGATATTTTTAAATGCAATTTAAACGATATATTATTAAAACTGAACAAATCACCTTTAAATTTAATTCCAATCATTCTATTATCTTCGGTAACATCGTTATAAAATTTACAAGCTTTCAAATTATTTTTAACAGGCTTAAAACTAAAGATTCAATAATTCATCCAATTTTAGTTTATTAAATCCAATAACTCAATTGCTAAATAATAATAATATTTGAATTCAAGTTAAAAATTAACTTTTAAATATTTAAAATCGATTACTTATTCTAATTTAAATTGTTAAAAATTCCGGGTCGTCACAGTCACCACCGATGTCATCTCTATTCGGAAATTCATAGTTCAAAGGTACATCGTTACTTGCATTCTTTCAATCCAAGGTCCGTCATTATCATTCCTAGGAGCAGCAACCATACTATCGATTGGAGGATATCACCAATTACTCTAACCACATCAACATCCATATCAACGTCAACATTCAAATCCGAAGATTGATGTGATGGTCTGGCACTACATTGCATAGCAGCGTCAAATATCATACATCTATTAAAAAAAGAAGAATCAATATACTATCAAGCGAGAAGAGAAGGTACCAAAATAGAAATATATTTGAAAACATACCTCTGACTCGTATTATAGAGTTCGGATGCGGTAAGATACATAGAATGCGACAAATGAATATTTGATGGTTATGCACTATTGTATTGAGCGGTTTGCTGCTGGAAGCTTATTACATAACAAGATATCATAAGAAAATTAAAAATATAAACCATTATATTCAACAACTTATCATAACAGCGTTACCTTTGGCACATCAAAGGATCCATAGGCAGTGTGTAATATGAAAAGTTCTGTTGCGTGGGAGGTTGAGAAATCATGTATGACATGAATCCGTAATTCATGAGAGGAGGACCAAAACTTCCGGCATTTAAGTACGAATTGCTATGACTAAGAGATACTAGGCCAGCAACAGGATTCATCGTCTCCAGCATTTGTGTATAATACCTAATTCCACTACCAACTACAGGAGATGACAAATGCTATTTCGACTGTTCATTTGTAATTTCCCTCACATATAACTCAATCGATTTTGTAATGGCAGAAAATATTACTTCACCACCATCATTGTCTGTTAGAGATATTGCTTTCGAACATGAATCCGTCGGCTAATTAATCACTAATTCAATATAATTTTTTTTTGAATTAGTTTGGGTAGTTTTGTAAACAGATTCTTCCAATTCTAATAAGTTGTAACCTTTGCACTCTTCTTAGTTTACAAATACATTCAACATATTTTCTAATTTTTTGCTCATCGATGATTAATTCACCATCATAATAGCAAAGTGTAGGAATTAAAATTTTCACCATTCTACAGTTCGAAAGAGTGGAAAGATTTCTATTAATATATACCACAATAATTAACTAATTCCATCACCAATTTAATTTTCCTACATTAAATATCTTACAAATAACATTTTCGAAAAACTTAAAAAAAACCAGGATTTTGTAATCGTACCTTCTACTTTGATGAACTTTGTTTAAGACCTTCGTCTAGATCTACAAATATAATACTTAATCAAATTTTTAATGAAACAACTAAGTTTTTTTTATAGGAATAGTGGAATACATGAAATTTTGGGGTTTTAAAACGATTTTGGTAAAATGATAAGTGAGGGAAGAGGAAACCTGTTGACTGGATTAGGTGTAGGAAGTTATTGAAGGTGAATTTTGAAAAGTCGTCCATAGACGATATTTGAAAATTGCTAGAAAGTTTTGCATAATTATTGTTAAGACAATTTTTGAAAAATCGCCTATGTACGACTTTTCAAAAGTCGCCTTCAACCTATTTTCAACTAAATGCCGACGTAGCCAAAACATGCTTTTTCTTGTAAATACTTTCAAAATAGGCCTATGTCTGTAATTTATTTTCAAAACGTGACCTATATGGGAAAAATTATGTGTGTGTGTGTGTATGATGAGGCTACAATATGGTCAATAGTCACATTTATTTAGCATCATTTTGTAGCCTCATTCCCACTCATTCAAATTTAAATCGGAACTTATGGTGGAAAACTAGAAGATTAGAGTTGTAGCCAAATTAAGGTATAGCTCTATATATACATATACATACATATACATATATATACATATGTATGTATGTATATATGTGTGTGCACATATGTATATAGGTATATATGTGTGTATGTATATGTGCGTGTGTGTTATGTATATATGTATATATATAAAGGACCGGGTACACCTCATTAAGTCAAACAATTATCCTTGCCCTATACAGACGGTCTTTATTTTGGAAAGAGTACTCGCTTTACCGTGGTAGTATTGAATATGTAAATTGAAAAATTAAGTAAAAAAGGTTCATCGTAGAAGAAAATTTTATGCTAAACATTTTTCATCTTGCATGCGTGGGAAACGTACCACGTACCACCGGGACTCGTTCTAGCATGATATTAATTATAAGTTAACATTTACTTCTTGTGGGCCACAATCAAAGAGGAATCGTTCATGCTACTTCTTATGACTTTTATTAACCATGTATCCTTGAACCTTAGCAACAAACTATACAACTGGTAAGAATAAAAAACTTTAGCAACGAACTATATAACTTGTAAGAATATAAAATTAGAAATTAATTCATGTGGCAATATACTTATAAAAGCGTATTAGGAAAAATGACAAACTTTCAAAAAAATTTAGGCTGAAGGACATAAAGTTTTATTTTTAGACTGAAGAAGAAATGCTAGTTATATTTAACATTATATTCAACTTTTATAATATACAAAATGCTAGTTGTAACTAGCATTACATTCAGTTTTACACTATACAAAATGCTAGTTATAACTAGCATCGTTCTTCAGCCAAAAAAATAAACTTGTCGTCCTTCAACCTTAAAAAGTTTCTATTGTCGTCCTTCAACCTTAAAAAGTTTTTAAGTCTGTGCTTGTGTCTATTTTCCTGTTTTTATAATGTCTTTTATGTTTTTACCTTTTACAATATCAGGCATTTTCTACGAATACGTGAGACTAAAATAGTAAACACTCTTGTTTTTATACAATGTTTCCACTGTATAGTTATCCTTCTATAACATTTGTTTTTTTATTGTATATAAAATATAAGACATAAGATCTAATCAAGTGTGTGCTTTCAATGACAAAGAATAATTAATTTTAAAATTGAGGGGGTACTATTGTCGAAATGTTAATTTATGCTCTTGAAACCAAATTTTAATTAGTTAGCAAACAAATGATTTCAATTTTCGTTCTTCTACTTTCAGTATTCCATCAATTTAAATAAACATGCCTAAAACTTTGCCTTTCCGTTAATCAAATCAGAATCGAATCTCTGTTGACAGATGTGTATTGAAGTATTTATCGTTCCAAATTCGTAGAGGAGGCTTAGCAGAGTTGTAGCAAAATTGGATTCATAATCATAGAGATGTGGATTAAAACCAGAATATACCATAGTGCTAAAATGCATCTGCTTGTTATCTTTGAATTTATCACTGGATAAGCTCTTAATAAATGTTTTCGTTCATTCTAATACATTCTCATTAGAATGTACATACCCAAAATTACAAAAACATTTCAATTTTCCAAAAATATGCACGTTTTCTTACATAAAAACCCATCATACCTCATTCATCTCAAAAACTTTGGATCAAACTCCATTATCCATCAGATTTCATCCAACGGAGCACATAATTTAAGATGGCGAAAGTGGCAGTGGGCAAGGCGATGGCTCTGTCGTTAACGGTCGCCGTGGCTGCCGGAATCGCAAGATGGCTTCGGATACAAAAATCAGGGAAATGTGCTCGTGCTATGGCAATTATTAGGGATCTGGAAGAAAAGTGTTCAACTCCGATTTCAAAATTGAGGCAGATCTCAGATGCAATGACTATAGAAATGTACGCCGGGCTTGCTTCCGAAGACGGCTGTAAACTTAAGATGCTTATTAGCTACGTTGACAGTCTACCTACCGGGTAATGATTCTATCTTTTTAGCACTTTTTTGTTGGGGACTTGTCTCGCTTTCATCCTTGTAGAGATTATTTATGAGTAAATATTGGTTTTATTGAGTCAGGACTTGGATCTCGTGATGTTGTTTAGATGGAATTTTGATAATAAATTTAAAATAAATTTTAGTGCTGAAAGAATGGATATAAAAAACTCTGTGTTTAGACTTCCTAGAAGACAGTTTGAGGTAATATAACGACAGCCTACCAGGTCCTGCATGTATAAATGTAATGCCGGAGCAAAGAAATGTGAGATTAAATTAAGAAACTGTAAATGTTGTATTCGAGTATTACATTAGTTAGAGCATCTCTAGCGGGTGAAGGCTGAATATTTAACCCTTTAATATTCAGCTCTTAATGTTCATGAGTTGACACAAAAGTTAGATGATTATTTAATAGATGTTTGAGCTTGAACGTCTAATAAATTGATTCTTGATTGTCGGACGTCTATTAATAGACATCTAAACATCAGACGTCTATTTAGCATCCGACGTCCGCTAAACATGCCTCCATCTTTAAACTAGATAGGTGCTTATTTTATAGTCACATGCCTAATGCTTGGACGTCTATTTAATAGACGCTAAGTTTAGACGTGACGTCCAAGGTCAATTCAGCATTTTTAATTAGTATATGAATATTACGCTGAATATTAAGTTTCTCTGCCACCGTTGGAAGCTCCTCTCATGCTTTTGCTAAATATCAAGGCTGAATTGAGCATTGCTGGAGATGCTTTTATGATTTTAGGTTTCTCCAACTGCTCCAACTGTTAATGCTCTGCTACCTTTATATCACAATAATTACTGATCACTATACAGGTTTTATCAGAAAGGGGTTATTTTTGTTATCGCCTTTTGACAACATGATGTATATCTTATCATTGTTTCATATATTGGTTGTGTGAATACAATGCAATATGATTGCGTGAATTCATCGCGTCTTTGTAAAAACATTTACCAAACATGTATATGTATCTACTATCAACATATGCATCAACAAAAAATCATGTAAATTTTCATTCATAGATCATAGGACGAGGGTCGTAATTAGAAATTTAGGTAGTGTTTGGTTTGTTATTTTTAGTTTGGGGTTTTCATTCATATAAAAAGACACGACGCATATGTATCACCAAAAACGACCAATTTAAAAAATGAAGTTAACATACAAAATAGAAATTGTTTTTTTTTTTAATTTTCCACGTTTTAGGAAATAACACAAGCATACGAAACAATCCATTCTTCTATCGTTCCTCTATACCCTTCGTCTTTCCATCCGTCTTTCTTTCATCTCCTTCGTCGTTCCCATTATTCTCATATTGAACATACATATTGAAAACCGAAAATACAAAACTTGTTTTTAAAACCAAACAATACCTTAGTTTGCGGTGGGCGGACTACACGTGATCAGATATTAATTGGAAAAGAAAATGGTTTAACGGAGCTACTTTGGTATTATTAATCTTGTCATTTTCATGCACATTAAAATAAATAATTTATCTATTCCATTAAGATAGATAGTCATTCAAATTACAACATCCATCATCATTTCTATTCATTGTTTTTAATCGGGTCGACACCGTCCCGTTTTGATATAAAGACAATGAATTACATCTTAAGTCTTATAATCGTTATAATAACGCATCCATATAACTTGACTTAATCGTAGATCATGCTTTAACATTTTTTTGAATTTTAGTAGGATTATACACTTCATTTCTTGAATTTGAGTTATTTATATGCAAATTCAAAGGAGTTGAAAACAACATTTCACTAATCTATGATTTTATTTCGTCTACATGGAAAAAAGTTTCTGTTGATCTTTTGGACATAGCTTCGAACAATTAAAAAATATATTCAACGCTTATGTTAATTAAATATTAAAGTATACGATAATTTTAAAAATAGTTTTAAATTCGTTATTTCCTCAATTGTTTTGCTGATAAATACAAAATTCAACAACGAACTAAAATTTTGTTCTGTTGATATTTTGAATATAACAAAAAAAAAGTTAAAAACTAATATTAATTTTTTTTTGATTTAATACCAACAAGTAATTATTTTTCCGCCCTTTACTGCTGCTGCAATGGGTTTGATTGAGATCCAAATTATAACCGCGAGATTTTTGATTCTGTTAAATATTAAAGGGAGCAATTCGAGTTATTGTTACCACCTACCGCTGTGATCCTCTTCCGTCTGCTTTGATTATTGTGAGAAATGGGAAATGAGATGAGATTGAAATGAGAAATGGAACGTAATATAGAGTTTTGGGAAGAAGCTACATTTTTTCTTCAATTTTCTGGATAGGGCAGCTGCCCATCTCATCCTTGTACTAGCTACATCCCTGCATAGAACTATTCAAAGTTTGAGATTTCTGCCCTCCATTTACAGATAAAGGCAAAATCCTGAGCTATATTATCTATTATTGTTGAGCTATTCTCCTCAACATATATGAAGTATACTTTAGAGAATGCAACTTAATTTTTCTAATGGCATATAGAGACGAGGAAGGTTTGTTCTATGCACTGGATCTCGGTGGAACCAATTTTCGTGTTTTGCGTGTTCACCTTGGTGGAAAAGAGGGGCGTGTCGTCAAGCAAGAAGCTGAAGAAGTCTCAATTCCACCACAATTGATGGTTGGAACTTCTAATGTAAGATACTTCGTGCTGTTAGGCATTTGTTATGTCAGTTCACATTGCTCCCAAAATCTTACTAGTTTACTATTTCAGGAACTGTTTGACTTCATTGTTTCAGCATTAGCTAAATTTGTTGCCTCAGAAGATAAAGAACATCGCCTTCTCAAACATAGACGAAGAGAATTAGGGTTCACCTTCTCCTTTCCGGTGAAGCAGACATCAATTTCATCAGGCACGCTTATTAAATGGACAAAGGGATTTTCTATTAGTGATACTGTTAGTTTTCTAAACTAATTTTTCTTTACTTTTATGATTTATTTGCTTTAGTCATATTATAGTTTAGTTAGGAACACTTGAACATACTAATTACTGAAGTGTACTTATTTTTGGATTAAATTACAAAAGTATGTTTCTTTTCAACTAATTACAAAAAACATACCACGATTTCAGCTTACCTGAATTTTTAATCAAAGAATTTCATCGAGCAGTTTCTAATGGTGGCTGCGTAATTTAACAGCTTCTATATCAGAAAATGGTATATGTGTAACATGTTTCATAGTGACCCTGTATGTGCTATTAGTTTTGGCTTAAAGCAAAATAAATATTATGATAGGCTAATTCTATTACCATCCCTTCTTTTCCCTTCCACCCCCTTGCAAAATCTTGAATTCTTAAAGACTAAATTGCCCATGAGACTCCGCTGCATGTTTTTGCGTTAATATATTGACTACTTCATGCTTGTTTTTCAACTTATTAACATCTTCATACATATACATGTTCTTTGACCTCACAGGTTTAATAAATCAGCATCTTCATACTTTTATTCACCTTGTTGGCATCTTCATACATGTTCTATAACAAGCGTCAGTATAGTGTAAGAAGACATATCCAACCTTTGATACAATTTATACGTTCGGTTAAGACGACATATCAATTACCGTGGCTAATGCATGCTACTTGAAGATGCAACATAATTTCGAGCAAATTAATTCCAATCCAATCCCAGCAACTTTGAATCTACGGATAGCGATTCTCGTAGCTGAGCTTGTTGGTCACTCAATTTCATCAATTTTAGAAAATAAAAACATTATTAGTTTCTAATTTTCCTGGAAAGAAATAACGCTAGCATAGCTTAATTGATTTTTTTTGGATTGCATACTTGATTCATAAGAAATTTATCTAGGAGTGGAATTAATATGGTGGAAGAAGGCAGTGGTAAAATGAAAAGGTTAAAACAGTCACAATTGTGGGGTGAAAAGGGTTTAGTGGGGTGACTGATTTTTCTGGTATGCTGCCGGGTTGGGTAAGGAAATAAGAGGGGTATGAATATAATTAGCCATTATGATATCTATGTAACAACCCTCGCCGAAATAGGGCTAATCTTCGACCACAAAAGTCCATCGAACCTTAGGTCCATTCCGGAGCTGGCTTTTGGTTGGTATAATTGAAACAATATCAGAGTTATCTATCTATGCTTTTAGAATCTCACGCCGAAAGAAACAAAATATAATAATTAAATAAGTATAAAAAATATTCAAGTCTTAGAATTATAATGTATCAAAACACATAAACCAAGTTAAATACATTGTTTGGATACATCAATACATAATTAGCCAAATATTACTTCCACCGGATCTTCGCCATCTCCTCCACTTTCATCGCCATCTCCTCCACTTTCATCGTCAAATCTAATATATAAGTTGTAATGAAGAAAATGTTAGAACAACAATGTCCGATGAATGAAAATCTTAAGTTCTACAATAATAATATATGAGCATTAAACATTCAGATAAGTATTATGTCTTACGTATTGATTATATTTCTCGACGTATATCTTCAACTATGAGCTAGTGGTCCTACAAGTCCTACTTTGTGACTATAAAAGCGGGTGTAATGCAATTATGGAGTATATCGGGTTTGACTACCAATCTTCCATCCAATCATATACTAACAATGCGAGAGGAAGTAAATCGACTACTTCATACTCTTAAAATGGGAAATATGCAGACTCTTCAACATCCATTTAATACCCAACCCAGGCAAACTCCTTCTGGTACTACCCAATGTTTTAAAACGCGAAAGCGTACATGAGGCGTTTTCATGCCGACGAGGCGAGGCGTAAGCCTTTCAGGAAAAAAAGCGCAAGTCATATAATGAAAATAGACATAGAATGACGTTAAATGTCAAATAGTAGATAAAAAACATAAATTACTACGTGTAATTCAAACAAAATATAGTTGTCCAAAAACATTCAAAGTGTAGTCTAAGATCAAATGATATCTTCCGTACCATCCATAAGCATGTTACTATCCATAAGCATGTTACCATCCAAGCTATCATCATCACTAGCATTGAATACATTTTGCGTATGTAATTCCGAAAAAAGATCATGTTCGTCGAGAACATTATCCTCAATTGACACAACTCTCACACCCTTCTCTTTTGGATCATTACCTGTTATTAATTTTGTAAAAATGATAATGAATTTGATTTTATATTTAACAAAATTATTTAATACTAAATTTTTTGTTATACTTCTTGTAACACCATCACCATTATAGCGTCTTCTTTTGTATGGAATGATAGGAGGAAGAGGGATAACAGGCTCTCTTAGGGGAAAGGGAGGAGGGGTAAGATCTCTAGAAGGTATAGGTTCACGGTTTTGAATCGTAGGCTCTCTAATTCTTAAAGTATCCTATATATTGAAGCAAGCATATTTGGTATATCATCAACGTCGAGAAATTGATCATCATCATCAAGCCAACTTGGATCGGTAAGAAGAGTCGGATTTTCTATTTTGGTAATCCACTCATCATCGGAATCAATTTCTTCACGACTATTGGATTAATCTTTCTTCTTCTAATTATTTCTCTCCGCCTCAAAGCTGTATTATGTTTGACATACACTAATGAATGCAATTTTTTGCGCTTAAGTCTATTTCTTTTCTTAGAATGAACCTAAAGCGAACAAAATAAATTGAATATTTTGATATGAAATCGAAATGCACTTGAAGTAAACTATTTTAAATAAAGCTTACCCATTGAAATGCATTCCAATTTCTTTCACATCCGGTTGCACTACAAGTTAGACCAAACATCCGAATAACAAAATTCATCAACTCCGGTGTATCAATCCCAATTTGAATAACAAAATTCATCAACTCCGGTGTATCAATCCCAAAACGCTCCCACTAATACACTGGTAGATTGATAACGCATGAAATATCATATGTTTTCATAATTTATTATAAAGTGAAATAATACCAAGTAAATTGCTAACTTGGACTTCTTATTTTTCTACTCTTAATTGTCGTTTGACTTTCAAAAAGACCAATTTGACGATCATATAAGTCTAATTGACAATCCGCTATGAGACATTCTTCACTATCGCCAAGCATTCTATTCATACAAGCAAACAAACCTTTTTTTACATCATCAACATTTGAAAAAGTGTCCTCTTAACAAAATTGCGGATTCAAGTATAAGTCCGCCGTATGTAATGGTTGGTGTGATTATGCTTCCCATCTCCTATCTATACGACTCCAAATTGGCTTATACTTTTTTCCATTATTTTCAACATTTCTAGCAATATTTTCTTTTGCGGCGTCCATCAACTCATATATGTAACCCATGATGAGTCCATCTTCTCCATCAACCTCTCGCAACACACAAACAAGAGGAAGAACAATTTTGACACAACATGCAATATGTTGCCAAAAAATCCATCAAATAATACATACTTTCTAGTTTGAATGCCATCATTTTTTTAGCAAATGGACCATCATTCCATTCTTTAGAAGAAAATAAAGCAATGATACATTCTTTTTGCATATACAAACTTTGAAGAGTAAGATAAGAAGTTGCAAACCTTGTAACGGACGAATAAGCTCTCTATTTTTTTGTAAACTTCCTCATCAAAGCAAGAACCCATGAATGTCCATATATGAATTTTACTACAAACTTTGCCTTTTGAATCGTTTGATTAAACACGCTCAATTTGCTAATATCTTCAAGCATTAAATTAATGCAATGTGCCGCACATGGAGTTAATCATAATTTTTGCCTTTCCTCCATTAAAATATTACCGGCTTTTTTATAATTAGAAGCATTGTCGGTAACAATTTGAATTACATTCTCCTCTCCGATTTCATCAATAACATCATTAAAATATGTAACCAATAAATCTGCATTCTTTATCATATTTATGCATTAATAGATTTCAAAAACCACATACCTTTCGGGCTATTGATTAGAAAATTAATAATAACCCTACTTTTACCATCGGTCCAACCATCAGACATAATAGTACATCCATATTTCTTCCAATCTCGTTTGTATGCATCCATGGCGCTTTCAACATCATCAACGCTTTTTAAAAAAATCCAAGTTGTTAACTCATGACTAGAAGGTGGTTTAAATCCGGCTCCAAACATTGCAATACTTTCCATCGCTTCTTTATAATATGGCGTGTTTGCCGCATTAAATGAAATAGCACTAATGTAAAACTATAAGCTAATGTTTTTATAAAATTATTTTCTTTCTTCTTTCCCGTAACGATTATTTAGAGTGTTTTGTTTTGCTTCTACAGTTACAAACTTGTTCATCGCTCTCTTAGATCTAACAATATTACCATTTCCACTACCACTTTCAAGGTCAAGCTCCACAGTATGAGAATCATTTTCAAAGATTTCACTTCTACCAACCTCACAAAACATATCGATTTTTGCTTGTTTGACAACTTTAATTTTTTCCAAAGTTGCAATGCATTCCTCTTTTACATTTTGTGGCACTTTTGGCAAGGAACGATTCCAATGTGAGTGCAAACTAAATGTTGTTTGAATCGAGCAATTCCCCCGGTCCATCTATGATGACAAAACGTCTAAAGAAAGTAAATCGGATTTGGTGAATTGGGTAATTCTTTCACCCATTTCTAAGCTATATCTCTTTTGCTCATTATTATGGAACTTTGCCGTTGCTGTAAAAAAAACCGTGTATAAGCCTAAAAGGAGCAGGAATGAAAATACATGTAAATCGAATTATTGAGCAGCATAAACATGCTTACATGAAGATGAATGAATTTAATATTCTCAAACCTCAGTAAACTTTATTTTTTTAATTCAACCCAATGACATAATCAGAAGATGCTTACCTGAAGATGAATGAATTTAATTTTCATTCAAAGGAATTAGGTACATGTTTTTGGAAATTATTTTAAAATTGAAATCGATTACTCTACAAGAATCAAAATCGTTTCCTGAAAGTGGAATCATGATTCCAGTTTTGGAATCGAAATCGATTCCAGTTCTGGAATCGATATTGATTCTCAGAGAATCGAATTGAAAATTTTAATAGAAAAAAAATTACCACATTTTTTTACCATAAGTGGGAGTTCGAATGGTTTAGTAAAAGAGTCAGAGTAGGAAGTTATGCAGCTACGATGTAAAAAATTGAGGGAAAAAATGTACGCATCAATCGTTTTTTACGTTTTTGCGCCTCAAAGGGTTGAGGCTTAGGTTTTTATGGAAAACGCCTCAATGGATGCGCCTGCGTGCTTTTTTGGGGACGTCTCTCCTTGAGGCGTGTCTCAAGGCACGCCTCACTCGCGTTTTTTAAAGCATTGGTACCACCTAACTGTTATCGTGGAAAATCTCTTCCAGACCGCTTAATACTTCTTAGATAGGAAAGGGATAGATCCTTCAACAACCATTTAATACCTCAACCTCGAAGCAGACATCCACAATATATTTCCCCTAGCACATGTAAAAAATTAGTCTGTCCATTTAATACGCGTACAAAAGATAATCCTGACCATTTAATACTTCTTAAATAGGGAAAGGCGAACCCTAATATAGCTGTTTAATATCTCAATCCCGAAGCAGGATCATGCTGGGATATCCGTCATTATGATTTGTAACCCAACCGTGACGTCCCACATGAGTCCGACTATTTTTAAGTGCGGTAGCCAGATTAGTTGGAAAGACTTATCCTACAAAATTGGAATTAACATCTCGTCCACCATGGGTATTTATCATTTACGATATCCTACATCAGTTGCAAAAGTCACACTGTTAGCAAGCAGATTAGCTGGACAAATTTCTGTGTATTTTTAAGTGACCTCGCATCCATATAATTTGACCATATTTTCCACTCTCCAACATTTAATATAAAATTACATCAACACACACATACGCACACATACATACACATCTCACCCGTATTTCCGCATTAAAAACTTTATAAGGAAAACTCCTTATTTCGTTTTTTATTTATTGATTAAATTCCATAATTGTTCTTAGCTTATTTAATTGATTGTTTGTTAATTATTAATTATTATATACATTACAAGTTTACAATTATAACAGCCAATTTTAAGGTTTTAAAGGAATATGTTATAACTATAATTATGTCAAATATTAAATTATGTCTAATTTAGTTTTATCTGTTTCTTATTCGGAGTGTTATATTATATTATTTTAATGTTTACAACTGTAATTACAATACAAGTCCCAAATTTAATACAACAATCACATGAAAGCCAATATCTTAAATATATTAATTACATAGAAATAGGCTTGTATGCATATTCAAAGATGGAATGCAAAACATAAAAATTTGTTTTATGTTAATATAGTAGAATTATGGTCCTTTTCAAAAAGAAGTTGATTTACAATACAAATCTTTTATATTCCATTCAACTTTTAAACAAGTACCATTGAAATGACAAAAAAATCATTTTTATTTTAAAATAGGCGGTGAAAATTACGGATAAGAAGAAAAACCTATTTTTCTCTGCGTTGCACACCTCTTTTTATTTCCTTGCTTTGAAATCCTTTGTCATTACAATCACAAATTGAAACGGGGAATCAAATAGAATACAAATTATGTATATTGTAAATATTAATAAAATCAATTCTACTAAATTAAGAGAAATTCAATTCTACTAAATTAAGAGAAAACAACTAGGATTCCAAACAACTCAAGATTCACGTATTATAGGAAGATTTTGGGGTTTTAAGTTGATAGATTTACACATACAAAATCTTCCATGGCACAATACAAATCCAAACATCAACTACACAATACACTATTTTGGGAAAAATTAAAATTTCCACTAATAGATGCTTTCCAATAAGATTTATTTGTGCTATAGACTTTCCCTTTTTCCAAGTTATCTTCTTTTATTTTATAATAATAAATTTGTTTATGCATATTAAATTCATAAATTATAGATTAGAGAAGAAGTGATACACACACATATGTACGTACATACACACATACATATTAAAAATTTATCACTTTCGCTAGATTTCTTTAGATTTTACTTCTAATTCTTGGACGTATATATTTATTTTAAAAATTGAAGTTTAAGAAGTTTTATTGTGAAGAAAGCGATTGACAGAATGTCGTTCATGGTTTAGATCTGTGTGAAAAGAATTAGAGGGCTAGTCTCTTATTAATAGTTGTTTGGATACGTTGGAACTGCCGGATGAAGAATATTTTAATAATTTTAAATCCGGACTGTTCAGACCGCTCAAAACCCAGCCGACGGTTCATGACCGATCATCAGTCCATCATAGACGGTCGACCAGTTATGGTCCTGACCGTGTATTACGTTAACGTTAACGTTGAAATATTTATTACCTATTTCTAATTTTAACATTCACGATTACTTAGATGTTATGTTTTAAACCTACCATTTACTTCAACTTTAACTTTAGTAATATTTACCATCCTTAGTATGTTTTCAATTAATTTCAATTCGTAAATTTTAAACGTCGATAACTTCTTCGTTTGAACTCCGACCGCGAAGCTTTACTTATGAAAATTGCTTAGAAAATTGCCGCGAACACAGTGGTACAAGTTTTTTGGTCAAATTCCGACGCTTGCTAAATTTTTATTTTTAGCGTTATTAATTAATTGATTTTCCTTAATTAATTTCATGTTAATTTTACGGTGTGCTAATCAGAATTGTTTAAGTCATATAGATTCTGATTTGTTAACTTTGACAAATTTCAGTTGACGACCTTACCATTGAGCCTTAACCTGGTACGACTGTACAGAAAGTGCTACGTTGCACGATAATGCATCTGGTTTAATAAAAATGGCCCCACTTGCAGTATCCATAACAGGGGCTAAAATATTGCTCTCCAAAAAGTATATTACCGGACTTATTTCTGGTCTATGCAACATTTATCCAATTGCACTATGCTTTGGCAGTAACAGTCATATGCGTGTAGTTAAACCACAAAGCCATTAGAACATTAATTGGCAATTAACCTTAATGATAAGCAAACTTACGTCAGAAATACACCCGACTTTGTCAGGAGGATGGCAGTACTATTTATTTATTTATCATTATTACCATCTTAGCGTCTTTTATGCAAACTAATTTGCTTATTTGTTTCCACTGAGTCATTCGTAGCATTACATACAAAATTATATATAACTAGTTTGCTTATTTTATGCTGTAAATTCTCATCGCAAACCTGCAGTGTTTTTTTAAGTGCATACAACATCTATGTTATTTTCTGCTGAAATCCTCTTCAGTCTTCAAATGTGCAACTTTCTGTTACCAAAGATATTCATAATATGTGGCACAATTCAATGCTATCCTTACTGACAGTGGAACATTGACCGATAACAAAACAATGTAACGAAGGGTCATGCTTATAAACTTGTTTGCCTCTGAATCGGGCAGGAAGGAAAAGATGTAGTAGCTGAATTGACCAAGGCGATGGAAAGACAAGGTCTTGATATGTGTGTTACAGCACTGGTAAGTGCTCACTTAATTCTACTTTTCCTTTCCTTTTTCCTTGCTTGTGGTAAATTTTAATCTATTGCAGTACTTGTGCGAAGAGTTATACTGTGAAACTACTGTGTTGATGTAGGTCAATGATACCATAGGAACATTGGCTGGTGGAAGATACATTGATAATGATGTTGCTATAGCCGTGATATTAGGCACAGGTTCAAATGCAGCTTATGTGGAGAGAGCACAAGCTATTCCCAAATTTGAAGTCCCCCAATCGACCTCAGGAGAAATGGTAATTCATTATTTTCATCATGTTTATTTTTTTTTGTGAGACATAATTTGGTATGCTCATTTTTTACACTATCAGTGGGCAGGACGCATAAATAAAGACTCCTTTTTTTCTTACAGGTTATTAACATGGAATGGGGCAATTTCAATTCATCTCATTTGCCAATAACAGAGTATGATGAAGCAATGGATGTTGTGAGTTTGAATCCTGGTGAACAGGTATTGTGCTGCTTATCCTTTCTTTACTAGTTTGATTATGTCAATACTGGGTTGGATTCTGCAACTTCAAGTTTTTGTTTTTCAATCTTTTTTATTGAAATGTAGATATTTGAAAAACTAATTTCTGGGATGTATTTGGGAGAAATTGTAAGAAGAGTTCTGTGCAAGTTGGCTGAGGAAGCTGCTCTTTTTGGGAATACCATCCCTGATAAGCTTCTAGTTCCATTCTCCCTACGGTATGTTTAATCGTTTTGCAATAAATAAATAAATAAAAATCCTGGAATGTCGCTCCTTAGTTTTGAAACCAAGAGGTCCACAATACCAGCAAAAGAAGCAATTCAGACAAACTTTGACTGAATCCTACGAACACCTTCAAAACTTCAATCAATAATGTGCTAAAATTAGAAACTTCTGCTTTCTATTTCTTGAAATAAGGATGATTTGCGTTCTGCACTTCTCTTTAGTTTGCTAGCAGTTTAGCAATTGTTGCGTTCATTTTAATTTTATTTGCAACCATTTTTTGCTATGAAAGTCATTGAATCTAAGTATAATATAGTTGTTTATGATGCAGAACTCCAGCTATGTCTTCTATGCATCATGACACATCGCCTGACTTAAAAATCGTGGGCAACAAAATGAAGGATTTATACGGGGTTAATGTTTTTTCTAAAGTTAAACCAAATACGTGTAACTTTTGCTTCTATAGATATCATTTTTGAAATCTATTTTTCTATATAAAAAATCGCAGATCAGTAACACCACATTAGAAACAAGAAAAGCAATCGTAGAGATATGTGAGATAATTGCAAAGCGTGGGGCTCGCTTGGCTGCTGCTGCAATAGTAGGAATACTGAAGAAACAAGGGAGGGATACGGTGAATGGTAACCAAAGGACAGTGCTTGCAATGGACGGTGGATTGTACGAGCATTATACATTTTTCAGTGAGTGCTTAGAGACTACACTTGAAGAGATGCTCGGAAAAGACGTCATGAAGAACCTTGAAATTGTGCATGCCAATGATGGGTCTGGCATCGGTGCGGCTCTACTCGCCGCATCTCACTCTCAGTATCTTGAGGCTTGATGAAGATACTTGAGTGGATAATTTTTATTTGTTTTTTTTTCCGTTTTGTGTTTCTACTGTATTTTTATTGTAGACATGCATAACGTCAAGTTAACATTCAACTGGTGGAACCAAACAAACACAACTGTTTAGACAAACAAAAGAGATATAATCATGTCAAAAACTTAAGAATATAGGAAGCTAGGTCTGTCAACAAATACTTTTGTCATAATCGTATCCGCATCCGAAATGATTTTCAGATTTTCACATCTACGGATATAGACGGATATTGGATGATTATTCTATGCGCTAACGACTGATAAATCAAGAAATATAAATATAAATTTTAAGTTTAATATACATTTTTTTCAATCCAATTAATTATAAAAGTGTTAAATATAAACAAATACGACGATAATAAATAATTTTGAGCAGTTAACAAGCATTAAATGCATGTAATATAAACTGCTAACTTAATAAAATATATAATAAATATCTTTCATTATATTGAGATACACATAATTTATACTATAATCGTGACAAAGGCCGGACGGATAATTTTCGAATGCGTTTTTTTCGTATCCGCATTTGTTTTTCCGGATGTCAAATATTATCCGCTTTTTGGATACGGATGTCTGCTCGAAATAAAAATCAAATACTTCATTAGTGCTCTTCACTAGGGTGTTTTCATGTACATTGTAAGGGGTAAGTCGAAATAATCGAAATTTAATTATTCACTCACAAACGCAATATAAACCTGTATGATTCGAGATAGATATGATAAAGCAAACATACGATGCAACAATGATTTAATTCAAATCTAACTTACCAATTTCAAAGACAATCACTATTTTCAACAAAAGATGAACAAAACAAAATGCAAGAAATAAACTACACAAATATTTATGATGCCAGTGTTGTAGACGTGCCAGCAAGAGAAGTATTAATTACCATTAAAAAGTTATTTTTTGGAAAATAACTCAACTTTGAAGACTATCTACAATACTTAATATAAAATGCAATTGTCAGCAATGGAGTGTAGATCTGTGATGCAACATTTAATGAAATTGCTTGTAGAGAAGCATTATGTGTATTTTGAGAGGGCTATTGCGAAAACCTATCATTTGATAAATATAATGTGATCTCATCCGGAGTCGTCCGTATTGTGTAAGTGTTTTTCATCGATTTTATTTCTTGATTGTACATCTAAAACAAACCTGTATAATGTCTTTTTTAGAAATGGTTGGTATGACTTCTACGAGCCAAACATTTAGTATTGCTCATGCATTTCTAGCACATAATAGGGACGAGAATTATAATGTTGTCTCATTTGGAGTCGTCTGTATCATGTAAGTGTTTTTCATTAATTCTATTGTTTGATTGTACATATAAAACAAAGCGGTATAATATGCCTTTGTTAGAAATGGTTGGTATGACTTCTACGGATCAACACTTAGTATGCTTCTGCATTTCTAACACATGAGAGGGAAGAGAATTACGACTGGGTGCTACTCAAGTTTAAACATTTTATTTTGCCCGATAAACCACTTGAAATTATAGTTAGCACTAGAGAATAGGCTTTAATAAATGGAATTACAAAAAAATTCCATAGAAAACTTGATGATGTGTTTATGGCACATGGGAAGTAATTTCATTACCAATTGCAAATCGGAGTTTAAAACAAATGTAGTTTTCGAGATGCTTTTGCAAAATTGGAAGAAGATGGTCCACGTACCGACCGAAGATGAATCTAGAATATATTGCAATGATTTTCAAAAAGATTGGATAAATTATCCTGAAAGCTTGAAGTATATTTGTGATCATTGTTTGACATACAAAGAGTATTTTATTTTTGTATGGATAAATAAAATTAAAACCATGATAATAGGACAATAATTAGAGCAGAGTTGTGACAATCGAAATTTTTAGATATTTGAAATTGGAATATTTAATTGATTTTAAATATTTGAAAGTTAGTTTAACTTGAATTTCAAATATCGTTGTTTATTTGACAATTAAATTAGTGAATTTAATAATTGAAAATTAGTTAAAATAGTGAATCTTGGTTTTTAAACTAGTTAAAAATATTTCAAAGGCTTGAAAAATTTATATTTATAATATCGGAGATAAAAGAATTTTTAAATTTAAGTTTGAAAATGGTTTGCTCAGTTTTAAAATATATCATTTAAATCGATATTTAAAAATAGCCTTTCGAGACATAGTCTCAGAATTTGACAAAATCAGTTCCATTGGATTCGTAATACTGTATTATTATCGTATTTCAATTTTCGTAGCGTTTGGAGTTATCGTGTGGCCATACGATATATAAACGCGCTGAAATCTATATTGAAAATTTAATATAATAACTGTGTCCCAAAAGCTATCTTCTTCATATGATCGAATTATGACTCGAAACCTTTTCCATTGCGTTCGAAATAGGGGTTTAACAATATAAACGCCTAGCGGCACGCCTCGATAGGATGTCGAGATTTTGAGTTGCAGAATCGAGACGATTTAAATTTGAATTTAAATTTAAACATAAATAATGTAATTGCACTGAGTACTGTAGCTAGCACAGACACGTATAGAATTTTTAACACGTGTTCTTTTTTTCTGTTTATTTTCACACGCGTCTTCTTTTACAAAAATAAAAATTGAATCAGCCAAGCATTTTAAAAAAAACCTAAAATCGAAATCAAAAATAAAAGAAAGAGCCAAGCATGTTATAAACAATTAAATTCCCTTCTTTCCAAAATTTCATTCACGGAAATCGAACAAAAATGGCAGAATAATTCAATCGCGCCTCTCTCTCTTTTCAAATTCGACGGCGTTCGAAAAAGAGAGGGGGGCGCCTCGTTCCGTTTTGCTCTCTTCTAGTGATGGCGAGTGTGTGCAACCTGAGGGGCAGAGGCGCCTTGTCTCTCGCAGACGGCATCACGATGGATAAGAGGGAGCGATGTCGCGAGTTAAGGAGGATGCGGAGCACGCGCGCAAGGAGTGGCCGCGAATGGGAAGGCATGTCGATTTGATGACTAGAGGCCGGTGTGTCGTACGACGGCAAGTTCGTCCCAAGGCTGCGAGGTATATGATCTTTTTTTTCTTTTTAATCTAAATTTAATTGATATATATATATATATATATATATATATATATATATATATATTCAGATTAGAAGGAAAGAATTTTACAGTAAGGTATTTTCCAAATTTATTTTATTTAACTTTATATATTAATGAACCTGTATACACTACAAGAAAAAATATATGTATGTATATATACACACTTTACAGTAAGACATATAAAATCAAGTCTACTCTAATTTAATATATAGGTTTGAAAGAAGATCTTTTATTTTATTAGAATTTAATATGTATATGTATATATATATATATGATTTTGGAAAATATATAGAAATTGTAAAAATGTGAAAAGTTTATTTAAAAATTAGATTCTTGGATCCGTAGAAGTTATTTTATAAGTATATAGCGGTTTCAAAAGAAAAGAAAGAATAAATACACACACACACGTATATATATATATTTGACTTACTGTTAATTTTAAAGATAAGTATTAAGATGGTTAACTTATTTAATTTGCTTACTCAATTATTTTAGTCATTTAAAAATAATTACTAAAGAAATTAAATTAGTTTAAATTAAATGATTAAATATGGGTAGATTGTTTGATTAGTTCAAGTGTTAATAAAACGTATAATGTTTTACAAGGTCTGAAACCGTGAAGAAATGGTCAAGATGGAAATGGATTGCAAAACAAAAATCAAAGGTGAGTTAATCTCACTCATTTGGACTACCATTCAAATTTAAATAGTTAAATTTAAATTATTGGATTGATTGCTTGGATTGATGATCTATTATCAGTATGGATGTAATATTATATATAGTATATATATTGGAGTGATTGATTTCCCGCATTATATAGCGGATGAGACCCTATGCGCCCTGCATAATAGCGGACAACCCCTTATACCGCGATATCCCATCTTAAAGCGGGATTAGTATTTTAAATTGTTTTGCTAACATCTGTGGATGCAGGGAAACAGGTTGGAGGGATCCAACTGGATTTCTCAAATGTTGAATTTATTTTATATTCAGTAATGTAATTTATGTGATAATTTTTGATGGATTATATTGATTATATTGGGAATTGAAATTATTGAATGCCATGGCCTGGTTGAATATATATTGGTATCTGGAAAAAATGAAATATATATAAAGTTTGGATTTTAAAGGAAATAAAAAGGGAAATTTTTAAGTAAAATAATTATAGTGAATTCAAATAAATTAGAGGAATGAATTTGGAAAAAAGATAAGGATTTGATTTTAAATCCTATAAAATAAAATCAAAGATGGGAAAAATATGGATTTTGAATAAATGGGAAAAAAGATTTTTATTTAAAATAAGGACTTAAATAATATTGTTTTGTAAATACGAAGAAATGTTTTTTTAAATTCAAGATTTGTTTGAGTTTGGAAAAAATAAAAGGAGATTTAGATGGAAATAAATGATTTTTTTTGAACTTAAGTGATATTATTTAAAAGAATAAAGGATTATTTTCAAGGTTTAAAATAGTGGGAAGAGATAAAAGAATTTGGAAAAAAAAGTATGAAATTGGTATTTTCAGTTTAAAAAGGTTTTAAAACATAACAAAGGAGTAAAATATGAAATTAATGGTTTCGAAATAAAAATTAGTAAGTAAAGAATTTTTTTTTTTAAATGGAGTAAATTCTGGTAATCGATTTGAAAATTGATTAAGAGTTTGAAATTGTGCTTAAAGGAAAATGAGTCTATGGAATTTATAAACTGGGTTTATAAAATGAAATAAGATATCTGTGGATATTTGAAGTATAAATTCACGATGGAAATTTATAAAGAAATGGTAATTTGTTTGAAAAATAAAAGGATGGTTTTATTTTTAGAAGTGTGGAAAAGAAATTTACAGGTTAGGGACATAAATTAAATTGTGATAAATCGAGCAGGATTTATAAATGATTGGATGGCTATATTTAAATGGGAAGTGTATTTCCCTAGAAAGCTAAGTATATTTTCAAAGAAGATTTTAATGTATAATTTAAGATTTTTTTTTTTAAAATTTTTTTAAAGGAATGTTTAGAAAATTTTATTATTTTTAATTGTTTTATAATTTTACAGCAAATATTATTCAAATTTCTTTTAGTAGTAATTATTTTAAAAGTTAAATCAGTATTATGTTTTTAAAAAGGATTTTTCTAATATTTATACTTATATAAACTTTTATTTTTAAAATGGTTTGTGTCCGTATATAATTCTCTACCCTAGGGCCAAGTGATATAGATTTTTATCATTTCATTTCAAACTGCAATCTCGAATTAAATAAAATCCATAAAATCGCTCGAGTCTATCATTTCAACCCATAATGATTTTTCCTTAATCTATGGATCATTCGGGTATGTATCATTTCAACCCATAGTGATTTTCCTTAAACAATGACTAAAGGAACTTGCAGAGTGATAACAATATATAAGTCAAACATATCATCCAATCATTCAATATAAAATCAACATCCATCACAATCATCATCCATTCAATCAAATAAATGACAACAAATAGCAGATTATCATTAATAGGAAATTAACTAGAAAATTTAAATTCAAAAATAAATTAAATGGCAATTCAATTCGAAAATAAATTCAATTAACTGGAATGACGATTTAAATATACCAAACAGCAATAAATAAATTCTTAATCACATCACAAATTAAATTTAACTAAAATAAGAACTTTTAGAAGTAGTGAGTGGGTTAAAACACCCGCCTCTGAATTTAAATCGATTAAAAATCTAATTAAAGCCCAAAATTCAAACAGTCTCAGAATTCATCCTAACCCGTGTCAAAATGTCCAAAATTTTGATATGTGGAAACCCACGCGTGAATTGAACATCGTATGCAAAAGTTATGCATATTAGAATGATCAACAATATAAATTAAAATAAATAAAATAGTTTAGTCGATAAAACACATTACACGTCAGCACTTCGTTCAACTCGAGAAACCCTAGCCTGGGTAAAAAAATCACGATCGAAACCTACTCGAGCTGCCACCACATCTTGCTGTGAGCCTCTGCACTTCGCCGCAATCATGCACGACCACAGCCGAAGGCCGTTGACCTTTCCCCAAGCATCCTCGAACCCCCACGGTGAGTTCAACGTCGACCATCACGACATAAAGGATAACCGCCGCCAATGATCTTCAAAACCTAATCAAATTAGTTCAGGCGATCTGATCGTCGAATCGCCAAATGAACCATGCCGATGAACTGCGCTCACCTCTCTCTACAACCCAGTGCCAATGATTTGGCAATCCATTGAGCGATAAATGACCCGAAAAGACCGTTCTGTCTCTGGAACGAAAATCGATCATCCCATATATTAAAATGGATGTTTTCAATATTTTTAAACTCAATGGAACAAGTTTCAGATCCTAATTCCATCGTATGAAGAAGTTAACTTAAGATCGGCTTATTTCAAATTGATTTCAATTGAAGTTAATTAAATTAATTTCTAGGCGTTTCGAGTACGTACGATCAAACGACATGTCCAATCGCTATGAAGCAAGAAACCTTGTAATAATTCACTATTACGGATTCGATGAAACTGGTTTCGTCGAAATCCGAGAAAATGACCAAAATGGCTATTTTCTCATTAATTAATAAATTAATATCAAATTAATTAATTCGCTTTTTAATTCATTATCTATTAACTAACAGATTTCATCATTTTTAATTACTTCGACATTTATAATTATTCAAAACAAGTTTACACATAAATTCAGTGTTTAAAATTTTACTAATTACAATGTTCAATTTCAATTGTAATTAAATCCAATTAATTATAATTTAATTCTCATAAATTATTTTAGTTTGATTTCAGACTTTATATTCAATCAATTATTACTCAAATAACATAGTTAATATTTGTTTGTCTTTCATTACACTAATATTCTCCAATTTCGATCTTTATTTGTATTAACTGCTATATTTTCATTTATATTGAAATTTTGTCAAATTTATACATTAATTAAAAATTAAGGTCCCACTTGATTTATTTATCTTGATTCCAATCTTTTATTAAATCAATTATTTCCTTATGAATAAAATTTACATTTATATATATTTTATTACATTCACAGATTACAGTTATTGTCTTAAACCACATCAATGTAACATTTAATCCCATTAAATTATTATCGATTTCAATTTAACTTAACAGACTAAATAAATAGGTAACATATAATAGTTTATCACCATTAAGTTTTAGTAACATTAACAAGTTTATTATTTACAATCAAATGTTATAATTATTTATACAACATTAAATTGATCCAATTTACAATTTATTACATACTATTTAATTTACACAACGTTTAACTTATCAATTTACTCTCTTACTCCCATAATCAGTTAATTATTATTACAATAAATTTACAACCTATACCAATTATACTTTTTAATCCTCTCAATTAATTAAAATTACATTCAAAGCATTGTAATTACCTTGAATTCATATTATTACCCGTTAATCCAATTACATTCTTGTTATTTAATCACAAAATTTCATTTAATTACTGATTTTAGTTATCGAAAACTACGGGTCTTAATAAATATGAATGGAAAGAAGAATGTGTGCATATGGATAAATAGAAATGAATATAGCTATGAAAAATAAAGTGGTATAAATAGAAAAGAGTTATAAATTGGGATTTTCTTGTATACATATAAGTTCAAAAAGAAATATATGATATTTATAAACACATAAAAATAGTATAAGAAAAACAATATATAATGGAAAGCTAAAAAATTATATGATGGAAATGAGAAAATTTAATAAAACCATTTAAACCATTTTCAAAAGGGTATCTTCTTACAAAATATGTTTTAAAACAAAAATGTTATCTCACACATTAGAATTTTTTTTACATGTCTAAAAATATAAAATAATGAAAGCATGATTTTAGAATCAAATGGAATGAGGAGTTAACTTCAAAATGTACAAGTCAAAAATAAATTGCCTGGTCAAAAAGAAAAAAAGAAAAAAAGAAAAAAATAAAAACATTCCTGCTCAACAAAGAAGTGAAGGCTGAAAATATTATTTCATCTCAAACTTCATCTCAGCCACCAAAGTTCAACTCAAGCCACCAAGATTTCTTTTCAGTGTATCACAAATCCTTGTACATCAATCCGTCAAAAACATTGTACATCAGCCTACAAATTTTTTGAGCCAAAAAAATATATTGTACATATGCATCAATTCACCCTTGCAAAAACATGTCTATATATAGAGATGGGTAGGGGGTAAGCCTTAGGTTTCAAAACTCTGTAAAACAAAACCCTGTAACTAAAAAAAGGAAAAAAGAAGAAAAGCATCCCGTTCAAAAGCCAAAAGCAAACGAGATTTTTCAAGATTTCAGATCCTAGACCAAGGTCAACTGGAAGTTTTCAAAAGATTTTAGCATGTGGAAGGTGAGGATTAAAATGGGAATGCCTGGAAGTGTTTTTAATATTACTCTGCTATGTTTATCAGTGACAAATATTCGTCAAATATAAAAATCATTATCTCCCAATTTATTTCGAATTTGTCGATGATGCCAACTGATGAAGTGTTTGTTTTTGAATCAAGATCACATTAAAAATAGTTTGAAGCTTGTTCGTTTCATATATTGTGTGAAATTGTAAAATAACAGTAAACAACCCCAGTTTTGACAAATTTCAACATTCTTAAAACATCGAATCACTTATGCCATCATGATTGTTGTATAAAAATAGGAATTTTAGTAAAGAAATCATAATTTTTAGTAGCATAGGGTGTGAGAAATGGTGAGATTATCGGAATTCATTAAAAAATAAATTCAGGCGATGTTGTCGACGAGGAGAGGCGAGGCTTGGTTGAGGAGGAGCACGGTGACTTGGGTAAGGGGTTCACCATGGAAAATTTATGATTTTGGCTTTGATTTGGGTGGTGTGGGGATTTAGGGTTTTGGGATGGTTGGTTCTCGGCTCTGGAAAGCGGCTTAACTGCGGCGAAGAGTAGCGACGGGGGACGTTCGGGTTTTGATTTGTTACGACCAGTTTTGTTTGCCTGACTTCGCGTGTTTGCCATGAAAATTCAGAGGACGGAAGAGTTGCAGATGGGTTAAGATTAGAATAATGGGTTGTAGAGGGTTAGAATTGAGTAGATTGGAGAAGAGGAAGTTGAGCAGCAGCAAGAATATCAAGAACAGTTAACAGAAAAAAAAGAAGAACTGAATTTTTATTAATAACGTACATAACATGTCACTGTTTCAATACAAGCTTTATATATACATGCATTGCCATATAACCCGAGTACAACCAGAGCAGGACACATCATTAACTCTAGTAACTCAACACCCCTCTTCACTTCAACACAGCAGTATACTCATGCACACTGTGCACCGTGCACATAATCCTCCTAAGTCTTTTCTTGCACACCCACCTCCAGTCCATTTTGCTGCTCTTCATCACACTGTTGATCAACTCCAACATGTGAACTGGCTGTAGCCTTACCCTCTTCCAGTCTTGCTTGAAAATACTGCTCGAGACCATGACATCTCCCCTTCCCATGAAAGAGAGACCTTGTCCCAAGGTCTAGGGTTGGAAACTTATCGATCACCTCCCAATAGTCCTCCCAAGTAGCTTCTTCTTCAGACTGCCCCTTCCATTTCACTAGAATTTGTACTGCAGGCTTGTTATTTTTAGGCACCATCCTCCTATCAAGTATTCTCTCTGGTTCCCTCATCATCTCCTCAGTAAACGAAGGAAAATCCTCTTGTACAACAACTCTTTGCCCAATCTTCTTCTTCAGCTGCGACACATGAAAGATGGGATGTATCTTAGCTTGAGCAGGTAGTTTCAGTTTATAGGCAACTTCTCCAATCCTCTCTTCAACTTCGTATGGACCATAATACTTAGGCGAAAGTTTGTGTGTTTTACAATTCCTAACAGTGATTTGTCTATATGGCTGTAACTTTAAATACACCCAATCCCCTACATCAAAGCTTCTGTCAGTTCTCTTGAGATCGGCAAACCTTTTCATTCTGTCCCTGGCAAGTTTTAGACTGTCCTTCAACATTTGTATCACCACATCTCGTGAGAATAACTCCTCTTCCACCTGCTGTACCTTAGCTGTGTTAGGGATATATGACATTAAGGTTGGTGGGGAGACTCCATACACGGCCAGGAAGGGTGTGGTGTTTGTAGAAGTCTTCCATGTAGTATTGTACCAATATTCAGCAAGTGTGAGCCATTTAGTCCATTCATGGGGCTTATGTGAAACAAAACATCTCAGATATCCCACTAAAAACTTATTAACAGCCTCAGTTTTCCCATCAGTTTGAGGGTGATAGGCAGAACTGAGCTTCAAAGAGCATCCTTGCATTTTAAACAGCTCTTGCCAAAATGAACTTGTAAACAATGCATCCTTATCACTAATGATTGTAGTGGGAAGGCCATGTAATTTAAAAATACCATTGAAAAATACTTGTGCTACTTCCTTAGCTGTATAAGGATGGGTTAATGGGAAGAAATGTGCATACTTGGATAATCTGTCAACCACAACATAGATAACAGCGTATTTCTGGCTCTTAGGTAATCCCGTGATGAAATCCATGCTTATTCCCTCCCATATTCTCTCTGGTACAGGCAAGGGTTGCAACAACCCAGGTATGTTAATATTCTCTGCCTTATTTCTTTGACAAGCATCACACTCCTTCATATACTCTTCCACATGCCTCCTCATTTTTTTCCAAAAGAAAACTGATTTTATCCTCTTTAATGTGCCCTTAATTCCAGAGTGTCCTCCCAAAGGTGTTGAATGGAACTCATGCAGTAAGACTTGAATGAGAGTGTGGTCATTATGGTCTATGAGTATTCTCCCTTTATGAAATACCAAACCATCTACTACCTTATATTTGCTGGCTGGTTTGCTGCCATCTTCAATTTGCTTAATAACCTTCTCATAAAAAAGAGATTGAGACAAGGTTCTTCTTAATTCTAACAACCAATCAGGTTGTACTTGAGAAATTGCCAGACAGCTAGTGTTGATGGTTTCAACCTCTTCATTTCTTCGAGACAATGCATCAGCCACTACATTCTCCCTCCCACTTTTATACTCAACTTGATAGTCGAACCCGTGTAACTTAGATAACTACTTAGCTTGTACTCCTGTATGCAACTTTTGGGTTAACAAGTACCCGAGGCTTTGATGGTCAGTTCTAATAATGAATTGTCTTCCTAGTAGATATTGTGACCACCTTCTTGTAGCCATAATTAATGCTAACAACTCCTTCTCATATGTGGACCAATTCAGTGTTCTGCCTTGTAATGCCTTGCTCAAAAAAGCCAAGGGTTTATTATCTTGAATGAGGACTGCACCAATTCCAACACCACTAGCATCACATTCAACTATAAACTTTTTATTAAAATCTGGCATTGACAGTATAGGAGGGTTGCTGAGATATTGCTTCAACTGTTCCATAGCTTGAGCTGCCCCTTCACTCCATTTGAATGCATCCTTTTTAAGTAAATCAGTAAGTGGCTTGGTAATCACTCCATAGTTTTTTATAAACCTCCTGTAATACCCTGCCAGTCCCAAGAATCCCCTCAATGCTCTCAGATTTGAAGGTCGTGGCCATGTTTTGATTGCTTCAATCTTGTCAGGATCTGCTGCTATGCCCTCTCTTGATATGATATGACCCAAGTATTCAAGAGACTCCTTAGAAAAGGTACACTTGGACAACTTAATGATGAGTGAGTTGTCCTTTAGCACCTGCAAGACCAGTTTGATATGCTCTATGTGCTCAGGCATTGTCTGGCTATAAATTAGTATGTCATCAAAAAATACTAGCACAAATTTTCTCAAGTAAGGTTTAAAGATAGTATTCATCACAGATTGGAAGGTGGATGGCGCATTAGCCAAGCCAAAAGGCATGACAGTGAACTCATAGTGGCCTTCATGAGTTTTGAAGGCAGTTTTATGAATATCCTCTTCATTCATTCTAATTTGATAGTACCCAGATTTTAGGTCTAGCTTGGTGAAGTATTTGGAGCCATGCAATTCATCAAACAAGTCTTCCACTAATGGTATTGGAAATCTGTCCTTAATAGTAATGTTGTTCAAGCTTCTATAATCAACACACAATCGCCAAGTTCCATCCTTCTTTCTGACCATAACCACTGGAGATGAATAAGCACTGCAACTAGGCCTGATTACTCCATTATCCAACATTTCTTGTATAATTTTTTCCAACTCATTTTTTATGAGATAAGAATGTCTGTAGGGTTTAAGGCAAACAGGTTTAGAGCCTTGTAGCAAGGGAATTTTGTGGTCTTGTGGTCTTTTAGGTGGAAGTTTGGATAAGGGTTTGGTAATTTCTGGATATTGGTGAAGTAGGATGGCAATTTCTTCTGGCATGGGGCTGGGTGTTTGGGTTTCTGTCTTCATTTCTTTGGTACATAACAACATTGCCAACTTCCCTCTAATAAAATCTTTACTAATCTCCTTCTGATTAACAACTTGGACAGGAGTTGGTTGTATGCCTTGCCATATGTACTCTTTCCCCATATAGTTAAATTTGACTTGCAATTTACTCAGATTCAATGTGATATCACCCAGTGTTTTCATCCACTGTGCTCCCAATACTACCTGACAGCCTTCCAATGGTAGTAATAAAAGGTCTATTGGCATGCTGCAACCTTGGCATTTGAGTATAATATGTTTACATATACCTGCCCCTTGAAGCTTTCCCCCATTAGCCACCATCACCTCATATCTTCTTGATTCATCCACAGGCAGCCTTAGCTTCTTGGCCAATGCTTCATCAATGAAACTATGAGTGGAGCCTGAGTCTATTAAGATTTGGACTTGTCTTCCTTGTATGATTCCAGTGATAATTATTGTATGCAGTGAAGGTATTCCACATATTGCATGGAATGTAATGGCTGGTCTCTCCTCCTTGTCTTCATTCTCATAGGCTTCCTCATCATGAGCACATTCACCCTCTGTATATATTTCTTCACCTTCCAGATTCATGATTCCCTCAAGTATATAAATTTGTTTATTTTTGCATTTAAGGCCTGTATGCCACTTTTCATTACAACCATAACACAAATTTTTTCTTCTTTTATCAATCAACTCTTCAGGGGTTATTCCCTTACTTTTGGCAAGATTCTCTATGGAACTTCGGTTGGAAGTAAAATGAGTCTGGGAAACGAGGTTATTGGGTTTAGATGGTATGATTCGAGAAGGTGGGTTGGACTGAAGGTACTGATTTGGTTTGTTGGATTTCTTGGTGCTGTTATATTTACTCTCAAATTTTTTCGCCATAGCTACTGATTCCTTGAAATTTGTTGGCTTAGAAGCCTCAACATCATACCTAATCTCCTCTTTGAGTCCATCCATAAATTTATCAAATACATAATCTGGGTGTAAATGATCAAGAAGGCCTTGAAGTTGCTCGAATTTGGTAAGGTAGGCTTGCACTGTGGTTAGCTGTTTTAAATTAGCAAAGGCACCGAATGGCTTCTTTAATTCAGGTGGGGCAAATCTAATGATAATCTCTTCTCTAAATATTCTCCAAAGCATATAGTTCTTGACATTTCTCTTCAGCCATTTAAACCATTTTTGGGCATCTTGTTTGAGATGGAAAGAGCATGTTTGAACCCATTCGTTCTCTGGTGCTTGATGATATCTGAAAAGTTCTTCAACTTGTTCTAACCATTCGACGACAGTATGATCACCAGAATAAGTAGGAAACTCTAGTTTAATGGTGGTATGTTGTAACAATTTGTGGTTGGACAATATTCCTGAAGAAGGATCTGGGTTAGATAAAGCATCAGTCAAGGTTCTTGGAAGATTTCTTTGGGAAGGGAGTACATAAGGCAGGGTTCTTGTTTGATTTGAAGGTGAAGTTTGATTGCTCTTAAGCCCTTGTAAGACTGTGTTCAAAGTTTCAGAGAGTTGATCGATTTTGAGATTTATCTCCCTTGATTTCTCGTCTAGACCTTGGTGTAATTCTTGATGAGAATTATGCAGTTCTTGCTGCGCTTCTTGCAACTGTTGTAGGGTAGCATTGGTTCGGTCATTAATGTGTTCCTGTCTTCGCCATAATTCACCTTCTTCATTCAGATTTGGCATAGATACATTACTGTCATTTTGATTATCAATATCCGGATCAGTTGAATTTTGAGGAGAAGTGTCTGAGTCATCATTTGGCTCTGATACCACTATGTTACGACCAGTTTTGTTTGCCTGACTTCGCGTGTTTGCCATGAAAATTCAGAGGACGGAAGAGTTGCAGATGGGTTAAGATTAGAATAATGGGTTGTAGAGGATTAGAATAGAGTAGATTGGAGAAGAGGAAGTTGAGCAGCAGCAAGAATATCAAGAACAGTTAACAAAAAAAAAAGAAGAACTGAATTTTTATTAATAACGTACATAACATGTCACTGTTTCAATACAAGCTTTATATATACATGCATTGCCATATAACCTGAGTACAACCAGAGCAGGACACATCATTAACTCTAGTAACTCAACACCCCTCTTCACTTCAACACAGCAGTATACTCATGCACACTGTGCACTGTGCACATAATCCTCCTAAGTCTTTTCTTGCACACCCACCTCCAGTCCATTTTGCTGCTCTTCATCACACTGTTGATCAACTCCAACATGTGAACTGGCTGTAGCTGTAACGCCCCGAAAATTTTCGACTTTCGAAAATTCAACATCGATACTCACTTTATCGACTGCCGAGAAATCGAAGGCCGGAAACCCGAAATGTTATGGTTTAAGAAAAAGAAAAAGACAGAAGAAGAGATAAGAAGATAGAAAATAGAGGGAAAAGAGAAAACAGAGAATAGAGAATAGAACAGAAAGAAAATAGAACGGAACAGAAAACAACAGAACAACATCAGAATCTCACAATTCGCAGCGGAACAACATATAATAGATAAATGAATAATCTTTAAACAAAGAACTATATCAGTTATTACATTTTATACATTTCATTACATCATATCATCAGAGTGTACAACAACAACATCAAACAATGCAGCGGAAAAAGAAATACTATATAAACTAGTAATACGCCATGCCATCCATCTTGCCTCCAGCAACTCCAGAATATCCAGAATATCCTGATAAACCTAACTCTTAACTGCCCGTGTGAAAATTGGTGGGCACCCAGAGTTTAGGAAAGAAAACAATAAACTCCAAGTCAGTCATGTGACTGGTGTGAGAACTCAAAACAGTTTATTTATCTTTAAAATCAAAATAGAGGAATATTTTTAAAGTCAATTCGCAATGCTTTTAAAAATGAGACTACCATAAGACCTCCCGCCACACACACAATGCAAACGCAGACCTGGAGGAGATTTCTCCTTATGATAGTCAAAGATGCTTGATACGTATTAAAATCAAATCAATTTTGATATTATTATTAGTGCATAGTGTAGAAGAATTTCATTTCGAAAGTAGAATATAAATCTTAGCCAGCATAGGTACCATTATATTATGCCTACTAATAGCTACCATATTAGATGGCAGGTTCTACAACTAAAACCGTACAAGTCTCGTATTGTTTCTTTGTATTTCCAACGAATGATCAGGCCAAGAAACTTCCCATTGCCACATGAGAATGCCTCTGGATGGACATCCCCGAGAACCAAACCGGATCTCTACCAACACAAGGCCGGGTTACCCCTAACTGAGTAACAACTGACCGAATATGCCATCCCCCGGTCCTTTGGGACCTTTTCACCGAGCGCTCGCAATCAATTCACACAATCATAACAAAGTGTTTTCAACATGAGTAAGTATCTGGGCTCCATACCATGATACCACCCTTTTCCAGAAGGAAATGCACACATCCTAAAGGGCGCTACCCCTCATAACCTTGCTGCATCTTTCCTGTTTTGACCATTCACGGGGTGTGAGGCTCGACGAAGTCACGTCCACAAAAACATACTTTATACAAAAGCCATGCTTTGGGTTAACAAATGATCATAGAAATGATCACCAAGATAGACGATCAAATAAACGATCCTATCACAAATAATCAACACAATGATCATTTACAGCAACACTCAGCATGTCACATTACCAAATTGGGAATATATCGCTGATAACTTCAACTATATAACCTCTAAGCTCGTACGTCTCAGAGAAGGGTGTTAAGCTAAAAGAATAAATTCTTCGCCACCAACAGAAATATATTTGAATGAAATCGGCTTTACATCTCAATTTGTAATGTCAGACACACAATCCATACAAGTCTGTTCCGGGCTCGAACAAAACCGAAGGCACTTACAAAGAAGTCCTTGCAATCCGGATATTCACAATCTTGATCGGATTCACCATCACATATGGAGAACTCAATACCGGAGCAACTCGGTGCAGAGTCAATCGACAGGTCATCCTATCGCTCTCGCAAATATCCGGTCTTCAACACCGATCTTCAAATGCAATTCACAACGACATATCACATATTCGGAATGGGTTATACGACCCCATGGTCCTTTCCCGGTTAACCCGAATAGTGAGCGCTTATTCAAAAATAAGTGTGTCATTCCAATTCAAACAAATCACATCAAATACCCATTCAAAGGGAAATATTGATAGTCGGTTATTGAACTATCAATTGATATGCACACATCACCAGATTCCAAATAATTTTCCAAATTATTTATTTTCCAAAATATCTTTACAAGATATATAATTTCACACTTCCAAAATAAATCAACATTTATTCTTAAACAGATTCCACTTTTCATTTATAAATTCCATAATGAATTTATATTTCACAATATCCATGCATATACGATTTCAATTATTCATTTCAATATTCCTTTTCAATCTATCTTCAAAAAGATAAATTCTCAAAATATTCACTTTATATTGGAAAACATTTCCATACTTATTTAATAAGTAATTCACAAATTTTATTTATTTTCAACACTTAGAAAATATTCAATATACTTAAATCGAGATTAAGTATATATTTCATTCTTTAAGGAAATCATTCTCATAAACATTATTTATTTGGGCCAAAACGAATGTTGCGTAAAACATCGTTACGACGTCCCAAAATCACTAGTATCGGGATTCGAAATTAAAATAGATATATAAATCCCAACACTATACCAAAACATTCCCTTTCGGAAATCATTTACTATAACAACAGTGTTATAGTCCACCATTTCCTTTTCATTTCTCGAAAACGTCCATTTCAACAATAAATGTTGAAATATATGGTTTCGAATCTCAGTGCATTTTAAAACATCGTTAGATCGTTTTAATTCTGTTTAAAACATCACATTCAAAACAATTTCTTTAACATCTTATTCACTATTCAAAAACGTGAATATACTACGTTAATCAATTTCATCCTTTATTCATTTTATTTCAAAGGATTATTCACAGTTAAAAACGTGAATATAACTCTATTACTAAGTTTCAACAGTTTACTTATCAAAATAAGTCATTTGCGAATTTATAAAACAACGTTTATAAATTCCATTTCTAATTATTTTATAACAACTTCCTTTTATAAATTTTCTTTATTAACCTATTCGATTTATAACTCAATTATAAACTAAAGGTTCATATTATAAGTTAAATACTTATAATTTATTCGTTCACAAAAATCGTTCCTTTGAACTTCATAATTATAAATCTTATAACTTATAAGATTCAATTATTTATCCAAAACCATTCTTTTAATGACTTTATAAATTTTATAAACCTATTGTTTATAAAATTCCATTTCTAATTTCACCGTTTATAATTCTATAAATTTCATTCAATTTATGAAATTCATTTTCACTTCATTCAAACACTTATAAAAACTCGTTTTATAATTCAAATGTTTTAATTTATAAATATCAATTTATAAATCCTTTATAAAATCAATTTATACTATTATTTTACAACATCTTTAATCTCCTTTATAATTTCGCCATTCTCTTGATTTATAAAATAATTAAATTTTATAAATCTTATATTTAAACTTTTCACAATAAATTCTAAAATCTCGATTAAACTATTTTATAAAATCATTAGCATCATATTCTCAAAAATCAGTTTTTAACTATATTTCTCAAAATCAATTTTTAACTGTATTTCTCAAAATCATAATTTTTATAACTTTAAAAGATTATAACGTTTATTTATTTAAAATGAATCAATTTCCAAACATATAGTATATTTTCAAAAATCACTTTAAAAATCATTTTAAAATTCCAAAACTTGGTCCAATGATGCTACATATCAAATAGTCAATCACGACAACAACGATATCATATATCAATATGATAATCCATCAAATATCAAAATATCTGAAATCAAATAAAAACTGTTGAGGAATCCAGTTGGATCCCTCCAACCTGTTTTCCTGCATCCAAAAACATTAGCACAATACCAATTTCGCTCCAGTACGAAATTATCGCGGTATATGTTTTTATTAAATATTATCCGCTTAATAGACGGCGCAATAGGGTCTCATCCGCTAAACAAAAAATGCGGGAAATCAATAACTCCAATATATACATACGCCAATATATATATATTGCTATTATATATAATACCAATTTCACTGTTTATGAAATATTCGCGGTATATGTTTTTAATAAATAACATCCGCTTACTAACGGCGCATAATGTCTATTTTAACAATCAATAGATATCAATCATCATTCAAACATGCATTCAAATATTTTAAATCTAACTATTTAAAATAAAATCGAAACTGATTCGATTGAGTGAGAAGTTCTCACCTTGATTTCAATTTCTTTTTAGCGATTTATTTCGAATAAAATTAAACGGACGTTTAATTTTACACGAAATTTTCACTAACTCCAAACGACTCTAATCCAATTTCATCGCGTAGTGCTCGTCCATACGATTCCAACGCAACTGGTTTCGCGCGTTTTCGACCTCGTATGAAAAAGTTATGGATTTTTAAACTTACACGATTATATATATATATATATATAAATTAAATCAACATTTTAATAACCTATTCTAATCACAGCCGTAGGATCTTGCATTAGCTCATCAGGCCGTCCACCTTTTCCTCTCACGCGTGCATCATCTTCCATCTACAGGAAGAAACACGCTATAGCCGAACCCATTATCTAGAATTAGGGTTAATTTTTTCTCCGTCCACAAGCATCGATACTCCATCATACCACCGCCAATTGAAAGCTCTACGCGCACTCCATCTTCACCATGAATAGCATTGAGCTCGGTCGACCCTGGGTGGAGAAAAACGTGGCCGAACGGCCTGCCTTTGAACACAAATCCCCGTTGATTCGTGAAGCCATTCGCGATCTTGACCGTTGATATTAAAGATCTCATCGAGCTCTTCAATCTTCTAGTTGGAAGATTCTTGAATCGTTGAGTGGATTGAAAGATATTTAGGGAGGAAGGGGAGACAATTTCGGCCCTTCATATTGACGGTGGCGGCTGTGCATTGCAACTAGGGTTTTATTTTTATTTTTTTCTATTTTCTTGTGAATTTTGAGCTATTTATAGAGAATTTTCGAACACTATTCATTCGGAAATTCCGAACTCCGATTCACGCGCCGTAACCAGCGTTTCTAGGGTTTACCCCGCGTTCCGGACACAATGGAACAGGTTTCGGAAGCTAATTCAGACATCTGTGCGAGTTATGGCTATAAACGCTCAATTTA
The DNA here is from genome assembly GCA_030765085.1 of Allium cepa. Classification (NCBI taxonomy): domain Eukaryota; kingdom Viridiplantae; phylum Streptophyta; class Magnoliopsida; order Asparagales; family Amaryllidaceae; genus Allium; species Allium cepa. Next base: position 411,191,434 of record CM060937.1, read on the forward strand.
AATTAAACCGATTTAAACGATTTTCTAGGCGTTTTAATTCGTACCGGACAAACGGTAAATCCAATTGACACGAAATTTGAAACCTTACAATAATATCACATTACAGATCCGATGAAACTGGTTTCGTCGAAACCGAGACTTTTTGAAAAATGGCTATTTTAACTCGCCAAATTAAAATTAAAAATAAATCGATGCGTTTCGAGCTGCCACGATCAAACGGTAACTCCGATTGACACGAAAATTGAAATCCGGTAATAACTAACTATTACGGACCCAATGAAACTGGTTTCGTTCAATTCTGAGACTGTTCAAAAATTGACTATTTTCACTAGTCGATTTTAATATTAAAATATTCAATTTTCACAAATTAACTTTTAAATTGATTTTAAAAGTTCTAAAATATCATTCTAACTTCAATATGATAAAATAAAATTTTACAAATCATTTTCAATCATTTTTAACCCGATTTTCAATTATTTCCATAATTTCACGTATTCAATTATCGATTTAATTATCCAATTAATTCCAATAATCCAAATAAAAATTTATTTGACTTATAAATTCACTTATAAATATTTAAAATTAATTAAATATTCAAATTTTAATTTCTAAAAATCCTGGGTCGTTACAATCTTCCCCCCTTAAAAGAATTTCGTCCTCGAAATTATCAAGTAAGAAATTTGCAGAATCTATTAACTTTCCAAAATAAATTTAAACTTCTTACAATACTTTACTAAGTTTTCAAATCATACTTAATTATCTATTCAAAAACAACTACTATTGTTTAACTTTCAATTCCAAAATCAAAGTTTTCAAAACTTTCCAATTTTCTCAAACATTTTCTAACGCCTTAAATTTTCGGAAAAATTCGCCATAGTCTCCTATGCGCGGCTCGATCCGAAAAAAAAAATGACAGTATATATATCACAAATATACATCTCATCAAGTAATGAGGCATCCCGAAGGAAAAAAAATTATAAAAGTACGGTATGTAATCCGAGATATGTACCTTATATTTTATTACCGAGCATATACGGCTAATATAGCGCGAAAGCGAGCTCCAAATGCGAAGCAAACGCAATCCGCACCTACTAATCACTCAACAAACAACATGAGAATCATGCATATAGACAATAGTATCAATATACAACATATAGCAACATAATAACTATATATGTCAACATAACAAATGTAGTAAAAGCAACAAATGCAAACATCAACCAACTATCATCCATAACCGATCAACATTCATTCATATTCTCATTAATATTTAATGAAATGGCTTTCAATTTAATCACATTTGATTCATTAATAGTGGATGTTCTTTCTAACATTCATTTTCAATTAGTTTATATTCACTAATTCATATTCAAGTTGGTTCACTTCCAATTCAAATTCAATTCTATTTAAGATTTACTTAACTTCCAATCGAATTTCAATTACTTTAGCTTTCAATTTCATTAACTCAATTCCATTAACACTTAATGAATTATATACAATCAATCAACTAACAATCATATAGCAATCAATGTATATATATTAATTTCAACCAAATTCCTTTGCTTATCAATTGGTTTAATTAATTTGATTTTAATGAATTAAAACTTTCATTCATTACTTCCTTTCAATTTTTATTTACATTCAATTGATTATCATTCAATCCATTTATTCAATTCAATTACAAAGTTGAATTTCATTTACATAACTTAAATTCCCACTTGTAAATAAATTCATATTTCAATTCTAAAGTAATTTCCATTTAACTTTAAATTCACTTTTACTTACAACTCATATTCATAAATATATTCATATAGTTTCACTTCTTATATAAATGTTTATTTCACAATTGTAAATCACTTTAATTATAATTCAATTCTTATAATTCTTTTGCTTATACAATTATTCTTTTATTTAGATTATTCAAACAACTTAACAATCAACTTATACACACTTTAATAATTCTGAAAAATTATTTCTTTTATATATAAAATATACTCAAGGCAAAAATTATTTCATTTACCCAATTTTAAAATCAATATTGTGCCGAATTGTTCTATTCAAGTGTTTAGAAACCCCTTCGGCATAGTCTTGCGGACCATGCCGACGAAAGTTCATATGCCACTCAACAAACCAATCATCACAATATAAAACAATTTTATATTCACTAACAAATACGCTCTCATATCTATTATTACACTCAACTCATTCTAGAGCACTACTGACTCTATCTCTAATGAGTAATACCCAACAGAACCATGGTTGTCGCTTAACCATAAGCTCTGATACCAAATGTAACGCCCCGAAAATTTTCGACTTTCGAAAATTCAACATCGATACTCACTTTATCGACTGCCGAGAAATCGAAGGCCGGAAACCCGAAATGTTATGGTTTAAGAAAAAGAAAAAGACAGAAGAAGAGATAAGAAGATAGAAAATAGAGGGAAAAGAGAAAACAGAGAATAGAGAATAGAACAGAAAGAAAATAGAACGGAACAGAAAACAACAGAACAACATCAGAATCTCACAATTCGCAGCGGAACAACATATAATAGATAAATGAATAATCTTTAAACAAAGAACTATATCAGTTATTACATTTTATACATTTCATTACATCATATCATCAGAGTGTACAACAACAACATCAAACAATGCAGCGGAAAAAGAAATACTATATAAACTAGTAATACGCCATGCCATCCATCTTGCCTCCAGCAACTCCAGAATATCCAGAATATCCTGATAAACCTAACTCTTAACTGCCCGTGTGAAAATTGGTGGGCACCCAGAGTTTAGGAAAGAAAACAATAAACTCCAAGTCAGTCATGTGACTGGTGTGAGAACTCAAAACAGTTTATTTATCTTTAAAATCAAAATAGAGGAATATTTTTAAAGTCAATTCGCAATGCTTTTAAAAATGAGACTACCATAAGACCTCCCGCCACACACACAATGCAAACGCAGACCTGGAGGAGATTTCTCCTTATGATAGTCAAAGATGCTTGATACGTATTAAAATCAAATCAATTTTGATATTATTATTAGTGCATAGTGTAGAAGAATTTCATTTCGAAAGTAGAATATAAATCTTAGCCAGCATAGGTACCATTATATTATGCCTACTAATAGCTACCATATTAGATGGCAGGTTCTACAACTAAAACCGTACAAGTCTCGTATTGTTTCTTTGTATTTCCAACGAATGATCAGGCCAAGGAACTTCCCATTGCCACATGAGAATGCCTCTGGATGGACATCCCCGAGAACCAAACCGGATCTCTACCAACACAAGGCCGGGTTACCCCTAACTGAGTAACAACTGACCGAATATGCCATCCCCCGGTCCTTTGGGACCTTTTCACCGAGCGCTCGCAATCAATTCACACAATCATAACAAAGTGTTTTCAACATGAGTAAGTATCTGGGCTCCATACCATGATACCACCCTTTTCCAGAAGGAAATGCACACATCCTAAAGGGCGCTACCCCTCATAACCTTGCTGCATCTTTCCTGTTTTGACCATTCACGGGGTGTGAGGCTCGACGAAGTCACGTCCACAAAAACATACTTTATACAAAAGCCATGCTTTGGGTCAACAAATGATCATAGAAATGATCACCAAGATAGACGATCAAATAAACGATCCTATCACAAATAATCAACACAATGATCATTTACAGCAACACTCAGCATGTCACATTACCAAATTGGGAATATATCGCTGATAACTTCAACTATATAACCTCTAAGCTCGTACGTCTCAGAGAAGGGTGTTAAGCTAAAAGAATAAATTCTTCGCCACCAACAGAAATATATTTGAATGAAATCGGCTTTACATCTCAATTTGTAATGTCAGACACACAATCCATACAAGTCTGTTCCGGGCTCGAACAAAACCGAAGGCACTTACAAAGAAGTCCTTGCAATCCGGATATTCACAATCTTGATCGGATTCACCATCACATATGGAGAACTCAATACCGGAGCAACTCGGTGCAGAGTCAATCGACAGGTCATCCTATCGCTCTCGCAAATATCCGGTCTTCAACACCGATCTTCAAATGCAATTCACAACGACATATCACATATTCGGAATGGGTTATACGACCCCATGGTCCTTTCCCGGTTAACCCGAATAGTGAGCGCTTATTCAAAAATAAGTGTGTCATTCCAATTCAAACAAATCACATCAAATACCCATTCAAAGGGAAATATTGATAGTCGGTTATTGAACTATCAATTGATATGCACACATCACCAGATTCCAAATAATTTTCCAAATTATTTATTTTCCAAAATATCTTTACAAGATATATAATTTCACACTTCCAAAATAAATCAACATTTATTCTTAAACAGATTCCACTTTTCATTTATAAATTCCATAATGAATTTATATTTCACAATATCCATGCATATACGATTTCAATTATTCATTTCAATATTCCTTTTCAATCTACCTTCAAAAAGATAAATTCTCAAAATATTCACTTTATATTGGAAAACATTTCCATACTTATTTAATAAGTAATTCACAAATTTTATTTATTTTCAACACTTAGAAAATATTCAATATACTTAAATCGAGATTAAGTATATATTTCATTCTTTAAGGAAATCATTCTCATAAACATTATTTATTTGGGCCAAAACGAATGTTGCGTAAAACATCGTTACGACGTCCCAAAATCACTAGTATCGGGATTCGAAATTAAAATAGATATATAAATCCCAACACTATACCAAAACATTCCCTTTCGGAAATCATTTACTATAACAACAGTGTTATAGTCCACCATTTCCTTTTCATTTCTCGAAAACGTCCATTTCAACAATAAATGTTGAAATCTATGATTTCGAATCTCAGTGCATTTTAAAACATCGTTAGATCGTTTTAATTCTATTTAAAACATCACATTCAAAACAATTTCTTTAACATCTTATTCACTATTCAAAAACGTGAATATACTACGTTAATCAATTTCATCCTTTATTCATTTTATTTCAAAGGATTATTCACAGTTAAAAACGTGAATATAACTCTATTACTAAGTTTCAACAGTTTACTTATCAAAATAAGTCATTTGCGAATTTATAAAACAAGGTTTATAAATTCCATTTCTAATTATTTTATAACAACTTCCTTTTATAAATTTTCTTTATTAACCTATTCGATTTATAACTCAATTATAAACTAAAGGTTCATATTATAAGTTAAATACTTATAATTTATTCGTTCACAAAAATCGTTCCTTTGAACTTCATAATTATAAATCTTATAACTTATAAGATTCAATTATTTATCCAAAACCATTCTTTTAATGACTTTATAAATTTTATAAACCTACTGTTTATAAAATTCCATTTCTAATTTCACCGTTTATAATTCTATAAATTTCATTCAATTTATGAAATTCATTTTCACTTCATTCAAACACTTATAAAAACTCGTTTTATAATTCAAATGTTTTAATTTATAAATATCAATTTATAAATCCTTTATAAAATCAATTTATACTATTATTTTAAAACATCTTTAATCTCCTTTATAATTTCGCCATTCTCTTGATTTATAAAATAATTAAATTTTATAAATCTTATATTTAAACTTTTCACAATAAATTCTAAAATCTCGATTAAACTATTTTATAAAATCATTAGCATCATATTCTCAAAAATCAGTTTTTAACTATATTTCTCAAAATCAATTTTTAACTGTATTTCTCAAAATCATAATTTTTATAACTTTAAAAGATTATAACGTTTATTTATTTAAAATGAATCAATTTCCAAACATACAGTATATTTTCAAAAATCACTTTAAAAATCATTTTAAAATTCCAAAACTTGGTCCAATGATGCTACATATCAAATAGTCAATCACGACAACAACGATATCATATATCAATATGATAATCCATCAAATATCAAAATATCTGAAATCAAATAAAAACTGTTGAGGAATCCAGTTGGATCCCTCCAACCTGTTTTCCTGCATCCAAAAACATTAGCACAATACCAATTTCGCTCCAGTACGAAATTATCGCGGTATATGTTTTTATTAAATATTATCCGCTTAATAGACGGCGCAATAGGGTCTCATCCGCTAAACAAAAAATGCGGGAAATCAATAACTCCAATATATACATATGCCAATATATATATATATATATATTGCTATTATATATAATACCAATTTCACTGTTTATGAAATATTCGCGGTATATGTTTTTAATAAATAACATCCGCTTACTAACGGCGCATAATGTCTATTTTAACAATCAATAGATATCAATCATCATTCAAACATGCATTCAAATATTTTAAATCTAACTATTTAAAATAAAATCGAAACTGATTCGATTGAGTGAGAAGTTCTCACCTTGATTTCAATTTCTTTTTAGCGATTTATTTCGAATAAAATTAAACGGACGTTTAATTTTACACGAAATTTTCACTAACTCCAAACGAATCCAATCCAATTTCATCGCGTAGTGCTCGTCCATACGATTCCAACGCAACTGGTTTCGAGCGTTTTCGACCTCGTATGAAAAAGTTATGGATTTTTAAACTTACACGATTTTATATATATATAAATTAAATCAACATTTTAATAACCTATTCTAATCACAGCCGTAGGATCTTGCATTAGCTCATCAGGCCGTCCACCTTTTCCTCTCACACGTGCATCATCTTCCATCTACAGGAAGAAACACGCTATAGCCGAACCCATTATCTAGAATTAGGGTTAATTTTTTCTCCGTCCACAAGCATCGATACTCCATCATACCACCGCCAATTGAAAGCTCTACGCGCACTCCATCTTCACCATGAATAGCATTGAGCTCGGTCGACCCTAGGTGGAGAAAAACGTGGCCGAACGGCCTGCCTTTGAACACAAATCCCCGTTGATTCGTGAAGCCATTCGCGATCTTGACCGTTGATATTAAAGATCTCATCGAGCTCTTCAATCTTCTAGTTGGAAGATTCTTGAATCGTTGAGTGGATTGAAATATATTTGGGAAGGAAGGGGAGACAATTTCGGCCCTTCATATTGATGGTGGCGGCTGTGCATTGCAACTAGGGTTTTTTTTCTTCTATTTTCTTGTGAATTTTGAGCTATTTATAGAGAATTTTCGAACACTATTCATCCGGAAATTCCGAACTCCGATTCACGCGCCGTAACCAGCGTTTCTAGGGTTTACCCCGCGTTCCGGACACAATGGAACAGGTTTCGGAAGTTAATTCGGACATCTGTGCGAGTTATGGCTATAAACGCTCAATTTAAATTAAACCGATTTAAACGATTTTCTAGGCGTTTTAATTCGTACCGGACAAACGGTAAATCCAATTGACACGAAATTTGAAACCTTATAATAATATCACATTACGGATCCGATGAAACTGGTTTCGTCGAAATCCGAGACTTTTTGAAAAATGGCTATTTTAACTCGCTAAATTAAAATTAAAAATAAATCGATGCGTTTCGAGCTGCCACGATCAAACGGTAACTCCGATTGACACGAAAATTGAAATCCGGTAATAACTAACTATTACGGACGCAATGAAACTGGTTTCGTTCAATTCTGAGACTGTTCAAAAATTGACTATTTTCACTAGTCGATTTTAATATTAAAATATTCAATTTTCACAAATTAACTTTTAAATTGATTTTAAAAGTTCTAAAATATCATTCTAACTTCAATATGATAAAATAAAATTTTACAAATCATTTTCAATCATTTTTAACCCGATTTTTAATTATTTCCATAATTTCACGTATTCAATTATCGATTTAATTATCCAATTAATTCCAATAATCCAAATAAAAATTTATTTGACTTATAAATTCACTTATAAATATTTAAAATTAATTAAATATTCAAATTTTAATTTCTAAAAATCCTGGGTCGTTACAGTAGCCTTACCCTCTTCCAATCTTGCTTGAAAATACTGCTCGAGACCATGACATGATTGAAGGCGCTGGAGTGGATGGGCTTTCTAATGGCGAAGGTGGCGGGGGTAGGTGAGGAGTAGAGAGGCGATACGAGGTCTATTTGTGTGCGCTGTGCTTTGAAATCATGAAATGGTAATGGTCGAATTTGGCTTTGGCGATGTAGTGGTCAGGGAGTTGGATGCCTTGTGAGGAGTAGGCGAAGGGTGACTTGGTGGTGGGTTGCATTGGTCGAACCACGACAAGGTGGGCCTATGCACGTACACACATGCACACGTGTGCAGTAGCGTTCCAGGTAGTGAATGAACGAGTCCTGGATGATGGTGCTACTGAAGTTGGTTGGGTCTGTGTCTCGGCCCAAAGTAAATGACGAAGGAAAGAGTTTTGATATTAGAAATTTTTTAATTATAAATAAATATATATAGTAAATCTTAAATTTTATAACCAGCGAACTCGATTGATGGAAATTTTTTTGCGGTGGGTTCGTATCGTCGAGCACTACTTCGTCATGAAAATTGTTGCCGAGTTTGAATAAGTAATAATTTATGGTATTTTAAAATGGACAGGTTTTAAATACGGAATTTAAACAAATTTAGCTGTTTAAAATTTATATGTTCTATTTATCGACATTAATTACTAGATAAAAATATGTATGAATTAAATTGGAGTAAGTAAGATGATTATACATTTGTTTAGCGGAATAAAACACCGTTTTGCTAATTGTATTTAATTGGACCCATATTGGTAGAAATAATTATCATTCTGCCACTATCTCTGAATAAGTGTGTTTTCGGATATTGACTACCAGAAATAAATCCTATTCTGCTATCACATTTGTATGGACATCTAAACATTATCCTGTTGATTATATTGGAATAAAAAAATAGTGATTATTTATATAAATCATTTAATAAAATTCCAATGCTTATAAAATTTATAACTCGTTCATTTTAGGTCAAAATCCAACATCGTTAGTCTCGTTGAGTTCGTATTAACGAGATCCTTACTATGGAATCACACTGGTTGGATTTAGAGCTTGAATTAGTTAAATTCGAACGTGTTCGAATTTAATCGGAATCAAAACGCGAAAGCGACGACAAAAATAAAAGGTGAGTGTTTTATAAATCTCATGACGTACTAGAATATTTTTATGTTAGTTAAATTTAAAATTTTAAAGTGATTTAAATTTATTGATTTTTGTTTGATAATTTTAATTGACATTTAAAATGAACATTTGAATTAACTGATAGTTCTTTAAATTGACGGTTAAATTGAATGAGAAGTGAACTCTAGTAAAATTCCCTTTTATTGATAATTGGTTATTAATGCGATTTATTGACTGATTTGGATGTTGATTGTGATGAATGCCATTAATTGATGTTTTGGATGATTTGAACGTTTATTTATTTTGATACATCCTGCTATCATCTTGTATATAATTTACAATATATAAAACTGTAAATCGAATTATTTCGAGTAAATTAAGAAATAGGTTGAAATGACATATACCTATGATATTTATTTTGGATTGAAATGCTATATATTCATCACTGAAATTAAATTGAAATAAGGGATTCACTTGACCATAGGATAGAAAATTATATACGGACACTGAATTGGTTAAATTAAATGTTTAATTTTTTTTTATCTGAAATTATTTAAATGATTTTTATTTTAAGAAATAAAATCGAATTTAAGTGGAAATGGAAATGGAAAGTGATTTGAATTGGAAATTTTGGAATTAAATCAGTTAGATTTTGAAACTATTTTCAAATAAATTATTTTAATATAAACTACTTACATCTATCCTTTTAAACATTAAAAATTAATTCGATTTTCCAAGCTATTTACTACGTAAACCATTTCAATACTCAAACTATTTTAACCATTTAAGCTATTTTAAAATTATTAAAACTATTTTTCTAAAAATTCAAACTGGTCAAAGTGAGAATCATTTATATTTAAATCATGGATTTAAATACGAATTGGGTTAAAGTGATTTTATAACCTAAATTGTAATCTGAATTGAGTTTTATAGTGAAATTGACGCATCGAACTAACATGATATGTTTTGAAGTAATATGATGATTTTGAAATGAAATTGATTTTGAAGCGAATATGATATTTTGATATCAAGTATGAATTGTTTTGGAAATGTAAAAGTACCAACCGGTGTGTAAAACGACGTTTGGTTGTTAAAGAGACCAGGGCCTCTTATTGGTACACTCTCTGTCAATATTGGAACCACTTTAATAGCTGTGTACATGGAGTAATGGTCCAGAATGAAGTGATTGGATTTGGCATATGTTTGCTGAATTTGAAGAAAGAGAACGATGATGGGTTAGCCTGACACTTGTGTCAATTTGAAATGACTAAAACAGGAGTCGTACCTGTCAATGAGGCTATCTACCTCTAGTGTAACGACCCGGAATTTTCAACCTCGAAAATTCGACACTAATACATTAACTGTAGAAGTGCCGAGCAATCGAACTCCGGAAATTCCAAATTGTTAGGGTAAAAAAGAAAAGAGGTAGAGAAAGAAACAAGAAACCATAGCACAGAACCTCACATTCGCGGTGGATTAAAATATAATATCAAATAACATCATTTACACAAAGAAAGCTGTAAATGTCAATTTACAAACAATATATCAGAGTACAACCATTTTCAATAAATCTGACAGTTGTAACAACTTGTCCAAGAAAACAATCAATACAAACTCTATTACACAGTGGAATATACTCCATATGTTTCCATCATGCAGCTCGCCTCCTGAGCTCCAGAACGTTCTAACCTGAAAAATCTGTAATACTCGGTCTGACCCGAGCATTACAAATAAGTAGCACCCAAGTCAGGCTGGAAACCAGCATGAGTAAACACATTTAAATTGAAATACTAAGGTTGTAAAGCTTCTTTGAAAACCTAGGGTAACTCGTTCTTCACTACGAGTTTTTATGTTGTTAAAGCCAACACTTATTTCACAAATGTATCTAGGTTTTGTTACCTAGTTTAAATGGACAATTAAACCTAATTCATTCATTCCAGCCTATTTGATCCTATAATCAAATCTGTAAAGAATTTGTAGATTACTAATCGAAGTGGTTTCAGATATTGCTAATATCCGACTCCGGTCTCTTAGAATCCAATACCATCTTTAATCCAAGTTGTTTTAAGTGAATACAATTCAATTCTAAAATACAAGATGCCAATTTACACAACAATTCGTCACCGATAAATAACCCACATTATCACAGTTCAACCCAAACATATCATATCATGGAACATCACAATTTATCAGACTAGAGACATTAATCCAAACATTCATTATAATTTAATCATCCATAAGCAAGATTAATTGTCACCCAATCTAATTAATTTAATTAACACAAAATAAATTAATTACCTCTAAATCCTGCTTAATTAACAATAATTAAACTATTTAATTAATTATTGAAATTAATTAATTATTCTTTAATCATTTAATCATTCACATAATTAATTAATCTTTAATTACTTATATTAATTAATGATCATTTAATCACTTACATTAATTAATTATCCTTTAATTAATTTATTAAGTAATTATCCTTTAATTACATTAATTAATTATCCTATAATTACTTAAGTTAATTAATTAACCCTTAATTACTTAAGTCCTTAATTAATCTAAGATAAACCATTATCTTAATTAATTACTTAATTAAATCATTTAAATCTTATTTAGATTAAAGGATTGAAATTAATTTATTCAAAATCACTTGAGGCCTTTTTGATTAATTTAAGTTTATTACATTTATCTTAATCACTTACTAAACTACATTATTAAATTTTATTCGAAAACACTTAGGAATTAATTTATTAGTTAACCTAATATATAATTATTCAAGATTAAACAATTTAATCTTAAAAACTTTTAACTTTAAAATTTAAATCTTTGAAACTTGTTTGATAACTTGATTAATACCTTTGCCTTTGAAACTTGTTTAATAATTTACTTTGGAAACTTTTTTTTAAAACTTGGTTAATATCTACCTGAAAACTGGTTAATCATATTAAAAAGATACTCGGGCCTAAGGCACGAAATCACGATGAGGAACTCGAGACAAAACACAAACTTTCCCGACCTGCCTCCTTTTCTTCCCTTCTCTAAAAACTTGCCAATTCACTCATGACTAACCCGAGCCCGAATGATGCCATCCCTTACGCAAACCCGATACAAACTCTTTCTTCCCCGAGCTTCCTCTTCTTATACCTGATCCTTACTCTACTACAAAGCCACAACCCAGATGTGCACGCGTGCACGTGCATGGAAGATCGATGCTGCTCCGACCATCATCACCTTCTCCAGCAAGTTGCTGATGACACGAATGATCGCCCCGACCACCCAGAAACCTGTAACAAACCCCAAATCGAAAATGAACAATTCGAGCACCTGGAACCCAAACTAATCATCGAAAAACTTCTCGTGCCGCCGCTTACAATCGCTTGAGGCTCGCGATCACATCCAGAGCTGTGCCGCAACACCATGCTTCGATTCCCCCACCACCAGTCCAACCCGATGCACCTACGTCAACGCTATCGCCTCGACATCACCATCGACCAAAACAGGGCGTTAAACCCTACTTCGCCGTTTCCAAGCCGCGCCGATGATCTATAAATCCATCCACCATTTTTCCCTTGACCATCGACTCACGAGAAACCTCCAGACCCAAGCACGACGCTCCTCCACCTCTCGATCATCGGAAAACGACGCAAACCAAATACCGTTCAACTCACGAATTCTCCACGATTACGAGCTTAAAAATCATGATATCTATAACAAAATTCATCAATTTTAAATACGAATCTGGTTATAGAATCAAAACATGAATTCCAGACATTTGATTTTCTAACATGAGTTGATTATTACTGTAATTTCTTATTTTTGAAATAATTACTTAATAAAAACACTCGAAACCATTTTTAAAAATGATGTTACAGTCTTACAATCATTTCTTCTATAAAGATCATGGCCTAAAATTGATTATATGAAGAGCAATTGAATTTATTTTAGTGGATTTGAGACTGTAATGCAACAGAGGCATATATATATACACACACACACACACACATATATACAAATATGCACAGGCATTTCATATTTATATACATGTAACTACATCGATTTATCCATACAAACATTAGACAAACCATTTCTATCATCAATCACCACATGCACAAGTAATAAAAAAAATTTAGATTTGAAAAGTTTAGTTTACTCACCTTTATATAGTTAGAACAGAAAACAGAGCTTCACTTTTGAACTGGAACTTGAATGTGGATCTTCTTTATGTTTGAGTTAATTTTGAATCTGATCTTCTTATTGATTGATTTTGAACTGAATCTATATATTTTCTTTGCTTCAGCTTAGTTGAAGACTTGAAACAGGTTTTGATTTAGTTTGATTTCTTTTTAGTTTTAGAAGAAGAAAGAAGAGGTTGATTGAGAAGTGAAAATGAATATACCCAGCCTGGTTTCCCACTTCTTATTATTTACATTTTCATCTTAAAAGAAAGATGAGATATGCCACTTGTTATTTTGCATGTTACTCTTAGCTACAAATGTCAAAACCTATATTTAATAATTTCTTATGTTTTATTAATATATGTTTTGTGTTTTAAATTTATACTTATTATGTTTATCTCATGAATTACAAAAGACATATATATATATATTAAAGTTTTTTTTATTCTTGTGTAAATCTTTACTTAAGTTATTACTATTTCAAATAATAACTATACATAAAGATTTATCATTAGTGTTTTGAAAATATAAAATTTTAACTTTAAATAACTTTTGAAAAAAATTATACTACATTTAAATCAATGCTTTCAAATCACAATATATATATATATATATATATATATTATAATTAGAAATATCTTATGTGAATTTTTGATATATATATATATGTATGTATGTATCTACACTTTTACAAACTTCCATATATTCTACTTCTCATGGCATATATATACATACACACACATATTATATACTTATATATGTATACACATATAAATTTCAACATTATAAAGTTTACATACATCTATTTATATATTTTTACATATCTTATCTTGAATTAAATAGTAAAATATATTATTTATTTATTTACTATAAGACTTATCATCTCCAGAGATTCATAATTCAACATTTGTTATAGTTTCAAATCCATATATATATATATATATATATATATATATATATATCCAAATATTTAACAGAAATATTATCTGTTCAACTTATAAATAAGAATTGTAATAAATTTATTCCTATTAATTACCAATTAATAAGTGTCCGAAAATCCGAGTTACCACATTCCTTCCCCCTTTAGAACTTTTCGTCTTAAAAAAGGGACAAAGCCAGAATTTTATTACAATGTTTATTATTGGTTAAATTATTCTTAAACAATTTTTAACTCTTAAAACCTTTTATTTAAATTTTTAAAACACTTTAAAAATATACATAATATTACCAAAATAGTTTTATAAAAATAATTTTTATAACTTGATGTTTCAACAAGCCATCCTTGTTCTCACAGAAATTCGGTCATACGTTGATCAGGAGTAGGACTGAAAATCTATAATTACTTAGCAGACCCGTTTTCAACATCCAGTGAAAATACATAGAAAATATTTTTGTGAAAAAAATATAGAAAACATTTTTAGTGAGAATGCTCTGGAGATCATGACCACCTCCATGGTCGCAGCTAATCCGATGATTACGTCACTATCCCGACAAAACCAAAGAAAACCGTAGGCCTCCGCGCCCCTCGATTACACCATGGAACCCGCCACAGATCGTAGCTACACCCAGGTTTACGTCGCGATCACGGCAAAAACCCATATAACTGTAGGCATCAGCGCCCTCGAATTTCGCTGCCAAATGAAACTTCTCCACACAGACCACATAGATCGCAGACTACATTAGTCGAGTCCTAATGTAGCATGTAGGCACTCACTGCCACACGACTTTCTCTATGTCTTCATAGATCGCAGTCTATCGATTATATGTTGCTCTCCCAGCGAAATCAAATGTAGATCGTAGGCAACCGCTGCCCCTCGACTTCCGCTAGGGTGCGCAGTAGATCATAATGACATCGAGTTACACTGTCGTTACAGCATAACCCAAATGTCTCTGTAAGCATCAGCGCCCTCGACTTTCGCTACCCAACCACAATCCTTAGGAACTTAAGTTTGTCCGGACTTCCTCTCCCCTTAGGGCTCAAGGCAGGACCACACCGTGGATCTCCTGTTAGAAGTTCATTTCAATGAGAGCGCCTTTTTCCCCACATCCATTCTCAGAACATTTTATACTATACACATATAGTATCTTTCAAATCATACTCCTTATATGAGTTACATATAAATCTCCTTTACACAAAATCGATATCTCAAATCGATAATTCCAAACTGGGCTTCCTAAATTCCCAAAATTGATTTTTTCCAAAATCAAAAGCCTTTGAAAATCAATGGGTTTCTAAAAAAAATTTCAAATCCATTTTCAAAAATCATATATATATATATATAAATATATGTATGTTTATTCTTTTATCTAAAACAAAATACTTTGGATTACATCTTACTTATATAAATCCCTTTTTATACTTCAAATACTTTCAAAGATCACATCTTCTGGTTATAATTCCAATAAGGGGAGTTTATCATATAAAACAAATATATATATAATTTTATTTATGCCAAATCAAATATTCCAATTTGATTTCATTTATAAAGTTATTTGCCACACTACTTACTTTATATAAAATGAGTTTCAATTATAGAGATATCCAACTTCCACATTCATTTATCACTTATTTTTCAAAATATACTTTTCATTTCAAAAATCATTTTTACATTTTTTCAAAATATATATTTCAATCAAGCACGTACGATGTACATATATCATCCGTACGCAATATCAAATCTGATCGCTCACTCGATCACACAATTTCACTTCCGAACTAGCATCGTTCACCCGACTTCCTAGTGCGGACTCAGATCTGGTTTCTTGATCAGAAATTGTCCTTCTCCTTGCATAGCCATAACTATGATATAGAATTTCCAAAATCAATCAAAAATCCATATCGAGGGTTCGCCGTCGAAAATCGAGTGAAATGTCCCAACTCGGATCGATATACTACCTCGAAATTCAGTGCTCGAATCTGGATCAAATCACTATGCGACTAGAATAATATACGTACGTCCTACGTATTTATCTTCATTGATTATTAGTTAAATCAACTTTCTTTTATTCACATTCATTTTCTATTCACTTATTCACAATTACCTCAATTTCCATTTGGGTTATCACTTCAATTATACTGGTTTGCACTCTGACCAACTTGAATTTAGAAAATAGCTTGAAAAGTTTAAAATAGTCAAGTAGTTATAAAATAGTTGTAGAATAGTTAAGTGGTTATAAAATAGTTGAATAGTTGTAGAATAGTTAGATAGTTGCAAAATAGTTGTAAAATAGTAATTAGTTTGTAAAACAGATGTAAAATAGCAATTAGTTTTCAACATAGTTGTAAAATAAGAATAAGATAGTTTGGATTTTTAAAAAGAAAGGTTGTAGAGTGAATACTGGAAAAATAGATTTAAAATAGTTTATATTAAAGCAATTTATTTGAAAAATAGTTCCAAAGTCAAACTGGTCCAATTACCTAATTTCTCATTTCAATCACTTTTTAATCTCCTCTTCCATTAAATTAATTCAATTTCAATTTAGTTTAAATTAACTTCAATTCCCATCCCAAATTCAAATCAATTTACATTTGAATTTAAACTTGTTCAACTTCAATCTCACTTCCAATTAATTCAAATCAAATTCAGTTTGAACTAATTTCAATTCCAATCTCAACTTTAAACCATTTCGAATTATATAAATTTGAGTTAAATTTTCGAATGTTGATTTAATCTCCTTAAATCAAATTAACCTTTACTTTTAATTTAACAACCTAAGTCTTTTACAATTTTCAATTCTGAATCCAAATTTCAAATATTCATTTTAAATTGCCTTTACTTAACTTATTTCAAGGTTCAAGTAGGAGTTCAAAACAGTTTAATCTACAAAATCCAATTTATTACCCAATTTTGACTTCTAACTTTGAAACCAATTCTTAACAATTTTAGTTTGCAAGTTTATTTTTAACATTTAAATCTTAAGTTCAAAGTGATTCCATTACCATATGTTCAATCTTTATTTCTCAAAATAAAAATTATTTAAATAGTTTCAAATTAGAGTTTTATTTCCATTTTATTTCAGTAATGGATGTATATATTATCTAAATCCACTTCTTAATTCAATTAAAATACTCTACTTCAAAGTTTCATAGATTATTAAT
This sequence comes from Allium cepa, assembly GCA_030765085.1. Classification (NCBI taxonomy): domain Eukaryota; kingdom Viridiplantae; phylum Streptophyta; class Magnoliopsida; order Asparagales; family Amaryllidaceae; genus Allium; species Allium cepa. Next base: position 411,208,771 of record CM060937.1, read on the forward strand.
AACAACATGATGATATCAGGTTAAGTCAAAGTAAATAAACTTCCAAATTATCTAAAGCATTCATCAATAACATCGATTACCCATTTCCAGAACTCAAACCTGTTCTGAGATCACACATAACTCCCTTTTCAATTCTACCCATTTAACTTCCCTAAGTTAAATCTCAATTTCATCTTGAAATTCCCAATTCAGATTGTTCGTTAAACTTATTCAACTTCCCCTAGGTTAAATTCAGTTCATTTAATCCAGTCAAACTTACTCAGTTTTAATTCTCCATTTCAAATTTTTTAAACTTCATGTCAAAATCCATTCCCACTTATAAGTTCAAAAGCTTATTTCACTTTGGGATTTTACATCACATTTCAGGGGAAAAATTCAAAACTCAACACTTAGTGTTTACTTCCAATCAACTTTGATATTATGTATATCCCACATATATACATATCTATTTCATTTGCGCACCAAGTCATACTTTCAAATTTTAAACCATTCTTGGTTTTCAATTTAAACGAATTCCTTTAAATTTTTTAAAAACAAGACTTCGTTATTCAAATACATTGCAAATAATACTATTTATTATTTCCTTTAACACATTGGAACAATTCCAAATTCTGGACTTAGATTTTAGAACATCACAATTTAAATCCCTTCCAATTTACAAGTCATACTTATCTAAATAGTTACTTCCTTAAAATATTCCAATTTGCTTTATCATTAATTATTATTGGAAAACAAACATCACATTATTAGACACAACGACCATTTTATGATAATAACCAAGTTATCATATCTGGAAATCAATTCACCATATATTATCTCATAATTTATTGGAAAGTAAAATCAACATTCTGAAAACATTTCCACAAATTTCCAGGATTTTAATTTCTGGGTTGAATCCATTTCTAGCTTATCTTATTTGTATAGTTCATTTCTTACCCAAATTTCTATTTGGTTGTGTGTGTGTATATATATATTACCACTTAATTCTTATTTGATTTCAATAATCAACAACCAAGTACTTTAATATATATAATAATTAGAAAAAAATTATTGCTTTATATATTAAAATATAAGCTTATATAAAAATCATTCATTTTTAAATTCATTTTAAAATCTTTATATAAGAAAATAACAAGTACACCCTCATATATATTACACTCAACTCATTCTAGGGTACTACTGACCCTATTTAAATGAGTAACCCACCAGAGCCAAGATTCTCGCTTAACCTCGCTCTGATACCAAATGTAACGACCCATAATTTTCGACCTTGAAAATTCAACACTAATACGTTCATAGTAGAAGTGCCAAGCAATCAAACACCGAAAATTCCAGATTATTAGGGTAAAGAAGAAAAGAGGTAGAAAAAGAAACAAGAAACCACAGCACTGAACCTCACATTCGTCGTGAATTAAAATATAATATCAAATAACCTCATTTAAACAAAGAAAGTTGTAAATGTCAATTTACAAACAATATATCAGAGTACAACCATTTTCAATAATTCTGATAGTTGTAACAACTTGTCCCAGAAAATAATCAATACAAACTCTATTACACAACGGAATATACTCCATACATTTCTGTCAGCCAGCTCGCCTCCTGAGCTCCAGAATGTCCAAACCTGAAAATCTATAATATCCGGTCTGACCCGTGCATTAAAAATAAGTAAAACCCGAGTCAGGCTGGAAACCAGTGTGAGTAAACCCATTTAAATTGGAAAACAAAGGTTGCAAAGCTTCTTTGAAAACCCAGGGTAACTCGTTCATCACTATGATTTTTTATGTTGTTAAAGCCAACACTTATTTCACAAATGTATCTAAGTTTTGTTACCTAGTTTAAATGGACAATTATACCTAATTTATTCATTCCAGCCTATTTGATTATAATCAAATCTATAAAGAATTTATAGATTACTAATCAAAGTGGTTCCGGATATTGCTAATATCCGACTCCGGTCTCTTCGAATCCAATACAATCTTTAACCCAAGTAGCTTTAAGTGAATACAATTCAATTTTAAAATACCGGATGTCAATTTACACAACAATTCATCACCGATAAATAACCCACATTATTACAGTTCAACCCAAACATATCATATCACGGAACATCATAATTTACCAGACAAGAGACATTAATCCAAACATTCAATACAATTTAATCATCCATAAGCAAGATTAATTTATCACCCAATCTAATTAGTTTAATTAACAGAAAATAAATTAATTACCTTTAAATCCTGCTTAATTAACATTTATTAAACCATTTAATTTTATTGAAATTAATTAATTATAATTTAATCATTCACATAATTAATTAACCTTTAATTACTTACATTAATTAATAATCCTTTAATCACTTACATTAATTAATTATCCTTTAATTAATTTCATTAAGTAATTATCCTTTAATTACATTAATTCATTATACTATAATTGCTTAAGTTAATTAATTAACCCTTAATTACTTAAGTCCTTAGTTAATCTAAGATAAACCATTATCTTAATTAATTACTTAATTAAATCATTTAAATCTTATTTAAATTAAAGGATTGAAATTAATTTATTCAAAATCACCTGAGACCTATTTGATTAATTTAAGTTTATTACATTTATCTTAATCACTTAAAAACTACATTATTAAATTTTATTCGAAAAACACTTAGGAATTAATTTATTAGTTAACCTAATATATAACTATTCAAGACCAAACAATTTAATCTTAAAAACTTTTAACTTTAAAATTTAAATCTTTGAAACTTGTTTGATAACTTGATTATTAACTTTACCTTTGAAACTTGTTTAATAATATACTTTGGAAAATTTTATTTTTTTAAACTTGGTTAATATCTACCTGAAAACTGGTTAATCATATTAAAAAGAAACTCAGGCCCAAGCCACGAAATCATGATCAGGAACTCGAGCCAAAACACAAACTTTCCCGACCTGCCTCCTTTTCTTCCCTTCTCTAAAAACTTGCCAATTCACTCGTGACTAACCCGTGCCCGAACAATGCCATCCCTTGCGCAAACCCGAGACAAACTCTTTCTTCCACGAGCTTCCTCTTCTCGTACCTAATCCTTCCCCTACTACAAAGCCACAACCCAGATGTATATGCGTGCACGTGCACTAAAGATCGACGCTGCTCTAACCATCATCACCTTCTCCAGCAAGTCACTGATGACACGCATGATCGCCCTGACCACCCAGAAACTAGTAACAAACCCCAAATCGAAAATGAACAATTCGAGCACCTGGAACCCAAACTGATTGTCGAAAAACATCTCGCGCCACTGCTTACGATCGCCGGAGGCTCATGGTCACGTCCAGAGCTGCGCCGCAACACCATGCTTCGATTCCCCCACCACCAGTCCAACTCGATGCACCTATGTCGACGCTATCGCCTCGACATCACCATCGACCAAAACAGGTCGTTAAACCCTACTTCACCGTCTCCAAGCCGCGCCGATGATCTATAAATCCATCCACCATTTTTACCCTGACCATCGACTCACGAACAACCTCCAGACCTAAGCACGATGCTCCTCCACCTCCCGATCGTCGGAAAACAATGCAAACCCAAATACCGTTCAATTCACGAATTCTCACCCTTATGAGCTTAAAAATCATGATATCTCAGAATTCATCAATTTTAAAAATGAATCAGATTGTAAAATCAAAACATGAATTTCAGACATTTGATTTTCTGACTTGAGTTGATTGTTACTGTAATTTCCTATTTTTGAAATAATGACTTAATATAAACACTTGAAACCATTTTTAAAAATGATGTTACAGTCTTATAATCATTTCTTCTGTAGAGATCGTAGCCTAAAATTGATTATATGAAGAGACATTGAATTTAATTTAGTGGATTTGAGATGGTAATACAACAAAGGCGCATATATACATATATACAGACTTGCACATGCATTTGATATTTATATACATGCAACTACATCCATTTATCCATACAAACATTAGACAAGCCATTTCTATCATCAATCACCACATGCACAGGTAATAAAAGATTTAGCTTTGAAAAGTTTAGTTTACTTACCTTTATATAGTTTGAACAAAAAATAGAGCTTTACTTTTGAACTGGAACATGAATGTGGATTTTCTTCATGTTTGAGTTGATTTTGAATCTGATCTTCTTATTGATTGAGTTTGAACTGAATCTATATATTTGCTTTGCTTCAACTTAGTTGAGGACTTGAAATAGGTTTTGATTTAGTTTGATTTCTGTTTAGTTTTCAGTTTTAGAAGAAGAAAGAAAAGGTTGATTGAGAAGTGAAAATGAATATACCCAGCCTGGTTTCTCACTTCTTATTATTTACATTTTCAAATTAAAAGAAAGATGAGATATGCCACTTGTTATTTGCATGTTACTCTAAGCTACAAATGTCAAAACCTATATTTAATAATTTCTTATGTTTTATTAATATATGTTTTATGTTTTAAATTTATACTTATTATGTTTATCTCATGAATTACAATATATATATATATATATATTAAAGCATTTTTATTTATTCTTGTTTAAATCTTTACTTAAGTTATTACTATTTCAAATAATAACTATACATAAAGATTTATCATTAGTGTTTTGAAAATATAGAATTTTAACTTTAAATAGCTTTTGAAAATTATTATATTGCATTTAAATTAATGCTTTAAAATCACAATACACATACACACACTATATATATATATATTATAATTAGAAATATCTTATGTGAATTTTTGATATATATATGTAAATGTTTCCACACTTTTTACAAACTTCCATATATTCTACTTCTCATGGCATATATGTACATATATATATTGACACACACACACACACTATATATTTGTATATGTATACACTTATAAATTTCAACATCATAAAGTTTGCATATATCTATTTATATATTTTTGGATATTTTATCTTGAATTAAATAGTGAAATATATTATTTATTAATTTACTATAAGATTTATCATCTTCAGAGATTTATAATTCAACATTTGTTATTGTTTCAAATCCATATATATATATCCAAATATTTATCAGAAATTTTATTTGTTCAACTTGCAAATCAGAATTTTAATAAATTTATCCCGTTAATAACCAATTAACAGATGTCCAAAAATCCAGGATATCACATCTAGCAGACATACTTCTTCGGATTTCCATCATTTGTATTGTGATTGATTGGTGCACACCCTCGGATTTTGGAAATGTTGGATGAAGTAGGCCGTTAGGGGTTGCCATCTGCCGGGAAGGGTAAACTGATAGTATCCTACCTTAGGCATTGCCTCACGTGCCTCGTCATACTTTTATCCATATACGAGATGTAACATTCCCCTTTTTAAATCAAATTTAAATTGGTAATTAATTAAGTTTTGAAATTAAATTGTGAATTAATTTGGTATTTTCCAAGTTAAATAGATATTTGTTTGTTTATTGATATAAATGTATATAAATATGATTTTAAATAGCATTTCTAATTGGAAATTCAGAAATTAATATTTTTGAATAATATATTAATTATAATTTTAATTGTGGATTAATTTGAAAATTTAGGATAAATATATATCAAAAGATCGTAAATAATGGAATTGATTTGAAAATTCAATAAATTGTGAATTGAATTTTGATTTCGAATTAAAAATAAATATGTATATTTGATTACTTAATCGTGTATAATTATATTTTAAATCTTTTCTTTAAAAAAATTGTATAAATGCAAATAATTGAAAATGTATGAATATAAATATAAAGTCAAAAAAAAGAATAAAAGTTTATATATATATATATATTTTGAAATTTATGAGATAAACATATTAAAATATAAAGATAAATATGGTTTGTATGTAAATATACATAGAATTAATAAAAGGTTTAAAATCACTTTTCATTCATACTTGAAATAAATTTAGTTTGTATATATATAAATTGGAACTGTATATATAAATATATAAAAAAAATCTATAAATTAATTGAAGTTAAGGACTTAAACATAATTTGAATAACAAAAGACACTAAATGGTTATGCAAGCAAATGAACAAGTGTTAATTTAGATAACAAGAAGCAAAAATAATTTTTTCTCTTGTAATTTGATATATACAAATAAGAATTAGAGAAACCAGCTTCATTTTATCACTTCTCAAATTTTTCTTCCTTCATCTAAAACCTGAAATAAAGATTTAAGAAATAGAAAACTAGAAAATAAGAAAACCAAATCTATCCAAGTTCTAGTTTCAAATATAGATCAGATCAAAGAAAATTCAAACCTGAAAGCAATTCAACTTTCACTAGCTTTCAACCTGGAATCAATAACCTGAATCAATTAAAATAAAATCAAGGCAAAGATGAAGCCAGATCGATGTGCAAGCCTGTAAACAACTCAAAGATCAAAGCTCAACATCAACTAAAACAAATGCAAGGATCAGATCCATTTCAACAGTGTAACAGGTCAATAAATTAGATCCTGATTCCATACATTAAAAAAACTATTCCGTGCTTCTTCCCATCTAGGTGAGCAACACACTTGAACCTATTTATATATCTTGGCTTTGGGATTGATACAGGTAGTATGATATGAAAATATTTTGTTTATTATGTCTGCATGTATATATACATGTAAACGATGATGTGCATATCTGTGGATATATATTTTAAGCTCTGTTCTTTAGTTCAGGTCTAACTAAATCCAAATAAATTAAAAATCGCTTCACATAAACAATATTAGGCTATGATCTTTGAAAGAGATTTGTTTATATTAGACAAATACGATTTTTAATATATATTTACAAAGATATCAGTAAGATATTTTTACTGGAAAAAGATAAATTCAGTAAAAACAACTCAAGTCGAAATCTTGATTGTTAATTTTTCAAGCTTTAATTGTGTATTTGGGTTTGTGTTAAGAAATCATGATTTTTAATATAGATATCAAAATTTTTAAAATCGTGGGTGATGAGAATTTGAGAGATAAACGAAAAATGCTTTTTAGTCGATTCTTGACGATCGGTGGAGGTAGAGTTGTCGTGTTCGTGGCTGAAGGAAGTTTGAGGGTTGGAGATTATCAGAAAAATAACGAATGAATTTTTAGATCATCGGTTAAGTTAGTCGGCGATGAAATAGGTTTTAAGGACTTGGTTTAGACAACATCGATTCTCGAGTTCATAAGACGATGAGAGAGGATCGAGCTCGATCGCATAAGAGGGAGTCGATGCAGGGGACTCTGGTCATGGTGTGTGTTCATCGGCGTTGGCTCTCATTGACTAGATTGGCATGAAGAGGTGTTTTCGTCATCGATGTTGGGTTTCAGTAGTATGCTGGGTTGCTCTTTTTTGATTCTGAAGCAAATTGATGGATCTGAGTGTTCGTGGCAACTCAGGAGATGATCTGTAACGCCCCACCTCTATACCCACGCTAGCCAAGAACACTACGGGGTAATGCCGTCAACTAGCATGGAGAATAAGGCTGTTGAGGAGCGACCATCCATGTAATTGTTTAGTGCGAACACCGATATGTCAGATAGTATGACATGAATTTTCTTTTCAAGAGGGAATCCGACATACCGATACAAACTCAAAACTACTACACAGTGGCTATATATATTCTTCGAAAACAAACATAAAAATAAACATAATATAAATCAGTCATAGATATCCATATCACAAAGGTGGAAAAAGATATGAATATTACACATAGAAGTGTACATCAGAGTAGTGGTCAAACAAGATCCACAATATCTCAAAAGAATAGTTAGAAGTGCTAGACAAAAGAATAAGTATACATCCTGGAGCCTATATCTGAAATGTATACTACAAAATAAACTACTAATCTAAGTAGTTAGCCAAAAGTCAGAATAATAACTCCAGAAGAGGAGTCAAGTAGAAGCACCTGCAACATCTCGGTCTGACCCGAGTATTATTTAATAAGAAAATAACTATAAATATCAGATGTAACGATATAGAATAAGAGATATGGCATAAACATATAAAACCATAATACCATACTATGATAAGTATGTAATTGAAAACCAACCAGAGATTAATCAATATCACAAGAATCTTCTCAAAGATCAAAAGGAATGTCATACTCCTTATTTCATTCACCAAGCCACAAATATTGACAACATATAAATGCCAATCATAAAATTGGTGAAATTCAAATTCTAGAAATCATCAATAGAAATCTAGGAACCACAAAAAGAGGGAGGCCTATCACATAACGGGAGCCTGAAAACTCACCAACACGTGTATCAAAAACGGGACACTATCCCATGGTCGCTAACCATAAAGCTGGTGCAACGACGTAGTACAACGGTATGCCCGAGGAACCTGAAACTCGTAAAATTCGAAACAACAACGTAGTACAACGGTACGCCCGAAGATCCGAACTCCATAAAAACGTGGGTCGCTAGCCCATAAAAATTGGGTCGAAACCCCAAGAAATAAATAGGTCGTTAGCCTATAATAAAAATGAGACAAAACTCAATAAAATGAGGTACCGTCCCCTTTGTGGACAAAGAAACATAGCATAGCGCTAGTCTAAAACGTAAAAATGATCCTCAATGATCATCAAGAAAGTGTCAATTACTCTAAGCTAGTAAATATATGAGCTTAGCTTCATGTCCCATAACCACTAGCTTAACTTAAATATTTACAAGCAAATTGTAGATCTCCACTAGAAAATTGTCACAAGAGATTCAATCAAAAAAGTCCAAGAATTAACCAACGAAGTAAATGCAAGCGTTTCATGCCACTTGTTTTACTAAGTCGTTTAATTAGATTTCTCATACGAGTGAGGTAAAGGTTTGTATATACTACTAGATTGAAAAACGGTTTAAGAAACGAGGTTTGTAATAAAGTAGTGTTGAAATCGTTTTTATAAGAGAGTTTTGATATTTACTACTAGTATTGAAACCTTTATATTTTTAAAGTGACAAATCACAGAAATGATTGTAGAAACAATCAATCACTAAAATTCACATTCGAAGACGTGAATAAAATCCAAAGAAATCGATATCAAATCCATCAAAATGGATATTTCCAAAAATCCCAAAATAGAAGTCATCAAAGTCGAATAACAATTGATACAACAAGTGGGAATAAACCCGAATCGATTAAATTTGGAAACACAAGAGAAATAGACAAAAATAGGCATAATAGGCATTTAAGAGCAGGTCAGTCGACTGGCTTAATGAGTTCAGTCGACTGAACTCAGTCCCGGAATATTCGCGGGATGTTGGTCAGTCGACTGGACTCAGTATGCCAGTCGACTAGACCAGAACCTGGGATGTGCTCAGATAGCAGGTCAGTCGACTGGCCCAAAATTCCAGTCGACAGGAACCTGTGTCCTGCAATTCTAAGCCTATCTAAAGGAAGGCAAATTCCTTCCAAATGCATTCGGTCGAGCAACGACACTAGGGATTTACGCGAATTATCTACCTAGCCCTATAGGCTCTTCGATGCATCACCAACAGCATGTTCAAACAACAAAGCTATGATTTTTGAAGATTTGAACTCAAAACACCAAAAATTGGAATATTCACAAAACCAATCTAAGTCAAAATCAAATGTCCATGAATAAGTGTTAGGAATTCATGCCTAACCATCAAAGATAATCATAGACTTAGATGTGAGATAAAAATCTCACCTTCAAACCCAAAACAAATGAATGAGAAGCTTGAAGACAAAGGAAGATCAACCACACTTCAATCTCAACACAAGAAGCTTGAATCTAAGCTTAAAAGAGAAACATTTCCCAAATTAGGTTTAGGAATTTTCTGAAATCAAAGAGAGAATGAGTTGGAGAAGAAGGAGATGATACTTACCAATGCTTCTCTTTGAATTTGGAACTAGAACTTGATTTGCAAATGGAAACTAGGGCTTAGAATTTTAATTCCTTTTCTTTTCCCCCATTATTCTCTTTAGAAATGAAAAGATAAGGAAGAGGGAATGAATGAAGAGAAGTGGTTCAGCTTGGGGTATTAAGTTCCCCCATTATTCTGCGTTTGCATTGTGCGTGTGACGGGAGGCCTTATGGTAGTTTCAATTTCCAAAAAGCATTGCGGATTTCTTTTTTAAAATTCTTTTGTTTGTTTTGTTTTAAAGAAAACCGTTTTCGTTTGCTCACACCAGTCCCATGACTGACCTGGAGTTTATTGTTCCCTTTCTAAACTCTAGTGCCCACAGTTTTCCACACGGGCAGCCTAGAGTTAGATTTTCAGATGATCAGCTAGTAGATGAGATTCGGTAGCCTTTAGCATTCTGTTTGGAATTCTTTGGAGTTTTGGAATATGGTGATCGCATTGCATGTCCGATCTTGCTCAATACAACGTGATGATGGTGGTTCTAGCTTTCGATACGGAACTTGGAGTCTTTTGAGCTATGGCATTAGAGTTGCAGCTTGTGGATTCACTCTTTCCCTTGGAGATCATGTTGGAGTTATTTCTTCCGCTGTATTGTTGTACCTAATGTGTTATAAGCTCCAACGAACCAGATTCAATGTTTGAATCTGCGGCATTCGAATACGGGTGAAGTATTTGGTGCCGATTTTCGAAGGTCGAGTCAGGGTCGTTACAGGAGACCTCTACGATTTTGGTTTAGTATTGTCGTACCATGACGCATCCCTATCCACCGATGGTTTACTGGTGTTTTATATGCAAACTGTATGAAAATGCTTAAAATGCGTTAAGGGGGATCAATGTAAAGCCTTGACGCTATGAAAATATTTATTTTACTAATAGACACTATATATTATAGCGTATTCTACTATACATAAATATTTTGATGGATCCTTTGGGGATGGAAAACCCCTTAACATCTCTTGAGTTATTGCACGTATGTTATACACTAAATAGGAGATGTGAAACCCCATAAACATCTCTGACGCTATTACAGTCATGTTATATTGATATCGATTTGACCTACATAAGGATATTTTAGTCCTGACTCGAGTGTTTTGTCTTTTCATTACGTTTGGATCAGCCCTGAGTTTTTAGCGGATTGAAGATCATTTTCTGGAGGACGAAGACAAAGATTGGATGTATTATTACTATTATTATCCTGCATCATGTTGTCTTCTGCATTATATTTGTTTTCTGTTTTATATATATAACTCTGATAAACGTTGTATAAATTATAATCACATATATAGTAAACAGCTTCATGAACTGTTTATTTAATTCTTATATTTTGTCATTCCGCTGCGAGATTCTGTGTTTGTTTTCTTCTTCTTTTCTTATTTTTCTTAATCAACCCCATTGATTATGTATATTCCATGCTGTTTAGATTTGAAATGTGTCGATTATTGTCAATTTAAACCTTCAGAAATGTGGGCTGTCATATTTGATATCAGAGCTTAGATTGAGCGAATACCTTGTCTTTGTTGGGAATTACACATTAAAGATAGGGTCAGGAGTACCCTAGAATGAGTTTGAGAGTATGTATATATATATATATATATATATATATATATATTTGTATATGAGAGTGTGTATTTGTTAATGACATAAAATGTTTTATATTTTGTTAATTGATCCGTTGAGTGGCTTATGGATTCTAGTCAGTACGAGTAGCTAACGTTATTGATAGGGATTTCTAAACACTTGATCAATGCCATCCAACACAATATTGTTTTAAATGGGCAAATGAATTAATTTTACCCAGGATATATTTTATATATAAAAGGCAATGATTTCAATGTATATAGTATTTTGAGGTATTGTTTGGTAAGTGATGATATCATTATCATCTAGGATTTGATTAGTCATAACCATCTAGTGTTGATACTCTATTGCGTGTCCATTAGACTTGAACCTTCCTTTAGAAAACTTGGGTCTTGTAGATAGAAGCCTTGGAATATTTGATTTTTTTAGTAAACTATGTTTCCAAAAAGAAATTTAAAATATTTTAGGAAGTTTTTTCCTATAAAAAAGCTAATTTTGTAATAATTAATGTATAATTTTTTTTTTGAGAATTTAGAACTCTAGTGATTTTGGAAATTGTTTTAAACAAATTTTTTTTAAAAAGAAAATGATTATGGTATTACTTAAAGTTAATTTTTAAATAGTAGTAATTTAAAAAAGGATTTATTTAAAGTATATACACATATGTATTATTTAGCATAGGTGAACTCCTAGAAACCTTAGGTACTCATTCTTAGGTTTTTGCTAATTGATTTTAGAGAACTCCCACTGTCATTAGAGGAGCACTTATGAAGGCTAGGAGGCTTGGTGATCAGGGCTTGGTTAGGCGGATTCTATCCATCCATCACTAGAGGAAGAAGTCGAGGAAGAGGAGGAGTTAGAAGAAGAAGCGGAATCCACCCAAAGGAGGAGCCAAAATTAGAGAACGATGATGCAGTCATCTGGAAATAGGGGAAGTCATTGACAACCCGATTATAATGGAGGGTTGGGATGCTCTTTTAGATGATGTGAGGTAGCCAAGAGCAGAGATCATATGGATTTATGATGACGATGACGAGCCCATGGTATTAGAAGGGCCCGAGGTGGTGGACTCCGACGTCAGCGGAGAGAGTCCACTTTGAGTAGTCCTCTTGGATGCTTGGAGCAGCTCTTTTGGCTTGTATGTATGTATCCTAGTTTGTTGTGTTGATCGTTTTTGGATGTTAGGTTGTGATTATAGTTGTTGAAGTATCTTAGTCATGTATGACAGGTATTTTGGATGTAAATATATATGATTGAATTTTTGTGATATGGTTGTTTATTAATTCGTTGATAAATTTAAAATTTTGTTAGTTATGTTTACTAGTCTAGTTATGGCAAATTTCAGGGACGAAATTCTTTTATGGTGGGAGGAATATAACGACCCGAGATTTTTATCATCTTAAATTATGAATATTTATATTTAATATTAAATAATACAGTCTTTTAATCAAAATAATATCCTTGTTAACTGATAATTGGAAACAACAGATAGTTTTAAACCAAAACAAATATTTTGAATTTTCCAGATCTTAATTATAAAACAGAAAATTGATTTAATTTGGAATTTCTTATTTAAATACATAACAACAAAATTTATAAGTAAATTGAAAACAAATTCATAATGAATATGAATGGAAAGAAGAATGTGTGTATATGGATAAATAGAAATGTATATAGCTATGAAAAATAATGTGGTATAAATAGAAAAGAGTTTTAAATTGGGATTTTCCTATATGCATATAAGTTTAAAAAGAAATATATGATATTTATAAACAAATAAAAATAGTATAAGAAAAGCAATATATAATGGAAAGTGGAAAAATTATATGATGGAAATGAGAAAATTTAATAAAACCATTTAAACCATTTTCAAAAGAGAATCCTTTTACAAAATATGTTTTAAAACAAAAATGTTGTTCTCATACATTAGTAATTTTTTTATACATGTCTAAATATATAAAATAATGAAAGCATGCTTTTAGAATCAAATGGAATGAGGTGTTAACTTCAAAATGTACAAGTTAAAAATAAATTACCTGGTCAAAAAGGATAAAGAAAAAAAACATTCGTGGTCGACAAAGGAGTGAAGGCGGAAAATATTATTTCATCTCAAACTTCATCTCAGCCACCAAAGTTCAACTCAAGACATCAAGATTTCTTTTCAATCTATCACAAATCCTTGTACATCAATCCCTCAAAAAAATTGTACAACTGCCTACAAATCTTTTGATCCGCAAAAAAATATTGTACATATGCATCAATTCACCCTTGCAAAAACATGTGTATATATAGAGATGGGTAGACGTGTATGCCTCAGGTTTCAAAACTCCGTAAAACAAAACTGTGTAAGTAAGAAAAGGAAAAAAGAAGAGAAGTGTGACGACTCGTCTTTCATTCCATAAAAAGATGCATCATCAATAGGAAAGAAATAGGTAGAAAAAGAATAGATAGAAAGAAAAAACAATATCAGAATCTTACAGCGAAAATGAACAAAATATAATATTTTACATATCTATTACATAGTCTTTACATCAGAGCACATAGTTATACAACTTCATTACATTAGACAGTCGTAAGGACTTGTCTATCCATTACATCCAAAATACAATAGACAAACGACTTCTAACACAGCGGAAAAGATAGATAAATATGTATGGACTCCTCCTCCAAGCTTCTCCAAAACTCGTTAAGCCAAACCTGATCACTTGGCTACTTATAAAAATTTGAGTACCTAAGAGTTTAAGAAAAATAGAATAAACTATGGACCAGACATGGGTCTGGTGTGAGTAAACGGTTAAGTTGTTTAACTTGGAAAACCTTTGAAAATAAAAGGTATCTCGTAAGACTCTCCGCAAATAAGCACGGACAAGTTTTTCCCTTAGGATAACCAAAACATTTGATAGGAAATCCAGTTATATTATAATAGTGTCTAGGGTTTTCAAATAAATATTCACATATCCAAAATTCTTACATTAATTAAATTCCAGCATACTAGCCACAAAGTGGGTTATACAATCAAAACCGTAAAGGGCGCGTAGGGATAATGGATTTTCATCAATGGCAGGGCTACTGGGGTAACGCTCGTCACAGTACGTGGCCTAGATCACCGTACCGAGGATCCACCCCGATCCCCTGCATCATAAAGCTGGAGCTACCCCTTATTGGATAGTCCGAATAAGACAAGCCTGCGGTTGTGGCCTACAACCGCCTACACAGCTGAATAAAAAGGAACCTCTAGACAGGGAAAAATCTTATCCTCCTTGGGTGCTACCCACTTAGCCTTGCGTGCTCCTCCCTTGTTTTAGCCATTCTCGGTTGAAGAGGCTTGAGGCTACGATTATCTTTTAAGAACACATCTTGGAATGCTCGTCGTCCTCCATTGACGATCGTCTAATAGCACTCATCCATACAAGTTCATTTCGGGTTCGAACGAAACCGAAGGCATTATCTCGTTACACTCTTTCTGGAATCACCCTCAGAGTTAACGACAATAACTCTTGCACTATGAAACTCCATCTCGATCTTCACTTGAGATTTCACGACCTATTGTTTAACTTGGATCGATGTGGTTTTCGGATAATCAAATCTGATATCCGATCCCAGTCTCATCGAAATCCAAACGCCGTTTTAAAGGTCAAGTTGTTTAAGGTTTAACAATTTAATTCAATACTTTGAATTCACACAACATTTGTCATAGATAAATAACATACATTTATCACAGATATATCCAAGACATATCACATCACTGAATATCACAGATTATCAAACTATAGATATCAATCAATCCACACATTCTACACAATCAAACATAAGTAAGCAGGAATTATTAGTCCATATTATAATTAGTTTGGTTAACTTAAATTAAATTAATTACTTTAAGAATTAATCATTTAACCCTGCTTAATCAATCATCAATTAATTACAAACCACTTAATTAATTAATCATTCTTTAATTACCTTTATAATCAAATTAATTAATCTTTAAGTACTGATTAATTATCCTTAATTATTAATTAATAAACCTTAATTATTAATCAATAAACTTAATTACAAATTAATTAATCCTTAATTACTAATTAATTAATCTCTAATTACTTAATTAATTAATTCTTAATTATAACTTAATTACTCTTTAATTACTTAATTAATTAATCACTAATTATAAATTAATTCATCTTAATTACTTAATTAATAAATTCTTAATTATCAATTAATTAATCTCTAATCAATTAACTATACCCTTAATTATTAATTAATTAATTCTTAATCATTAATTAATTAAATAAATTATTTATTCTGTAATTACGTTAGTAATTAAATTAATCTTAAATCATTAAAACCTTAATTAACTTTTAAGATAAATCATTTATCTTATTAATTCCTTAATTATCATTATTATATAAATTTAAAAATATTTTATCTTGACTAATACTTAATTATATTACTAAATTAAGTTTTACAATAACACAAAAATTATTTTAACTTAACAAATTTAAGTTAAACAAATTATATAACTTTCTTAAATCAATTACTTAAAAACACTTATTTTACAAAGAGTAGATTTAAGAAATAATGTAAAACTAGATTTCATTTTAAATTTAAAACTTACTTTAATTTAAAAACTGTTAACTTACTTCGGGTTCGACCCGACTTCTACCCGAGACCTACCCCGAGTACTCCTCCTTCCCTTTACTTTTTTTAAAACATAGTTAGTTAAAAACTTAAACTCGAACATGATTAATACTCACGTCCCCGATGACAAACCTGAGCAAAACTAGATTTCCCCAAGTTTCTCTTCGAACCCACTTCCATTCCCAAACACTGACACCAGACAACCCCGTGCACATGCACCAGCGACCGTGGCGATTTCCGACCATCCACGACACCTCGATAAGTCAGCCCTAACCTACTCTTCTGATTCTGACCATCCGAAACTCCTGTCTAACTCGGAAACGAAATCGAGCTATCTCGATCAAATTGACACAACAAATATCACCAGAAAACTACCTCGAACTGCCGACGCCGACCACCAGCATTCCTCAAACTCCAGCCACACCCTCTCCATCCATCCTCGTAGCCTTCCCCCTTGGTCCGATGATCCTTGATGCCCTAGAGACGCCACAGTGACCCAAACTTCAACCTAGACCTAACTTAGGGCTTAAACCCTTCTCCGACCAATTGCTGACGCCACGGTGCACAATCAACCCTCCTGACATTTTTTCCAAGCGCCAAACTTCCTCCTACCTCCAGTCGAAACCCCGATCACCTTGAGACCTCCGGCCACCGGAAATAGCCCAAAACCCACTTCCTGGTCAACTTTGAATTACTCCCTCAATGCCAATCTAAAAATCCTGATTCCTCTCTTAAAAATCAAAAATCTTGATGGCGATTAAGATTATCTAAGTAGATCGAAGAATTATGATTCTTGAATTTAACATGTTCGTAAATTTTTACTGTAATTTTTGATTTCCAGATAATATATATACAAAACATATTTAAAATTATTTTTAAATCCTAGTTTATGTTTAAAGAAACATAATTTGTTTGAAAACCAGAACTTATCAGAGAATAGATGAAGAGATTTTGAATTTTATCAAAATTTTAGGCTCTGCAAACAAAAAACAGAGATGACACAGATACATCAGACATGCACACTTCTGTACCTTCGTATATACGTGAATTATACACACACACATACAAAGCATAATTCATCTTAGAAATTCACATGCAACAGATTTTTATTTACTTAAGCTTTTTAAATAAAATGTTTACTCACCTGTTGATGTATAAAGAGCTTTTGAAATAGTTTTGAAATTTGAAAACTTGAATTGCTTTGAACTTTTGAAACCGGAAAATACTTGATCTTTAAAACTGAAATCCTTGTTGTTGAGATGATCTAAGCTTTGAAACTGAGATGATCTTGCTAGCTGATGATTTAGGTTGAAATATAGTTGATTGCTTGATAAATTTTTGGTTTGAGTATTTGTTACAAACTTCTGTTTCTCAGGTTTGTATTTGTGTTACAGGCTTTTTGTTTTGAATTAACTTCTAGTTTGTAGATTTAATTACAGGCTTGAGTTTTTCTTTGAGCTTTTGAAAACGAGATAGGAAAAAGAAATGAAGAGAAGAGAAAGATGAATAATAGACTAATTATGATTATTAAAAATAAAAGAAAATAAAATTAAAATAGCGATATTTGTTAAATTTCTTAACATTTGTCATTTACATATTTTAATCACATTACACTTGTTATTAAGATGATTTATAAACTAACACTTGTAATTATGCATAGTATATTAATTTTAAAATGGTTTATACACTTTTATATTAAATTTCTTAATTAATAAATACATTTCTTAATTTATATAAGTAAAATCCTTTAAAAGAAAATCATACAAAACCAATTATTTTCTATATAAAATCATATATAATATATTTTAAAATCCAAAATATTTTAAGATAATTATCTTTTAAATTTAAAATTTAAATCCAAATTCAAATTCAAATTCAATTTAAAATCAACTCAAATATACATACATACGTACATACATACATACATATATATATATATATATATATATATATATATATATATATTTAAACAAACACAAATTCAATTTGAAAATAATAATTCTATTAAAATTTATTTATCTATATTTAAAAACAACACATTATTTTTATTTTTTGAAAATAACAATTTTGCCAATTTTAAATAATTTATAAAGGGGATTATCGCACATATGTTGCTTGAAATTTTTGGGATATCACATTCCTCCCCCCTTAAAAGAATTTCGTCTCCGAAATTTAAAACAAAAGATAGTCCAAAACTTTTATTTTATTTCAACAATCCAAGTATACATATCATTCATACACTAATAACCAAACAAATAATCCATTCAAACAAACATTACTAGCTATCCGGACACAAATTCGGATAGGCCTTCCTAAAACTATCCAGAGTTTCCCAGGTACAATCTCTGGGATCCTCGCCCCACTACACCTTGACTAGCTTCACCACCTTGCTCCTGAGTTGCTTCTCATCTTGATCAACGATCTGGACAGGATGTCTTACAATAGATAAGTCCGGTTCGATCTCTAAATCTTCTTACACTGCCGGCTCCATAATAAGAGATAGATCGTGCACATATTTCCTCAGATGAGATACACGAAAAACATTGTGAATTCCAGCCATCCGGACTGGCAATTCAATCTTGTAGGCCATAACACCAATCCTCTGAAGCACTCGGAATGGATCAATATACCATGGGGTAAGTTTTCCCGTCTTTCCAAATTTGATCGCTCCTTCAATCGAGGAAATTTTAACAAAGACCAAATCTCTGATCTCGAATTCCAATTGTCTTCATATCTTGTCCACATAACTCTTTTGGTGATCCTGCGCTGCTTTTATTCTCTTATTGATAAGCTTCACCTTCGAAGATGCCTCACGGATCAAATCTGGTCCTAGAACAAGATGATCTCCTGATTCTACCCAACAGGATGGTGATCTACAAGGTCTTCCGTATAAAGCTTCATAGGGTGCCATCTTGATACTCACGTGATAACTGTAATTGAATGAGAATTCCACTAAATGCAGATGGACTCATAAGATCCACCAAAACCCAAAACACAAGCCCTCAGCATATCCTCAAGAATTCGGTTCAGCCTTTCCGTTTGTCCGTCGGTCTGGAGATGATAGGCTGTACTCAAACTCAAACTTGTACCCAAAGCTGATTGCAAAGCTTCCTCAAATTTGCTGGTGAAGATAGGATCACGATCACTTACTTTGCTGATTGAAACATCATGCAGTCTAACGATCTCTCTTAAGAAAATATCTGCCAAAGATGCTGCAGTTCGGGTTGCCTTAACCGGAATAAAATGGGCGCTCTTGGTCAAACGGTCTACAATTACCCATATTCCTTCATTTCTCTTTTTGGTTCTTGGAAAACCGTCGACGAAATCCATAGAAATCATTTCCCACTTCTACTTAGGAACTACCAAAGGCAACAATCCTGTTGTCTTCTGTTGATCACCTTTTACCTACAGGCAGATCGCACATCCATTGACGAAATCAGCAATATCCTTCTTCATGCCATTCCACCAGAAGACTCTCTTCATATCCTTATACATCTTAGAAATTCCCAGGTGGATATTCAGCCTGTAGCGATGACTTTTTGATAAAACTTCTTGCTTCAAATCCTTGAAATTCGGAGCACAAATCCTCCCGTTGATCCTCAATGTTCCTTGGTCATCAATCTCAAAACTAGAACACTGACCATTCTTAACTCTCCTGATGATTCCTCTCATTCTTCTATATGATCCTTGCTTACTCACAATCCTTTCCAGAAGAGACGGAACAACTTCCAATATAGACAGAACCGCGTTCCTACTCAGAGCATCTGCCACAACATTCGCTTTCCCTGGAGTATAGAGGACATCCAAATCATAAGATGCCAAAAATTTCACCCACCTCTGCTGCCTCAAATACAGAACTTTCTGGGAGAAAAGGTACTTCAAAGGTTTATGATCCGTGAAAAGCTCGAACATCTCTCCCAATAGATAGTGCCGCCAAATCTTCAAAGCAAAGACGATGGCCAACAGTTCCAGATCGTGCGTAGCGTAATTCTTTTCGTGTGGCTTCAACTGCCTGCTTGCATACGCAATCACTTTCCTATTCTGCATCAGCACTGCACCCAGCCCAACTCCACAAGCATCCGCGTAGACCTCAAACTTGTTCTTACCATCGGGAATAGCTAGAACATGTGCACTGGTCAGCCTTGCCTTCAAATCCAAGAAAGCTTCTTCACATTTGGGGGTCCACTTAAACTTTGCTCCTATTCGAGTCAACTTGGTTAAGTGCGAAGAAATCTTAAAATAGTCCCTGATAAATTTCCTGTAATACCCTGCCAAACCTAGAAACTGCGGACTTCTGTCAGAGTCTGCGGTTGCTTCCATGCTGATAGTAGCTACCTTGGATGGATCCACAGAAATACCCTCACCAGATACAATATGCCCCAAAAATCCGACTTTCGATTTCCAAAAGTGGCACTTCGAAACTTAGCCTTCAGAACATGCCTTCTCAAAATCTCCAACACTATTCCCAAATGTTGCTTGTGCTCCTCTTTAGACTTAGAGTAGACAAGAATATCATCGATGAACACGAGAATAAACTTATTCAGCACATCCCGAAAAACTCGTTTCATCAAATCCACAAAATAAGCAAGTGTGTTGGTTAGCCCAAAAGGAATAACTAACCACTCATAAAAACAATTGGGTCCCCTGAACGCAGTCGAGGATATACTGTCCTCAGCTAGCCTCAAATGATGGAAACCCGAATTCAAATCTAACTGGGAGAAAACATAAGCTCCATGGAGTTGATCAAAAAGATCGTCTATACGGGGAAATGGATACTTATTCCTAATAATAACCTTATTCAACTCCCAGTAATCCACACAGTGTCTCGAAGACCCTTCCAACTTGGTCACAAAGACAACAGCAGAACCCCAGCTAGAAAAGCTAGGCCGGATTAAACCTTTCTCTAAGAAATCTTGGGTCTGCTTCACCAACTCTTCACTCTCTCTCGGCGCCATCCTCCTACTGGGCTAAACAAAAGGTATTGCTTCTGGAACCAAATCGATCCGAAACTCTATCTCCCGATGAGGGGGCAAACCTTTAACTTCCTCAAAGACATCCAGAAAATCTCTGACCACTTCGATGGACTCAACACCTTCTAGAGATGCCTCGATTCCATGCAAAAGATTACTCAAGTGAACTCTAGAACTATCACAAGTCACTTTTGCGATCCTTCCCAACTCAGTCTCCAAAGTTACAGTTCTCTCTTCACAAATCAAAATAGCCTTATACTTATCCAACCAATCCATACCCAGAATAAAATCAAACCCTTTGAAATCCAATACAAATGGGTTGCAAGAAAAACAATGAGACAGATAGGAAATCCTTAGGTCTCTACAGATCTTATCTAACTTAGTTACCCAGCCTATATGATTAGATACAAAAATAGGACGGTCTATCATACTAGGGGAAAGATGAAACTTCTCTACCGAATCCAAAGAAACAAAACTAAGAGATACACCAGAATCAAACAGAACTCTAATAAAATTTCCATATAAAAGCAAAGTACCTTTCAAAACTCCTTTGCCTCTATAAGAAGATGATGGACCACCTTCAAGAGAAAACACCTTATTATGCTGGGCCTTCTGACGAAGCGGACAAGCCTTCACCATGTGACCCGGCTGATGACAGTTGAAACATTGAAATTTCTGAACTGAATCTGAACCCGGTCCACTCTGACGCTGCTACTGCTGCTGCTGAGATCTACGCCTGGGACACTGTTTAGCCAAGTGACCCTCTTGCTGGCATACAAAGAACTTACGAGGTCCATTGTTTCCTCCTTGCTTCCCATTGCCTTGCTTCTTCCAATTTGGATTAAATTTCCTTTTATTTGGATTGGAAGAAGTTCCACTTGATGATGCTGCAGATGCCAACTGCTTCTTGTTCATGAGCTCCTCATATCTTAATGCCATGTCGATTAACTCTACAAAAGATCCCTTAAGATGAGCTGTAATCTTCTCGTGGAACTCAAGCTTCATTCCTTGCACGAACATCTCATTATTTTGAGGGGTATGTCGATCGGACCAGGTACGTAGCGAGATAACTCTTTGAATTTGTTCTCATATTCAAAAACCAACATACTTCCTTGCTTCAGATCCAGAAAATCTCTATACAAACAAATCCTTCAAGCCATGAACCGTTCCTCAAACAATTCCTTAAATCTACTCCAAGAAATACCATCTTCTGAATTATTTGCAGTAACTGCATCCCACCAAGTTGCAGCTCCTTCTTGCAGTTGCCACAATGCCATCACTCTCTTCTGCTCGTCAAATAGATCCAAACTCTTAAAAATGCGCTCGCATGAGCGTAACCAAGCCTGAACTTCTATAATGGTCTCTGATCCTTTGAACGGTCTTCCTCCTAGATTGGTGAAATCTTTACACAAAGTAGCAAAACTAACTCGAGGCGGTATTGGATTCACAACCTCGCTAGCAGTCTGACCTCTTCCATTATTGGTCGACGTGCTCCCTACAAATCTGCCTCTCCTTCCTCTTGAACTCATGTTGGCAACCTGGATAGGTAACCCAACAAATTTAGATATGTATATAGTTATATAAATATTACAAGTACGCGCTCTCAAGATTGATACTACTCCAGAGCCTAGGTATTGTCTCAACCTATGCTCTGATACCAACTGTGACGACCCATCTTTCATTCCATAGAAAGACACATCATCAATAAGAAAGAAATAGGTAGAAAAAGAATAGATACAAATCATATCAGAATCTCACAGCGGAAAGAACAAAGTATAATATTTCACATAACTATTACATATTCTTTACATCAAACTGCACAGGTATATAACTTCATTACATTAGACAGTTGTAAAGACCTATCTATCCATTACATCCAAACATACAACAGACAAACGAATTCTTATACAGCGGAAAAGATAGATAAATACATCTGGACTCCTGCTCCAAGCTTCTCTAAAATTCGTCAAGCCAAGCCCGATCACTTGGCTACTCATAAAAATTTGAGTACCCAAGAGTTAAGAAAATTGAATAAACTTTGGATTATACATAGGTCTGGTGTAATTAAACTGTTAAATTGTTTAACTAGAAAAACCTTTGAAAGTAAAAGATATCTTGTAAGACTCTCCGTATATAAACACGGACAAGTTTTTCCCTTACGATAAAAAAACATTTGATAGGAAATCCAGTTATATTATAATAGTGTCTAGGGTTTTCAAATAAATATTCACATATCCAAAAAATTTACATTCATTAAATTCCAGCATATTAGCCACAAAGTGGGTTATACAATCAAAACCGTAAAGGGCACGTAGGGATAATGGATTTCCATCAATGGCAGGGCTATAGGGGTACCACCCATCACTGTACGTGGCCAAGATCACCGTACCGAGGATCCACCCTGATCCCTTGCATCACAAAGCCGGAGCTACCCTTTACTGGATAGTCCGAATAAGACAACCCCACAATTGTGGCCTACAACCGCCCACACAGCCGAATAAAAAGGAACCTTTAGGCAGGAGAAAATCTTATCCTACTTGGGTGCTAGCCACTTAGCCTTGCGTGCACCACCCCTGTTTTAGCCATTCCCAGTTGATGAGGCTTGAGGCTACAATTACCTTTTAAGAACACATCTTGGAATGCTTATCGTCCTCCATTGACGGTGGTCTGATAGCATTCATCCATACAAGTTCATTCCGGGTTCGAACGAAACTGAAGGCATTATCTTATTACACTCATTTTGGAATCACCCTCAGAGTTAACGACAATAACCCTTGCACTCTGAAACTCCATCTCGATCTTCACTAGAGATTTCATGACCTATCCTGTAACTTGGATTGACGTGGTTTTTGGATAATCAAATCTGATATCCGATCTCGATCTCATCGAAATCCAAACGCCGTTTTAACAGTCAAGTTGTTTAAGGTTAAACAATTTTACTCAATACTTGTGAATTCACATAGCATTTATCAAAGATAAATAACATACATTTATCACATGTATATCGAAGGCATATCACATCACTGAATATCACTGATTATCAAACTATAGATATCAATCAATCAAACATTCTACACGATCAAACATTCATAAGCAGGAATTATTAATCCATATTATAATTAGTTTAATTAACTTAAATTAAATTAATTACTTTAAGAATTAATCACTTAACTCTGCTTAATCAATCATCAATTAATTACAAACCATTTAATTAATTAATCATTCTTTAATTACCTTTATAAATCAAATTAATTAATCTTTAATTACCGATTAATTATCCGTAATTATTAATTAGTAAACCTTAATTATTAATTAATAAACTTAATTAAAAATTAATTAATCCTTAATTACCTGTAAATTAATCTCTAATTACTAAATTAATTAATTCTTAATTACAACTTAATTACTATTTAGTTACTTAATTAATTAATCTCTAATTATAAATTAATTCATCTTAATTACTTAATTAATTAATTCTTAATTATCAATATATTAATCTCTACTGAATTAACTATACCCTTAATTATTAATTAATTCTTAATCGTTAATTAATTAAATTAATTATTTACTCTTTAATTACCTTAGCAATTAAATTAATCTTAAATTATTAAAACCTTAATTAACTTTTAAGATAAATCATTTATCTTATTAATTTCCTAATTATCATTATCATATAAATTTAAAAACATTTTATCTTGATTAACACTTAATTGTATTACTAAATTAAGTTTTAACATAACACAAAAATAATTTTACCTTAACAAATTTAAGTTAAACAAATTATATAACTTTCTTAAATCAATTTCTTAAAAACATTTATTTTACAAAGAATAGATTTAAGAAATAATTTAAAACTAGATTTCATTTTAAATTTAAAACTTACTTTATTTAAATTTAAAAACTGTTAACTTACTTCGGGTTCGACCCGGCTTCTACCCGAGACCTACCCCGAGTACTCCTCCTTCCCTTTACTTTTTTTTTTAGAACTTAGTTAGTTAAAAACTTAAACTTGAAACATGATTAATACTCATGTCCCCGAAGACAAACCCAAGCAAAAACCCGATTTCCTTGATTTCTCTTTGAGCCAACTTCCATTCCCAAACACTGACACTAGACAACCCCATGCACATGCATCAGCGACCGTGGCGATTTCCGA
The DNA here is from genome assembly GCA_030765085.1 of Allium cepa. Taxonomy (NCBI): domain Eukaryota; kingdom Viridiplantae; phylum Streptophyta; class Magnoliopsida; order Asparagales; family Amaryllidaceae; genus Allium; species Allium cepa. Next base: position 411,233,981 of record CM060937.1, read on the forward strand.
CCATCCACGACACCTCGACAAGTCGGCCCCGACCTACTCTTCTGATTCCGACCACCCAAAACTCTTGTCTAACTCGAAAATGAAATTGAGCTGTCTCGATCAAATTGACATAGCAAACATCACCAGAAAACTGCCTCGAACTGCCGACACCGACCACCAGCGTTCCTGAAACTCCGACCATACCCTCTCCGGCCATCCACTAGCCTTCCCCCTGGTCCGATGATCCCCGATGCCCTAGAGACACCACAGTGACCCAAACTTCAACCTCGACCTAACTTAGGCCTTAAACCCTTCTCCGACCAATTGCCGATGCCGCGGTGCACAATCAACCCTTCTGACATTTTTCCCAAGCTCGCCAAACTTCCTCCTACCTCTAATCGAAACTCCGACCACCCTGAGACCTCTGGCCACCAGAAATAACCCAAAACCCACTTCCTGGTCAACTTCGAATTACTCCCTCAATCCCAATCTAAAAATCCTGATTCCTCTCTTAAAAATCAGAAATCTTGATGACGATTAAGATTATCTAAGTAGATCTAAGTATTATGATTATTGAATTTAACATGTTTGTAATTTTTTACTGTAATTTTTGATTTTTATATAATATATATACAAAACATATTTAAAGCTATTTTTATATCCTAGTTTATGTTTAAACAAACATAAATTGTTTGAAAACCAGAACTTATCAGAGAATAGATGAAGAGATTTTGAATTTTATCAAAATTTTAAGCTCTGCAAACTAAAAACAGAGATGACACAGATACATCAGACATGCACACTTCTACATCTTCGTATATACAAGAATTACATATATACACACACACACATATGCAAAGCATAATACATCTCAGAAATTTACATGCAATAGATTTTAATTTAATCTAGCTTTTTAAATAAAATATTTGCTCACCTGTTGATGTACAGAGAGCTTTTGAAACAGTTTTGAAATTTGAAAACTTGAATTGCTTTGATCTTTTGAAATTGGAAAATACTTGATCTTTAAAACCAAAATCCTTGTTGTTGAGATGATCTAAGCTTTGAAACTGAGATGATCTTGCTTGCTGATGATTTAGGTTGAAATATAGTTGATTGCTTGATAAATTTCTGGTTTGAGTATTTGTTACAGACTTCTGTTTCTCAGATTTATATTTGTGTTACAGGTTTTTTTGTTTTGAATTAACTTCTGATTTGTAGATTTAATTACAAGCTTGAGTTTTTCTTTGAGCTTTTGAAAATGAGATAGGAAAAAGAAATGAAGAGAAGTGAAAGATGAATATATAGACTAAATTATGATTATTAAAAAAAAAAGAAAAGAAAATTAAAATAGTGACACTTGTTAAATTTCTTGACATTTTTCATTTACATATTTTAAGCACATTACACTTGTTATTAAGATGATTTATAAACTAACACTTGTAATTATGCATGAGTATATTAATTTTAAAATGGTTTATAGACTTTTATATTAAATTTCCTAATTAATAAATACATTTCTTAATTTATATAAATAAAATTCTTTAAAAGAAAATAATACAAAACCAATTATATTCTAAATAAAATCATATATAATATATTTTAAAATCCAAAATATTTTAAGATAATTATCTTTTAAATTTCAAATTTATATTCAAATTTAAATTCAAATTCAAATTCAAGTCCAATTTAAGATCAACTCAAATATATATGTATGTGTATATATATATTTAAACAAACACAAATTCAATTATAATAATTGTATTAAATTTTTTTATCTATATTTAAAAACAACACATTATTATTATTGTTTGAAAATAATAATTTTTCCTATTTTAAATAATTTATAAAGGGGATTATCACACATATATTGCTTGAAATTTTCGAGATATCACAAGAAGCATCCTGTTCATAGCCAAATGCAAACAAGGTTTTTCAAGATTTCAGATCCTAGACCAAGGTCAACTGGAAGTTTTCAAATGATTTCAGCATATGGAAGGTGAGGATTTAAATGGGAATGCCTGGAAGTGGTTTTAATATTACTTTTCTATGTTTATCAGTGATAAATATTCATGCGTGCTCAGCTTTAAAATTCATTATCTCCCAATTTGATTCGAATTTGCTGATGATGTCAACTGATCAAGCGTTTTTTTGAATCAAGATCACATAAAAATAGTTTGAAGCTTGTTCGTTTCGTGTATTGTGTGAAATTATAAAATAACAGTAAATAACCTTAATTTTGACAAATTTCAACATTCTTAAAGCATCGAATCTGTTATGTCGTCATGATTGTTGTATAAAAATAAGAATTATAGTGAAGAAATCAAAATTTCTAGTAGCCTAGGGTGTGAGAAATGGTGAGATGATTGGAATTAACTAAAAAAATAAATTCAGGAGATGTTGTCGATGGTGGGAGGTGAGGATTGGTCGAGGAGGAGCATGGTAACTTGGGTGAGGGGTTCACCGTAGCAAATTTTTTATTTTGGTTTTTATTTGGGTTGGCGTGGGGATTTAGGGTTTTGGGATGGTGGGTTCTCGGCTCTGGAACGCGGCTTAACTGAGGCGAGGAGGGGTGACGAGGGACGCTTGGATTTTGACCAAAGGCGTTGGAGTGGATGGGCTTTCTAATGGCGAAGATGGCTGGGGTAGGCGAGGAGCAGGGAGGCGAGACGAGGTCGATTTGTGTGCACTGTGCTTTGAAACTTGGAAATGGAGATGGTCGAATTTAGCTTTGGAGATGTAGTCGTCAGGGAGTTGGAGGTCTTATGAGGAGTAGGCGAAGGGTGACTTGGTGTTGGGTTGCATGGGTTGAACCACGACGAGGTGGGCCTGTGCACGTACACATGTGCACGCATTCATAGGAGCATTCCAGGTAGTGGATGAACGAGTTTTGGATGATGGTCTGCCGAAGTCGGTTGGGTGAAGGTCTCGACCCAAAGTAAATGATGAAGAAAAGATTTATGATATTAGAAATGTTTTAATTATATATATATTATATAGTAAATTTTAAAATTTTATAACTAGTTCATACGAAACCCGAATGACACGAAACTTTTTGCGATGGGTTCGTATTGCCGAGCACTATGTCATCATGAAAATTGATGTTGAGTTTAAATAAGTACTAATTTATGGCATTTTAAAACGGAACAAGTTTTAAATACAAAAGTGAAACAAATTTTGTTGTTTAAAAATTTATATGTTCTATTTATCAACGTTATTTGCCAGATAAAAATATGTATGAATTAAATTGGAGTAAGTAAGATGATTAGACATCTGTTTAGTGGAATAAAACATCTTTCCGCTAATTATATTAATTGGACCCCTATTGGCAGAAATAATCGCCGTTCTGCCGCTTTTCCTGAATAAGTGTGTTTTTGAACATTGACTAGCAAAAATAAACCCTGTTCTGCTATCCCATATATGGACACCTAATTATTATCCTGTTGATTATATTGGAATAAAAAATTAGCGATTATTTATATGAATCATTTAATAAAATTCCAATGCTTATAAAATTCATAACCCGTTCGTTTTTGGTCCAAATCCAACGCGGTCAGTCGCGTTAAGTTCGTACTAATGAGATCATTACTTTGGAATCAAAATAATTGGATTTAGAGCCTGTAGAATTTTCAGTTAAATTCGAACGCGTTCAAATTTAATCAGAATCAGAACATGAAAGCGACAACAAAAATAAAAGATGAGTGTTATATGATGTTCACGACGTACTATAATATTTTTATGTTAGTTAAATTAAAATTTTTAAAGTGATTTAAATTTGTTGATTGTTGATTGATGATTTTAATTGATATTTAAATGGACATCTATATTAACTGATAGAAATTTAAATTGACGGTTAAATTGAATGGGAAGTTAACTGCTAGTAAAATTCCTATTTATTGATAATTGGTTAATTGATGCAATTTATTGACTGAGTTGGATGTTGATTGTGATGGATGCTATTGATTGATGTTTTGGATAATTTGACGTTTATTTATTTTGATATATCATGCTATCATCTTGTATATTATTTACAGTATATAAAATTGTAAATCAAATTATTTCGAATAAATTAAGAAATAGGTTGAAATGATATATACCTTTGACATTTATTTTGGATTGAAATGATATACATCCATCCCTAAATTAAATTGAAATAAGGGATTCACTTGGTCATAGGATAGGAAATTATATACGAGTACCGGATTGGTTAAACTAAATGTTTTTAAAATTTTGATTTGAAATTATTTAAACGAGTTTGATTTTGAGAAATAAAATCAAATTTAAATGGAAATGAAAATTGAAAGTGATTTGAATTGGAAAATTTGGAATTAAATCAGTTTAACTTTGAAATCATTTTCAAACAAATTATTTTAATATAAACTACTTAAATCTATCTTTTTAAATATTAAAAATTAATTCGATTTTCTAAGCTATTTGCTATATGAACCAGTTTAATATTCATAATATTTTCTATTAAACTATTTTAACTATTTAAGCTATTTTAAAACCATTAAAAATATTTTTTCTAAAAATTCAAACTAGTCAGACTGGGAACATTTATATTTAAATCATCGATTTAAATACAAATTAGGTTAAAATGAAATTATAGCCTAAATTGTAATTCGAATTGAATTTTGTAATGAAATTGACGCATCGAACTAAATTGATATATTTTTAAGTAAATATAATGAATTTGAAATGAAATTGATTTTGAAGCGAATATGACATTTTGATGTTATGTACAAATGGTTTTCGAAATGTAAAAGTACCAACCGGTGTGTAAGACGATGTTTGGTTGTTAAGGAGACCGGGGCCTCTTATTGGCATACTCTTTGTCAATGTTGGAACCACTTTAACAACTGTGTACGTGGAGTGATGGTCCAAAATGTAACGAATGCGATTTTTCGACGCTCGAAAACCGACATCAATACGTCCACTGTATCAACTGCCGAGCAATCGAATGCTGGAAAACCGAAATGCTATGGTTAGAGAAGAAGAAAAAGATAGAAGAAGAGAGGAAAAGATAGAACAGAACAGAAAAAAATAACTGAACAATATCAGAATCTCACAATCGCATCGGAACAACATATAATAGACAAATGAATAATCTTTAAACAAAGAACTATATCAGTTATTACATTACATCATATTACATTATATTACATCATCAGAGTGTACAAAAATAAACAACAACAAACAGCGGAAAAGAAATACTATATACTAGTGAATACGCCATGCCATCCAGCTTGCCTCCTGCATCTCCTGAATTCCAGAATATGCCGATAACCTGACTCTTAACTGCCCGTGTGGAAATTGGTGGACACCCAGAGTTTAGGAAGGAAAACAATAAACTCCAGGTCAGTCATGAGACTGGTGTGAGAACTTAAAACAGTTTATCTTTTAAAAACAAACAAAGGGATATTTTAAAATAGATTCGCAATGCTTTTTAGAAAATGAAACTACCATAAGGCCTCCCGCACACACACAGAATGCAAATGCAGAATCGGAGGAGATTTCTCCTTATGATAGTCAAAGATGCTTGATACGCATTAAAAAGAAACATTTGATATTATTACTAGTGCATAGTGTAGGAAAAATCATTTCGAAAGTAAAGATATAAATCTTAGCCAACATACGACCATTATCGTATGCCTACTATAGCTACCATGTTTAATAGCAGGTTACCGTCATATTCCATGGCAGGTTATACAACTAAAACCGTATTGTTTCTTTGGATTTCCAACAAATGGTCAGGCCAACGAACTTCCCATTGCCACATGGGTACGCCTCTGGAAAGACGATCCGAGAACCTAACGTTACGGTTAGATCTCTACCAACACAAGGCTGGGTTACCCTTCAAATTGGGTAACTACTGACACGAATATGTCATCCCCCGATCGTAACCGATCTATATCCGAGGATCCTCGATTCCAACAACCACAAAGTAATAAATTTGCAGCAACAACATAAGTTAAATATCTGGGCTCCATACCATAATACCACCTCTATCCAGAAGGAATGACACACACTAAAGGGGCGCTACCCCCTAATAACCTTGCTGCATCCTTCCTGTTTTAACCATTTTCGGGGTGTGAGGTCCGACGATGTCTCGCCCACAAAACCACGCTTTATACAAAAGCTGTGCTTTGTTCAACAAATGCTCAACAGCACTTTGTATGCCACATTACCAATTTTGGGAATGTATCACTAGTAACCATCAACTACATAACCTCTGAGCTCGTACGTCTCAGAGAAGGGTGTTAAGCTAAGAGAATAAATTCTCCGCCACCAACAGAAATATATTTGATAGAAACCAGCTTTACATCTCAAATTGTAATGTTAGACACACATCCATACAAGTCCGTTCCAATATCGAACGGAACCGAAGGCACTTCCAAAGAAGTCCTTGCAATCCGGATATTCACTAATCACGTCCGGGCTTCCCGTCACTAAGGGTGATAAAACCTCTATATCGGAGATCAGCTGATGCAGAGTCATACGACGGTAATCCTTCCGTTTTCACAAATATCCGGTCTTCAACACCGGTCTTCAAATGCAATCCATAACGACGTATCACATATTCGAAATGGGTTATACAACCCAAAGGTCCTTTCCCGGCTAACCCGAATAGTGAGCGCTTATTTTAAAAATACCCATTCAAAGGTAAATATTGATAGTCGGTTATTTAACTATCAATAGGTGTGCACAACATCACCAGATTCCAAATAATTTCCCAAATTGTTTATTTTCCAAAATATCTTTACTAGATATATAATTTCCACACTTCAACATTTGAAAACAATTTCAAATCACTTTTCACCATTACAACTTTTGAAAACAAATTTCAATCATTTTCCTTACACGGAAATACTTTCATTTCAAAATGGTTCATTTAAACCAATTAAATAAATCCTTAACGATTTACTTTATATTTACGTTCCAAATCCGTAAAATTCATTTCCCTTCCTTTTATAAATTCCATAGTGAATTCACAATTCCAAAATATCTATGAATATACGATTTCCAAATCGATTTCTAATATTCATTTTCAATTTATCTTTCAAAAGATAAAATCTCAAAACATTCACTTCATATTGGAAAACATTTCCATACTTATTTAATAATAAGTAATTCACAAATCCATTTATTTTCAACACTTGGAAAATATTCAATATACTTAAATCAAAATTAAGTATATATTTCATTCTTTAAGGAAAACATTCTCTTAAACACATTTATTTGGGCCAAAACGAATGTTGTGTAAAACATCATTACGACAACCCAAAATCACTAGTATAGGGATTCGAAATTTAGATAGATATATAAATCCCAATACTATACAAAAACATTTCCTTTCGAAAATCATTTACTATAACAACAGTATTATAGTCCATCTTTTCCTTGTTTCTCGAAAACGTCAATTTCAACAATGAATGTTGAAATCTATGGTTTCGACACTTAATGCATTTTAAAACAACTTCAAATTGTTTTAATTCTATTTAAAATATCACTTCCCCAAAACACTTTAATATATTATTCACTGTTCGAAAATCGTGAATATTCTTCGTTAACCAAATTCAACATTTTTCTACCCATTTTTTTAAAGGATTATCCATCGCCCAAAATCGTGAATATATCTCCTTTAAAAATCTAAAATAATTGACTTATCGAAATAAGTCGGTTTCGGATTTATAAAACAATGTTTACAAATTCCCATTTATATTTTATAAAGACTTCAATTTACAAAATTAAAAAATCTTACTACTTATAAAATTCCATTTATAACCTCATTTTCCATTAACAGAACCCCTTTTATAATTCCATTATTTCGATTTATAAAATATATATATTTTATAAATCTCATCTATAAACCATTTATACTTATTCGAAAATATCAATTAAAATGCCAAAATCCGATTTATAAGTTAATTACTTATAAATCTTTTATTTTACAAAAATCTATTCATTTTATAACTTCACAATTTATGAATCTATAAATTTCATTTACTTATGAAATCCATTTATACTTCATTTTAACACTTAATAAAACTCGTTTTATAATTCCTATATTTTTTTCTTTATAAATATCAATATTATAAATCTTTTATTTAAATCGTTTATAATAATTCAAAATCCCAATTTAAACTATTTTATAAATTTACCAACTACTTATTTCAAAAATCACATTTCAGTTATATTTCACAAAAATCATAATTTTTATAACATTAAATTTATGACGTTAATTTATTTAAAATGAATCAATTCAAAATTTTAATAAAACATATACTTTCAAAAATCACTTTAAATTCCTTTTAAAGTTTGAAAATCATTCCTTTAACATTTTTAAAACTCCAAAATAGGCCAATGATGCAACAACACCGAATAATCAATTACGGCATGCAAACATCATATATCAATATGATAACAGAATATATAACAATATCTGTAAATAAATCAATACAGTTGAGGAATCCAGTTGGATCCCTTCAACCTGTTTCCCTGCATCCACAGATGTTAGCACAATACCAATTCCGTTCCAATATGGAATATCGCGGTATATGGGATTTACAAAATATTATACGCTATTATGCGGCGCAATAGGGTCTCATCCGCTATATAATGCAGGAAATCAACTCCAAGTGCATATATAATACCAATTCCAATCAAGATGGAATTATCACGGTATATGTTTTTAATAAATAACATCCGCTTAATATACGGCATATAATGTCTATTTTAACAATCAATAGATAATAATTTTATCATCCAAGCATACAATCAAGCAATTTTAAATCTAACTATTTAAAATTTAAATCGAAACTATTCGATTGAGTAAGAAGTTCTCACCTCGCTTTCAATTCAGTTTCAGCGTTTTATTTCGAATAAAATTAAACACGCGTTTAATTTTACCCGAAATTTTCACTAGCTCCAAATGACTCCAAACTAGCTCCATTGCGTAGTGCTCGACGAAACGAAGCCCATGCAATTCGTTTCGTAATTTTTCGACCTCGCACCAAAAAGTTATCGCATTTAGAAGTTTATACAATTTATAATACTAATCAATTTCAATTTATATTTTTAATTTTAACCTTCATCATCTAGACTGTGCTTTCCATCATCTCCCTCGTCCAGGTATCGAACGCGACAAACCCATAGGAGCCTCCATCAAACCCTAATAGCCGAGCCCATCACAAACACCAAGGCCACGATCAGATTACATCATTCAAAAGCTCGTGCTAGCCTCCACCTTCTGCCGCCATTTCATGAGGCTTGGCCATGTCTAGTGCTCGAAACGCGTGCATGAATTCAGCCATTCCAATGGAAATTGCCATCAATCCATTCGCCTAAATTCGATCTCCACCGTTGGATTGGTTCATTTCGTCGTCCTCTACACGTTTGCAGTTGATAGTTTTCGATGATTGTTGGTGGATTGGAAGAAAAAGGAGGAAGAAGACGGGAGTTTTCTGGCCATTGAAGACATAAGTGGCGGCTAGGGTTTAAATTTTGTTTGCAAATGAAAATAATGAAGTCCTTATATAGAAAATTGACGAAAACACTATTCATTTTCAATTTTTCGAACTCCGAATCTCGCACGGTGACCGGCGTTTCTAGGGTTTAAACCACGTTCCGGACATAATGGAATAGGTTTCGGGAGCCAATTTGATCATCTGTGCGAGTTACAGTAATAAACGATCAATTTTAAATTAAATCGATTAAACCAATTTCTATGCGTTTTGGCTTGCCCCGGACAAACGGTAAATCCGATTAACATGAAATTTGAAACCATATAATAATATAACATTACGGATCTCATGAAACAAGTTTCGTCAAAATCCGAGATTGTTTGAAAAATGGCTATTTTTCGTCGTCAATTAAATATTAAAATATTCAATTTTCACAAATCAACTTTAAATTCAATTTAAAAGTTCTATAACATCATTCTAACTCCAATATGATTAAATAAAATTTTACAAATCATTTTCAATCATATTTAACCCAATTCCCAATTATTTCTGTAATTTCAACTATTATATTTAATTATCCAATTAAATCCAATTATTTGAAATAAAATTTATTCGACTATTTAATTTCACTTATTAATATTTAAAATCAATTAAATATACAAATTTTAATTGACAGAAATTCTGGGTCGTTACACAAAATGAAGTGGTTGGATTAGGCGTATGTTTGCTGGATTTGACGAAAGAGAACGATGATGGATTGGCTTGATACTTGTGTCAATTTGAAATGATGATATTTGTGTCAATTTGAAATGACTAAAGCAGAAACTGTACCGGTCAATGTGGCTAACTACCTCTAGCAGACACACTTCTTCGTATTATCGTCATTTACATTGTGATTGATTGGTGCGCACCCTCGGATTTTGGAAGTGACAAAGCTTAAAAACGCGTCAAGGGGGATCAATGTAAAGCCTTAGTGCTATGAAAATATTTATTTTACTAATAGACACTATCTATTATAGCGTATTGTACTATATATAAATATTTTGATGGACCTCGAGGGATGAAAAACCCCGCAACATCTCTTGAGTTATTGCATGCATGTTATACACTAAATAGGAGATGTGAAACCCCGTAAACATCTCCGACGCTATTACGCTCATGTTATATTGATATCTATTTGACTTATATAAGAATATTTTAGTCATGACTCGAGTGTTTTGTCTTTTCATTACGCTCGGGCCAGCCCTGAGTTTTTAGCGCATTGAAGATCATTTTCTGGAGGACGAAGATGAAGATTAGGTGTATTATTACTATTATTATTCCTGCATCATGTTGTCTGCTGCATTATATTTATTTTCTATTGTATATGTATATATGACTCTGATAAGTGTTGTATAAATTATAATCAAATGTATAGTAAACAGCTTCATGAACTGTTTATTTGATCATTATATTTTGTCGTTCCGCCGCGAGAATCTGTATTTATTTTCTTCTTCTTTTCTTAATCAACCCCATTGATTATCTATGTTCCAGATTTTTTAGATTTGAATGTGTCAATTATTGTCAATTTAAACCTTCCCAAATATGGGCTGTCATAGAAATGGTTCATATATAAATGGAAACTTGAAATTTTTTATGAATTGTAATGAGTGATTCAAGCATATTCAAACTTTTTTGTATTGAATTTGATTTTTTTGTGAATTGTAACGAATGATTCAAGCGTATTCGGTTTTTTATATTGAATTTTCATTTAACTCATATTATAATGAATGGTTCAAACTCAAATTTTTGTATATTGAATGCTTAGTCAGATTTTAGTTCATCGAATGCCCATTTTTGTATTGATAATGCTATGTTCAAGTTTGTTGATAGTGCTATTGAAGGTTCAAGTTTTATTGATAGTCACAAAAAATAGGAGGTCGGTCATTCATTAACCAAAGTATGACACATTATTTTTATAGTTTACAATCGACTGGTTATTAAGAGTTGTTCACTTCAATTGGTACTTCGGCCATTTAAAACCGCCTAGTAAGTCATAAGTGACATATGTATTTAGTAACAGAGTCTAGACACTCTTACCTAGCCTCTTGATCATGCTATATTCAAACAGACTAGACGAATTAAACTTGGAGTTATCAAAGTAGGAAATCTAGAGAGATAAACCAAGAGTCCAGAAACCATGCAAAAACAAAGTCACAAGATCAATACAAGACCTACTCAAACCAAAACATCAACACATTCTCCAAAGCTAGGGATAGGTACCGAATTTACTCTATGGGTTAGCACTGAATCCAGTTTCCACATCTGGTGGACCCCATCTTCTGCCTATGCCTCCCGCATGATGCCTCAAGCTTATTTCCAAAGTTATTTTGCGGATTCGATGCAATTATCCATCTTCTCCATGAATACTTGAAGCTTCAACTATGTTCTTCCACAACTCCATCATTCAGACTTAGAAACAAGCTAATATTGGTGCATAAAACTATGGAATCACAAAGCTAACCACAAGACGATCCAGAACGAAGAGTTGAAAATGATCATTTTGGAAACATAGGGATCGGCACTGACCCTACCTATGGATCGGGACCCACTCTATCAACTGATGATGTGGCACCTATTTTCTTAGAAGAATTCTTTTAAATCGCGTATAATGGCTAGGAGATATTTTATGTGATATATTAGGCTCTCTACCTCTATAAATAGGAAGATTGGGCTCAATTTTTTGGATTTTTTGGTTGTAGTTCTATTCTAAGCTATATTCTTGTAATTTTGAAAATCTAAGTGTCGAAGTTGTACCGACCCCTAAGAACATCTGCCTTCTAGTCAGAAATAAGCAAGAAAAGATTAAAGTGGACTTAGACCTTACTTTGCCAAACCAATATAAACTGTTGTGCGTTCTCTTTTCCCCTTTTTACATTTGCTTTCTTCATATTTTATTCTCTACCTTCATTCTTGGGTGTTTATGCCAATTTTTGATTCAAATATTTCAGTGCTTTCACTGAGAAAACTGTGATCTCATACTATTTGGATCCATCATCTACTATTGGCATCCAAGAGGTAGACCTAGTTTCTCAACCTTTTAAATTTACAACTCAGATTTACAAAGATTTACTAGAAGCTTTCTACTATGGCCCCATCAAGAACAGACCGTTCTACCAACTCCAAAGCTACTACTAAAGCAGAGAATCAGAATTCTCAGCAAGAGGATAGAGTTGTCATGCTACTCAAATGGAGATCCAGACTCCAACTGATGTTATGACCAGAATGGAGTTGGATATGATTATGAAATAGATGGAAGATAGGTTCCAAGGTAGTTAGCATGAGATGAATCAAACGATGCAAAAGAGCTTGAGACTGTTGAATGAGCTATTTCAAAACAGCCGTAGAAGGAGTAGAAGGGACTCTAGTTTTTCATCTGAAATTTCATCATCATTTGAGCAGAGATGGAGGGACAGTGTAACACCCTATATTTATAGTGACATTATTTATGAAATTTAATTAGTTAAATTAAATAATGTGGGATTGATTAATGGATTAAGATTTGTGAATTAATTTAGGGGTAGCCATGCCATTTTAATGAGTAAACAATGAAGAATTAAGGTGTTAGGAAATAAGAGAGGAAAAATAGGAAAAAGATTAAAACTATACCCTAAACCCTTAGAAAACCAAAACACATGTTCATTTCATATTTTCTCAAACAAAAACACTTCTAACGCCGGCTACCATTAGCAATATCAAGAGAAGATAAAGCTAGGATTCAAGGGAAGAATAAAGTCAATTAATCAAGTTATAAATCTTACATCCTTAATCACAAAACAAAGGTGAATAATGACTACATCTCATTGTTCTTAATTATTTTTGGTTTTAAGGTAAAATCCAAATTATTTGCGTGATTATACCATGTTTTTGAATGATTAAATGATATATATGCTTGTTGATGATTTATACTTATTCATATATATTTTATGATATGTTTTAATGTGAAAATCCAATTTAATGAATTTCAAATGCCTTTCGATAGAGATGAGTTTCAAATTTCATAACTTTCTGAATTAATGTGGATTTTATATTAAATTTCTAGTGAAGAAAATGATTTATTGGGTTATAAATTATTTATGGCTAAATAATTAATTATTTGGCTCTGAAATTTGTATATGTTTGAAAACATATTAAATAGGATTTTTTTTGGAATTTTATAGAATTTTCCTAAGTGTTTTGATGAATATATAAAATTATTTAAGGTATGAGACTTAAATGTTTTATATATTTAATTAAGGAGAAGGGGTATTTTGTAAAATAAAATTATTGTTTATTTCTAAAAATATTGGCAGCACTTTTGAAAAAGGTGTTTAGCAACCAATGAAAATTTGAAAAATAACAGTAGGTTAGTTGAAAAGTGCTTCTCTTTTAAGTTAAAAAAACATTTTTTAGCATGTTCCGCTACTTTCGGTACAAGGGGTTCCAACTAGAACATTTCGCTGTCATGCTTTCGAAACCAAGGCGCATGGTATCAAGTTATTTGATACATAGTGTATTGGATAGAGGCGGAAGGTACATAGTCGAAACATTGGGTTCTGAAGGGATTATAGTATGCTTTGTTTTAATTAAAGGTGGCAGCTGCTTTGCTTTCGAAAGGATAGCTTGAACTCGGTTATCTTTTGAATGAGTCAATTGTTTTAAAAGAAGAAGTTTCGAATGGGTTGCGCTCTTTTGTTGTAAGTAATGATTTCGAAGGGGTCGAAACCCCTAACCATCACCTTTCTACCTTTCGAAGTCAATGGTTTCGAAAGGTATACTTAGCTTTTAAAATTAGCTGCTTCTCCAATGCTTTGGAAAGGGTGGTTTTGACATCATCACTTCTTTACTTAGGAATGCTTTCAAAAGGTAGGCTTTCGACTTGGTTTTATAGACCCTTTTTGTTCTTTGAAGTATAACCAAATGGATTCGAAAGCAAAGGTTTAAATGGTTTTGAAAGGTGTTTTTCCACATGTTTTAAATTGAACCCGAGTGCTTTCGAATGGTTTGAGTGTCTAAGGTTTGATGCTTTCGAAAGGCATTAAAAATGGTTTCGAAGGGGTGGTTCCCCAATGATTTCGAAGGAGTTGAAAGATTATGTTTTTCCTGATTGTTTCAAAAGGGTTGAAGGGATAGGGTTATGCTATGTTTTTAAATTTTTTAAGATATGATGTCTAAGTTTTTATAGCTTTTGAAAGAAAGGGTTTTCAAGGGTTTTGAAAGGTTTTGCATATGGTTTCAAAAGGAAGGTTTTGGCCTTTTGGCCTAGGTTTAATAAAGTGTTTTAGTTGGTTTTGCAGGGGGGACTTTCAATGGAATCGAATGGGGTACTTTCAAGTGTGTAAACATTTTCATCAACTAAGGTTTACGCAAAGTGTATATATATAACATGGAAAAGTGATTTTGAGTAAAGCATAGAGTATAAATGTTTTCCTTATTTAAGTTTGGTTTAAAATGTTATAAATCAATTTTAGATGAAAAGATTTTCAAGGTAAATTATGGGAAGGTATCCTTAAGTAATATGACTCAGATATTAGAATACCAGATAGGACTGGTATAGGGTTGTACCCTATATGTTAGCGATTGGCCCCAGCTAATTTAGTCAAAATTCTAGTGTGTAGGGCTTTGCCACAGGTAAGACTAAAATTATGATTACACACAGAAGGGAATATATGTTTGTATACAGATAGGTTATTGGTGAACCTATAAAACTATTAGGATTAGGTGACCCTGGGAGATGTTAAGTTAGAGATAGACCGTCCATAAGAGAAGCATTTAATAGATAGTTAAGGACAGACCGTTTAGAATAGGCGTGTCTAACAGATGTTAGATTATTTTGTTATATTGTCTGGTAGGCTCGAGTCAGCCAAATGTTAATAGTAAGCCATACAAAAATATAGTGTTCGGATAGATAGTCCATTTGTTACCTATTATGTATGTTTATATAATAATGCTTTACAATTTTAACCAGTTTTGGTTGCAGTATTATGGTTTGCAGAAAATATGTTTCAAAAGGACGTTATTGAGGGGAAACCCATTCCGCTAAGCGGTGTAGTCTCACTTAACATTAAATAACCGAGAAGTATAGTATTATTCACACCAGACTTTATGTTTGACTTGAAGTTTAGGTTTTTCCCTTAAACTCTCGGCTTCTCAAAATTGATTTGAGTAGGCTAAAGGTTGAGGTTTTACAGGTTTTAATAGGTTTCCGAACAAAGCTTCCAGAGAGGAGCAGGTGGCTGACGGATAGCTATTTAAGGGTTGCTGTTATTTTTTGTCTTCCGCTGTGTTGTATCTAAGACATTTATGTCCATGCAGTACTTTGGTCAACCAAGGGGGCATCATATGTCGCTCTTGGCATATTTTTGCAATAATTATATTTTATCTGAACCTAGGAAATGATTATGAATTATGTAAATTTGAATATGAAACATGTGTTCTAAAATTGTAGAGTGGAAAAATGATTTTTCAAAATCTGTGTTTTGTTTCATATTCAAGTACTTTTGATATTATAGATACCATTAACATAGCCATATTTAGTCATCGGAAGTTAATACTATAGATGACTGCAGCATTTGTAGCGCTTAGCTTTGGGCCTCTAGATAGGTGATGTTACAACTTCATATCAAAGCATAGGTTTATGAACACTTTAACTAAAAATGATTTTTGAAAACATAATTCTTAGGAATTTGTAATAGCCCAAAATTTAACAAATATTTCATTCTTTTAATTATAAAACTTTGGGGTTTATTATATAAAAATCTAAAATTTTAAAATTGATTAAAACATTTCCCAAATTTTTAATTAAAGGATAAGATTTCTGAAATTTAGAATTTGGTTAAAGATCAACTCTAATTGGAATTTTTAAAATTCTAAATTTTATCTTTCAAACTCTAATTTCAAATTCTTTTAATTCAACCGAATTATTGTAATAACATTTATACTTTGCTTTTGTCTTTTTTAAAATGGATTATCTACCTTTTTAAAATTAGTAATATTTTGTTTTACTTATTTACATCCATTTGAATAATAAATTTCCTTGTAAATGGTAATATGAATCAGAAGAACATAAACAAATTTTATTTTTTTAGTTAAGTAATAAATTTCAAAATTTACAGTGTATTAATAAACTGTTTAATTACGCGTTTAAAAGGCACGTTATTTGATGGAATAAATAACGTATAAGCGTTACTTTTGTATAAATTTGGGTGTATATTATTGTGGTTGTAGTACACATTCTTAAAAATTCGTACCGCGGATATAAATAATTAATTAATTTGTAGTAGTGCAATTCTAAGTGGTAAATGGATAAATTTCCTAGCCTATTAATTTCGTTTAAAAGTTGCCTAAATTCGCATGCAAACGTTACCTTTTCCTTTATTTTCAATCGTTCTAAAATTGGTATGAAATCTTTTATTTCCCCTACTATTTAAATTTTATTTGCTTACCGTTTCCTTCTTCCATTAAATCAACGCAAACTACTCCCTTTAAGTGTAAAACGTGCCTCACCATTTAACGCAATCACTTTGATGTAAAATTTAAACCATTCCTCCTCTGTTGAACAATAAGTCACGATCAATAAGATTTATAACCTGCTAAATTTACGTGCTATTCAAAAACAAATTTTTATTAATTCTTGCGTTTCAACCTATGCAGTTTGCATCTTTTAATCAAACACGTTCAAAATTGTTATTTCTTTCCTTTGACCTCTCCCACATAAATCTATGCAGTTATTTCTCTTGCCATTCTAACAAATATTGCCTAAAATTTTCGCATGCCTTGAATTGGCGTTTCTCATTTTATCATTTTGCCTGCGTTTTTAAATTAATAAATCAATAAAATTTACCTCTTCATAAAGCAAACATCACGCAGAATAATCTCCTGACCATTTAAAAATGTTTTCTTGCCATATTTTTTTTCCTTTGCATGAATTGCGCAACTTCTCTTATATAAATGAAAACCCATGATCACAAATTCCTTAACCATTCACATTTTTAAATTCTTGCCATAGTTCCCAAAAATCAACGCAATCAATTAATTGCTTGCCTATTTCTTTTACCCCAAAATCATCGCCTGTTTACATCTTTTAAATAATCATGTTCTTTTTTTTCTTTCCATTTACCGTTCCTAAAGCAATTTATTTCTTGCATTTTTAACAAATGCAATTATCTCCATCATGCGCCTACTTTAAATTATTATCTTAGCTAAATAAAGAATTTAATCCGTAGACGTTCCATTTTTCTTGCCGTTTCTTTTGTAAATCAACGAAATAAATTAACCGTTGCCTATTTTCACCTTAAATCAGTGCACGATTTTATTTATTAGAGTACGTTCGAAAGTTCATTTATCTCTTGCAGTTTCTCCCTCTAAAATCACGCAAGATACACTATGTACATATTCCAATCACGGGTATAATTATTTTAAATCAATTCTTGCCGTTACTTTGCTAAAATCACCCAACCAATTTAATTATAAAACGCAACCTTTAATAATACAGTGAAATCATTTAGTTCTTTTAGCATTCTAAAATTTGAATTCACTTGCCATTTTTTTCCTGCATTGATTTTTCACATGCCTAAAAACACGCAACCCACTATATAAATTCATAACCCCTCATTTACATTTCCATTAACGCAAGCTCATCTTTAAATACGTAGGACATTTGCAACAATTTCATTCATTTTCTTCCCTGTCGTGCTAAAGCTTCAGGTAACATCAGGTACATAGCTGCATCCCTTCCTCCTTCTTATTTTCCTCTTTCTTTTTTTAGTTTTTCTCTATTTCCTGTTGTTTGTTCCACCGTGCTCGGCTACTCCGCCCCCACCCTTCGCTCCTTGTTCTGTCACTGACCTTACACCATGAACCATCTCGTGACTTTATTCTGGCCAACGTTCGAAAAAAAAGAAGGGGAAAATAATGCATGCGCCACCTTTTGACATCAGCCTATAACACTAAATCTCGAGTACATGCACGTATATAGGCTTGAGCCACCTGAGTTTAACCATGCCTTAATCTGTTTCAAATGTTTGTGTTTTAGGCTTTGAAAAAAATATAATAGGGAAGAGAGCCACATCATTTTTCATTTGCTCCTGCATGATTGGGTCATTAGCCACTGACTTGGCATGCTACTGCATGCGTTCAGTTTAATTAAAAATAATAATAATAAATAAATAAATAAATAAATAAAGGAAGAAGTAAATTATGCGTACATGTCAGGAATGAATATATGGGCAAGCATAGTGTTGTGTTGTCCAACTAGAGACTAGGTTGAAATTACCCTTTTGCATTTCTGAAGTAGAAAATGTGCTCCACCTGTAGCTTGTGTAACCAGTCCTCTATGCCATGACGTGAAGTCTCAGGAGTGCATGCATTCGAGTTTTGAAATTTGGCAAGGGCCGTGCCTTTTATAAAAAAAGAAAAAAATATTATAATAAGAGGGTGAATAGAATAGTAGGGAGCCACCTGTGCATGTGAGTAGAACATCATGAGCATTAGCGTGTTAGGATATATAGTGAATATAGGTAGGTATAACAGTCTTTATGCACTATGAACATATCGATATGAAGTATTGTATACTAAGATTAATTATGAAGTATTAATATGTAAACCACATGTTGCACTTAATAAAAAAATAAAAAAATAAAACATAAAAAAATAAAAATGAAACAAAAAAAAAGGAATGAATGAACAAGCCGAGCCTTTGATATGTGGGTCAAGTCGTGTGGTGAGTGGTCGAGCCGTTGTGTCAATTTCCTTTAATTCAATCTTGTTTCAAATTTGCTGTGTTCGTGATAAGATTCGAATACTTAGTTTTATTTAATTACTTTGTTCAAGATTTGAATCAAGTCGTTGCATCCACTTAAAATTGATCATGCCTTCTGTACTCTTCTTTCGGTGTAGATATCGTTGTTTGAATAAATTCTGCAGCTTCGAGAAGGTGAGTATTCTCACCCGACAAACGTACTTATATATCTGTGAATTAATAACAAGAGTAATTGTAGAATAAAATTTTATTTCATTTTATTTGACTGTTATATAAATTGATGATGTTAAAAATCCTGTTATTAAACCTACACATCGTTAGTTATATTAGATACTGTTTTATTTATGCTGTTATACTATTTATTAATTTACCGCTTAATCCCACTACTAGTTCCCTGTAGAATAGAAATCGTTACAGGCTGAAATGATAGGCTTGAACGATATTTATTTTATTTATTTATTTATTTAGTTATTTATTTAACTTGGGATTGCGGGTTTGAAATGATAAAACCCGGATTTTCTTTATAAATTATGGATTGAAATGATATATTATCCGTAGCACTTGACCTAGGTTAGAAAATATTATACAGACCCGTGGTTATATATATATGTATAAATTTTATGGAATTATTAAATATTTGTAAAATTAGAATGTATAATATTTTGTTTAAAATTTGATTTAAAATGATTCTTAAGCATAGTTATATTTTACAAGTTAAAGATGTAAATAAATAAAAGTTAAAAATTTAAAGTATAAATTTCTCTTGTAAATTTGGATTTGTAAAATAAATGGAATTTTAGCTAAGAAATAAAATATGAAATTTGTTATAACTTGAATATAAAGCGAGGATAAGTTTTCTATGAATTAAATAGTTAAATTAGTGAAATATGGAAGTTGAAATATAACTTGATTTAGAAATGGAAGGCTGGTTTTGAAATAAAGGTAAGATAAGAAATTAATTGGAAATTTAGTTATTTTGGAAATGGTAATTTAACTTAATTATTAAGTAAAATTCATAGAAAATGTGTACTTGATTTTATATAAAGTATAAAAGTTAGATATATACTTGAAGAATTTACTTTATAAAAATCATAAATTATTGAGAAATTTAAATGACTATTGGAAATTTTGATTTGTTTAAATGAAAGGTTTAATTTTGCTGAAATTATATTGAAATCTAAATTTTAATTTACTCAAATTTATTATAAAGGATATTACGGCACTTTGCAAGTGCTGTAGTTGATACAATTGGACTAAGGCTAAACTTTTGGGATTTTATATTTTATTTTGTAAGAAAAATAACTTCACTTTTAAATAGTTTCAAAAGTAGCATTTTGATTGAAATATAAACTATTTTAGATTCTTTATAACCACGGGTAATAATAAAGTTGGTTGTTAAAGAGACCGGGATCGGATATGGGCATACTCTCTGTCGATACCGAAAACCACTTTGACAACCGTGTATGCGGTGGAGATTCCAGAATGAAGTAGGATGGTGGTAACGTTTCCTTTGAGGTAAATACATGGACCCCACTCCCGTGAGTTGGCATAAGGTGGCTAAAACAGGAGCGATTGACGGACTAATGAGGTAGCACCTTTGATCGGACGCACTTCTTCGTATGCCATTCTATTACTTTGTGATCGTTTGGTGCGCACCTTTGATTTAGGAGTGTTTTTCAAGGTGGGCGGTAGTAGCAGCTACGCGTTACCACCGGTCCGGATGCGTAATTGGTATATCTACCCTAGCATTGCCTAGTTGTGCCGTGTCACCTACCATAGTGAGCCTTGTACGAGTTTGGTTTTCTCCCGTAGCCCGTGTGGTATCCTCTGGTGGCTTCCCGATCAGGAGGGACTATGATATTGGATAGACTACTGGGACTATTACGTGTTAAGGGGAATATTGAGTCACTCCTTAACTCTATTTAAAAGTAAGTTTATTTTACTAGTAGACACTATTATAATAGCGAAGTATTACTATATAGTAAATAGTTTAACGGATCCTTGGAGGATGGGCGGTCCCAAGCATCCTTAAGTTACTTGTATTTTATTACGGTTCACTTGAATTAGCTTACACTATATAAGTATGTATGTCCTGACTCGAGTGTTTATGTTTTAATTTACGCTCGGGTCAGCCTGAGTTTCAGTACAGACTTCACTCCAGAGCTTGGACTTCTGCTGATCATCTCTTTTCAAGCTGCCGTCAAGTTTCTGTTCAGTTCTTATTAGGCTTTGTAATCAAGAATATCTAATATTGAGATTTTCTGTGGAGATTTTAAACTATATTTGGTTTAAGACTATGTACTTTATACTTATTTTGAGACTATTGATAGTGGCTTCATGAACCACTAAGTTATTTTTATATTCCGCTGTGAGTATTCTAATTCCGTGTC
Organism: Allium cepa; assembly: GCA_030765085.1. Taxonomy (NCBI): domain Eukaryota; kingdom Viridiplantae; phylum Streptophyta; class Magnoliopsida; order Asparagales; family Amaryllidaceae; genus Allium; species Allium cepa. Next base: position 411,255,589 of record CM060937.1, read on the forward strand.
TATGATACTGTGATTATTTATTTACTGAGATTTGCCAAATTTTATTTACAACGCAGTATTTTGAACAATTCAAGTCCGACACGTGCGGATGCGAATGGTTGGAAATATCGGGCTGTTACAGAATTAGAATAAGATCGGGGTATGGGATAATGCTATAGTAACGTACTTGTATTTTCTATATAAATAAGTATACGCTATATCTCTATTCTCCTATCTTTGTTAGGCTATTCTTCTATATCTCACGAGGCTTGAATATAGATATGGACATAAGAAGAGGCAGAGTTAACCTAGGAAGGGACAACACAACCACCAATGAAATGCCTGACCAAATACAAAGAGGACTCATGGTCAGGCTCAAGCTGAGAATGTAGGTGTCGGAGTCCCATAAGTAGATTTGGGGGCTATGTATCATTTTTTCATAAACATGATGCACGCTGGGGTTGCTGCTGGGGTTGTTGGAGAAAATGCCGTGGGAGGAGTTTAGGAAGCTCCAGTGGTCTATCATTATGCTAAATTGAGTAGAGACTATGCTAGGATTGGAGGGAAGCCATTTATCGAAACCAAAGATGCCATAGAAGTAGAAAGCTAGTTGTTGCACTGTGAAAGGATATTTGCTGAGTTAGGGCTCAATGACGAGAAGAAGAGGAGACTTGCCTCGATACAGCTTCAAGGGGCAGCTTTATTTTGGTGGAATAGTGTGATGGTTGGAGTAAATGAAGAGGAATGACAAGGGATAATTTTGGAAAAAGGTTCCAGGAGAGGTTCATGTCAGTAATGGCGCAGTCTGTTTTGATTAGGAAGTTTGCTGATTAGAACAAGGAGAAATGTTAGTTCTAGAGTATGCTAGCAGGTTTGAAGAGTTGGCTAGATATGGGTATGCCATTGTTGATACAATGATGAAAAGGAATGAGAAGTTCATCAGGGGATTGAAGCCTAAGTTGGCTAGGGCTACCTTACCGCATATTAGAGATCCCTATGATGTGGTAGTGGAGATGGTCTTAAAAGATGAAGAGATGCTTGCTTGTTTGGAGAAGAAGAAGGAGAAGGATGTCCAGGTTGGGCAAGGTCAAAAGAGAAAGTTCTTTCATAAGAAAGGTACTCAACAAGGTGGATCAACAAAGAAGGGAAGCTCTGAGTGGTCTGTTACAAGTGTGATAAGAAAGGCCATTATGCTCGTGAATGCTGGACAGGCAAAGGAAAGAAGGCTGTTTAGAAGAAAGGAATTAGATGGTTTAACTTTGATCAAGTTGGGCACTACAAGAACCAGCGTAAAGAGCCAGCTAATGGAGATAAAGGCCAAGTATTTGCATTGGAGCCTGCCACTTCAAAGCCAATAGTGCAGGAGAAAGGAAAGGCAATTTTGGGAGGTACGCTACAGATCCATGATATGCCTTTTAGCGTTTTATTTGATACTGGTGCATCACATTCTTTTATATCTCGATGTTTGGTAGATAAGCTTAACTTAGAACCCATGTATTTAGTAACTTCCTTGAGGATTGCAAATTCAATGGGAGGGTTTGCGACACTTGGGATGAAGTGTGACCACTTAGATTTTGATTTGTTAGGCCATACTTTTATTTGCATTTTGCTTATATTTGACTTTAAGGGGTTTGAAATTATATTGGATATGGATTAGTTAAGTGAATATGATGCTAAGATATTTTGTCGAGATAGGAAAATATCACTTCGATACCCAAACTGTACTGATCGGATAGTTTATACCATAAAAAACCCTAGTTGTGCGGTGAATGCTTTGTTGGGTGTTATGGAGTTAGAACATGAGTTGAATTGCATTTTCATAGTTAGGGAATTCGTAGATGTTTTTGAGCCAGTAGTAGAATTACCACCGAAACGAGCCATTGAGTTTCAGATAGATTTGGTGCCCAGAGCAGAAACGGTGAGTAGACCACCAAGCAAGATGATGCCGACAGAAATGAGGGAGTTGAAGGCTCAGTTGGTAGATTTGGAAGGCAAGAATTTTATCAGACCGAGTAGTTCTCCTTCGGGAGTGGCCGTAGTGTTTGCTAACAAGCCAGACGAGTTATTAATGCTATGTATCGATTGTTGTAAGTTGAATGAAAAGATGATAAAGAATCAAAATCCATTACCTTGGATTGACGATTTGTTAGATCAATTGAGTAGAGCCAAGATTTTTCTTAGTTGGATTTGGCTACAGGTTTCCATTAACTTAGAGTGGCAGAAAATTGTATACCATTGAAGGCGTTTAAAACAAGGTATGGGTCATATGAATGGCTAGTTATGCCGTTCAGACTCACTAATGTGCCGACATTCTTTGTGGATTTAATGAACCGAGTTTTCTAAGAGCACTTGTATAAGTTCATATTGGTTTTCATGGATGATATTCTGATATACTCTAATGATGAGAAGGAGCATGTAGTTCATCTTAGAGTTGTGCTTGAGACACCGAGGAAGCATTAGCTAAAGGCTAAATTTTGAAGTGCTACTTTTGGAAGCAGGAAGTAAAGTTTCTTGGTTACGTGGTTTTGGAGAAAGGGTTGTCAGTCGATCCAAATAAGATCGAAGCCGTTAATAATTGGAAAAGAGCAGAAACAGTGACTAAGATTAGAATTTTCCTAGGATTGGTGGGATATTATCGAAGGTCCATGTTTTTCACGAATAGCAGCTCTGAAGACCAAGCTAATGTGAAAGGATGTGAAGTTTGTGTGGAGAGATAAGTATAAGGAAGCATTCCAAAGCTTGAAACACTTGTTGACCCATGCACTGGTGTCAGTGTTTTCGGAAGTTAATCAAGACTTGGTTGTTTATACAATTGCGTGTGGAACTAGATTAGGGGCAGTGTTAATATAGAAAGGCAAAGTGATTGCTTATGCTTCTAGAAAACTTAGAGCGCATGAGGCTAGATACCCGACCCATGACTTGGAGTTATGTGCAGTGATATTTGCATTGAAGGTGTAGAGGCATTACCTTTTGGGGGAGAGGTTTGAGCTTTATACCGACCATAGGTCATTGAAGTACTATTTGTCTCAGAATGAGAAGAATATGAGACAACAGAGGTGGTTAGAGTTTTTAGTTGCTTATGACTTAGGAATTGAATACACACTAGGGAAAGGCAATAAGATTGCATATGTGCTTAGTAGGAAGCATCAGAATGCAGTGTTAGCTATGATAGCAGAATGAAAAGACTTGAAAGCATTGTCAGCTTGCAGAATGCAGTGGAGATCCAGGGCTGGGTCTTGTAGAGGATCTGCTATATTATCATGTTTAGAAGTCCGACCGGTATTGCTTGAGAATATTGCTTCTAAACATGAAGAGGATCCAGTGTTAGCTGAAAGGATCAGGAAATTAAGGGATGGGACGAAAAGTGATGAATTGAAGGATTTCAGTCTTGATCAAAGTGGATGGTTAAGAAAGAAGGGTAATTATTTTCCAAATGTAGGAGACATAAGGAAAGAGGTCTTGGAGGAATGCCATCATTCAAAGTTCATTATTCATCCAAGAGGAATGAAGAAGTATCAAGATATGAAGAGAAGTATCTTCTGGGAAGGAATGAAGAGAGATGTTGGCTTATGGGAAAAACAGTGTTTGAACTGTCAGCAAGTGAAAGACGAGCATCAGAAGCCAAGTGGATTGCTTCAGCCACTGGATATTCCGGTATGGAAGTGGGATTCTATTTCTATGGATTTCATAGACAGGTTGCCGAGACCTAATAGAGGAAATGAAAGTATATGGGTCACAGTGGATAGGTTGACCAATAGTGCCCATTTCATTCCCGTCAAGTCAATAGAACGGCACCTGCTTGGCTAAGTTATTTATGAAGAACGTGGTTAGATTGCATGGAATTCCTAGTAGTATTGTTAGCGATAGAGATTCTTTATTCACTAGTGAGTTTTGGAAGAGTCTACAGGAAAGTTTAGGAACCAAGCTCAAGATGAGTACCACTTACCACCCGCGGACCAATGGACTAACGAAAAGAGTTAACAAGATCTTGAAAGACTTATTACGAGCTTGTGTATTAGACTTCGAAGGATCATGGGAAGAACACCTACACCTAGTCGAGTTTTCATATAACTATAGTTATTAGAATAGTATAGAGATGACACCGTTTGAGTCTTTGTATGGAAGACCATGCAAATCCCCTGCATGTTGGTTAGAGACCGGAGATAGATTAGTCCTTGGTCCTTATTTGGTAAAAGAAGTAGCATTAAAGATTGAGCTGATAAGGGCGAGAATGAAGGAAGCTCTGTCTAGGCAAAAGAGCTATGCAGATAAAAGATAGAAAGATTTAGAGTTATCTATTGGAGATCATGTTTTCATCAAAGTATTGTCGATGAAAGGTGTTATCGGGTTCAGGAAAACAAGGAAGTTGAACCGAGGTTCGTAGGACCATTCCCTATTTTAGAAAGTATCAGGAAACTCGTGCATAGAGTAGAGTTATCGAGTAGCTTGGCAGGAGTCAATGATGTTTTCCATTTATCTCAACAGAGGAAGTGAGTTAATATCCAGACACTACTATAGCATCGATTATGTTGGAAGATTTAGTACTGGAACCAGACATGACTATAGTTAGGAAGTCGATCCGGATAGTAGCAAGAAATGAGAAGAAGTTGAGGAATAAGACATTCGAGATTAGTGAAGATCTAGTGAAGTAACGATGCTATAGACTTTACTTGGGAGACCGAAAGCAGGATTAGAGACGCTTATCCTGATTTGTTGATGGTATGTTTTACCTTTGGTTATTTTGATGTGTACCTTATCTTAATTTCGAGGACAAAATTCTTTAAGGAGGGGAGATTATAACACCCCATATTTTTAGTGGCATTATTTAGGAAATTTAATTAGTTAAACTAAATTAAATAACATGGGATCGATTAATGGATTGATATTTGTGAATTAATTAAGGGGTAGCCGTGCCATATTAATGAGCAAACAATGAACCAAAAAATTAAGTTGCTAGGAAATAAGGGAGGGAAAAATAGGAAAATGATTAAAATTATACCCTAAACCCTTACGAATCCAAAACACATGTTCATTTCATATTTTCTCAAACAAAAACACTTCTAAGCCTGGCCACCATTAGCAATTTCAAGAGAAGATAAAGCAAGGATTCAAGAGAAGAATCAAATCAATTAATCAAGAACAAATCTCACACCCTTAATCACAAAGCTAAGGTGAACAATGAATACATCTTATTTTTCTTAATTATTTTTAGTTTTAGGGTAAAATCCAAATTATTTGCATGATTATGCCATGTTTTTGAACGATTAAATGATATATATGCTTGTTGATGATTTATGCTTATTCATATAGTTTTTTAGATATATTTTGATGTGAAAATCCTATTTAATGACATCCAAATGCCTTGCGAATTTAGATTTAGATCAGTAATGATATTTTAGAGACGAGTTTCAATTTTCATAACTTTCTGAATTAATGTGGATTTTATATTAAATTTCTAGTAAAGAAAATGATTTATTAAGTTATAATTATTTATAAATGAATAATTAATTGTTTGGCTCTGAAATTCATTTATGTTAGAAAACATATTAAATTGGATTTTCTGGAATTTTTATAGAATTTTCCTAAGTGTTTTGATGAATATACAAAATTATTTAATGTGTGGGACTTAAATGTTTTATATATTTAATTAAGGAGAAGGGATATTTTGTAAAATAAAATTATTGCTTATTTCTAAAAATATTAGCAGCGCTTTTGAAAAAGGTATTTAGCAACCAACGAAAATTTGAAAAATAATAGCATGTTAGTTGAAATGTGCTTCTCTTTTAAGTTACAAACAAAAATAACATGTTTTTCGTATGTTCCGCTACTTTCTGTACAAGGGGTTCCGACTAGGATGTTTTGCCACCATGCTTTCGAAACCAAGGTACATGGTATCAAGTTATTTGGTACGTAGCATATTGGATAGAGACGGATAATACGTAGTCGAAACGCTGGGTTTCGAAGGGGTTGGAGTGAGCCTTGGTTTTAATTAAAGGTAGCGCCTGCTTTGCTTTCGAAAGGATATCTTTCGACTCAGTTGTCTTTCGATTGAGTCAATTATTTTAAAAGAAGTTTCGAATGGGTTGCACTCTTTTGTTTTAAGAAATTCTTTCAAAGGGGTTGAAACCCTTAGCTGCCTCCTTTCTACCTTCCGAAGTCAATGGCTTCAAACGGTGTACTTAGCTTTTAAAATTAGCCACTTCTCCAATGCTTTTGAAATGGTGGTTTTGACACCATCACTTCTTTGCTTAGGAATGCTTTCCAAAGGTAGTATTTTGACTTAATTGGTTTTAAAGACCCTTTTTGTTCTGTTGAAGTATAACCCAATGGTTTTGAAAGAGAAGGTTTAAATGGTTTCGAAAGTTGTTTTTCCACATGTTTTAAATTGAACCCGAGTGCTTTCGAAAGGTTTGATGCTTCCAAAAGGCTTTAAAAATGGTTTTGAAGGGGTAGTTCCCCAATGGTTTTGATGGAAAGGTTATGTTTTTACTGATTATTTTGAAAGGGTTGAAGGGATAGGGTTAGCCTATGCTTTGAAGTGTTTTAAGATGTGATGTCTAAGGTTTTATAGCTTTTGAAGGAAAGGATTTTCAAGTGTTTCAAAAGGGTTTTAAGTATGGTTTTGAAATGAAGGTTATGGTTGTTCGGCCTAGGTTAAATAAAGGGTTTTACTTGGTTTTGAAAAGGGGGCTTTCAATGGAATCGAAAGGGGTATGTTCAAGTGTGTTAATGTTTTCATCAACTAAGGTTTGAGTAAAGCGTGTGTGTGTATAACATGGCAATGTTATTTCGAGTAAAGCATTGAGTATAAATTTTTTCGTTGTTTATGTTTGGTTTAAAAGGTTTTAAATCAATTTCAGCTGAAAAAATTTTCAAGGAAAATTATGGGAAGATTTCCCTAAGTAAAATGACTCAGATATTAGAATACCAAATGAGATTGGTATAGGGTGGCGCCCTGTACATTAGCTATTGGCCCCAGCTAATTTAGTCCGAAATTCCAGTGTGTAGGGCTTTGTCACAAGTAAGACTAAAATTATGATTACATACAAAAGGGAATATATGTTTGTATACAGATAGGTTATTGGTGAGCCTACAAAACTGTTAAGATCAGGTGACCCTTGGAGATGTTAAGTTAAGGACAGACCGTCCAGAAGAGAAGTATCTAATTAATAGTTTAGAACATATCATCTAGAAGGGGTGTGTCTAAAAGATGTAAGATTATTTTTTTGTATTGTCTGATAGGCCCATGTAGCGATCCTGACTCGACCTTCGGAAATAGGCACCGAATACGACACTCGTATTCAAATGCCGTAGATCCAAACGTCGAATCTGGTTCGCCGAAGCTTATAGCACATTAAGTACAACACAAAGGAAGAAAAAGAATATATATATATATACAACATTTGATACAGAAACTGAATGATACAATGAATATCAATATACACCAGAGATATGATACAAGACAAAAACAGCGGAAAGAAAAGATAACACTAGCAGCGGAACAATATCTCCAAGATGGTCTTCAAGAAAGAACTCCAGCATCGGTAATCTCCATCTCCAAGGCACCAATCCAGAAATAGCTCGAACTCCCAAAAACGATGCACAAAGATAAGCAAGTGCAGTCGTGATCCAAAGACTGAACTAACTCCAGATAATCTACTAAACCTGACTATCTGAAAAATCCAACTCTAGACTGCCCGTGTGGGAAAATTGTGGGCACCCAGATTTTAGGAAATGAACAATAAACTCCAGGTCAGTCATGGGACTGGTATGAGCAAACAAAAACATTTGGTCTTTAAAATAGACAACAAGAGAATTTTAAAATAAATCCGCAATGCTTTTTGGAAAATGAAGCTACCATAAGGCCTCCCGCCACACACACAATGCAAACACAGACTTGGAGGAGATTTCTCCTTATGATAGTCAAATATGCTTAATACGAGAAAAATTCTTTGATACTATTACTAGTGCATAGTGGAAAATCTTTCGAAAGTATAATATTAATCCTAACCAGCATAGGTACCATGATATTATGCCAGCTATAGCTACCACCTGAGGTGGTAGGTAATACAATTGCAATCATAAAGGGCTCGTATTGTTTTGATTGGATTTCCAACAAATGGTCAGGCAAAGGAACTTCCTACTGTCCATGGGATCGCCTCTGGTGGGACGTCCCGAGAACCTAACCGGATCTCTGCCAACACAAGGCCGGGTTACCTCTGTAACTAGGTAACTACTACTCGAGCATGCCATCCCCCGGTCCTTTGGGACCTTTATCCGAGGCGCCTCACAACCACAAAGCAATCACAAAGTAATAGATCTGCAGTATCCACATAAGTAAGTATCTGGGGTTCATACCATGATATCACCCTTTTCCAGAAGGGAATGACACACCCTAAAGGACGCGACCCTCATAACCTTGCCGCATCTTTCCTGTTTCGACCATTTCCGAGGTGTGAGGTCCTGATGCAGTCTCGTCCACAAAGCTACGCTTTATGCAAAATCCATGCTTTGATCGACAAATGATACACAGCAGCACTCAGCATGCCACACTACCAAATTGGGAATATATCACTGATAAATATCAACTACATAACCTCTGAGCTCGTACGTCTCAGAGAAGGGTGTTAAGCTAAGAGAATAAATTCTCCCCCACCAAGCAGAAATGTATTTGATAGAGATCAGTTTAATATCTAAAAGTGTAATGTTGGACAAAAAAACCATACAAGTCTGTTCCGGGTTCGAACAGAACCGAAGGCACTTCCGAAGAAGCCTTTGCAAATCCGGGTATCCACAATCTCGATCGGACTTCCCATCACTTAGGGAATCTCTATACCGTAGCTACTCGATGCAGAGACAATCGATAGGTTATCCAAACGTTCTCGAAGACACCTGGTCTTGGACATCGGTCTTCAATTGCAATCCATAACGTCGTATCACTATTCAGAATGGGTTATATGACACAAGGTCCTCTCCCGGCTAAACCGAATAGTGAGCGCAATATTTAAAAATATATGGATATGAGATTTCAGTTAAGTCATAACTCAAAATTCCAAAGCTTTTCTTCAAATGGTCAAACAAATTACCATTTCAAATCTTTAAACAAAAGATTTATTTCACAAAGTTCACCCAATTTCACAAAGATCTATTCATAGATTTCAAAACAATTCCCATTTCAATTTGGATTAACTCAATTAAATCTTAAAGATTTAACTTATAGCTTTCAAACCCGTTTCCAAAGATTTATTCATAACTTGGAAAACTATTTTCATTTTAAACTTGAAATCCTTTTAACACAAATTGGATGTTCATTTCTTAGGTGAAAGCTTTTATTATTTGGAAACAAACAGTTTCGTTTCGAAAAAAAATCCGATTATATTTATACATGTTAAAATCTTTGGGTGAAATTCAAGTTCCCAAAACAACACTTTTAAAATGGTTTAAAAACCCATATAGACACATTTATAAGTTGAATTACCTTTTTAAACCATAGTTTCCAAATCATAGAATTCAATTTCAAATATTGAATTCAAATTTAAATCAACTTATTTAAATTTCAAAACTCCATCAAGTTATTCAAAAACACTTTTATTTTGAAATTCATTTTCAAAAGCTTCAATTCTAATTCCAAAACTATTTTGGATTCAAAAATTCAATATTAAAACAATTTCAAAAGTCTGTGACTTAACCCATTTCCACGTGCAATCCATATTTGTGTGTGTATAAGTGTGGTCCAGGGGTTGAACACAATAGTGCACAACATCATCATCAGTATAACCCATAACGCTTATCTTTATTCACAGATTCATAGATAAAATAAATTTATCAATCATAAAGATTTATCTTTACAATTCGATGTGGGTTTCGGATAACCAACTGGAATCCGACTCCCTGTCGCATCAAAATTCAAATGTCTTCTACGTGTCAAGGGGTTTTCATATTCATACAACAGTATGTTCATTACAAATATAGCAGCTTAGCACAAAGCATCACATAGCATTACATCACATATCGAATATATCAATCCATCACACATCATTTAATAACAATCAAACATCTTTGATTAAGGTGAGTAAATCGTGTGGTTTTAAATTTATTACTTACATAATTACTTTCATTAGTAATCTGTAATCAATGATTAATTATCATTAATTTCAATTGATTAAGTCTAACCACCTTCATTAATTAATCATTTCTTTAATCAATTATCTTAATTCATTAACCCTTAATCGTAATAAATTAACCCTTAATTACTTTTATTAATTAACCTTTAATTAATTACTCTAGTTAATAAATCTTTAATTTATTGATTAATTAAATCTTGATTATAATTTATCAACTTTTAATTATTAAATAATTAACCTTTAATTATTTAACTCACCATTTAATTAATTATCTTAAATTAATAAATTAATCCTTGATTAACTATCCTTTATTTATTTCACAAAGAAATTAGCTTTTATTCAATTACACAAAGTAATTACCTTTTATTTAGTTACACAAAGTAATTATCCTTAATTTACTTCCCTCAATAAATTTATCTTTAAATTAATTATCCTTAATTAATCTTAAATTAATGGCATTAAGTAATTAACCCTTAATTGATTTACTCAAAATAATTTTTTCTTAATTTATCACAAAAAATCAATTAATCCACAATTAATCATCTTTAAATAATTGTCTTTTAATCATAGATAAATTTGCCTTTAATTTATCATCGCCCTTAACTAATTAGTTAGTTAATTAATTCCTAAATCACATTTGAAAATACTTAAAAGTTTTAATTTAAACAACCAACCCAATACATGATTATCTAGAAACAAAACGCTTTCAAAATATTTATTTTAACATTTAAAACATTGAAATTTGTTTTAAAATTTGAAACTTCATTTATTTTCCTTTGGAAACTGGTTTAGTTTAAATATGTGTTAAAATTTTGTTAAGTTAAAAATTTATTTTTGCAACTAAAGAACTGTTGCGTTTTAAATACTTGAAAACATCATTTTCTTTTAGGCTTGAAAATCTGATAACAGTTTTATCAAACCCCATCCAGGATTTCGTTAACCCGAGCTCGACTTCGGGTTGTTTCGTGAAAACTTCGAGTTCTCCCCGTGTTAAAACGTCATCTGCTTCGAGTTTTCAAGAAATCGACCCGAGCGAATGTTAAAATTTCAACTTGAAATCCTTCTAAGTTTTAACCCTACGCAACCAAATATTAACTCGAGCCTAACTTCGAGTCGAACGCGATTCAACACGAACGAAATCCCGAGCTACCCCACATCTCCTCCTTCCTCACAATTTCCATAAAGTAATGTGCGCGGTGAAGAACGTGCACATGCACCGGGCCTCTGGTGATCTCCAGCCATCGCCGAAACCTTCCACAAATCACCAATGACTTTGACAATCAACTCGAATACCCAATAGTCCAATTCGATAGCAAAATGAACTTTCAATGATAAATCGAAAACTAGAACGAGCATGAACAACAAAACCCCATGCCACAGTCGATCGCGTTGACTGGAATCCATGGCTCTCCTCCTAGAGCAACACCACATCACTTCGCCGCTGTTCCCCCACGACCGATCGCCAGAAACGCCCCGATGGTGACGTAGTTCTTCTTCAAAACCATACAAGTAAAACTAGCTTTAGAACCCTAATTCCACATCGATCCACTACCTCGATCATTTAAAAAATTTCATTCGTATTTTTCCGTTGATCTCTGATGCTCAAGCTATCCTCCAACCCAAGCACGATGAACTTCACCTTACCGTTCAACGTAATTTGATGAATATGTCGTTTCCGTTCAACTCTATATTCCTCATCAATCAATATACTAAAAATCCTGAAATAACTTCCTAAAATCATCATTTTCGATTTCAAATTGAGTTATAAAATCGAATTATAAAGTTAAGACATTCGAATTTCTTGTTGTTTTTTTCTTTTCTTTCTTTTAGAGCTTCAGTGTACTTGAATTGCTTTTGCAAAAATCACTGAGTATAAGTATCTGAAACTATTATTAAAGACAATGTTGTACTCTTATAATCATTTCATGTTCATAATTCGAAATCTAAAAAAATTAGATAGAGTGCAGTTTTGAATTTTTTTTCTTTAATGGCTTTAAACCTGAGATTCAATAGGGGAATGATTGAAATACTTAACAGATATGCACACTACCTACATACATAAACATCCAACATGCAAACCAGAGTAACCTATATAGAGAAGAGAATAGATGTTGGCATTCATACATGACAAACATATGGCAAGTTTGTTCATAGTTGATATTTTTGGAACTGTAAAATGTAACAGAGACGTTTTCAATCAACACAAACATTATCAAAGCATCACACCAAGCATAAGTGGATAAAAGGGATTAGTTTACTCACAAACAACAATAACAGATTCAAAGTTGAAGGTTTGCTTACATTGGAGTTGCACCAGAGACAAGGAAGAAGTTCTGACACTTTCAAAGAATGAAAGCCTACATCTTTTCTTCTTCTTTAATCTTGGAGTTTAGATCTGTAAATTGTAAATACAGCTCTTTGTTTATTCTTGTTATGTTCATTTACTTAAGTCACTAATAACAGTAGTTTTTTTTAAATTTATTTTATTTACAGTTGAATGACAAAGAAGTTTTCTTTTTCTCTGCAACTTGAAAACAGAATTAGCTTAAGTCTTGGACTTGATTTTCCTGCAAGTAATTGATTGAACATTATTGTATTAAACTCTTTCTTCATTAGAAATTACAAATTCAAGTTCAAACTTTAAAAAAGTTACTTACCCTTTTAAATTATTTCTAGAAATCTACTGCATTAACAAAACTGCAGCTCTGTTTCTTTTTTTCTTATCAATCTGCATTTTTGAATTTGTGTTAAAAACTTGATTTTGAAACCATAGATTTATTAAACTTTAAAGTTAAAACTTACCTGAGTGTAAATCTATAGCTTGATGTTGAAGAAGATCTCAGATTTTTCCCGACTTTGTTTTAGTTTGTTAGTTTTGAAAACTGCTTGATTTCTTATATTGCCTTTTTAAAACTGAGCTTTGATTTTTTTCTTTCTTTGGTGTTGCAGTTTTGAAATGCCAAATCTTTTTACTGGTTTGTTCAGATTTTATGAGAGTCAATATGATTACATATGGGGAAGTGAAGAGTTTTTTTGTAATTTTTTATTTAATTATTTTATTTAATTAATTGCATTGAAGGCCATTTGTAAAGAGATATCATAAACTCTAGATTTTGTTAATCACCTTACTCTGTCTCCCATGTGCATCTTTATTTACATTTGTGATCTTTATTTTTACAAAACAAAATAAATTTTTTTGTAAATTTTTACATCTTATTCATTGGTGCATATATGTATGAAAACTGTTAAAAGAATTTAATCAATATTTCATTATATACATTATTCCTTAATGTATATACATTATATACATTATTTAAATGCCAATTATTTTAGAAACATTTATTTAAATTTAAATTCAAATTTTCAATTACCTTGAATAAAAATTCATTTATGTCTATTACTTCTACTTATACCAATTTAAAGAAAGAAATGATTTTAAAAACTAATTTTATTAATAAGTGAATTTTTTTTCTTTTCAAAAGAAGGTATGTATTATATATATATATATATATATAATTTGAATTCAAATGATTTTTTCCATTTATTTCCAAATTAAATTCCAAATGTTTAAAATATATTATTAATTTATGTTGACAAATTTTAGGATGTTACTTTTTTTATCTATAAGATTTTAAATGTACAAGTTCAAAACCCCAATTAAATTTAAAAATCAATATCCAAATAAACAAATATCCTATTTAATTTGAAAAATTCAAATTAATCTACAATTTTATTCCAAAATTTATTTTAATTATCAATTTAAATTTAATTAAAAATCAGGATCGTTATAGATTCCCCCCTTAAAAAAAAATTCGTCCTCGAAATTTGCAAGGGAGACGAGAAAGAAAAGATGATAGATAAAGAAATATCTTTCCAAATCAAACTGGATATTTATTCTGTATTTGGTTTACCAAATTAGAATATCAACAATATGAGAACAAACTCATATAATTATTTTATAAGATACTCGGGTCCACCGGTCTACGAATATACAAGGGCATTGATTAGTTCGAAGGGATAACTAATCGTTCGTAGAATACATCTGATCCCAGAGAATAGATAGATGGATTTAATCTTCTTCAATTTCTCAAACGCTAGATATGGAGTCCAAATTCAGGTTGGAATACTCCAAAATATACCAACTTGTCCCTCTTTGAACTTTGATATACACAAGAAATCACGATAGAATTCCAAATTGGTTTTAACCGATATCGTTTTATTGATCCAATTCAAATTTATCCTTATATTTGTTAACCAATTTAACTCAATTTAAAATTTCCAATTTCAAATTCAAATTCATTAAAGTTTAGATTGAAAAACTGATAAGAAACCGATGAAGATACGAAGTAAGGATTTTCTACAACGATTACGTAGGGTCACCATCACACCGAAACTTCTTTCTGGAGCTGATACGAAGCAATCAAAAGAATTTTGAAATCGAATCAAAGGAGATTGAGAAGAAAAGATTGTTTCCACTGTTGCAGGGTATTGACCATTTATAGTGGTATCCCTGTCCCCTATCTCGTCCTCTTCTCGCACTCATACTTACTATTAGTGATTAGTAAGAGAATTTACTGCGGCATGCGAACGGATATCTTAGGGATACACTCATTCTAGGGTATAATTCACCCTATCTCTAATGAGTTACTCAATGTGTTATACTCCTGAGCTAAAGTTTCAACCTTAAGCTCTGATACCAAATGTAGCGACGCTGACTCGACCTTCGAAAATCGACATCGAATACGACACTCGTATTCAAATGCCGCAGATCCAAATGTCGAATCTGGTTCGCCGGAGCTTATAACACATTAAGTACAAAACAGCGGAAGAAAAAGAACATATATATACAACATTTGATACAGCAACTGAATGATACAATGAATATCAATATACATCAGAGATATGATACAAGACAAAAACAGTGGAAAGAAAAGATAACACTAGCAGCGGAACAATATCTCCAAGATGGTCTTCAAGAAAGAACTCCAGCATTGGTAATCTCCATCTCCAAGGCACCAATCCACAAATAGCTCGAACTTCCAAAAACGATGCACAAAGATAAGCAAGTGCAGTTGTGATCCAAAGACTGCACTAACTCCAGATAATCTACTAAACCTGAATATCTGAAAAACCCAACTCTAGACTGCCCATGTGAGAAAATTGTGGGCACCCAGAGTTTAGGAAAGGAACAATAAACTCCAGGTCAGTCATGGGACTGGTATGAGCAAACAAAAACATTTGGTCTTTAAAACAGACAACAAGAGAATTTTAAAATAAATCCGCAATGCTTTTTGGAAAATGAAACTACCATAAGGCCTCCCACCACACACGCAATGCAAACGCAGACTTGGAGGAGATTTCTCCTTATGATAGTCAAATATGCTTAATACGAGAAAAATTCTTTGATATTATTACTAGTGCATAGTGGAAAATCTTTTGAATGTATAATATTAATCATAACCAGCATAGGTACTATGATATTATGCCAGCTATAGCTACCACCTGAGGTGGCAGGTAATACAATTGCAATCGTAAAGGGCTCGTATTGTTTTGATTGGATTTCCAACAAATGGTCAGGCTAAGGAACTTCCTACTGTCCATGGGATCACCTATGGCGGGACATCCCGAGAACCTAAACGGATCTCTGCCAACACAAGGCCGGGTTACCTCTATAACTAGGTAACTACTACTCGAGCATGCCATCCCCCGGTCCTTTGGGACCTTTATCCGAGGCGCCTCACAACCACAAAGCAATCACAAAGTAATAGATCTGCAGTATCCACATGAGTAAGTATTTGGGCTCCATACCATGATACCACCCTTTTCCAGAAGGGAATGACACATCCTAAAGGATGCGACCCTCATAACCTTCTCGCATCTTTCCTGTTTCGACTATTTTCGGGGTGTGAGGTCCTGATGCAGTCTCGTCCACAAAGCTACGCTTTATACAAAAGCCATGCTTTGATCGACAAATGATACACAGTAGCACTCAGCATGCCACACTACCAAATTGGGAATATATCACTGATAAATATCAACTACATAACCTCTGAGCTCGTACGTCTCAGAGAAGGGTGTTAAGCTAAGAGAATAAATTCTCTGCCACCAAGCAGAAATGTATTTGATAGAGATCGGTTTAATATCTCAAAGTGTAGTGTCGGACATACACCATACAAGTCTGTTCCGGGTTCGAACAGAACCGAAGGCACTTCCGAAGAAGCCCTTGCAAATCCGGGTATCCACAATCCCGATCGGACTTCCGATCACTTAGGGAATCTCTATACCGTAGCTACTCGGTGCAGAGACAATCTATAGGTTATCCTAATGTTCTCGAAGACACCAGATCTTCAACACCGGTCTTCAAATGCAATCCATAATGTCGTATCACTATTCAGAATGGGTTATATGACACAAGGTCCTCTCCCGGCTAAACCGAAAAGTGAGCGCAATATTTAAAAATATATGGATATGAGATTTCAGTTAAGTCACAACTCAAAAATCCAAAACTTTTCGTCAAATGGTCAAACAAATTACCATTTTAAATCTTTAAAGAAAAAGATTTATTTCACAAAGTTCACCCAGTTTCACAAAGATCTATTCATAGATTTCAAAACAATTCCCATTTCAATTTGGATTAAGTCAATTAAATCTTTAAGTTAAAGATTTAACTTATAGCTTTCAAACCCATTTCCAAAGATTTATTCATAACTTGGAAAACTATTTTCATTTTAAACTTGAAATTCTTTTAACACAAATTGGATGTTCATTTCTTAGGTGAAAGCTTTTATTACTTGGAAACAAACAGTTTTATTTCGAAAAAAAATCCGATTATATTTGTACAAGTTAAAATCTTTGGGTTAAATTCAAGTTCCCAAAACAACACTTTTAAAATGGTTTAAAAACCCATATAGACACATTTATAAGTTGAATAACCTTTTTAAACCATAGTTTCCAAATCATAGAATTCAATTTCAAATATTGAATTCAAATTTAAATCAAATTATTTAAATTTCAAAACTCCATCAAGTTATTCAAAAACACTTTTATTTTTGAAATTCATTTTCAAAAGCTTCAATTCTAATTCCAAAACTATTTTGGATTCAAAAATTCAATCTTAAAGTAATTTCAAAAATCTATGACTTAACCTATTTCAACGTGCAATCCATTTTTGTGTGTGTATAAGTGTGGTACAGGGGTTCAACACAATAGTGCATAGCATCATCATCACAGATTCAATCATATCGATAAGCGGTATAACCCATAACGCTTATCTTTATTCACAGATTCATAGTTAAAATAAATTTATCAATCACAAAGATTTATCATTACAATTCGATGTGGGTTTCGGATAACCAACTGGAATCCGACTCCCTGTCGCATCGAAATTCAAATGTCGTTCTACGTGTCAAGGGGTTTTCATTTTCATACAACAGTATATTCATTACAAATATAGCAGCTCAGCACAAAGCATCACATAGCATTACATCACATATCGAATATATCAATCCATCACACCGCATTCAATAACAATCAAACATCTTTGATTAAGGCGAGTAAATCGTGCGGATTTAAATTTATTACTCACATAATTACTTTCATTAGTAATCTGTAATCAATGATTAATTATCATTAATTTCAATTGATTAAGTCTTAACCACCTTCATTAATTAATCATTTCTTTAATCAATTATCTTAATTAATTAACCCTTAATCGTAATAAATTAACCCTTAATTACTTTTATTAATTAACCTTTAATTAATTACTCTAATTAATAAATCTTTAATTTAATGATTAATTAAATCTTAATTATAATTTATCAACTTTTAATTATTAAATAATTAACCTTCAATTATTTAACTCACCATTTAATTAATTATCTTAA
Source organism: Allium cepa (assembly GCA_030765085.1). Classification (NCBI taxonomy): domain Eukaryota; kingdom Viridiplantae; phylum Streptophyta; class Magnoliopsida; order Asparagales; family Amaryllidaceae; genus Allium; species Allium cepa. Next base: position 411,273,575 of record CM060937.1, read on the forward strand.
ATTAATAAATTAACCCTTGATTAATTATCCTTTATTAATTTCACAAAGAAATTAGCTTTTATTCAATTACACAAAGTAATTATCTTTTATTTAGTTACACAAAGTAATTATCCTTAATTTACTTCCCTCAATAAATTTATCTTTAAATTAATTATCCTTAATTAATCTTAAATTAATGACATTAAGTAATTAACCCTTAATTGATTTACTCAAAATAATTTTTTCTTAATTTATCACAAACAATCAATTAATCCTCAATTAATCATCTTTAAATAATTGTCTTTTAATCATAGATAAATTTGCCTTTAATTTATCATCACCCTTAACTAATTAATTAGTTAATTACTTCCTAAATCACATTTGAAAATACTTAAAAGTTTTAATTTAAACAACCAACCCAATACATGATTAGCTAGAAACAAAATGTTTTAGAATATTTATTTTAACATTTAAAACTTTGAAACTTGTTTTAAAATTTGAAACTTCATTTATTTTCCTTTGGAAACTGGTTTAGTTTAAATATGTTTTAAAATTTTGTTAAGTTAAAAATTTATTTTTGTAACTAAAGAATTGTTGCATTTTAAACACTTGAAAACATCATTTTGTTTTAGGCTTGAAAATCTGATAACAGTTTTATCAAACCCCATCCAGGATTTCGTTAAACCGAGCTCGACTTCGGGTTGTTTCATGAAAATTTCGAGTTCCCCCCGTGTTAAAACGTCATCTGCTTCAAGTTTTCAAGAAATCGACCCGAGCGCATGTTAAAATTTCAACTTGAAATCCTTCTAAGTTTTAACCCTACGCAACCAAATATTAAATCAAGCCTAACTTCGAGTCGAACGCGATTCAGCACGAACGAAATCCCGAGCTACCCCATATCTCCTCCTTCCTCACTATTTCCAGAAAGTAATGTGCACGGTGAAGAACGTGCACATGCACCGGGCCTCTGGTGATCTCCAGCCATCGCCGAAACCTTCCACAAATCACCAACGACTTTGATAACCAACTCGAATACCTAGATAGCCCAATTCGATAGCAAAATGAATTTTCGGTGATAAATCAAAAATTGGAATGAGCACGAACAACAAAACCCCATGCCATCGTCGATTGCATTGACTGGAATCCACGGCTCTCCTCCCAGAGCAACACTGCATCACTTCGCCGCTGTTCCCCCACGACCAATCGCCTGTAACGCCCCGATGGTGACGCAGTTATTCTTCAAAACCATACAAGTAAAACTAGCTTTAGAACCCTAATTCCACATCGATCCATTGCCTCGATCATTCATTCGTATTTTTCCGTTGATCTTTGATGCTCAAGCTATCCTCCAACCCAAGCACGACGAACATCACCTCACCGTTCAATGTAATTCGATGAATATGTCGTTTCCGTTAAACTCTATATTCCTCATCAATAAATACACTAAAAATCCTGAAATAACTTCCTAAAATCATCATTTTCGATTTCAAATCGAGTTATAAAATCGAATTATAAAGTTAAGACATTCGAATTTATTATTGTTTTTTTTTCTTTTCTTCCCTTTTAGAGCTTCACTGTACTTGAATTGCTTTTGCAAAAATCACTGAGTATAAGTATCTGAAAGTATTATTAAAGATAACGTTGTACTTTTATAATCATTTCCTGTTCATAATTCGAAATCTAAAATAAATTAGATAGAGCGCATTTTTGAATTTTTTTCTTTAATGGCTTTAAACCTGAGATTCAACAGGGGAATGATTGAAATACTTAACAGATATGCACACTACCTACATACATAAACATCCAACATGCAAACCAGAGTAACCTATATCAGAGAAGAGAATAGATGCAGGCATTCATACATGACAAACATAAGGCAAGTTTGTTCACAGTTGATATTTTTGGAACTGTAAAATGTAACAGAGATGTTTTCAATCAACACAAACATTATCAAAGCATCACACCAAGCATAAGTGGATAAAAGGGATTAGTTTACTCATAAACAACAATAACAGATTCAAAGTTGAAGGTTTGCTCACATTGGAGTTGCAGCAGAGATAAGGAAGAAGTTCTGACAGTTTCAAAGAATGAAAGCCTGCATCTTTTCTTCTTCTTTAATCTTGGAGTTTAGATCTGTAAATTGTGAATACAGCTCTTTTTTTATTCTTGTTATGTTCATTTACTTAAGTCATTAATAATAGTAGTTTTTATTTATTTATTTATTTTACTTACAGTTGAATGATAGAGAAGTTTACTTTTTCTCCGCAACTTGAAAATAAGATTAGCTTAAGTCTTGGACTTGATTTTCCTGCAAGTAATTAATTGAACATTACTGTATTAAACTCTTTCTTCATTAGAAATTATAACTTCAAGTTCAAACTTTAAAAAGAAAGTTACTTGCCCTTTTAAATTATTTCCAGAAATTTACTGCATTAACAAAACTGCAGCTCTGTTTCTTTTTTTCTTATCAATCTGCATTTTTGAATTTTTGTTAAAAACTTGATTTTGAAACCATAGATTTATTAAACTTTAAAGTTAAAACTTACCTGAGTGTAAATCTATAGCTAATGTTGAAGAAGATCTCAGATTTTTCCCAACTTTTTTTCAGTTTTTATGTTTTGAAAACTGCTTGATTTCTTCTATTGCCTTTTTAAAACTGAGCTTTGATTTTTTTCTTTGGTGTTGTAGTTTTTTTTACTGATTTGTTCAGATTTAGTGAGAGTAAATATGATTGCATATGAGGAAGTGGAGTTTTTTTGTAATTTTTTATCTAATTATTTTATTTAAGTGGAAATTAGGTTGAAGGGCTTCTATTTGCAGGGTAATAAGTTTTAAGGACAGTACTTATGAATAATTAGTTTTAAGGACAATTTACAACATAATGATAAATTCATTTATCTTTTTAAGTTATATAGGAAAATGATAAATCCTTTTATCATTATTTCTGTATAACTGAAAATGATAAATTCTTTTATCTTTTTTCTGTAAAATGTCCTTAAAACTTATTTTTCATAAGTAGTGTCCTTAAAACTTATTACCCTGCACACATAAGCCCTTGAACTAAAAATCCCCTTTATTTAATTAATTGCATGGAAGGCCATTTGTAAAGAGATATCATAAACTCTAGATTTTGTTAATCACCTTACTCTATCTCCCATCTGCATCTTTATTTACATTTGTGATCTTTCTTTTTACAAGACAAAATAAAATTTTGTAAATTTTTACATCTTATTCATTGGTGCATATATGTATGAACAATGCTAAAGAATTTAACCAATATTTCATTATATACATTATTCCTTAATGTATATACATTATTTAAATGCCACTTATTTTAAAAACATTTATTTTAAATTTAAATCCAAATTTTCAATTCCCTTGAATAAAAATTCATTTATGGCTATTACTTCTACTTTTACCAATTTAAAGAAAAAAATGATTTTAAAAACTAATTTTATTAATAAGTCAATTTTTTTCTTTTCAAAAGAAGGTATGTATTATGTATATATAATTTGAATTCTAATATTTTTTCCATTTATTTCCAAATTAAATTCCAAAAGTTTAAAATATATTATTTATTTATATTGACAAATTTTAGGATGTTACTTTTTTTATCTATAAGATTTTAAATGTACAAGTTCAAAACCCCAATTAAATTTAAAAATCAATATCCAAATAAACAAATATCCTATTTAATTTGAAAAATTCAAATTAATCTACAATTTTATTCCAAAATTTATTTTAATTATCAATTTAAATTTAATTAAAAATCAGGATCGTTACAGCCCAAGTCAGCCAAAGGTTAATAATAAGCTAAACAAAATTATAGTATTAAGATAGATAGACCATTTGTTACCTGATATGTACGTTTACATAATAATGCTTTACAGTTTTAACCAGTTTTGGTTATATGATTATGGTTTGCAAAAGATATGTTTTAAAAGGACATTAATGAGGGGAAACCCGTTCTGCTAAGCGGTGTAGTCTCACTTAACATTAAATAACCGAGATGCATAGTATCATTCACACCAGGATTTATATTTAACTCGAAGTTTATGTTTTCCCCTTAAACTCTCGGGTGCTCATAATTGATTTGAGTCGGTTGAGGATTGAGGTTTTACTAGTTTAATAGGTTGATGAATAAAGCTTCCAAAGACGAGCAGGCGGCTGATGGATAGTTATTTAGGAGCCGCTGTTATGTTTTATCTTCTGCTGTGTTGTATCTAAGATGGTTATGTCTATGTAGTACTCTGGTCAACCAAGGGGGCATCATCATATGTTGCTCTTAGCGTATTTATGTAATAATTATATTTTACCTGAACCTGGAAAACGATTATGGGATATGTAAATTTGAATGTGAAACATGTGGTTTGAAATTGTAATATGGAAATATGAATTTTTGAAATCTGTGTTTTGTTTCACATTCAAGTGCTTTGATATTATTGATACATTGACATAGCCATATTTAGTCATTGGAAGTTAATACTATAGATGATCATAGCATCTGTAGCACTTAGCTTTAGGACCCTAGATAGGAGATGTTACAGGTAGGAAGCAGCAGAGGACTCAAAACACTTCTGGAACTTCGTATGAAAGAAAAGGAAGAGCCCCATGCTCAAGTTTGGGGATCGGTATTGACTTGAGGTTAGGGGTCATATTGACCCCTTAAATGGTAGGCCCAAAGTCCTTCCTCTGGAAGGTAGCATGGACTTGGCTTCTGGGTGTGCTGCTAGTGGTTATAATCTAAAGAGTCGTGTTGCTACAATGATATTTCTCACACGAATCACACATGGAGGACTGCTGGACGAATGCATCACCCGAAGAATGGAGACCCTAAGTATTGCGAGACAAACTGAGAGTATTAGCTGGACCGAACACTTGGAGCAGAGCCTAATTACCACCATTCAGTCGAGCCTGTTGACCCAGACTACCTGGAGGACATGGCCATAGATTTGTTAGTGAGAATCATTTTAGGAGCAACAATGAATGGGAACATCTCCCAGTCGAAATCTGTTTACAGTTAACATTCTACTTGGGGGATACCTTGGGAGATTCGCAATGCCAACTATGCCATTGTACCGAGGAATGGCAGACCCCAGAAAACATTTGATGAGATGCGAATGGCACATGGATTCAGCCAGAGCTTTCGATGTTGGAAGTGCTATTGTTTTCCAATTTTCTTAGAAGGAGTAGCTACAATGTGGTTAACTCGACTTCCACTAAGGTCCATATTATCTTTTGTTGAGGTATCAAAGAAGTTTGTAGAACAATTCTGTTTGCATACTGCATGTTCAAAGCATGTGATGTCTTTGTTAAACCTCTTCTAAACCGAGGGAGGGTCGTTGAAAGATTTCTTGAACCGATTCCATACTATCATGAAAGAAGTTACAAATCCCGAGGATGATATAATGCTGATGGCATTGATAAGGGGATTCATCTCGATATGGAATTCAGGGAATGGTTGGAAAGGAAACCCCCATCAATGATGGTTCCTTTTATAGAAAGGCTAACGAATACTTACGCTTGGAGGTAGAAAAGAAACGTCCACGGAGGAATGGTGCTAGAAATTCGAATAGTGATACATAGCAACATTGCCATAGTGCAATCTAGAGAAAGCTCAAGGAGTGTGGATGTGATGTTGGTAATCAAAACAATAACCGAAAACGATAATGGATCTAAGAAGAAGAAGCCAGATAACATGAATCATATTAGGACTCCTAAATACGTTAGCTATATTGAACTGAACAACTCGATGGAGAATATCCATCTGGCAACTCAAAATACCGAGCTGTACAGAAAGCCAACTCCAAGAGAGTCGACCGAGAAGGAAAGAAAGTCAGGAAAATTTCTGCAAATTTCATGAAACTCACGGTCACAAAACCAATGAGTGTAGAAACCTACGGGATATGATCAAGGAGTTAGTTCGCAAGAAAAAATTATTGCCATATGTGAAAGCCCCGTAAGATGGCGGACAAGGAAAATCCAATGCCCCTAGGCTGTCTGCCCAACGGGGGAAAGCTAAGCCTGGTGCCGATGCGTTCAGGCGGCCAAAAAATGATTAGTAATTAATATAATTATCGGTGGGCCACACCTAATTGATACAAATCTAGCAGAGATGGACATATATTTTGGTGTTATTGAACATGCAGAGAGTGAAAGTTGCTTTGCTATTGAAGATGGGACTCTGTCAAATCAATGTAGAATGATGACTGATGATATTATTTTCTTGATTAGAGATGCTATTGGAGTGGAAACTCTAATGAGTGACGCACTCGTGATCACGACCATGATTGGTCCTGCTATTGTTTGAAAGGTGCTAGTTGATTGTAGGAGCTCAGTCAATATCTTGTTCAAAAGAGCTTACGATCAAATGATGCTGGTAGAGAAGGATTTGAAACCTTATAGGTCTCGAATACATGGGTTCAATGAGATGGCTATTAAAGCCATAGGATTTGTTGAATTACTAGTGGAACTTGGCGAGGGCAACCGCAAGCGAGTGTGGGTCGTGCCTTTTTTGGTGTTAGACATTTACTCAGCCTACAATGCTTTTCCAGGCCGATCGACCTTGGTGGAGTTCAGAGCAGCAATCGCTCTTTAGTGCTTAAATATGAAATTCCGTATAGAAAACAGAGTAATGATCGTGTAAGGGATCAGCTGACTGGACGCGAATGCTATTTTGCCGAGCTAAAAGAGCAAGGTGAAGGGAGAAAGGGAAAAATGTGGAGAGGACCCTCTATGTTAAGCCTTTAGACATATAGTAACTACAGCCTGAGCCCCTGTTCCGGCAGCCCAGTCAGTTCCACGATGACATAGACTGATGTAAAGAGGCAAAAGGTGAAAGAGTAGCTCCCGCCAAGTTGATGATCGCTGTTCTAGTAAGCTAGGATGATTCGAATCAGGTCTTGAAGGTCGGATCGCAGCTCGACGCAAGAGTGATGAAGGAGTTAGTTTTTTTCTCTCTAGGCAAACCTAGATGTGTTTGCGTGGACACACTCGAATATGTGTGGGATCTCGCTCGAGATTGCGAGCCATGCATTAAATATAAATCTCAAGTGTATTCCTGTGAAACAAAAGCGATGCAACCTGTAACCGAAGAGATTCACTACACTCAAAGAAGGGTGGATAAGCTGAAAGACAACATTGCGATGCCTTATACTTGGAGTGGATATCTATCCCTATCTTGGTGAGAAAAGCAAAAGGGAAGTGAAGGACATGCATCGATTATTCTGATTCAAATAAGGAATGCTCGAAAGACAACTTCCCGCTTTCGAGGATCGATCAGTCAGTGGACTTAATATCTAGAGATAACTACTTTCATTCATGGATGCGTACTTGGGATGCAACCAAATCCCGATGCACGTCCTGGATCTAGAACACTCCAGCTTCATAACCGACCTCGGGCTGTATTACTATATGGTCATGCCATTTGGATTGAAGAACGCAGAAGCAACTTAGTAGAAGCTTGTTAACCAAATGTTCAAACACTAGATTGGACGCTCAATGGAGGTCTACATGGATGACATGCTTGTGATATCATGATATTCAAGAAATTATGTCGATGATCTGACAGAGATGTTTGGCGTCCTCTAAAAATATGGTATGAAGTTCGGTCCCTTGAAATACTCTTTCGACATTGCATCAAGGAAATTCTTAGGCTTCATTATGACTCCAGTGGGATTAAAGCCAATCCAGAGAAGATTGAGTCACTGAGAAAAATAGAAGCCCCAAAGTCGATCAAGGAGGTCTAAAGCTGAGAAGGTCACTGCCCTGAGTTGGTTTATTTCCAAAGCCATAGATAAATGCATCCCTTTCTTCAAGGTGATTAAGAAGGGAAAATGGAACTTTGAATGGAATCACGAGTGTGAAGACGCATTCCAAGCTCTGGTGGATCACTTGGTAATATCCCCTATCCTTTCAAAGCCCATGGATGACAAGGACTTGTTTATATACTTTCCAGTGTTGGTGCATGCTTTAAACAGTGTATTTATATAGAAGGAATCCCGCATCCAAGAACCGTTCTGTTACATCAGTAAGTTATTGATAGGCACAGAAATAAACTATCTGAAGTTGGAGAAGCTCGCATACTACCTTTTGATCGCTTCGAGAAAGCTCCACCCTTATTTCCAAGCACATCCGATCAGAGTTCTTACCAACTGGCCTTTGTGACAAGTCTTGCAATGACCCAAGACTTCTAGAGACTATTGAAATGGAACATTGAATTGAGCTAACACGGCATAACTTATCACCTTCGAAGAACAATCCAGGGTCTGGCCTTGGTGGATTTCATAGTTGAATTCATTGCACGAGATGATCCTCCTGAGAGCAGTGGAAAGAAAGAAGCCGGGTGGAAGATGTAAATGGATGATGCATCTAATGAAAGATGTTTTGGTGCTAGAGTTGTGCTTGTCACTCTCGAAGAAAGCCCAATCTGTTACACCTTAAAACTTGACTTTCTAGCAACGAACAATGAAGCTGAATGTGAAGCTTTAATCACAGGACTCAAAATGGCCAATGAACAGGGATAAATACTTTGCACAATTTTTGCGACTCGCAGCTAGTGGTTTGCCCAGTTCGAAAACAGTTTTAAGCAAAAGGAACGAGACTAGCTCCTTATTTGAGCCGAATCCTTGAGTTGCTCACTGACATTGAACATTATACAGTCGCTCATATTTTCAGAGAGGAGAATGAGAAGACCGATTTACTGGATAAACTAGCTAGCTTTAGAGATGCATAGTTCATGGGATTGGTAATAGTGGAATTACTTTTGGCTTCGAGCATCGACCACATGGATATCGATTGGACCTTGAAGGCTGACCTTGAACGGGAGTCATGGATGACTCCGATTTGGTATTCTTTGTAGAGAGGAATCCTTCCAAAGAGAAGGAATGGACGACGAAAAATCCTTTGATAAGCTTCGAGATATGTCATGCACGAAGGAATACTATATAGAAAATGTTTCTTATCTGTATGCTTTGGTGTGTTGTTGACGACGAGGCCAAGCGAGTCCTAAGAGAGGTTCACAAAGGGGCCCGTGGCGACTACACCGTGGGGGGGGGGGGGGGGCAGGTGGGCACCACAGATACTTTTGGCCAAATATCAATCGAGATGTAGCCGATTACACTCGAAAATGTAACAAGTGCCAGAGATTTTCTAAAATACCAAAAGCCCCACCGACGGAGATTACTCAAATGATTAGTCCTTGGCCACTTGCGGTCTGTGGGGGATTGATATCATCGGTTTGTTGTCGATATCTAAAGGTGGCATGAAGTATGCCATGGTACAATTGATTACTTCACCAAGTGAGTTAAGCTAGAGCCATTAGCATGGTCACCACAAAAAAGTAACCAATTTTGTTGTCTAGAATATCATCTGTCATTTTGGAGTACCACAGGCAATCGTTACTGGTAATGAGACCTAATTCAATAGTACAGAGTTCAATGATTTCTGCCGCCGGCATCGCATAGAGAAGAGAATTGCTATAATGGCATATCCTTAAGATTATCTAGTCCATTCTTAATAAGCGGTTGGAAAAGACCAAAAGCAAGTAGGTCAATGAACTTCCATTAGTACTATGGGCTTATCGAATGATGCACAAGTCAACGACTAGCCACTCTCTATTCGCCCTAGCTTATGGATTAGAGGCTATGATTCTGGTAGAACTAGAAGTACCTTCTCATCGAATGATTCACTATGATCCATAAACTAATGAGCAATTCCTGCTAGAGTCTCTTGATATGATCGATGAGAAGCACGATGTAGTTGAGTTGAGGGCAGCCGCACACCGACACCAAGTCGCACGATATTACAACACTAAGGTCTGGGATCAGACCTTCAAACCGGGTAACTTGGTTCTCAAACAAATCTTCCCTAGCCCTGGAAACTTGGGCCTGACCTAGAAAGGTCCGTACACAATAGAGCAGGAGCTAGGAGATAGAACTTTCAAGCTTGCGACAACGGATGGGATTCCGCACCTAAGGGTGTGGAATAACAAGACTTACGATGCTATTTCACTTAGAAATCAATTCATAACTAACTGGTTAGAGCCATAATAAGACAGATTATGCCATTTTTCTGTCTTTTATGGAATAAAGTGGCTTTTCAAATCCAAGACTCTATCTTTCAATTAGTTAAGAGTTGTGACTTGACCGACTCAAATGATTATGCATATGAATAATGTAAGTGTGCATGTACCCAGAGTTAGGTGCCAAATGAAACTTCTACGGTTCACGGCCGAACCCTCAAAGTTCTTCTCGGCGTTTGGAGATAGATACCAAATAACTCTTGCTCTTGGTGTAGGAGTAAGAGTATAAACTAAAATGGATGCGACTCGACTGTTTGTCAAACAACTCTCGTCATCAAATTAAGGGCAGGAATATAAAATAAAACCGAAAGTGACATGACCATCCGTACAAAAACTCTCGCCCTTGATGTGGGGGTAGGGTTATAAATCAAAACGAATGTGATAAGATCTTTCACTTGGTCAACTCTTGTCCTTGGGTTGGGGGTAGGAATATAAATTAAAGTGGTTGTGCCAATATTGTCCAACTCTTAACACTATGCCCGAAGTAGGTGAAGCCAAAGGTCCACACCTGACCTAAAGGGGGATCTTTATTATGAACTTCGAATTGATGCATGTAGTTAGGTGCCATTAGAAGTGAATATCTTGAAAGAGGATGTGCGAACTACGATAAATTAATTTAGATTAATGCCTGAAGTTTGGTGCAATCGGATATCATGATCTTGAAAAGGATACCCAAACTACTGTTCTAAGTGGTTAACTCCAACTAATGCCTAAAGTTGGGCACTTCAACAATAACTTTGCATTCACAAGAATGACGAAAGGCTGGCATATTATAGAATGGGCTAAAGGATTTGGTCCAACTATAAAACTAAAAGGGACAAATCGCAAGTACATTGAATGGAAAACGTATTTCTTAAGTACTTAGACAAATCCATACAAGGAGTTAAAGAAACAAAAAAATCTTTGTTATTCACATAAAATATGGAATGGTAAGTACGAGTATTATTGAAACTAGAAACAAAAAGAAAAAGTGGTGGCAGAACCCGCATAAAGCCGGGCAAAAAACCAAAATAGATCGCACCTACTACCATTAAAAAGTAAGCCTATTTACACCAAACAACTACTGCTCACTTCTTCAGTTTCATTCTCCTTTTCTTCTTCTTAGATCTAGGAGAAATAACACTTGAGATTTCACCATGTTTTTTCCCTCCACTTCCTCCACTTGCTTTGTGATGATCCAGTAGGCACGCTTTTGCGCTGCCAGGCGGAGGAATATGGACCATAGCGAAGATGGATTTCCCGGACAAGGAAATGTATAAAGGAGGAGGAATAACTTTAAGTTTTTCTTGCTTGACCTTTGTAGAAAGGAGGATGTCTTTCTCGAGCTCGTACATGGTGGGACCCAACAGGGGTTTGGAGACCCTAGTAATAATGACGTCTTCATCAATCTGAGTTTCTTGAGTCCTACTAGCTCCTTCATCCAACAAAGCATTGATTATCTGCTCATCAAGGCCAGGAGTATCTTTAGTTGGGGCGGTTGCGAGCGTTGTTTAGGTGGTAACAGTAACTGATTCTGTTACAAGCACTTGCAGTCTCGGGTGACAATCCTTGCTGGGAAACAGAGCGACTTGAGGCCGGCCTGAGAAACAAAGAGAGAGATATTGCTATATTGATTGGTGGCACAACAACTTTATGGAATACAGGAGAAGTCAATAAGATACCTTCTTCGCCTTGGAGCCCAGTATAGGCCGATGTGCCAATGGAGTTCCTTTCTAGAATCGGAGAGATAATGGTAGACCTATGGATCTCAGCCTCTCGGTGTCATACCCAGGTGTTGTAGCAACTTAGGATCTAAGTGTTTGGCTGGCAGTAGCATCATATAGCATCGATCCGGAGCCTTCGCCCAAGTCCCTAGGAACTGTCGCGACAAGCTCCGGATGAACAATAAGCTAGTCATCTTTCAAAATCTTAGGGTCATCTCTTACCAAGACTCCCTTCTCCAGCTGCTCCAAATCCACCTCTCCACCTTTGAGGAAATCCTTTCTTTTGCAATAATTCGCTCCTAATCGAGGGCAAGGACTCTGGGATAATCATCTTTGAACTCCAGATTTCGAAATTTGAGTGCATTGGCATTATACTGGTTTAAAAATGGTTCAAACATCTCCATCGCATGCTCTTCTGCTCATTGTTCTATGGCCTCAATTCTCTTTTAATTAATGCATCAACAAATTTAACATGATCGAGCACTTTATCTCTTTCCTCCCTGGCATGGAGCAACTCATCATAATAAGTCTGAGCTTGTTGGAGTGCTTCATCATTTTCTTTTGTTTCACGCTCTAGCTTGGTTTTCAACTCAGTCACATTCTATTTGCAGTATCCCTCTCCATTACCAAAGCATGATTTCGGTGGAAAGCTTTCCCCTTTTCATCTCAATGGTTAATCCGCTCATCTTGTAGTGCCTTGGTGCCTCCTCGACCTTCTTCTCAGCTTCTTCTTGGGATGTTCTCTATTTCTCGAACTTAGCATCAAGATTAGCAATGATTATCTTATTATCAGCTTTGATGAGTTTCTAACCGCCGATCTCTAGCTGCTTTTCCTTGAAGACCTTGGAAATTTTATCAGCTAACTTCGACCATTCATTATACCGATTATGAATGTCGATCACACAATCAGTTGTCATCATTTGTACGTCAATGAGGATTCTTTTTGAATTAGGCACTAACATAAGACCATTAGAGCAAATGTTTGGAAATTCTTCTTTTAATTTTCCCATTGTGGGTTAGTCGCAAGCTGTTCCTCCACAGATATAGGTGGGACTATAGTAGTTTCTTTGCCTGTCCTATGTTGGGAGGTTTCAGAGCCACTCTTGTGATTCTTATGGTTGGAGGACCGGTTGGAGTGAGATGGAACCAAAGGCTGCGCAGGGATGAAAACCGAAGGAGGGGGCATGAGAAGCGTCACCAGGTAGGATGTCATCGTGATGACTGAGTTACCTATCCGAACCTCTAATACGAGGTGAACTAGACCTAGGGTGACGTTTGAAAGCATAATCATGTGATAAGCAATCTTTGTCATACCTGCATCTATCTCGATCATCTCTATCTTAGCTAGAACGATAGCTTGACTCATAATCGCGATCGCTTCCCTGGCGGTACGAGCTTGATTGAGGCCTTTGTGCTTAGGACGCTTTCTCCTCCAAGGACCAATAAATATATCTCCTTTTCTTCGTGGATCCTACAAGGGAAAGAAGAACAAGTTAGATCCAACAAGCAAGGACACATATCGAGTGCGAAGTGCATGTGCGTGTGAGTGTCCTAGTATCCCTCCGATGGACCATGAGCTAGAGCTTTACTCATGGGAGTAACCTCTCCTATACTAGTAGGGATGAAGTCCTTATTGACACGAATAGGGTAGTCGATGTCGTTAGTACTAATTTTACCAAAATCGAAAGAACTGAAATCAGTAGGAATGGACCCTAAGCTAGCGAATGTGCTTGTCGAAGAAAAAGATGGAGTTTTTTTAGCATCCATAATTAGTGGGGGCTGGGTAGATGTCTATGCCTTGGAGATTTTCACGATTAACCTCTTCTTCGAAGTAGACGGTGGATCGTCCCTAGACTATTCAGGCTGAGACTCGTGACCCATATCGATATTAACTTGGCCAGCCTCACCACTTTAACCAACAATTTTGCCTTCTTCGACGTTGTCTAGTGCTTGTCAGTGTTTTCTTCAACTTCGGCCCAAAGTTTGAGGCTAGGGGCAGATCTAGATCAGCCTCATATCCTTCAAGAAGGTTGTTATCATCATCGTCATCACTATCCAGCTATTTGGACGATCCCAGTATTCCAGCCTTCCTCTAACAATCGTAGGCGAGAAAATATCCATTTGATAGGAAATTTTTGATATCTTTGTCTTCTGCCGGAACTGCCATAAGATTGTCGCAACATGTCATTAGTAAAGCAAGGACAAGAGTTAATTCTACATATTGTCAAACAAATTTATATAATGCACATGGAGAGGAATTTACGTCCGATCTGTAGCAAACCCGGGTGGAAAATAAATATAGAACCACTTGGTCTTGAAGTATCTCAACTTGTTCCATGCTCCAGTGACCAATCTGCAACCCCTGATTGGTTCCAAGTAAATCAAAGATGGACTTTATTTTCAGCTTTTGAAACTGTGTATATATCGAATCTCTTCTTCATTGGGCGCTTGATGTAAGTGTTCACTGAAGACCACATATGTGCTAAGGAGAAAGGCATAGCCATTCGGGTGTAATTATGTTGGAGCAAGCCTCATAAAACTCAAAACACGATGGAGGAATTTGTTGAATGGTGGGATGCAGCCTGCCAAGCACATGTATCTATTGTAGGCAATATAAACCTCCAAGGGATTATGTGCTCTTTGATTACGAGATGGGACCAAGACGCCATCAATTGGAATTTTGCTTGTTGCATATTCTCCAAATGGATCCTTCATCAATTTTGGAGGCAATAAAATCGAGAGGATCGTTTAAAATAACAGCATCCTCAAAGGTATCGGGTGCAGGGTCTACTTCTAGCCCTTTTGCCAACTCAATCGAATTTTCTAGAATTTACTATTCTTTATGGATTTTCTGTGCCTGTGGAGTTATGATTGAGCTTGACTTTGCACCAGATTTGATATATCTGTAGGATCTAGATTAACCCTAGAGGGGGGGGGGTGAATAGGGTTATAGCAAATTTTCTCGATTTAAACACAGAAATAAACTGCAGAAATAAATATGCTGAAAAGTAAATCACACACAAAATTTACCCAGCTTCGGCAACTCCTGCCTACTGCTGCATTCACGGATTTCTATTAGAATTAAACAGTATCACGCTTACAAACACTCTACTAGACTCGCAGACATTTGCTCCCGCTCACAAACACTCTACTAGACTCGCACACCCTGCTCACAAACATTTGCTCCCGCTCACAAACACTCTACTAGACTCGCACACCCTGCTTCGCCTATAGAGTTTCGCTTACTCGCAAACTTTGCTTCCCGCCTATAGAGCTTCGCTTACTCGCAAACTCTGCTCCCGCCTATACAGCTTTGTAAACTCGCACACCCTGCTCACTGAACTAATTCTAACTAGACAATCTGACACTACCTACAACCTAGGTGGTGATTTACAAATTCTTTGACTTGAAAGGTAAAAACAACAATTAAAACACAAATAAAAGTTATAATGACCCTAATTAAAAATTAAACTAAAGCCTTTAGAAATAAAACAAGGCCGGCCCTTAAAATATTATCACTCAAGTAAAACACGGCCCTGTTATCTTCTCTTATCAATGTCGGCTTCAGTTCCTTCTTTCGTTCGTTCCTTTGCAACTGAATTAGGGCTTGTGAAAACTGGGGCTGTCGACTTCTATTTCTCGATTGAATGAATGGATTGGCGTTGTTGCTTCGTCAATCGATGATCTCTCTGCTTAGCACACGGTTCTCCCAATTTCCGATCGAGTTATCTGAGTGGTATGTGATTTATCTCTTTTCTTCTTCTGATTTGTTTGCTTGAACTCGATGGATAAATTGCCGATGATGATTGGGCTTTTATATAGGTCGAATTCCTATATTTGCGTTCGTATAAACATGTTTGAATTTGTCAATCGATTTCTCTGGCCTCTTGATTTTGTATTGATGATTGAGATGATTTTGACTTGTTCAAAAACGTATAATTTTTGTTACTTGATGGTCACGGCGTTGATTTGATATTGTGGTCAATTTGACTTGTTCAACATATCCACGGCTTGTTGATTTTCATGGCTTCAGCTCCGATCATATTTCGGTTGACTTTATTCTCATGGTTTCACGTTGTTGATCTTGACTTAGTTTGGTTACTGAAGTTTAATTTTCATTGTGTATATTTATGCACATTTTTTTCACTTCAGTTTTCACAGTTGCATTTGCCTCGAGTACATGTATTGTTGGCTCTGCTTCATTGTTGTTGCTTCACCACTGACTTGTGTTTTTCACTATTGCATAATTGTTGGTCTTCATGTGTATTATTGTGTCACCGCATACATGTGTACTGTGTCTTTGAGCATTGTCATGTTGTACCTGGACATGTTGCTTGAGTCATTGGAGTTTGTATTGGTGCATTGCCTTACTGAATTTGGTCGAGACTAGTTTCTTTGATGTGTTTCATTTGGCTGTGTTGATCCTATGTTCATGTTATTGCAGTCTTCATGATTGCACTGTTTTATGCATTTACATGTTTACTTTGCAGACTTGAGAACTTTTGTGTTGTAGCTGTCTTGTAAAACTTGAACATCAACTGGTCTCTGATCTTTTGTTCAGTGTAGTCATATCTTGTGCTCGAGCTCTTTACACATTGATGCATTTCATATGTATGTTTATGCTTACTCATGTAGTCTGGTTTATATTGTACAATGTTGGCTGCTGTCAATTGCATACATGTGTGATTATGCATCCATGTTGTCCAGATTTTTGTTGCATTCATTGGTCAGTGGTGCACTGTGCCTTGTACTTGATTCACCTGATTATTGCTGTGTCTTGTTCATCTGGTTTTGTTTGCATTGTTGGTTCATCACTTCGTTCCAGTTTGATACTGTGTTGCATTTGATCACTTGTCTCATTTTGTTCAAGTGTACTTGTCTTCATTCTGACCATGTTGGCACTGGGTTACTGTCTTGTTTATATTAGACTAGTCGACACTTGATTCTTGAGTTTTGGCCATTTGCACCTGTGTTGAATCCAGTTTCACAGCTCGGGTTTGACCTTGTGCTGAAGTTGATATTTTATTTATGTTGCACGTGAGTTGAACCCGGCTTTTCATTTGGGTTTGACCTGTGCTCGCCTGTCCCTGTAAATCAATCAAGTGTATATATCGACGTGCACGGCCTTGTGGCATATACAGTGATACACTGTGTATGTCACAAGTTGTTCGTGTATGATGAATTCAAATTTAAATTATGACGAACAACCCAAATAACTAAGGCAAATCCTATTTTCAAAAATCATATTTCATTTTATATTGCAAAAATATTTCTTTTTCAATTTTACTGCGTTAGTTTATATTTTTGCAGATTGCTCAGATGCTGGATTCAAACTAGAAGGAAATTGAAGATAAAAATACGAGTGTGAGTGATATGTAGTGAGGTTAACTGTAAATGTGAAATGTGATGTGATTGTAATCAAAGTTGTATAGTTATAGTGAGAGATTGAAATTGTACTATTCAAAATTGTAATAAATATTTGTTTGAATAAAATTTCTGTTTGAATTCAAATTCTGTGTCATTTAATTTTATTCAGCAAATATTTATTTATTCTATGAAAAATAAAATAGTACATTAACAAATACATTTAAACGAATGTATATATGTTTATTATCGTCAAAGAAAAATCATATAAGCGCAAAGCGCATATTCAACAATCTCCCCCTTTTGATGATAACAAACATATATTTAAGATTTTGAATGTATTAAATGTATTTGATCGTTCAATTTGCTCCCCCTATTTGAATGCACCCTCTCTACACAATACTCCCCCTACATATATGCATAGAAATATATAAATGAGCCTATATGCAAAGTGAAAATTATTTGACCTTTGCTTGATTCTATTTGACAAAATCTTAACTTTTCTCTCCCCCTTTTGTTATCAGCAAAAGAATAACAGTGTTGTAAAAATAGGGATGAAGTGATAGACATGAATCAAACATTTAACTCAATTGAATATAAATATTAAATTTCAATAAAACTCAAACAAAAATCATAATTATCCATGTCAAGCGCATATTCCACTTTCAGAAGTGATGGGGATAAAATCATCAAAAATCATACAATTCTGTCTATTTGTGGTATATTTATTTCAGGAAATTTGAATATCTACTAACCATGCATAACCGTTAGGACTTTTAAATGAGATTAGTAGTATTCACAATTTTTATTTAAAAAATGAAATCAAGTATCTTCTAACCACGCATGACCGTGAGGACTTTTAAATGGGATTAGAATCAACTTGTCTATTTGAATCAATTAATTTTGATATGCGTTCCATACATGCATAACCGTGAGGACTTTTAAATGAGCATGGAAGCACATAATCAAAAATCCAAGTAATTCACCCATGCATAACCGTGAGGACTTTTAAATGAGAGTGAATACTTTGGATATTTACTTTTATTGCTAAATATAATAAGTTGAAGCACAAATAATTTCCTTCATAGATTTAAAGATATTGAAGAACAAATGATTTCCTTTGTAAACTACCACAAATTTACATACTAAATATGATCTTGATGAGTGATGGTCGATAGAAAGATGATAGAAATAGAAATGGTCATGGAATTTTTACCCAACAAAAAGTTTTTATAACTCTTGTTATGAAATTCTAAAGAAAATTTCTAATTATACTTTCTCGAGTTATAATATATGATAAATATCAACACTCATCTCTTTTTCAATCACTATTCGTCTTTTCGATAATAAAAGGGAGTCAGATTAGTCAAAATTTGTCATTTAAAATCAAATTCAAAAATTATAAAATCAATTTTTCAAAAATGATTAATCTGTAAATATGGTCAAACATGATTTTCTCGAGGGGGTTTTATAAGAAAATTTTCTGCTATTTGAAAATTATTTCAAATGAAAAATATGCAGATATTTTCTTTGAAAAAACGATGCAGCAAATGAATGTTTCAAAAATTAATCACGTTCCACTAGTAATTTTTCTATCAATTATATTACCAGTGTAATCTGCATCTGAATTTAAATTTCACTCAATATTCACTCGTTGAACCATGAAGTGTGCACCAAAAATTTCAAACTTAACATCATTCTTTTGAATTTGAATTGAAGCCGTGTTAACACTCAAACAAATATCATGGTGTTAATTTCAGAAACCATAGGATAAACAATTATATTTATGAGTAATCAACAGTCAATCAACATCATAATTATTTCAAAAACAATTTCTTGAAGTTTCAACAATTTCTTAAAATCCTTTTTCACATGAATTTGAAATCGTGCAAATTTACAAGCAGTGACCAAAATATCAAAACAAATATATCTACGTGTAGCATGAGTAACCATCATTTGACCGAACAAATTTATATGGATTAGTTCAAAGTTGAAAATCTGATTGGTCATCATTTAAGCACAAAACAATGTCACAAATAAGAACAAGTCAAAAAATCATATCAATTAAGTCCGAATCAGTCAACCATCATAATTACTCCAAGTAATTCTATTTAAAGATGGTTGGTCAATATTTTGAAAAAGAATCATAGCATCAAAATCATCATCTTTTGTTTATCTCAATATTGGCTGATTTTAATTTAGAGTATGGTGCAGACAATCACATTTAAAAAAAACAATTTTACCTGTTTTACCTTTACGATAATTTTTCGTGATTGCCCATTGTGATTCTGTCACCTTTGAACTAGGCTAAGGAACTTTGCTTTGTCGCCCGTTGTGTTTCTGGAACAGCCAAAATCCAGAGAACAGTGTTGTTGTTCCTTAGCCTGCCACCACACCTACACGATGAAAGATTTATGTGACCTATTTGTTTTTATAGGTCCATGATTGTTAGTGGCAGAATATGAAACATATGTTTGTGGAGACCCAAAACTATTTATATATGTTCCTTTTGGCACCCAAATTTGTTTGACTTTCAATGATTTTATATTTGTGCCTTTTGGAACCCAAATTGGTATAGTTTTCACGTGTTTGGGTCTATACCAACAATTATTTCGATTATGTCCAAATTTTCTACAAAACGTGCACATTATATTGACTTGATTAAATTTTGTGTTCCTATGACTATGATTTTCAACATGATTTCCACTTATTTCAGATCGAGCAAAAACACTTTTACTTTTTGCATTATCTTCATTTTGTGATTTCCCAAAACCTAGTCCTTTTCTATTGTTAGCAAAAATTTGATTTCCCAATAACATTTTGAAAGATTTTTCTCCTTTTGAAAAGTTATTCAGGGATTTCTCAAGATTTTGGACTCTGGTTTTTAATGTTGAGTTTTCAGTGACAAGTGAGGTGCATCAATTTATAAAATCCTTTTTCCTAGTGTCGATGGTTTCCTTAAGATTCAAGTTTTCTTTTTCAAGGCTCTCAAAGTTATTCCTAATTTTTGATAGTTCCGAATCTAAAATTTTACATTGGTTACATTCTAGGTTTTGAATATTTTCAACTTCAGTTTCTAACCTAGAATTTTCATGGGCGAGTTTCCTCCTTTCAGATTTCAGTTTTTCAATTTTAGATTCAAGCGTATCAACTACTTTAGTAAGATCAGAACACATAAAAACAAGTTCTTTATAAGAAAACTCACCTGTCTCACTAGATTCCTCGGAGGTTGCTTCTGAATTTGAGCATGCCATAAGACACAAGTTAGACTCCTCTGAGCTGCTATCCGAAGCTTCCTCTCCTTCTTCATCATCCCAAGTCGCTGCAAAGGCCTTCTTCTTCTTTTTCTTTCCTTTGTTGTCTTTGAGAAGCGGGCATTTTGGTTTGATGTGGCCAGGCTTGTTGCAGTTATAACACGTCAGTTCATTATTTGAATTTTCGGAATCTTTTGACCTATTACCCTTTGTTTTCTTCTTGCGTGGCTTGAATTTAGACCATCTTCTAAGATTATTGACAGCCATTGCAAGATCTTCAATTGGATCTTCTTCATCGCTTTGTTCTTTGCTCTTTAAGGCAATCGTCTTCTTCTTTGGTTCGGAGTTGTTGCGTTCTTCCTTTGCTTTTAACTCAAGCTCATATGTCATCAAGTTGCCAATCAACTCCTCCATGCTTAGTTTGCTCAGATCTTTTGATTCTTGGATTGCCGTGACTTTTGCCTCAAAGTTCATTGGTAAAACTCGTAGCACCTTCCTCACAAGCTCTACCTCAGTGAAGACCTTCCCAAGCGCTCTAGCGTTGTATACCAAGGTTAAAAAACGTCCAAACATGTCTTTTATGCTCTCGCCTTTGTCCATCACAAAGTTTTCGTATTCGTTGCTGAATAGGGCTAGACGAGACTCCTTGACTTGAGAAGTTCCTTCGTGTGTCACCTCCAAAGTATGCCAAATTTCCTGTGCTGTTGTACAATGAGAAATTCTATTAAATTCGTTTTTATCAAGAGCACATATCAAAGCATTCATGGCTTTAGCATTTGTCGTTTTCAATTTCTTATCGTTGGCATCCCACCTATCCTTAGGTTTAGGAATCTCAATACCACCAACGATTATAGTGGGAGGTTTATAGCCAGTTTCAATAATATCCCAAACATCATAATCAACAGAACT
Organism: Allium cepa; assembly: GCA_030765085.1. Classification (NCBI taxonomy): domain Eukaryota; kingdom Viridiplantae; phylum Streptophyta; class Magnoliopsida; order Asparagales; family Amaryllidaceae; genus Allium; species Allium cepa. Next base: position 411,294,865 of record CM060937.1, read on the forward strand.
AAGATAGATACCCATCCTAACTTTCCAATAAGCATAATCGTTCCCGTTAAACATGGGTGGCCTAGCAATAGATTGCCCCTCAGAAAAAGCATTATTTTGTAGACTCATGACTCTAGAGTTAAATAAAAAAAATATACCGGGCTCTGATACCACTTGTAGGATCTAGATTAACCCTAGAGGGGGGGGGGGTTGAATAGGGTTATAGCAAATTTTCTCGATTTAAACACAGAAATAAACTGCAGAAATAAATATGCTGAAAAGTAAATCACACACAAAATTTACCCAGCTTCGGCAACCCCTGCCTACTGCTGCATTCACAGATTTCTATTAGAATTAAACAGTATCACGCTTACAAACACTCTACTAGACTCGCAGACATTTGCTCCCGCTCACAAACACTCTACTAGACTCGCACACCCTGCTCGCAAACATTTGCTCCCGCTCACAAACACTCTACTAGACTCGCACACCCTGCTTCGCCTATAGAGTTTCGCTTACTCGCAAACTTTGCTTCCCGCCTATAGAGCTTCGCTTACTCGCAGACTCTGCTCCCGCCTATACAGCTTTGTAAACTCGCACACCCTGCTCACTGAACTAATTCTAACTAGACAATCTGACACTACCTACAACCTAGGTGGTGATTTACAAATTCTTTGACTTGAAAGGTAAAAACAACAATTAAAACACAAATAAAAGTTATAATAACCCTAATTAAAAATTAAACTAAAGCCTTTAGAAATAAAACAAGGTCGGCCCTTAAAATATTATCACTCAAGTAAAACACGGCCCTGTTATCTTCTCTTATCAATGTCGGCTTCAGTTCCTTCTTTCGTTCGTTCCTTTGCAACTGAATTAGGGCTTGTGAAAACTGGGGCTGTCGACTTCTATTTCTCGATTGAATGAATGGATTGGCGTTGTTGCTTCGTCAATCGATGATCTCTCTGCTTAGCACACGGTTCTCCCAATTTCCGATCGAGTTATCTGAGTGGTATGTGATTTATCTCTTTTCTTCTTCTGATTTGTTTGCTTGAACTCGATGGATAAATTGCCGATGATGATTGGGCTTTTATATAGGTCGAATTCCTATATTTGCGTTCGTATAAACATGTTTGAATTTGTCAATCGATTTCTCTGGCCTCTTGATTTTGTATTGATGATTGAGATGATTTTGACTTGTTCAAAAACGTATAATTTTTGTTACTTGATGGTCACGGCGTTGATTTGATATTGTGGTCAATTTGACTTGTTCAACATATCCACAGCTTGTTGATTTTCATGGCTTCAGCTCCGATCATATTTCGGTTGACTTTATTCTCATGGTTTCACGTTGTTGATCTTGACTTAGTTTGGTTACTGAAGTTTAATTTTCATTGTGTATATTTATGCACATTTTTTTCACTTCAGTTTTCACAGTTGCATTTGCCTCGAGTACATGTATTGTTGGCTCTGCTTCATTGTTGTTGCTTCACCACTGACTTGTGTTTTTCACTATTGCATAATTGTTGGTCTTCATGTGTATTATTGTGTCACCGCATACATGTGTACTGTGTCTTTGAGCATTGTCATGTTGTACCTGGACATGTTGCTTGAGTCATTGGAGTTTGTATTGGTGCATTGCCTTACTGAATTTGGTCGAGACTAGTTTCTTTGATGTGTTTCATTTGGCTGTGTTGATCCTATGTTCATGTTCTTGCAGTCTTCATGATTGCACTGTTTTATGCATTTACATGTTTACTTTGCAGACTTGAGAACTTTTGTGTTGTAGCTGTCTTGTAAAACTTGAACATCAACTGGTCTCTGATCTTTTGTTCAGTGTAGTCATATCTTGTGCTCGAGCTCTTTGCACATTGATGCATTTCATATGTATGTTTATGCTTACTCATGTAGTCTGGTTTATATTGTACCATTTTGGCTGCTGTCAATTGCATACATGTGTGATTATGCATCCATGTTGTCCAGATTTTTGTTGCATTCATTGGTCAGTGGTGCACTGTGCCTTGTACTTGATTCACCTGATTATTGCTGTGTCTTGTTCATCTGGTTTTGTTGGCATTGTTGGTTCATCACTTCGTTCCAGTTTGATACTGTGTTGCATTTGATCACTTGTCTCATTTTGTTCAAGTGTACTTGTCTTCATTCTGACCATGTTGGCACTGGGTTACTGTCTTGTTTATATTAGACTAGTCGACACTTGATTCTTGAGTTTTGGCCATTTGCACCTGTGTTGAATCCAGTTTCACAGCTCGGGTTTGACCTTGTACTGAAGTTGATATTTTATTTATGTTGCACGTGAGTTGAACCCGGCTTTTCATTTGGGTTTGACCTATGCTCGCCTGTCCCTGTAAATCAATCAAGTGTATATATCGACGTGCACGGCCTTGTGGCATATCAGTGATACACTTTGTATGTCACAAGTTGTTCGTGTATGATGAATTCAAATTTAAATTATGACGAACAACCCAAATAACTGAGGCAAATCATATTTTCAAAAATCATATTTCATTTTATATTGCAAAAATATTTCTTTTTCAATTTTACTGCGTTAGTTTATATTTTTGCAGATTGCTCAGATGCTGGATTCAAACTAGAAGGAAATTGAAGATAAAAATACGAGTGTGAGTGATATGTAGTGAGGTTAACTGTAAATGTGAAATGTGATGTGATTGTAATCAAAGTTGTATAGTTATAGTGAGAGATTGAAATTGTACTATTCAAAATTGTAATAAATATTTGTTTGAATAAAATTTCTGTTTGAATTCAAATTCTGTGTCATTTAATTTTATTCAGCAAATATTTATTTATTCTATGAAAAATAAAATAGTACATTAACAAATACATTTAAACGAATGTATATATGTTTATTATCGTCAAAGAAAAATCATATAAGCGCAAAGCGCATATTCAACAATATCTCTAAGTTGATGATCTATGGCCTTAGCAGTTTGACGTTTGGAATGTCTTTGGTCCATTCTATAAAAAACTTGATAGATAATCAACATTAGAGGATTAATTACAAGCCGTGCCCCCATACTAAAGTGGATTCTAGTGTAGTGTTATGCGGTTCAGAATTATTTATGAGAAATGCGGATTACGGATCTTATGGCTAGGATTAACACTAGAGGGGGGTGAATAGTGTTAATAAAGAATTAGTAAATCTTTTTTAGTTTATGTTAATTTAGACACCGATGTATGCAATATACAGACACAGATATGATCACAGAAACAAACACAGATGTAGAAATAAAATAAAAGCAGTAAGGAAAGAACACACCGGTTTTTATACTGGTTCGGAGTTACCCTACATCTAGTCCCGCAACACAAGTACGAATTTCCTTTCAAAAGCAATTGTACAATTACACCCTCGGTTTAAAGGCTACGAGGTACACCCTCCAGAATTTCTATCCTCTAGGTTTAGATACTTGATTTTCGGGCCACAAGTTTACCCAATTGATTTACCAAGGCTACAATCACACCTTTTCTCTCTTGATTGATTTCCAACGCTACAATCACACCTTTTCTCTCTTAATAGATTACAAAGAAGTCTATAACTCTAAATAACACTGAGAACCTTGTGGAGATAGTGATAGAGAATCAAACTAGAAGTAATCAAGTTCAATTCAATGTTGATTTCGGTAGAGTAATGGTAAGAATATGTATTAAGAAATGTGGAAGAAGAAGAGGAGTGAAAAACCAGAAAATTTGATGTAAAATTCGTTGAAACTAACCCTATTTATAGAAGAACAACAGCCATGTCCATTCATGAAGAGTTATGGCGAATAAACACTTCTTTTGAAATTTAAATTTTGAACTCAACTGACACCATGTCGACATGGGGTACTTGGGCATGTCGACATCCCAAAAGATTTTTTGGTGTTTTGATTTTCTTTGAAAATAACTTTTATTTTATATTAAAACTATTTTAAACTTTATAAATATACTTGACTATAGTTAAAATTCATAAGTAAATATAGAGAATAATATATATAGAATTTAACTATAATTTTATATTTAAATCTAAGTATAAATATTCAAAAGTTAAATATATTATATTAAAAGATAGTTTAAAATCGGGTGTAATTTGACTTTGAAATTAAAGATAATTTTGAGGCAAAAATTATTTAAAACTAGGATAGAGGGTTTTGAATCTTTTAAAAGGAAAGTTTTGAAAAACATTTTGAAAACAAGATATAATTTTGAAAAATCATTTTGAATAAAAAGTTAGCAGATACAAAACAATGTTCCACTAGATTTTTCGTAGGTTCCATCCTACTTAGGGTTCCATCCCTTTAACAGGCTCGATATGGATTCCATTGCACGAATAAATTGGATTTTAAGATGCCAGTGCTTTTCTATGAGTTTTAACAAAATTTCTAATCAAAGAATAAATTACTTGAATTCTTGAACTCTTGATAGTCTTGATACTCATGAGTCTTCAATCTTGATATTTTGAATCTCTACACTGTACAATCTTCATTCTTGGTGCCTGCATGGTTAAATCATGCATATACATATATATATATCTAAACTTATAATGTTAGTATTTATATTTTATAATCTATTCTAAGGTTGTTGTCATCAAAACCATCATCACTGGCTAACATTATTATCTAACAATTCATTTTCAAGTTCTAGGTATTGATCGGCGTGAGCGTCATCACTGACCGCCCCGACAAGTTCTATGTCACCATGCTTTTGAAATGGCTCAAGATAAAGAAGATGATATTGGTGCAGAAGGCGGGATACTCATGCGTACCATGTTTTTGAAATTTTTTCCAAGTGTTGGAGTTATAAAACTCCATCACTTGGATAAATTCTCATCCCATTCCTTCTTCAACCTTTGCCTCTTCCTAAATCATGGCCCATCCATATCCTTATCCGTCCAAGTCTGGTCAATCACGTCTTCTCCATCGCCATGTCCAATAACTAACCAAGGTCGCTTTGAAGTTTTTGGTTTTGGAATCGGGCCAAATTGCAAGTTGAGGCATAGGTCGGTGGCGATGGGTTAGGTTAACTAGAAGCAGGTGGAGTCAGACACGACTTCAGATAAGGCGGCAGTGGCATTCATGGGGCTTAACGAAGGTGGAAGGCAATTTAGAGTTGAAGGTTTTAATGGTAAAAAAATTTGGGTCGATAAAAGAAAATAAAGAAAGCGAGGAAACAAAGTAGACATGTTTAGGTTAAATATCCTGTGGAAACCGCATTCTCAAGCAAACTTGGAAAATTCTCCAAATGAGGAGTTGGTACCGACTCCTAAATTAGGGGTCGGTACCGAGTCCTAAACTAAAAAAAAGCATATATATATATGTATAAACATATGTATGGTATACGCATATGTATGTGGATGTATATGCACATGATGAATTGTGTGTGAGCATATCCAATATCCGACAATCAGGACCAAAGGGAAATAAAGTTCAAACCTGAGAAATCCATGGATGGAATCGGTTTAAAATCCTCAAAATTGGAATGACGAATCATAAACGTGCATTTCAGATTTATAATCCCAGATGCTGGTAAAGTGTCGTAGCAGATGACAATGGACATAACTTCTCACGATAATATTTTGCAAGAAGGATAATGGCCATTCAAAACACAGTGGGATGTACTTTCAGGGGGCAAGCCTTTTTCAGCCTCTTGACCGGTTCATATTTGGATAGGCTGGGAAAATCAAACTAGGAATTATCTAGGCAGTAAGCCCGAGAGATAGCCCAAGAGTCCAAAAACCAAGTATAGACAAAGTTGCAAGTTCAATACAAGACTAATTCAAACCAAAACAATAACACATTCCCCAAAGTTAGGGATCGGTATCGACCCCACCCTATGGGTCAGTATCGACTCCTGTTTCCACCTCAGGTGGACCCTATCTTCTGCCTATGCTTCTCGCATGATGCCTCGAGCTTATTTCCAATGTTGGTTTATTGATTCAAAGCAATTATTCATTGTTTTCCACAAACATTTGAAGCTGCAACTTTGTTCTTTCACAACTCCATCATTTGGATTTGAAAAAAAGCTAATATTGACGCAAAATACTATGGAATCACAAAGCTAACGACAAGACAATCCATCATGAAGAGTCAGTGATGGTTGTTTCAGCAAACTTAGGGATCAATACCGACCCCTACCCATGGATTGGTACTAACTCTTATCAACTGATGATATATCACCTGTTTTCTTAGGAGAATTGGTATAAATTGTATACAATGGCTAAGAGATATTTTGTGCGAGATATTAGGCTCTCTACCTCTATAAGTAGGAAGGTAAGGCTTATTATTTAGGATCTTTTGGCTCTAGTTCTAAGCTATATTCTTGTAATTTTTAAATCTAATTATCGAAGTAATACCGACCCTAAGAACTTCTGTCTCTAAGTCAGAAATAAAAAATAAAAGATTAAAGTGGACATAGACCTTGCTTTATCGAACCACTATAAGTTGTTGTGTGTTCTCTTTTCCCGGTTTCTCATTTACGTTCTTCATATTTTATTCAATACCTTAATTCTTGGGTGTTTGTGCCATTTTGGTTCAAACAGACACCGACGTGTTAGGGGATCCTAAGATGGAACACCCCCATGGGGATAAGTTTATTTATATGCAAAATGATCGATTATTCATAGCCCAATATCTCTACTACCATACGACATCTTTTTGTCATTTAGTACCCTTACATAGATACCACGATGCTTAACTGTCGAAGCTACGGGACAGGACACGGCGTTGGGCCATCGACTAGTAATTAACCATCCTTTACATTCACATGAAGGATTCGTTTGGTTGATGATAATCGGATATCAATGAGGAAGAACAGTTGAATGTGACCAACCAATAGACAGTTAAATGAAATAGTTAACTTTGGTCGGTTGGTTGTAATCGAAGTTGCTTTTGGAAGTACGGCTGAAGGTGACTGAACAATACTAAACCTTATTATGCACTCAAATGAAGGTCTTGTTCAGTTGATTGTAACCGACTTAAAATCTTTTAGCACGACATAAAATGACCGACCAGTAACATAATTCTCACCTATTTGATTTCCTAAGCTTGTCATTGGCTGAAGTCACCTTTAATAATTCGAAGGTTGGCAACCGATCAGTAAACATAGAATAGCAGCAGCAACTCAATTCTATTCAATAGCTTAACTCAACAACTCAATTCAATTCAAGAATTCAATTTAACAATCCAACAGTTCAATTCAACAATTCAAACAATTCAATTCAACAATATAACAATTCTATTCAATTCAATAATTCAATTCCTGCAACTTCAATTCAAAATAGCATTACATAAAGCATTGTTTTCAATACAAAGAACTTCATACAAAATATAGATTAGCTTCGATCTAGCTAAAATGCCATTCATTTTCACCAAATATTCAATACCATATAAAATACCATTCATTGCTTAACAACTTACATCACATTTGATACTTCAATCTAACTACTAGGATCATTCTTCCGTTCCTTTTGTTTCTCTCATTTATCTGGTTCATTCAGTGCTTCCTCTAACAAATCAATAGCTTTACGTTCTATAGTAAGACACCAATTAATTGTTCTTGATTGACGAGTATTAACATTTAGCTTCAACTTATTTACAGTTTTACTAGCAGCAATTCTCTACATTCAAGTAAAAACATTTTCATATTGATTGCACATTTTAAGCAAAAAAATGAGTAAAAAATATAGTTACTTACTAACTTATCATTATTGTCAACTTTTCTTGAGCAACTTTTTCTCACCTCCAGGTTTAGAACAATGGGATGTGACACACTCATATACCATAGCATGTACTTAGCCATACAATCCCAAGGGTCAACTAAACAAGCAGAATGTGATTTTAATAAAAGTACACGATCTTTCCAATTTTCTAAATACCGGTATTCATTATTAAATTCAATGTTATACTGGTTAGCAGTTCGATCTGCACGACATTCGCATGCAACCGTTGGATTTGTAGGGATATGTTGAGCGATACCAAATTGGCTTAGCACTCTACATTGGCTTGAATCTAAAATGGCACAAGCGCTTAGTAGATTGAGTAGGGAATAAAAGTGATGAAAAATAAATGAAAAACGAGCAAAAAATAGAACACACAAGATTTATAGTGGTTCGGCATACTCTGGTCTACATCCACTTCAAGTTTCCTTTTATTATACTATTGTTTTTCAAGTATAGTTTTATGGATTGATACAAATTTTATTTTGGATCATTATAAATCCATGAATGATTGTAAGAAATTAGAGTAAAAGAGCAAGAAAGCCAAAAAGATCCTTAAAATGGCTCTGCCCTCTTATTTATAGAGGTAGAAAGCCTAAAATCTCGCATGAAGATCTCCACCTCGTTCTCTATGACCAAGACTGTATCTCCAAAAAATATAGGTACCACTTCAGAAAAAATCATGGATCGGTAATGATCCATTGGCTTGGATAGGTATCGGTCTATGAGATAGTCGAATTGGTCATTGTGGACTCTTTATTTAAGATCGACTCTTGGTTAACTTCGTGATTCCATACTTTTTTGAACCATTATTTGCTTGTTACCGAGTCCAAATAATGGAATCGTGGAAGAATAAAATTGTTCATTTAAGTGCTTGTGAAAATGGACATAGAATTGTATGGAAAAACAAAACAATACTTGAAATGGGGTTCTAACATTATCATCCGCATGTAGTAGGAGTGGGGGCATGATTTGGCCAAGATTTGTAGATCAGTACCAATCCATCATGTTAGATATGCATTGATCCAATCGATTCAAAACTTGATTGGATCGGTGATCCCAAACTCTTGAGTTGGCTTTGTTTTTGTCCCATGGCTTTATTTGTGCTTGGTATTTGGACTCTCAGGCTATCTCTTTAACCTTCTTACCTTGATCGTAAAAAAATTAACTTTGAGTTCGTTGGTATACTACTTGGTCAAAAGGCGGGATAACACTTTCCATCCAAAGCACGCCTTGCGAATGAAAGGTTATCTTTGCTCAAGAATAAACGTTGAAGTCGATGAGAGTAGTTTAATTTCCTAGTCATCAGTAGATCAAGTTATCGCGAATCATCATGTTCCTTTGGATTTTCCTATTAATCATGGGTCATTCTAAACCTATTATAGCCTAAAATTCTAAACTCTGCCTAAGTGTAGTCTACATATCATTATCATTCCAATTTCATTTGGAGTTATTTCATCACAAATTAAAATCATCCCATGTTCATCTAGGATTTGTAAGTTTTGTTCTAATTGCAGACGTTCAAATCCTTTAATCGAATCTATATTTTGCTCTAAGGTTCGATCTCTTCGAATCGTTTTATATTTGGTTTAATGTACCATCTCTCTAGATTGTTTTTTAAGTTCATGACTGTTCAGGGCCAATAGTTAAATCCACGATCTCTCCGGATCGTTAGTTTAGGGCATGGCTTTTCGAGGCGGGTAAGTAACTACATGGTTTCACCGGACCTTTAAACAAATCGATGGCTATTCAAGGTCGGTAATCAAATATGTTGTCTCTCTAGAACATTAATCAAATGCATGGCCTTTTAGGGCCGATTATCAAATCCATGATCTATCCAGACCGTTAATCAAATCCATGGTCGTTCGAGACGCTAATCAAATCCATGATCTCACCGGATCCTTGTTGAGTCTGATCCGCTCACTCTTTGACGAGGGGACTCAATGATAGGCAAGCCTATTCATTCACACGTTAGTGGAGGGACTTACTTCTTGCACTCCGGTCCCGTCTCTTTGGACAAAACTTAGAGAAACTGATATCGTATAAGTTCATCCACGCACTCTCCATCGAGGGGATTTGCACCTTGCACTCTAATCCCATCTCCTCGGATGGGACTTAAAGCGATCAGTATCAGTCATCATGTCCAAGCGGATTTCAATAATCAAGGATTTATCTAATGAAATTGAATTCAAATACTATAAAACAGAAAGTCAAACATCACAATAGTTGACTCTTCAGGCGTTACAGCTTAGCATCCAGCTTAGAGCGTGCCTAAGGACCGATCGAGATCACGTGCATGAGTAAGTGGCTAGACTATACTATTGCGTTGTTTATTGAAAGAGGAGATAGGGTGCAAGAATTGAACCTGATTCCCTGCCATCCTAATCAAAAGATGACCATCCTTAGCTTTTACCCAAGGCTGTTTCCATTGGCTACAGTTGATGGCTGCTCCTGTTCCACCACTACAGTTAAATTTCTCACGTATTGCTGTAGTTGGTTATTTCTAACCTGTTCTTCGATCAGATCACACAAATGTCTACAATCATTTGCTATAGCCATCGAACTCATGGAATAGGCAATATTTTCCAAACATTCTCTTATCGTCCATGGGTTCTCTCCTTGTTGGTTTTCGATATGGGATCTATCCCGTAGTATCCCGTTAACTTTGCTCTGGGGTCTCGTTCAGATCTATATAAGATGAGAATTTTGGTTCCCTTCTTTGTCACTTTGATCCTTCAAAGTCCTCATCCACCTTCCATTTTCTTTTGCTAGATCCTTTTCCAAGCAGTCCTCCACCATCAAAAACATTAATCTCCCTGATCAGTCTCAGCATCCTCTTGACACTGGTATCTTTCGGCTTCATGATAATATTTCGTAAGATCCATCGGTAGATCTCATTCCAAAACAACTTTAAAATCCTTCATCGCTGCTATTCCTAAAACACCCGCTATCAAAACTATTGATGGATCTGGCTTATTAAGCACGACAGCCATTGTTTTGAACCTTGTTAGAAAACTCCTGAGGGTCTCTCTGGCCCTCTGCTTCATACTCGCTAGTGTCATTACATTTTTGGATTATAGGATATGGACCCAGAATTATTTCATAAATCTATTCTCTAGCTCGACCCATTTGCTGATGGAACCATTCTTCAATTGTCTAAGCCATAACGTCACCATATCCATCAGATACAGAGGGAAACCCCATCCCATGATCTCTTTAGGTTCACCTAGCATCTTCATGTATCAGATGTACCTCATCAAATAAACTATTGGTCAGTCTTTCCATCATACGTCTCCAAAGCAGGTAACATAAAATCAGGTGATACTGAATATTCAGAGTGAATGGACTCTTATTCACATCCTCCAGGCTTTGGTTAGGTATTCCGCCCTTCATAGCTCGTTCCACCGTCTCAACAAGTCTATCATTGTCGTATAAAGGAATTCTCAAGTTTACATTCTTAGCCTGCCCTCCGTTTCTGTAAGCAAATTTCATCATACACTCCTCCGTTCATGATTTATATTTTGATTCACATTCAAATGCTCCACATTATCTCCTAGATGTGCATCATTTCCACCTAAGCCAAAATTACTCATGCCCTTAAGTTCTTGTGGATCGGTACTGATTCATGCTTATGGATCGGTATTGATCTGTATAATCAGCTTGAGGTTTGCTCTAGTTTGTTCTATTCTACTTCTAGGTACATTTTCTTTAGCTTTAGGTCTTTGGTTCTTATTTGCGACAACTCCAACTATTCTTATTTGTCCCATTCTTCTAAAGAAACTCTCTTTCGTTTCCTCTTGGCGAGCAACCATCCGTTCTTACAATCCATTCATCATGGTTTCCATCTCATCTCTGGTTATGTAGACGGATAAGGGGTTAAATCGTGAGGATGCCTCTTGGCTACCCGCTTGTCGATTTCCTTTAGCAATGTCCTTCCTAGTTTATTGTCTTGTCATTTTGAATCTTTTCATGTCTTAGATTTATGAATTCGAGTGTTTCTCAATAAAAGCACCAAATTTTTTGAATTAAAAATGGTACAAACACCCAATAGATTGAGTAGAGAATAAAAATTAAGAAAAATAAATGAAAAATGAGCAAGAAATAGAACATACAAGATTTATAGTGGTTTGGCGTATTCTGTCCTACGTCCACTTCAAGTTTCCTTTTATTATGCTGTTGGTTTTCCAAGTACATTTTTTTTCGAATTGATATAAATCCATTTTGGATCGGTATAAATCCGTGAATGATTGTAAGAAATTAGAATAAGGGAAAAAGAGAGCCATGCCCTCATATTCATAGAGGTGAAGCCTAAAATCATGCTTGAAGATCTCCACCTCATTCTTCATGATCGAGACTAGTTCTCTAGAAAATATGGGTGCCACCTCAGCAAAAATCATGGATCGGTACTGATCCATGTGCTTGGATCGGTATAGATCCATGAGGTAGTCAAATTGGTCATTGTAGACTCTTTGTTTAAACTTGACTCTTGGTTAGTTTTATGATTCCATACTTGTTTGCACCATTGTTTGCTTGTTTTTGAGCCCAAATGATGGATCTATAGATGAATAAAGTTGCTGGTTCAAGTGCTCGTGGATAATGACATAGAATTTTATGGAAACAACAAAACAATACTTTGGGTTTCTAACATTACCATTGGCATGTAATAAGAGTAGAGGCACGATTTAACCAAGATTTGTGGATCGATATCAATCCATAATGCACTTGGTTGGATTGGTGACCCTAAACTCTTGAGTTGGCTTTGTTTTTGTCCCATGGCTTCATTTGTGCTTGGTTTCTGGACTCACGGTCTATCTCTTCGGGCTTTCTGCCTTAATAGCTTTGAAGTTTGACTCATCATGTTTGTCCGTATACTGCCTGGTCAAAAGGCGGAATAATAATATGGTTCTGCAATATCAAAACACAAAATGACACCATCATAAAAATTGACTTCAAGAAAGGGGTAGTGATACCTCACAGTATGATGCAGATCCCAACATATCTAAAATCGAACATAATTAATAAGTCGTTTACTTCTCAAGTTAACAAAAAAATTAATGTTCACTTATATCTTTTGGAGATAAATCATCTAACTATTCTCGAAGCCATATTATAGCTGAATTTTTATCTCTAGATTGTTTCATTGGTTGCCATCTACGTATCCTTGGCATCGTTTCATCATAGGCTTTGCTAGAAATAACATTCGAAAGCATAGAAAAATGATCATAACTCAAAGGCTATAGAAATATTCATAAGTTTTTATTTTACTACCGGGCAGATTAATTAAACCTAATAGAAATTACTTACCGTCAATAATGTCAAGTAACTAGCCATCTGTTTGACATCCCATCTTGAAGCCAAACCCAATTGAACGATGTAAAAAGACTAATGCACCCATCCCCTAAGCTTGTTCATTCAAATGATCTATGTTCTTCAAATATCTCAGATAATTCATTGAAACCTTTGTGCCCGACTTATCACAAATAAAGTACAACCTAATAAATAAACTGTGTAGGCATAAGCAATGACTACATAATCTTCAGTTGCATCTTCTTTATTTGCCTATTCCAAAAAAGTTTCCAAAAAACAATTGAGCTTTATTGAATTAGAATCATTTAGTTTTCCTCGTGACAGCCTCACAAACACCAAGATAATCGATTAAAAGAGAAATCGAATTAAAATCATCCTCTATCGCATAAATACAACTACCTATGATGGGAATTTTCAGAATTTGAGCCACTTCATCTAATGTAATTGTCATTTCTCCAAAAGATAAATGAAACGAATTTGTTTCAGGATGCCATCTCTCAATAAAAGCTGAAATAGTCACATAATCGACGTGCTTATATGAGTATTGCACCAAAGTTTATAAACTTGAATTTTTATTTCTTTGTGCAACAACAGCTGGCATATCATCAACACTCCATTTCTTCAACTTCATTATATGAGAAATGTATTTGAGCAAGCCTCTCTCCCAAATAAAAAAAACATAAATTGTAATACATTTTAAAATATTATTTACAAGATTTCATAAAAAACAATCCAATCAACTGTGTGCTTATTCTAGATAGCATATGCAATCCATGGGTCGAAACTTTGTAATATAGATGTATTCACGGGCATAGAGTTATTATCTTTGCTAGAAGAAGGACCGCTCGAAGGAGGTAATTTTATTTTGCATTTATATTTCTTTATTATTAGAATAGTCATTTATTTCATCTCTATTTTCATTAGACAAATCTCCTGAATCATCTTGATCAGCTCCATTCCCCGGACCGTTTTTTTCAGACCTATCTCCAAAACCATCTTCACTTGACCCATCCCTCGATCCTTCGTCATCCTTATTTTCTACTTTGGTTCCAAATTCTACCAACATCCATCTTTCTCCTCTTCTCTAGTTCTTCTGCACATTGGCGTCTCAAAGAAGCAGTGGTTAATGGTCTACCCTTTTCTATAAATAATATAATGAATGTTAAAATTTCACCTAGCTTACTCGAACAAGCACATGACAATGCTGACCATGCTTATCACTTAGCTATTCAAGGTTGCTTCTATAATGTTTTTTAATGATGTTAGCAAATTAGTTCAATGAATGAACGGTAACACATTGAGTAACACTTAGCAGCACAATTTAGAAGCAATAATGAAATGTACACACCATTCAACAAAATTACACATTGAGCATATACAATTTAGTTTACTTGATAATGCTTCACAGCATACAGAAACACCAGAAATAATGTAAATAGTAAGATTGATAACATAACACTATCAAAACTGAGTAAAATGTATTAAGTACAATAATTCACTACTAGAATGCATTGAGTAAAATTGATTACAATAGACAGTGGGGTACAACGGGAATAATTGAGTATAATGTATTGAGTTTGTATACATGTTGGAAGTCATGTAGAAAGGTGAAAGATTGTATAAAGATAAAAAATTGTATAAAGGTAAATTTAGTGCATATTGTAGTCACTGGTACAATTGTGAAAACTGTATAAAGGAAAAAAAATTAGTGCAAATTTAGTACAAACAATCCACTGGGCCAGAAACCATAGAGCTTAGAAGGAAACCATCAGTTTCTAACAAACGTAAGAAATTAAAAATCATGCTTCCAAACAACCATGATTGTACAAAAATTGAAAGAAAAAAAATTTAGCTATGGTTTTTTGGCAACCAACATCTATTATGCTCGACATTCTAGGGTTTTGACAACTAAAATAGTACATACTAAAGAAAATACTTACTCGAACCACTTCGTTGAACGGAGGACGTCGAATTTTGGCTTTACCGAAGTGAATGAGGTTTCTTACCCATTGAAAACAATGGCGACAGCTTTGCAATGGCGTGCGTGAAGAAGTAGAGCGTGATCATTTTCTCAAAGGGAAATGTTTTTTTAAATATTTTTGGATGTCTGTTTAATAGATTGAAAAACACGTTGGTGCTAAGAAGTGGATAGCTAATTTTGTAACGGTGGTATGGGCAGAAGAGAAAACCCGGGCGTTAACATCAACACATTTTATTCATGTATATGAAAAATGGAGCCCAATTGTTTTTTCTCTTCTCTTAGAACATCTCCAACAGTTTGAAGTGCAGAAATTGGATTTTTCACACTCTGAAATGTTGGAGGCCTCATTTCTTCAACAGAAATAAGGCCAGGCGCCTGTTGAATAGGCATCTGAAGCTCAAGCGCCTGTTCAACAGGCGTCTGATGCTTGCACCTATGTCGGGCACCTCCTCCCCCTCCCCTTCATTTCCACCTCTTTCGCCCTTTTTTCAGTTAATTTTTTTTATTTTACTTTGCGTCCAAATGCCGCCCCGTCCGGTCAAAACTGGCAGACGCACCATTCTTTATGTGACAAATTCCAATATCGGACTTGCTCATGTCCCTCCTAATGCTATGGTACTCCAGATGATCTTCGATCCTTGCACGACTTGCACCCTACTATTTTGCATCGACTTACTGTAGCTATAGCGACGCCATAGGTATACGTTTATTTCTTCATTGCTTAATGAACAACCATATAACTATGTACGTATGATAATCGTTTGTTTATTTTAATATTAAGTAATCATATATTTAGGTTCGTCACGTAGCGATGCGAGGTAGTTGGCATAAGTGTATGTCCGAGTATTTTGATCAGTAACCGCAGCCAATTTTGGATAGGCTACATGCATCATCTTTTGGTGAATTTCTAGATTTATCTAGATTTGCACATGTTGATCCTTGCCTGGTAGAGGCCCTCACCGAGAGATGGTGGTCTACCACTCACACATTTCATTTCTCTGATTTTGAGCTAGGACCGACTCTTCTAGATTTATATATGCTCACTGGCATAGAGGTTGGTCGACCGGACCATCTCCCTGTTCCATTTGATAGTTCATTTGAGGAGTTCGAGTCATATTCAGCTTATTTATCGTCTTTGGCCAGTGAGGAGGTTAGAGGAGGAGTTGTTACTCTCACTTGTTTGCAGCGGTATATAGTAGAGTACATAGCCATTGAGGATATGCATACTTCAATTATCCATGCCTTCATATTATACCTTTTTGGATCTACATTTTTTAGTAACAATAAGGGTACATTAGGCTTTGCTTTTTGGCTGGATTAGTAGATGTGGAT
The DNA here is from genome assembly GCA_030765085.1 of Allium cepa. NCBI lineage: Eukaryota > Viridiplantae > Streptophyta > Magnoliopsida > Asparagales > Amaryllidaceae > Allium > Allium cepa. Next base: position 411,311,187 of record CM060937.1, read on the forward strand.
GGACTGCATATATATGATTACGATACTGCTATTATTGGTTATTTGTACGTAGCATTAGATACTTATGCGCTTCAGCAGTCTAGACAGATGTATGGATTTTGGTACATTCTTCCATTTTGGTACTATGAGTATACTGCCAATATGCACCCCGACTTATTCTAGAGGAAAATGCCAATCCTTATATTTATTTTCCTAGATTGCGTCGTTGGGGTCCTCCTAGGCATTTGTCCCATATTGCACAAGGGGTGCACAATGAGCTGACGGAGGTTAGACAGAAGATGGATAGAAGCGGCGTGGTAACATTATCGTTCGTCCAGGGGATCAGTACTTACAGTTCCTAGAGCCCGGTCCTGATCATCCACTCACTTTTCAGTTTTCCATGTCGCGACGCAGGGTTTGCTTTCAGGTTCCTACATGTCCATTCATATGGTATTTAGGCAAGCGGTGTTGGCTACAGTTGTATGGTGTAGTTCGCATTCCATCAGATCCACTACCATGGGATGATATGTATAGTTATATTAGGGTTAGACCTGCTTATATTCTTGTGATGAGGGGTGCTGGATAGGTGGATGGTGAGCATTTTATAGTTCTGGAAGACTTTGATTCATATTGGACTCAAATAGCCTCATGTGCTTACGTGTTGCCTGATTATATTCGGGTTTTGAATTCCGATCATATTGGTCCGTGTACCTTTTCTGGTAGAGTTCCACTACCGCTTGCCACCTTTGATCCTACATCATCTCAGTACACGCAGCCTCCTGCTTTCGACCCCCTCCTCATTCGTTTAGAGCGTATGATGCACATGGTCAGGTCGTAGAGTATCGCTTGCAGTATCCTATAGATGACGCTATTACGGGTGTACCATCCGTCGGATTGTATCAGCCTCATCAGGTTTGAACGAATTTTAATTTTTCTTTAAATTACTTGTCATTATATTCTCTATCCATGTATAATTTTTCTTATGCGCATATCAGTTTTCTCAGTACATGGATTATGATAGATGGGTGATTGCTGCATTTGAGCGTATGACGCTCGATTATACACAGATGATGTATTAGAGTTATCAGACTGTGGTCCTGTAGCAGCAAACTCAGCATGATGTGAAAATATAGGGATTACAGACCCAGATTCAGCAGCTTCAGGAGCAGCTCCATGCCAGACTCAGGCCTCATGACTTTGATGATGTCGACGATAACAGTGACGACGATAGTGGAGACGATGAGGAGATTGATAGCGGTTCCGATCACATAGACTGATGTGTTATATTTAGATGTTTTAGATTATGTTATTATTTTTCACAACTTATATTAGTTGGTCGCATATTATGTTGGTGATGATGCTACTGTTATATGTGATTGTCTATATGTTATGGCATTGTGTCGATTATATTTTATGTTGAGTATGACATCGTGTTGATTATAATTTACGCTTGTTTATTATTAAGCGTATGCGAAGTCAAAATGTTGAAGTAACAAACATAGTTGTGTTTGTCTATCAAAAAGTTTATGGATGTTTGACACGTGGACGTTAACCTCATACTTCATTTTTTTGATGCGGATTACGACCTCTTTATTTAAGATAAAGTGTTATATTCAACTGTCACACCATTTAAAAGTTCGATAAATTCAATCAATGTCTAACATAATATTTTCAACTACAGAATCGAAACTGTTAGTAAATTTTTTATAAAAAATGATCAGATGTGCGACGATGAAGAGATAATGGCAACTCGGTTTTGGGACCTTATTGCTGAACATTACAATAGCAATGTTGAGTGTAGCAGTAGACGTACAAAGGTAGAGTTGAGGACTGCTTATGGGAACTTCTGCAACGTTTGTAGGCGGTACAGTACGGTTATCAAAAATGTTATATTTGAAAAATTGTTCGAACCAAACCGTTCCATATTTGAAGGTCGTTACTTTAAACATACGTCAAAATTGGCTTATATCATACCGAAGGTCATTCACAGCACATTCACTGGAATGAGGCTTATATCATACGTCAAAATTGGCTAGAACGATTTGGATATCCATAATTTGAGTGTATTGTTGTCGAGTGTATTATTGTTTCTGTGTATGTATATTTATTATTGTCTTATTTATGAGTAATTTCACTTTCTACTGTACTGTCAAATCAAAATACAGTGCTCATATTTAAACATAAATATTTTTTAGTATTCACACGCTTCAATATACGTAAAAGCTTTTCTTCTCAAGCACACAATTCAGTTCTCTGCTCCTTCAATCTTCCAATCCTCATATCATTGCCTTCCTGTTCATCATCTATTGACTTTGATTTAGGCTACGTTTCAACGGAAAGAGAACATACCGATGAAGATTGGAATATCAATTACTAAGACCAGCATTAGGAGGACGTTGCTCGTGAATTCCCAAATCTTGATAAACTTACACTTCAAGAGGATGTTCAACCTCTGTATGAATGTATGGTTATCCAACCTCTCCACGAACAGTTGGTTCATCAACAACCACAAGAGGTTGAACAAGTACCAAATTTTCAACATTCGGTTAAACAAGAGGTTGGCTCTTGCGCTGTATGTTGCCACTATGATTATAAGGTTGAAATTATGGTTAGAGCTGATGGAAAAGATATTGGTCGTCGAATCGAGTTGTGTCCTTTCTGGCCCGAAGGGTGCAATTATGCAGAATGGGTTGATGAACGGCTGTGCCCAAGGGCCATAACATATGCCAACGAGCTGGAACGAGAAATATGACGTCTCCAAAATGTATTGCAAAACTTACAATTTGACCGTAATCGGTAGTTTCGTAGTGTCAGTTCTAAGGCCTAGTCAGGATATTTTTGTTGGTTGTATTATTGTGGAGTGTATTATTATAGAGTGTATTATTGTTTATGTATGTATTATCATTGACTGTATTAATGTTTGGGTGTTTCAGTAACATTGTCTTGTTTCTTTCTGTATTATAGCCTTAAGAACATGGCTACAGTTGTATGATGGGATGAGACACTGCATCAACAGTCAATAATGTATAGAGGGGACGAGACACTACAGACGAGACACTGTATCAATAGTCAATAGTTATGTTAAGAACATGGCTATAGTTGTATGATGGGACGAGAAAATGCACCAACAGTCAATAGTAGTTAGATGGGACGAGACACTACAGACGTGACATAAATGAAATCTACTTTATAGATAGTGGTTGAATTGAATTAATGCTACCCGCATGTGATTGTTTGTTTTGTTATGAAAGCCAACATGTGATTTAAGCTATAAAAAGCTTGTTAGATGCTAGAAGTATTATTGCTCATTTTTATTTCATACAATTTCAAATATAACAAATAGCTACCGAAGATTATATTTTTTTGATGATAGCGACGATGAATTTGATGAAATGATGGAAGATCATTTTCGTCGCGAAAAGGAAATAATAAGTATGGCTGCACTACAGGTTGGTCAATCAGTAGGCAACATGGTGGATCAGTTGTTGGTCGTCGGTGTAAAAATCGTAGACATTCATGGCACAATGATAGACTGATGGAAGACTACTTTGTTCCAAATCCTAGTTACACAGATGCTGATTTTAGAAGAAAATTCCGCATGCGGCGACCTCTATTTCTTAGAATCCTACAATGTATCAAGCAGCATGACAAATATTTTATCTTTAAACCCAATGCATCTCGTATAATGGGATTGACTGGAATTCAAAAAATGACAGCTGCACTAAGAATGCTTGCATATGTAGGACCGGCATACGCACTTGATGAAAATTTGAAAGTTGCGGAAAGCACGGTATTAGAGTGTTTAGAGCATTTCTGTCAAGCTACCGTGGACATTTACGGTGATCAATATTTACGCAGATCGAACGAGGCGGGTATAGTAATGTATTAAATATGCAAGATAGTAGTGGTTGGCCTAGAATGTTAGGCAGTATCGACTGCATGCATTAGGAGTGGAAGAATTGTCCAAAGGCATATGCTGGAGCTTATCAAGGTAAGTCTCGTAGGTCCTCTATTATTCTTGAAGCCGTAGCGTCGTATGACTTATGGATATGGCATGCATTTTTTGGAATGCCGGGTTTGAACAATGATCTTAACGTAGTCGAACGATCTACGTTGTTCAATGATTTAGCAAATGGTAGATCAACTCCGTATATCTTACCTTTAGGAGGTAACACGTACGATCATGGATATTATCATGGCGATGACATATTTCCTAAATGGAGTACAATTGTCAAGACAATTCCTAACCCACAAAACAATAAACAATCAAAGTTTGCAGCGATGCAAGAAGGCTAGAGGAAGGACACTGAAAGAGCACTTGGGGTTATTCAATCTAGATTTGTCACAATCAGTAATTCATGCAGACTTTGGTCACTAGTTAAAATGACCAAAATAATATACACTTGTATTTTTTTACATAATATGATTATAGAGGATGAAAGAGACATAGAAGAAGATTACTTTTCCGAGGGTGCTCCAACACCACCGCCTGTTTGGCACAACGATATGGTTGGAAGCGCACTAGAACTCGAGTTTCATGTAGAAAGCCAAATTTCCTACCGTAGTGTTCAACTGCATCGAAGATCACAAAATGATCTCATAGATCATCTTTGGAGCTTTTCTGGAAATCAATGAAACTATATTTCTATTGTCACTTTTCCTACCATTGTTTATGTTGTTATTACTTATTATTGTTATCTGTTTATGTTTAATTAACGTAATTTTGTTATAATCTTTTTTCAATGTAATGCAATTTCAATGAAAATATTTATATTAATAATTGCTTGCATTCGGAACATAATACAACTAAGGGTAATTAAAAGATACAAAGGTTGTAGAAACGGTAATTCATTTAATGAACCTCTTTAAGTCTACGTTTCATAATTTCTCCACTTTTTTTCTCTGTATACTCCAGTTGTTCTGCAGACATGTGTGACGTATCCATGAACATTATTGCATCTTCATCTCTTTGCCAGTTTCTAGCAAGAAGTTGATCCATTCTTGACAACTTTTCTTGGTGTTGAATTGCTCAAGTTTCGAATGCCCGGTTAAATCTATCTTCAGATTCCAATAGGAGTTTTTTAATTTTACCCGATCCGCTCCAGCATTCTGCTTCTTTTTGACCGCTTTTGCTTCCTGTGGCCTAACAAAATAACCTTTGGCAGGGGTTGGGTCTTCTTCTGATCCTAAATTGTAGCTTCCTAGCGATTCCCTGGTACTAGAGCTTTCTCCAACTCTAGGCGTTTCACCATGACCACTGTTTGATTGAACTTGTTGAACGATTTTCTGAAGCAATGATTTACATTTAACATGCTCGACCAATATGTCATAAACATTCATGAACTGATAAAAATATGGTGCTTGTTTACTATCAGGTTTATAGATTTGTTTGAACAACTTGTTTGCGGCCATTCTCTGTAATAAAAAAACACTAGTATAATTAGAGAACTATGATAAAAAGTAGAACAATGAAATTATATTAAAGCTTACCAAATGTATTTCATTTTCAAATCCACTAGGATTCGTTTGCTTTAGCCTGAAAATTTGAGAATCGAACGTTTGCGTTTGACGATTAATTTTTCCATAACGACCTTTGACTGAAGATAACGTTCTTTTTCAATCGATGTTCTTTCGATTGTAGCAATTAGTAATTTTGCCCCAAAAAGTATCACCACTTTAATCAGCCCTTCGAATGGGATCGACCGAGAGTGCACAGTAAATGTAGCAAAGTTCTTCGTCTTCCGTAATGCTTCAACTTGCATTAGTTAGCTCTCTCCCAATCGAAACCATAACGTCTTATAAGTCGTAGCCTTCAAAACTGAATCTTGCAGCATTGACGTCGAAATCGGAGTAGATGTTTAGTTGAGATTAACGAGAGTAAAAAACTAAGAAGGATGAAAGATTTGAGAATTCTCAATAAGTTGGATGCTCCTACCAATCACAATACTTCTGCCTAATTGTCTCTCTACAACAATAAAAGATTTTATTCTCAATTAGTGTAAAAATCGTGTTATTACCTCCGTCTCACTCGCTTCCTAGCTCCTTCCTTCTCGTGCACCTTGGATCAAAAATCCCAATGAAAAAGCAATATGTTTTCACTACAGAGGCACCTCTCATAAAGCTAGAGACTGTCGTGACCCAATCTTGTGCTTTGGCTGCGGGAAAGTTGGGCATAAACGTGCATCCTTTTCTGAGTTTTCTCATTCCCCAACCAATAAAATGCCTAGGAAGAATCCCTTTTTGGCCAGCAGTGGACTGAGGGGAATATGGCTTTCAACTTGTTCACAAATGTATGAGGCCGAAAGGCTTATAGCTTGATGGCCCGTGGCTTAACAAAGAGGTTATATAGGGTTTCTAGAAGACAATTTTCACCAATTCAACTCAGTTCTTTAGGCAGAAAACACGATGAACAATCAAAGGCCAAATCAGAGGATGTGCAATAGGGGTCTGTCAAAAAAGCGAAGCTTGAGGTTGCATACTTGGACAAGGTTTTTGATGCAGTGCTTATGTTTGATGAATTTCCCCACAAAATAAACTTTGGGTTTGCCTCTTGATTCGACCCACTATGACATGACCGCTCAGTGTGTAGTGCAGGTCACTAATTGTTGACCACCAATCGGATGGAGCCAGGTAAATCTTCTGCGTCAAACATTCTAGAATGCTTAGATACCAGTAATTGTTTTGGATTCTGGATGGTATAGTGGATGAGGGGGAACTTGCAGAAAAGACTATGGGATTGGAGGGATCAACAATGAAGCAAACAGTGCAACTAGATATCGAGTAGGGTTGAAAGCGGTGTCCGAATTTAGATCTACTGAGGGGAGTGGGTACACTTGTCTCGAGAGGAGATGTTGATAATGTACTGGAGGGGATAATGTGTCAGGCAGGGAAGTGAGTGCGTCAAGATCTACTAGGGATGTAAGAGCATTGATAGAAATGAGTACACCTATTTTGAGACGCAAGAATGCATGCGCAGCATTAGAAATTATCTTTGACTTAGTGGGTTTTGATTTTCCCAAGGAAGCTATGCATGGGCATAGTGTTTCGAGAGGGAAAAATGCTCATGCTGAAGTGGATTATGGGATAGGATGTGGTACAAGGGGATATACCTTTACATGGAGAGATTTTGAGATAGCAACTAGGGATAAAGATGATGTCCATTTATCAGTGAATGGAATGCATGCATGTGCTATGACCATTTCAGGTAGAAAAATGCATTCACGTGTCACTACTATTCTGGGTGGTGAGGTGGCTAGAGTTCATTCATCAAGGGGAAATGGCTTGTGACTCAACAAGACCGCTTTATTTCAAAATAGTAAACTATGAAAGTGTAGGTGAAATCAAAATTTCAGAAACTACTTCAACGTGTGATGAGCTCGTAATAGTAGATCAAGATGCAGGATTGAGCCGTGACCTGATGTGTCTATTAAGGTCATGGAGAGAGACTAGTCTCATCCTATTAGAATTATATTCAGGCATTGGTGTTCTGGATTTATTGAGTTCGGTTAACCCAGTTGAGGTATTGATTCGGGATGAGAGCTTGGATTTAGATGCTTCGGCTTTTGGATTATAATGCTCCTCCAAGCATAATTCTCCTCAGCTAGGTTGTAAGGTGAGGAGGGGTACACAACTATGTGGTGTATCCGCTTGCTCGACTACTAGAGATCTAGGCTTTCACTTAGGTTTAGTAGACTGTTTAGGCGGCATTTATTGTTCTACTTTTTTGAATCATTTACCTATTAGTTCTAAGTTTGAGTTAGCTAGGAGGTCGGGTTTTGTTTTCAACATAAACCGGTCATACATACACACACACACACACACATATTACATTAGTAATAAAAAATTTGAGACGATCTAATTTCTTAGATCATAAAATATATGAACCGGAAAGTTAGAGGTCTACATGACCCAGACAAATGCAATATATAAGGACTTTTTTAAAAGGCAGCAATGTTAATATTGTCTTATTGAATCTAAAATTGAGCATCCTGGTTTTTGCTTCTATAAAAGCTTGGGGAACCTTTTTATTTGCAACTGGGCTTGTCTCCAAATAGTTCGGGGGGTCTAATGGTGGGTTGGAAACAAAACTACGTTAAGCTATTACAGGCCATTATTAAAGTTCATTTAATGTACTAAATTTTACAGATTTGAGAGATGATTCTTTCTTAAATGTCATGACTGCTTATGGACCACATAATAAGATTGATAGGAAGATCCTCTAGATCGAGTATTTAGTGTTTAGATTCCGTTTCGTCCATCCTTGGGTTTTAGAGCAGATTTCAACGTAACTAGATTTTTAGGGGAGAGCTCTACTAAAGAAGGTGATTTTTCTGCTATGAAGGAGTTCGACCAATTTATTATTAATGGTAATTTAATCAAGTTATTACTTAATAATAGAAAATTTATTTAGTCAAACTCAAGAGAAATCCCTTTAATGGCGCTCCTTGATTGCTTTTTCATTAGCAAAGAAATGGAAGTCTGATTCCGTGTTAGGCATGTAAATGGGTTTCCAACTGTTCCGACCATTGTCTTATTGACCTTTTTTGAAAGAACAAACATTTAGTTCAAAGTACATTTAAATTTGAGAAGATGTGGCTCCTAGAGTTTTATTTTACCAATCTAGTTAAATGGCTTTTTATGAGTAACAGTAATCCGAAATATTTAGGTAATATAGCTAAAGTTTTTGCTAGTGAGCTTCGATACCTAAGATTATTTCTTAAAAAATGAAATAAAGACGTTTTTGACAACTTTAAAATTAATAAAGAAAAATTACTTTCTGAAATCTTAAAATTAAATATATTAGAAGAATTTAGATCCTAAGCTTGTCTGAGCAAAATATACTGTCAAATCTTAAAGAAGAACAAGATAAAATTATTGCACAGGAGAAATAATTTTGAAGAAGTGGTCTAGGGTCCAATGGATGGATGAAGGTAACAAAAACACTAATTTTTTTTCTTAAAATAGCTATAATCGCAAACATGGAAACTCTATTAACTCCCTACTAACCGGTAACATGGATATATTTGATCGAACTGAGCTCAATAATGCATTTACTAACTACTACAAAGATATTTTTGGAACTAGCAGGGATCATGGAATCACAGCTAGGTGGACGTTTATGTCCCACTAACACTAGGATTGCTTTAGACGACTTGGAAGTCCCTTTCTTGGAAGAGGGGATTTTCAAGGCTATCAATGATATGCTTATTAATAAATCGCCTAAACTAGATGGGTTTTCACTTTTCTTCTATAGTAAATTTTGGCAAGTGTTAAAATATGATATGCTTACAATGTTTAACGAGTTTTATAATGGTAAGTTGCAGTTAGGAAGATTTCACTTCGTTAATGTAATATTCCTTCAGAAGATAGACGACGCACGCAATAGAGTTTAAGGATTTTAGGCTAATATCGCTAATAAATTGTTCAGTCAAAATTGTTTCAAAAGTCTTCATTAATTGATTAGGCGCTAAGATGAATAAATTAATTGATACAATGCAATCCATGCTTAACAAGGGTAGGAATATCATAAAGGGGTCACAATAATTCAAGAATTTATAAATCTCTATCGTAAAAATATTATTACTTGTGCGTTTGTAAAACTTGGCATTGCAAAAGCTTTTGATTTCATTGATTGGTTGTTTCTAAAAGAGGTATTATTGATTGAGAGCTTTAGTTCTAGATGGGTACGTTGGATAATGTCCATAATAAAAAGGGAACTCCAACATAATGGTAAATGGTATCTTAGGAAACAAAGTACAGTCTAAACGTGGTCTTAGACTAGATGACCCATTATCACCTCTATTATTTAACCTAGAAGAGGTTGTATTCTATAGGATCATAAAATTATCTACTACTGGTGGGATTTTAGGCAGTATCAACAATGAGATCACTAGAGAGGGCTTCTCGGTTCTACGATTTGAAGACGACACCTTATTGTTTTACCTCTCATTTACCTCAACACATTACATTTCTTAAATTTTTTCTAAATAGTTTTGAAATGCCTATAGGTCTTAAGATTAATTTTGATTAGAATTCTGTTTTAGTCCTGAATGATGTTGATTGTAACGACCCCTAATCTTTGATAATTAAAATCTATTAATTTAATAAGGTTTTGTAATTTAAAGTTGGGAGAAATTAAAATTTAAGATTTATAATGAGAATAATAATAGAATGAAAGTTGATAATGTTAATTTAGGTTAATTATTAACAATTTGAATGAAATTCCAATAAATGAAATAATGCAAATGTATGGTTATAAGTGGAATATATGAAAACAAATGTAAAGATTGAATTAATTAATGAGATATATAATTTATAGTAATTGAATGAATTAGTGGTATGAAATCAATTGTAACATTTTCTTGTAAATATAAAACTTATAAGTGTGATTAGAAGTAATAGTAATAAATTGTTATAAGTTACCGATTTATTTAGTTGGTTAAATTTAGTTTGAAATCAATTAGAATTAATCCACTTAATTAGTGCAGTTAATGTGGATTAAATTGATAAATGAGGAATGTTAATTCAATAAGATGTAACCAATGTAATTTCTTTTCAAAATATTGCAATTTATTGAATAAAAATAATTGAAATTCAAATTTGGGTTATTTATTGGATTTTATCTGTAATAAATGGACTTATGGTAGTTAAATGAAATAAAATGTTACGTTAACTAAAATTTAGATGAAATTGGAAATATTGGTGTGCTAAGATATAAACGAATGTAATTATACCAATATAAGATGATAATTGATTGAACAACAAACTTAATTTTTTTAATGATTGGATTTATTGAAATTTAAACTTATGATCACTGAATTATTTGAAATTGAAATTAAATACTACAGTTTATGCAATACTGGATATTGAATTGATATAGAAGTTTGTTTAAAAGATTCTAAATTACTAAGTAATCCAAGATGATAGAAATTATAAATTATAGAATTTGAATTGAAAATTTTGATTTAATTAATTTAATACTAATTTATTTAATTAATAAGAAAATAGACATTTTGGCAACTATCTCGGATTTCGAAAAAACCAGTTTCATCGGATCCGTAACGGTGAATTATCGTAGAATTTCAAGTTTCGTAGCGACCGGACTTGTTGTTTGATCGTACGGGCTCGAACGCCTAGAAATCAATTTAATTAAAATCAATTGAAATCAATTTGAAATAAGCTGATTTTAACATAACTTCTTCATACGATGGAATTAGGACATGAAACCTATTCCACTGATTTTTAAATTATCAAAAGCATCCATTTTGATATATGGAATAACCCATTTCTGTTTCGAGAACGAAACGGGCATTTTGGTCATTTATCGTTCAATTTCCAAATCAATCTGGTCCATTCATTCTATTTTTCTGATCTGCCTATAAATACCTCGTTATAAACGCTAATGTTTTCTCATTCTAAATTTCATTTGATCCTCCTCATTCTAATAGCAGACAAACCCTAATTTTCAATTGCAATTTCAAATCACATTCAACTTCAAATTTCAAATTCTCTAAACCATATCAAATTATACATATCGATTTGAAGCTCTCGACGAGCGGAAGTCAATTTTCTGTTTGTTTTTCGATCTGGGTTGCTGTGTGGCCGGAATGAGGAGAATTAATCTCGACCGTTTGTTGTTTGATGATCTTTGGTCGACCGTTGATTTGAGGGTTCGGGGCTGTGGAGATCGCTATATGCTGTTCATCGGAGTAGGTAGTTTGGCATATCATCAGCCGGATCTTCGTCAATAATTCAGTAGGGTTTTGTATTGTGGGTGGCGGCCGGCTTTCTAGGCACGAATCAGTGATTGGAGGGATGGCGAGTGGGGCGGAGGAGAGGCGCTGGTAGAGTTCGTCGTGGCTACGGCTTGCTCAGGGGGGTTACGGCAGAGGGTTTTCGTGACGGCATTTCGTGCGAACGAACGAACGCCCTAGTTCCTGTAGCCGCGTGAGGCAAAAGATGGCGACGTATAATTATTATTTGCTTTGTTTATTTTAATTAAATTTAAATTTCAAATGTTCTAATGTACGTGTCTTTCACATACGAGGTCCAATTTACGCACGGTTCGACCCGCTGGGATCGTATTGGAATTCTGGACATTTTAACGTTAGTTTGGATGAATTCAGAGACTGTTTGAATTTTGGGTTTAAATTGGATTTAAATTCAATTTAAATTCGAAGGTGTGTGTTTTGACCCACTTACAACTTCTAAAACTTCTTATGTTTGTTAAATTGAATTTATGATGTGATTGGAAATTTATTTAAGGCTGTTTGGTATATTTAAATCGTCATCTCAGTTAATTTAGATTTATTTGAATTAAATGTTATTTTATTTATTATTGAATATAAACTACCAGTTAATACCTGTTATTGATTTTCAATTATATATTGATGTTTATTGATTTATTTGGATGATGATTGTGATGGATGATTGATTGTTAATATTGGATGAATGAAAGTTGTATTTTATATCATATAATATTGCAAGTTCATTATGGGTTGATATGACACCTACCCGAACGATCTTATATATTAATGGAAAATCATTATGGGTTGAAATGATAAACCCAAACGGTTTTCATTGATTTGAAAATGTTGACTTTGGTACTGGTCGAAATTATACACACACACACACACACAAATTCTTGAATTTGGATTATGTATTGGAATTGAATTATTTAAAAGGTTTAAGTTAAACTTTAGATTTGTTTTAATTAGATGATTAGATTGATATTTCGAATTGTTTGAAATCTTTCAATAATTATATTCACGTTGCACGCTTGATAGGAGATGGAAAATCCCATAACATCTCCGTAGCCATTGCACCCACATTTTATTTTAGATTAATTTGGCTCACATAAGATCTTTTAGTTCTGACTCGAATGTTTTGTTTTCATTACACTCGCGTCAGTCTGAGCTTTTTCAGTTTATTGAAGACCATTTTATTTTCTGGAGGGCGAAGACGAAGATTCAGTATATTATTACTATTTATATTAATTATTCCACTACATTCTGTGTTCTGCTATAATATTTTTTATTTATGATGTATGTATAACTCTGGTTTGAATTTGTAAAAGTGTAATCAAGTGTTATTTGTAAAACAGCTTCGTGAACTGTTTATTTGATTATTATATTTTGTCGTTCCGCTGCGAGATTCTGTGTTTTATTTTCTTTCTCTGCTTTTTCTTATTTACCCCATTAACAATCCTCCCTTTTGAACGGTTTGAGTCCGACATGTGTGGTTTATTGTCGATTTGAACCGTCCAAAAGGGTGGGTCGTTACAGTTGGTATCAGAGCTTTGGTTTAGACATACCTTAGCATGTTGGGGTTAACTCATTAGAGATAGGGTAGTAATACCCTAGAATGAGTTGTCTGAGTGTATATATACGAAAGCGCGTCATTGTTAGTGTTATAAAAAAATGTTTTATATAAGTTTTGAAATGAAATTATTTTTCCTAATATTATATGATATATAAAAGGAATGAATTTTATAACTGATATAGTTATTTGTAATATGTATGTTTTATGAAATGGTAATATTTAGGTATTATCATTTATTGTAGATTAGTTGAGTTTTGTTAATTTATAAACATTTACTAATCATTGTTGATTGAATATATGGATTTAACACTAGTTTAATAATGGTGTATTAAAGAGAACAAAATGAATAATTAGCATATTGTTCATGAAATCGAAATATTGTTGTGAATTTTGTTGTTTGTTGACTGGTAGTCTCAACTGTTGAAATAAAATGGAATATTTGGATATTTTGTGTAAACAAACCTTTTGAATTAATATATGAGTTGAAACTTAATAATTGGGTTGAATTATACAGTTGAATTGATAAACTTAATTTGAAAGCAATTGAAACAAGGTTAATTTGTTATAGTTGAGTAGAATTATTATATAAATTATTGGCATGTGGTGTAATAATATACAAGTGTGAACTTTAAACCTTGGGATGTTTAATTGAAATTGTGATTAAGGAAATGTTGTGAATGAGATTAAGTGAAGAAAAATATGTTTATAAACCTAATTAACATTTATGAAATGTGTCATAAATAAATTGAAATGTAAATGTGAAACTAAATGGGATAAGCAAATATAAATTAAAAATGAAATGATTATAAATAAAGCCATGACTTGTAAATTGTTATGAAATAAATGGAAGTTGCAATAAATGGTTATAAATAATGTTGTGAAAACTTTAAGTCCGAATAATATTTATCAAAGAATTTAAGCTTCTATAAATTGGTTATGAACTTAGGAAAATTCCTTATGAAATGATTTGCAAATAAATGTAGTATTAAATGAAAAATATTACATGTGAAATGAATATAATGTAAATTGAGGAGAAATATAAGCAATACTATGAGAATGAATATATTAATATTTTACATTAAATGGAGAAATTCTGTGAAACAAATATTAAAGTTGAAGTGATATTTGTGTTAATCATTGAGATTAAAAATGAATTCAATTGAAATGTAATTGTGATGAAACAAATTGGAATAATTACATAATTTGTATGTATATTATTTTATTCGCAAAATTAATTTGATCCGAATTTAAGTACACAAGTTCTATGTGAATTTCACCACTTTGTGTTAGGATTTTTCATTCGATTCTTGATGGCGAATATTTGATATGGATTTTTGGTTTGATTCTAGAATTCTCTATCATAGTATATGGCTATGCTAGGAGAATGATGGTTTCTAGTCAAAAACCATATCAAAGTCCGCATTAGGGAAGTTGAATGGACAACACTAGTTCGAAAGCGAACTTTTGTGATCGAGCGAGCGATCGAATGTGATTTTGCGAAATGATGACATGTGTACATCTTATGTTCTAATATTATTTATATGCTTTGACGTTGAAATTGAAAGTTGTTGGGTTGGATACTTTGTAATTAAAATTGAATTTTTCTTGTAAGCAAAACTACTATTAATTTAAACCATTTTATAAAACTATTTTCTTTTATTTTTCTTATACAAACTATTTTCTTATAAAAATTATTTTATTCTATTTTATATACAAAACTATTTTACAAACTATTTTATTTACAAACTATTTTATTCACAAAACTATCTTACATACTATTTTATATACGGAACTATTTTTACAAAATTAAATTGTTATTTAATTTATTATTGAATATAAATTGCCAGTTAATACCTGTTATTGTTTTTCAATTATTTATTGATGTTTATTGATTTATTTGGATGATGATTGTGATGGATGATTGATTATTGATATTGGATGAATGAATATTGTATTTTATATCGTATAATACTGCAAGTTCACTATAGGTTGAAATGATACATACCCGAACGATCTTATAGATTAATGGAAAATCGTCATGGGTTGAAATGATAAACCCGAATGTTTTCATTGGTTTGAAAATGTTTATTTTTGGTACTGGTTGAAATGATATATATATATATATATATATATATATAAATTCTTGAATTTGGATTATGTATTGGAATTGAATTATTTAAAAGGCTTAAGTTAATCTTTAGATTTGTTTAATTAGATGATTCAGATTGATATTTCGAATTGTTTGAAATCTTTCAATAATTATATTCACGTTGCACATTTGATAGGAGATGGAAAATTCTATAACATCTCTAAAGCCATTGCACTCACATTTTAGTTTAGATTAATTTGATTTACATAAGATCATTTAGTTCTGACTCGAGTGTTTTGTTTTCATTACCCTCGGGTCAGTCTGAGCTTTTTCAGTGTATTGAAGACCATTTTATTTTCTGGAGTGCGAAGATGAAGATTCAATAAGTTATTACTATTTATATTAATTATTCCACTACATTTTTTGTTCTGCTGCAATATTTTCTTTATCGATGATGTATGTATAACTCTGGTTTGAATTTGTAAAAGTGTAATCAAATGTTATTTGTAAAACAGCTTCATGAATTGTTTATTTGATAATTATATTTTGTCGTTCTGCTGCGAGATTCTGTATTTTGAAAAGCAATGGGCTAAAGGAGCCTGCTTATTTATATTCATCACAGAAAGGTTACATTAACAGTTCAATACAAATCTCATTGCACAAAATCTCATTTAACAAAATCATACATAAAACATAAAATAAATTCTTGTTCATTGGATTCTTCCTTTCATTTCAGCTTGCTTATCCTTTTAAGAATTCTCCTATTTTTAATTCTGTATAAAGTATCCGAGTCTTCCATCTTCGAGTTAAATATTCTTCTATTCCTTTCACACCATATCTCATAAGAAAAAGATTTCAAAATAATCATAAGAATCATTGCATTTGGAATTTTCCACCTTGTTGCTTTAAAAATATTGAACCATTCAATTATAGAGGATCTGACAGGCTTGTGAAATTTTCCATTAGTAAGCAACCTGCACCAAATTGTATAAGCAGAATCACATTCAAAAAATAAATGAGTGTTTGATTCCATATGACTATGACAAAGCACACAATCTTTATTGTTTATCACTCCCAGAATTGTCAATTTCTGTTTTGTATTTAAAGCATTTGCCATGACTTTCCATAACAATAAATTCTCTTTTGCAGGAGATTTATCATTCCAGATTCTTGTTGACCATGGAAATTTATATGGATTTATATTTTCAATCAGAGTTTTATACACCAGTGATATTGAGTGTGCCTTTCCTTTGTTGGACCAGAGAACTTTTAGCTTTGATGATGGAAGAGCCAAAGAAGATATTGATTGCCATAACTTTCTAACCAAGTTTAAACTGCAGTAAGGTAGAGTAATAGATTTTTCATTAATATATGATGAAGCTTTTGCATTAAAAGGAATACCAGTCTGCTTTTTTAAAGAGTAAGATAGACTTTCTTGAATTATGAAACTAGTTTTTGCCCAAGGAGATGACCATAAAGATAAATCATTATTCTCTAGAGGATTACATTGAATTAATGGAAGAAAAGTATGTCTAAGCTTTAATAAACTTCTCCAACTCCAGCTGCAAATGTTAGGAATGTTCATAGACTAGAAGTCCTTTTCTTTTATTAGATTTTTCTTAATCCACTGAGACCATAGATCATCATTATCAGATAAAATTTTATCAAAGTATACAAATACAGCTGCAATATTCCAAAGTTTCAGATTAGTAATGCCAAGTCCTCCTTTATCTTTTGGAAGCTGAATCTTTTTATATAAAATTGGAATGAGCTTTTTTGAAAAAGGATCACCATGCCAAAAAACCTATTCATTGCACTATTAACCATAGAAATAAGTTTATTTTGAAGAATATAGTGCCTCATCCAGTAACTTGCCATTGCACTTGCTATACTCTGAACTATAACCAATATTCCTGCTTGTGATAGTTTTGTGTTAGGCCATGAAGAAAGTTTTGCGGTAATATTCTCATATAATGGAAGACAGTCATTTTTAGTAATTCTTGTAGTAATAAGTGGTAAACCAAGATATTTAGCCTTTGAGCTTCAATGATGCGGTTTATAAGAGAAGGATGAGCCTCAAGGCTACATAAAGCCAAAGATGAACATAAATCGGACTCACGATCTCGAATCTCACAAGTGGATAAAGTCTCGAGATCATTCCATTTGGATATCATCATAGAAACAATCGCTTGTTGCTTACGACTAAGTGCATTGGCAACACGATTCTCCCCTCTCGGGAGCATAAATAATATCAAGATCATAAGATGCAAGGAACTCAAGTCAACATTAAGTTCCTTATGAGAAATTAAACATTTCAAAGATTTATGATCGGAGTGGAGAACGAATTTCTTCCCCAAAAATAAATGATGATGCCAAACTCTAAAATTCGACGACAATAGTCGCGGGCACTAGATCATGAGTAGCATAACTAGTCTCAATCGGCTTAAATTATTTAGAAACAGATTTGATAGCACGTTCTCTTCGAAAATCACAATAATAAGAGTATTGGAAAAGAATTCTTTCAAATAATCTTCTTTCCCAAAAAGCTAAAATTACAATCATCTTTATGTAATTATCTTTCTAGAAAAATTTACATTTTTACAATTCAATATATCGTGTCTGACTGTCTCATCAAAGCGTTTAGGAGATTCCTATCGAAAACGTTGATCAAGCGCATCGACCAGAATTCTTAAAGCACTCAACGGGCAATACAATCATAAAATCATCTTCTAAATGATAAAAATATCTCTTAAAGTTTTAAGAATATTCTTTGCTCGTTTAAGAACAAAATCCAACTATACTTATAAAATATCTTCTAAAAAAAATTTGCAACAATTTTAAATTGTTGTTTTCATCCAAAATCAATAAATACAAGAATGGAGTCATCGAGATATTCGTAGAATACTCGATTTATAAAATGGATGAAATAAGCTGGACAAACTGAATGATATAATAAGTCATTCATAAGAATCATAACGAGTGCGGGATGCGGTAAATGGAATGCTAACTTCCGCAACTCGTAGCAATTAAAAATCGGTGGCATGGTCGAACTAAAAAGACCTTAACACCACTCAAAAGATTGCTTAGGAGATAATCCTAAGACAAACTCAAAAATACCGGAAAGTTTCACAAACTATTTAGATGAGAGAAATAACACTTTCCTCATCATGTGAGCTTAAAGAATAAAATGATGCCACCAAATTGGAATCGAAATCACAAAGGAAAAATAGAAATCTGCTTAAGAGATTGAAAGTGTTGAAGATGAATAGTCCACTCGGGACATGGAATATGGCTTCATAAAAATCAAGCCAATCCTTTCACAAAAATCGATTTCCGAAACCTAAGTAGCGCATAACATGCAAATCGGCTCGGAAAGAAAAAATCACATAAAATAATCATGACATAAAAACAAAGAAAATTGAGTGTTGCGGATCCACCATCCGGATTCGCAATTCTCAAAGAAGACATCAAGCCCAAATTGTTTTAAAGAAAAAGAATTCAACAAGTTCTTTTGATAAAAAAAATGAGATAAACCCATATCAACAAGAACTCGAATAGGATGATAACGAAACACAATAATGCCATCAAGGATAGAATGAAGAATACCTTAACCAAGAGAAGAGTTGCAAGGGGCTTGCAGCTTTCCTTCTCTCTTGCTTGGAAGTATAGGACAAGTAGATAAGTAATGACCCCAAGTCTTTGCAATAGCGGCAGTAAAGGGGTTTCGGGCACTTAATTACATAATGATCTATGGAACCACAATTGTAGCATTGTTTATGACTTAGGGTAGGAGTCTTGGCTACCGAAGTTTCTTGTTCCACTTTCTTCTTTCTTTGAAGTATGGGGCAGACAGAAATATGATGACCAGTATTTTTGCAATAACGACAAAAGATTGGTTCGGACACTCCTTTGCATAGTGGTCCTCAGAGCCACAATTGTAGCATTCTCCACGATTAGGAATTGGAGTCCTTGCTACCGAAGCAGTTTGTTTCACTTTCTTATTGCGATTAAGGCTTTTGAACTTAATATGCCTCTTCTTGAAAATATCAATATCACCATCAATTCCTTTATCAGCCTCTTCATGTCGAAGAGTGATATCCACAAGCTGATTGAAAGGAACTTCAAGTTTCAAAAGTAAAACCTTTTTGGGGTTCTTACTCAAAGCACAAATAAACTCTTGATTCTTTACAAGATTCAAAAATTGTTGGGCAGACATGAATACGCCATCCAGAGAAGGGCTACTGGATTGACCAGCGCTAGGACTGCCAGAACTAACCATTTCTTCTTCTTTAAAAAGAAAAAAAAGAAGAGGAAAAAGGTTACTCTCAGAATGAATATCAAACAGTCATGATTGATAAAACATGGAATCATAAAGAAAATTAGGATAGAACGGGTTCAATGACTCGAATAAAATCCTAAGGCATGACTCCTAAGAAGGACTTAGGATGATGATCCTTGCTAGATTATTCTACATTGTTCCGAAGTTTGGCTCTGATACCAAGCTGTGACGCCCCACCTATATACCCACGCTAGCCAAGGACACTACGAGGTAATGCCGTCAACTAGCATGGAGAATCAGGCTGTTGAGGAGCGACTATCTATGTAATTGCTTTGTGCGAGCACCGATATGTCAGACAGTTTAAGATGCATTTCATTTCAAGAGGAAATCCGACAGGCGGATACAAACTCAAAGTTACTGTACATTGGCTATATATATAATCTCCGAAAACAAATATAGAAATAAGCATAACACAAATCACTCACAGATATCCATATCAAGAAGGCGGAAACATATATGAATATAACACATGAAAGTGCTCATCAGAGTAGTGGTCATACAAGATCCACTACATCACAAAAATAATAGATACAAGTGCTAGACAAAAGAATAAGTATACATCAAGGAGTCTCTATCTCGAATGTATACAAAACAAAAACTACTAATCTAAAGTAGTTAGCCAAAAGTCAGGCGATAGTCCCTGATAAGAAGTCAAGAGGAAGCACCTGTAACAACTCGGTCTGACCCGAGTATTATTTAAGAAGAAAATAATAAACGGATCAGTCTAGCTATAATTATCAGGCGAAATGAGATATAAGAAGAGATTGATAAAAATGTACGATAACAAAAATGTCATACTACGACAAGTATACATTAAATAACAACAAAAATCATACAATATCTTAAGAAATCTCGAAGCACTAAAAAGAATGTCATATACTTTGTTTTATTCACTAAACCACAAACATTGGCAAACGTCGCAACGCCAATCGTAAAAATTGTTGAAACACAAATTCATCAATGCACAAATAATGATAAAGCTTATCAATGTAAATCATGAAAATTGGTGAAACACAAATTTTAGAAATCAATCAATAGAATCCAGAAATCAAAAAAAGGGGAAAGATGCCTATCACAGAACGGGAGCATTAAAACTCACCAACACGTGTATCACAAAATGGAAAGCTATTCCATGATTGCTAACCATTAATTTTGAGCCGAGGCTCCACAAAACGGCCCGAAGACCTATGAGTCGAAACTCCACAAAACGGTCCGAAGACCATGGGTCTCTACCCCACCAAGCCGAAGCTCCACAGAAACGGGGTTTAGTCTCCCTCGCAGACAAAGAGACATACCACATTGCTAGTCTAAATCACAAAATGATCATCATTGATCGATAAGTGTAAATTACACTAAGCTAGTAAATAAATGAGTTTAGCTTCATGTCCCATAACCACTAGCTTAACTTAATTATTTACGAACAAATTGTAGACTTCCACTCGAGGTTAAGTGTAAATTACACTAAGCTAGTAAATATATGAGTTTAGCTTCATGTCCCATAACCACTAGCTTAACTTAAATATTTACTAACAGATTGTAGATTTCCACTCGAAAATTGTCATAAGAGATTCAATCGAACAAGTCTAAGAATTAACCGACGAAGTAAACGCAAGCGTTTCATACCACTTGTTTTACTAAGCCGTTTAATTAGATTTCTCGTACGAGTGAGGTAAAGGTTTGTATATACTAATAGATTGGAAAACGGTTTAAGAAACGTGCTTTGTAATAAAATAATGTTTGAAATTGTTTTGATGAAAGAGTTTTGATATTTACTACTAGTATTGAAACCTTTATATTTTTAAAGTGATAAATCACAAAAATGATTGTAGAACAATCAATCACCAAAATTCACATTCAAAGACGTGAATAAAATCCAAATAAATCGATACCAAATCCATCAAAATGGATATTCCCAAAAATCCCAAAGAAAATGTCATCAAAGTCGATAATAAATGATTGCAACAAATCGAAATTAAACAAAATAGGCAAGCGGGCAAAACACAGCATATTCAGACATCTGAAACATTTGGTTCAGACGTCTGAATCTGGAAAATTAGAAGTTTTCCAGAACGAAATTCAGACGTCTGAACAAAATGTTTCAGATGTCTGAAATAGGCGTTTTTAACCTATTTCCTTTCTGTTTGAAATCAAGCCAATTCAGATGTCTGAAATTCCAGATTCAGACGTCTGAAACTGGAATTTAGAGCATTTCTTGAACCTCGACAAAAAATGGCCAAATGAATATCAGAAGCGATCGGACGAGCAAATGAAGACTAAGGATTTACGCCTCACGACAACCCAGCCTTAACGGCTCTTCGATACGCCTCAAATATCAGTGCCGAAATATCCATAAGGATTTTCATAGATTTTGATTTCAAAACACCAAAAATTGGAATATACACGAAATCAATCCAAACCAAAATCAATTGCACAAGAATAAGTGTTAGGAATTCATACCTAACAATCGAAGATAATTATAGACTAAGATGTGAGATAAAAATCTCACCTTTGAACCCAAAACAAATGAAGAAGAAGCTATAGAGCAAAGGCAAGGACAATCACTCTTCAATTCCAACCCAACAAGCTTGAATCTAAGCTAAAAAGAGAAACATTTCCTAAGTTAGGTTTAGGAATTTCTGAAATTTATAAGAGAATGAGTTGGAGAAGAAGAAGAGGAGGCTTACCAAAGCTTCTTCTATTGATTTGGAGATTTGGAGCTAGAACTTGATTCGTAAATGGAAACTAGGACTTGGAGTTTTAATTTCCCATTCCTCTCTCCATTGTTGCTAAAGCTTGAGTATTAGGAAATAAAAAGGATGTAATGAAGAGAAGAGGGGTGATGCTTGGGTCTAATGGGCTGAAACAAAACCAAAGCCCTAAGTGAAAAAGTAACAAAATTCTACTATCTCCAAACATATCGAAGTTTATACTCAAAAAGATCGCAAACATCATTTTGAACTCAATGGGGGTGGTCTCGAGTCCTAATTTGACCGTTTGCAAAAATAGCTTTTCGAACTATAATCCGACTAATGGTGAAATATTTAAATAAAATATTTAAATATACATTCGATAAATATGCGGATTGTTACATTCTATCTAAGTTATTTTGAGCATAGACAAAGGAAATCTGAAAAGATGTATTTGAAGGTAAGGATGTAGCACTGAAATGAATAACTTGATCATCCTCCATTAACTTGTCATTTTGAAAATAACTGAATTCCAAAGAACCAAAATTCTACCATATGGAGCACTTTGCAAATTATCTTCGTAAGACCAATCTAGAGCAATATTTTTACAAGCTAATCCAGCCTTTGTCCTATTCAACTTTGTTTCATTGATAGCAATAAGTTGAATTTTTTGTTCTTTAATCAATTTCTTCATCTGAGATTGTTTTAATAACAAATGACCTCCTCTAATATTCCAATATGCTATATTATTGACCATCATCATAATAGTTTGGGAGATATAAGAAGTGTAAGATGCTTCCTTGTATGTCTATTACCACTTGAATGAAATGAAGATTCTCTGCAAAATATTGTAGACTCATTAATACTTCTTGGCCGTATTTCATCAATTTTGTAGTTGTTCCCATTGTTAAGGTCATCAGTTGATTCATTGAAGGAGACTTTCTTTTTACCTCTTTTTACTTTTTTATTATTTGATAAAACCTGTTCCACTATATTCACTTTTGATTTACAGGGTGGTGGTAATATCAGGTGGTCAGGAGGAGAAATATTGATAGATGGAGAGGCTTGTTCAGAGATAACATCTTGACTGGTTTTCAAGGGTACATATATAATATCATTTGCATAATTTCCTTGCTCTAACAAAATAGGTGATTTCAAAGCCTTCTCATTTTTTGCATTCGCTATTTCCTTAAGATTTTGACATTTCATATTTATGTCTGCACTCTCAACCAAAATCACTTTATGTATCATTATGTCAATCTCATTAGCAGGATCCTTTGCTACAGAACAATTATCAAACATATTAACTGCAACCAAGCCATGACTTGCAGTTGACTCAATTTCCAGTTTGAAAATTTGAGGTCTCAACTTCTTTTATTATCACATTATTATTAGCTTCTTCACCAATATCTGATAATACAATAAAGGAATTTGAAGTTGTAATATTCTCCTTATATCCCATATCATCCAAATTGTTTTGTTCAGTACTAAATCCTGAAGAATTTTTATCATTATATGATTCTACTTCCTTTTGAACTCTCTGATTTTGATCCCAATTCTTCTCCCCATTATCAGATGTAAGTTTATTTGATTCCTTATTCCAATTTTTACCATCATTAAGAACTTCTTGATCTTTTTCCTTCCTCCTCCAGACTTTCATAGTCTTTAAATTTGAGATTCCAGAATTACGTGTCTTCAGAACCTTACCTTGCATATTAACCTGTTCCATACATTCACTATAATCAATTGCTCCAATATCACTTCCAGATTGCATATCAGATCTCTCAACCTTACCATTTCCTAAACAATCCTTTGTTTCATGACCAAACACTTTACATTACAATAGATTTTTGGTTTCCAATCATATACAACCTTAACATGAGGGCAGCTCTCTCCTAAATTATCAATTTCAATAAACTCAGGAAGTTCTTGATTAGGAGATACTTCAATCAAAGCTTTAGCATACTTTAATCTAATCAATTTTTCTGTGCTTTCATCAAGACATATCAATTTACCAACATGACAAGCCAACCTATTAATTCCGATTAAAGTCCAAACAATCTAAGGAATTCTATAAAAGTGTACCCACACTAGAACTTTTTTAATTTTCTCTTGAACATAACCATATGATGGATTCCATGTTGTTATAATGAACATTTTACCTTTAGTGAAAATAGGATCAGCTTGCAAGATCTTCATTCTGTCTAGATCATTCGAGAAATTGAAATTGAAATTTTCATTATCAATTTTATATCAACTTCACCTTTCAATCTCCAAACAGTTCTCAAATACTTTGTTACAGTCAGATACGAGAGATCCATCCAAGAAAAATCCTACCAAATGATTACACCAGTATTGAATTCCTTCTCTTTTAATTTCTTCAGGTAAAGGATTCGGAAACACATCTTTCTTAATATCAAAATTCCTAGGCACAAAACACCAGCATTTCTTGGCTTTTTCTTGAATAGTGATGACCACTTATTATCTATATCAGAAAACTTTGAGGAAAGAACCGGATTATTGATCTGCTCTGGTTTCAAACTATCAGATAAAGAAGGAAAATTCTTATCTGATAACAATGATGATTGATTTTCAGAATTTAGACATGTTTTCAAATCAGACAAAGAAAGAGAAGGAATCGAAAGACATGAGGAAGGAGGAGGATCGAGGGAAGAAGAATGAGGTTAAGACAAAGAAGTGAGATTCTGTATTTTGTTTTTTTCTTTCTTTGCTTTTTCTTATTTTCTCCATTAACAATACTCCCTTTTGAATGGTTTGAGTCTGACGTATGTGGTTTATTGTCAACTAGAACCGTCTAAAAGGGTGGGTCGTTACATTGATAATGCTGAAATCTTGTGGCAAATACTCTAAATTGCAATATCACGAGGTTTCCTATACATTATTTAGGGTTTTTGGTTAGATCGACTAAGAAAATTAAAGATGATTAGCAAATAATAATCAGTAAAATTAATAGAATATTTTCTAATTGGAATAGTAGGTATCTATCCAGTGTAGCTAAAATTATTCTTATTAACTTTGTTTTATCGGCTATGATTATCTGCTGGACATCTTTCTACTTTTTTAAAAATGGGTCGTTGAAAAAGTTGACAAAACTTGCAATAGCCCGCAAATCCGTACCCCTTGAGTCAACTCTATTCTACCTAAATCAACTCAAGTTGTACAGAAATACGAACCATTTGGGTTAAAGAAGAAGAGGTAGAAGAAGAAAATAGAAAACAACTTCAGAATCTAACCATCGCAGCGAAATATAATATAATAGATAATAGTGATCTTTACTCAAAAATCAAATATCCCTCTTTATATATTACATCATCAGAGTACATCAATCACAGCTCAACATCAACATCGATAACATACAAATGTATACACAGCAACTCATCACAGCGGAATATATATATATATATATATATATATATATATATAAACAAGTATGAGAGTACGTGTCGTCATCCAACTCGTCTCCTAAGCTCCACAGCATCATATCCTGTATTCTATAATACTCGGTCTGACCCGAGCATTACAATTAAATAACACCCGAGTCAGTCTGGAATACCAACGTGAGAAAATCACACCTAATTGATTATTAAAGTTCAAAAATCCTTTGAAAACAAAAGCATCTCGTAAGACCACGCCACAAATAAACATGTCGGGTTTTTTACCTTACGATAGCAAAAACATTTTTTTATTAAATCCTCTGATATTATTATAGCGTCTATAGAAAGTAAAATAGAATCTAGCTGAAATGCTTGCATCTCACGTTTCAGCAATAGTTGGGCACAATCAAAAACGTACGGGCGCGTAGGGAAAATGGATTCCAACTAATGGCTAGGCACTGGGGTACTACCTGTCATAGTACCAGGTCTAGATCAGCGTACTGAGGAGCCACCCTAACTCCTCTGCAACACAAGATCGGAACCATCCCTTACTGGACAGTCCCGAGCAAGATCACCCCGCGGTTGTGATCAGCAACCGCCCACTAAGCCGAAATAAAAGGGACATCTAGACAGGGATGACCTCACCCTCCGGTGGGGGCTACCCACGAAGCCTTGCTGCATAACCCCTGATTTTCAGCCATTCCCATTTGATGAGGCTTGAGGCTAAGAGTTACCTTTTTAGAATATATCCCTTAGAATGCCCATCGTCCACCTGATGATGTTTCGCAAGCATTCATCCATACAAGTCCGTCCCGGGTTCGAACGGAACCGAAGGCACTATTCCTACTACATCCATTTGGAAATATCCTCAGGATTAGTAGCGACTAGCCCTTGCAATTCACTACTCCATCTTCGAATCCAAAATCGTTTTTCATGAAAACGTACAAACCGGATCGAAGTGGTTTTCGAGAAATAAATCTCGATCCCGGTCTCTTCGAAACGATCAACGCATTTGACCAATATTGATAGTCGGTGATTTAACTATCAATTAATATTCACAAACATCCATCCGACAATAAATAATTTCTCAAATTATATTAACCTCAAATTATCTTCACAAGATAAATTTTCACTTTTCAAACCCTTTTGAAAACAGTTTTCAAAACTATCTTCCTTTCTCAGGATAAATTACCAAGCACAACTTAGATTTTAAATCACTCTTTATAAATTATTACTACGGTAATAGATTTAAATAAATATTTATTTTAGAATTTAAACATTTAGAAATAATAAATTTCCAACAACATACTTTGTAAAACAACATTAAAACCTTTGTTTTATTTTTAAAAACTTGCTTTGAAAACGTACTTGGCTATCCAGAGAAAATTCCAACTTCAATCACTTAAATCGATTTCTCCAAATTGATTTCCAACTTATTTTACTTGAAATAAATTCTTTTACTTATCAATAATTCAAATCTTAAATTCTAAATAAATGTTTGTTCTTTTTAATTAATAATACTGCATTTTAAAATTCATTAACTTTCTGTTTATTCAAATTTTCCTTTCCATTCTGAGGATTCATTTATCAGAATTTTAAAGTCACTTTATTTCTTTTCCAAGTCATTCTTAAATTTATTCTATAATCATTTTACTTGCAATTTCACTTCTTTTATTTTCATTTCCAAAATCAAATTTATATTTTTGATAATTCATTATACCCAATTATATCAACCAAGCCATAACATTCAATATTTCCACACAATTCATTATAGAATATCAAATAATCAGAACAGAGAATATTAAATAATTTAAATAAAAGTTGAGGGGTCCAGTTGGATCCCTCCAACCTGTTTTCCCTGCATCCACAGATGTTAGCACAACATAATACACCAATTCCAAAATATCATAATATATCACATTAATCAATTCAACCATCCAACAATTATTTAAATTTAATCATTTAAATTTAAATTCCATTGAGTGAGATTAACTCACCTTTGCTTTTTATTTGCAATCCACCTCTTTATTGTCTTGGTTTTCCGGTTATTGACCTAGAATAAACAATTTATATGATTTATCGAACAATCAATTTCCTTTCAATAGATTTAATTAATCAGCACTTTTAATTTGAACTAATCTAATGATCTTTTTACTGTTAGATAAATTTAATTAGCCAAATTATTCTATTAACTAATTTTCCTCATAATAAAGAAAATTTTATGTTACAAAAATAATTAATTAAACTAATCTCCCTAATGCACTATTATTATTATTATTATTATTTTAAAACAAGTAAATTTAAGATGTATCGATGTATATCTATTTTTTTTCTCTTTGAAATCATATATATATAAAAAAATATGTACTTTAAAAATATATTCTGTATAGTTTTTAAAAACTAATCTTTATATAAACTTTTGAAATCAACTGTTTAAAATTCCTATCTAAAATCCTGTCTCTACATTTTTTTCACTAATAGTTTTAATTTTAAACTAATTCCCTCTCTAAACCTTATCTTTAACAACAACATAAGTTATATACAAAATTTCCTTCCCTCTACCCTTTTTTTCCACACAGATAAATTCTAACTAAGTGTTATTTAATTTAAATCAAACATACAAACATATACCTTGCTGAGATATGCGCCTCCCTCACTTTCGCACTGCGACCCACGAGTATCACAATAGCGCAACTCCCCTAAGCATCGCATCAGGCCAGCGAATCCTCGTCATCCTCTCGAGCATCGCGACCCCCCATCTGCAATGTTCCCTCATCACTGACAAAACCCTAAACGCGACTCGCGTGCGACATCGAAGCCCATACGCGAGCGATTTGCGAGCAACTCAATCCTCGTCGCTTCTCCGTTACTCGCGACTGGTGAAAAAGATTAGGCGGCATTACAACCCTAGGGCCGACCATGAATTTGGGGAACGTGATTGATATGGGATGAAGACGATCTCGCGCGATACTAAGGAAAGCTCGGCCCTCAATTTCTTCGTTTGCCATATTTTATGTTTCTTTTCTTCTGAGATTGAAAGGAAGTGAATAGGGATGCCATTAATATCAAAGAGCTAGATATTTTTTCCCCAAAAGTTTCGGCTGAAAAGAAAGAAGGGCAATGTGATTAGAAATAAAGTAAGGAGGCGTATACAAGAAGGCTCGACTTTTAAATTAAATTTCATCAATTTAAATTTCCAGCACGTTTATATTTCGTGCACTCACATACTAACTCCGATCAAAACGAAATTTGAAATTCGATAATAATTCAATATTACAGACCCAATGGAGCTGGTTTCGTCGAATTCCCCCGGAAGGCTATTTTTAAATTCAATTTTAACACTATAAATTTTAAAACTGAACAAACCACTGTTAATTTCAATTTTACAACTTCTATTACCTTCAATGTTATCAATATAAATTTTATAAGCCTTCAAATTATTTTTAACAAGCTTAGAATTCCAGATTCAATATTTTATCCAACTTCAAATTATTTAATTCAATAATTTAATTATCAAATAAATTGTGATATTTGTAATTCAAGTTAAAATTACTCTATTGAATATTTAAAATCAATTAAATATTCCGATTTTTTTATTTCTTGAAAATTCCGGGTCGTCACAAAACTAGAAAGAATTCTCTTTGAAGTGGGAATAATTCTTGTAATATTAACTATTTAACTTAATTAGGAAACTATTTGCAAATCCAAAGATAATAGGGGACTAGGATAAATCTCCGCTATCTTATCATATCATTGCTAGATAAACGGCTTTGAAAATTCAACAATAATAATGAAAAATTTATACGGAAAGAAATTATTTCAAATCAATTTCATGATAGAACTTACTATTTGCATCATATCACTTGTAGTCCCATTTGCATGTCTCACTTTTGGAAATCGGTCCTAAAAATTATAATATTTTTAACCTTGGGATCAATGATATAGTTCATTTAATGTAACGACCGCCCTAATACTCATATGACCAAATAGTGCGCTGCTGAAGCATCCAACCGATGTAAGGCGATTGTCAAGGGAAAGATACAGAAGAGAAGAAGGGGCATATTAGAGGAAAAAAAGAGAAAAGAAGAGCAGAGAAAGAAAACATCAAGCAATTACAAAACCTGTCGTATATCTCACAACGCATTAAATAAAACAGGCGATACAAGAATAACTACATGAACCACATAATCAGAGTGCACAAGCTTATATAGTTATACAAAGCAGCAATAGAGTTTATATAATTGATAAATAAACTCAAAAAATAAACTGCCTCTAATAATAATAAATCAAGCACTGCCAAGGCACTACAGTGCCAAAGCGGAATATGTATTAATAAGCCTAAAATATAAGTGTTTCCTTCTGCTAGTCCATCTACATAACTACATGTGCCATTTACACATGTTATCTAGTCTACTCATTTAAGAGTACCCAAGGTATAAGAAACAAAACATAAAACCTCAAGTCAGATATCTAGTGTGAGCTATCAACAATCTCAAAATACTATAAAAGTTGATATAGTATAAAGACTAGAATGTATGGAGAATCATACCTGACCTATCCCTACATTCAAAGAGTTAGTACATAACATCAAATATATACTTACTATACATCATAGTCATTGTGGGTGTACTATACATCAAAGTACTAAGGGTCGCTAGATATCTGCATCGATAATATATGCATTATGTGACATCTGTAAGGTGATAAAAATCAAGAAAACATAGCATCCATCATCAATTCTCACATCAACTCACTCGGTGCATTGGATATGTGATACTCATATGACCACTCCAATAAAGTCGAGGACTAATCAAAGTCTCAGTTTATTAGTACTCGAATCCAAGCCGCTCGGTAAGCTAGGAACTAAGCTGCATCTCCATAAATAGTCCAAGGTAAATGGATTGAAAAATCATGTGATCCAGAGCATACATCATAACCTAAGTGAGCGTCCATGCATACCCCTGCTTTGCGAGTGCATTTGGATACCTACGAATATCAAAGATCCCTTTGCACACCTCATCCAGACCAAAGCTCATCTTGGAACTATCTGAAGTCGTTGCACTGAGAACTATTCTAGACAGTCATCATTAGTCGTAGAATTCATCATTTGTCATGTAACATTCCTCCAATAGTTCCTTCATCTGACACATCATCACCTACTCTGCATCTCAAAGTACAGCCATCCATCGTCGACGCCGTCACTTCCCATCATAGAATCATCATCGTCGAACTTGCATCATCACATTGAAGCATCATGTCCTTGCTTTACAGCCAAACCGCTCATCGAAGAGCCACCACGTCAAAGTCAAATGTCAAAAGGACGAACCATCACATCATGCTCCTTGAAGCGTCTCTATTGTCCACCTCAAAATTGGCCGAATCGGCCATCATCACTAATGGTAACATCGCCCACTCTAGATTAGTCGATAATGACCACTTTGGTCATATACTTAGCCCAAATAGCTTGGTAAAAACCAAATGAAAACGTCCAACCTCTCTTCTGGTGTCCGAAGCGCACATCCAAGTCCATCGTCCTTCATCTTCAGATTAGTTGGTACATATCCCAATTCTCTTTCACATACTTATCCCATCTATTCGAGTTTTCATCTTTTGCATGCTCAACGATATGCTTGAAACTCTACCACATCGTTTGAGTTCTCATCCTCAGTGCATTCGATCGATATGCACTAAACTCAATCTAAAGGGATTTTCCTTACACTATGTCGCCTACGATCAGTGTTTTCAACAAAACTAAGCAAACAAGCATACATGCAATCAAAAAGCATGAAACATCTAATGGCCTACCTACATCTATAATAACACATATATCATGCAAAAAATACAACTAAAGCAACCAATACGAGACTAGTACCAATAATAGCCTAAGTCTAACAATTTCGTTAAAAAATACGTTAATAAGAAAAATATGATATTTGACTTAAAACCATTTTGAAAACATTTTTACTTCTTTTATGAAATAAGTGTAGGTTTAAATATAATAAAAATAATACCTTAAAGTTAGAAATCATATCAAAACATCATTTTAACACTATACTAAAAATCATAGTACCATGAAAGAAAATATCAGAAACCTCAATAAAAGCTGACCAACCTAATGTTCAGTCATAGTGCACTCTATCACGAGCGCAACGCAAAAAAGGCATCCAAAACGGACCTCATATACAAAAGATATAAATTAAATACGAATCGTGATTAAATAAGCTATTAATTAACTTAATTAAATAATTAATTACCCCTAAATTACCTCCATTAGACAATTAATCCTTCTTTTCCAATGCTCTGTAAACAAACATGCACAAATGCACACATATGCATATTTCTTCCTTCGATTTTTCACTCTTTTCTTGATGCAACACAATGCCGTCTTTGCCAATGAATCCCTTTATGCACGAGCTCCGCAACCGACACCACGAGAAGCAGCTCAGTCATCCCTTTCAAAATGTGATAGTAGGATCTGTAAGCAATAAGGGAAATGTTGCACCTCCCATTTGACAGCCACACATCCCCAAATCGCTACCATCACTCGTCTTCGCATGAGAAGTTTAACACCACACTCGATTCTGCCTATCGTCGCTTTAGCCTCGCCAGACCCAAACCCTAGTTTGGCTATGAGGAGGTCGAGCACGACCAAACATTGCCACACCCTACATCGACCGCATAGACGTGAAGCTCCCTCTAACACGAGTTCAACAAACCTGGTTTCGTGATTTTTCATGGAGTGAATTGACTCGATTTAATTTTTTGAAGTAAAAGAGAGGGAGACGGCCATTTATTTTTTTCCTAGACAATGGAACAACAGATAGAGAGGGAAGGGTTTGTTTGAGTGGTTATTTATATTAATATGATATTTTATTTATTTAATTTCTTAAATAAATCATTGTTCATTTCAAGCTCATATGATCACACGTATCCGATTACAATGAAACTTGTCGGCGTACATCACATCATTTTTCCAATTCTTCATCTCTACCTGATTCAACACTCTATGAAGATAATTCCATGCATTTCGAGATCATTTTAGCCATCAAATCATCCGATCTCTAATTCGAATGTATATGAAGAATCCTATTTAGGAACTCTAAATAAATAAACGATTCAATATTTAAATCAATTATTTAAATATCCTATCGTGAAAAATATGGATCCTTAAATTTTTTTCTCCTTAAAGAATTTCGTCCTCAAAATTTCCAAGGAAAGAAAAAAATCTCCTAACCCATAGGCTTTTAAAGCCCCTCCTGTTTCGGAAAAATTCGATAGCACCTCCTTTACGCGGCTAGGTTCGGGAAAAATTCGAATACAACATAGATACGCGCACACATACACACATCTCATATCTAAGGCATCTCATTTTCGAGGACAACTAAGATTATATACCCAAATCTACATTATAGATGTTATGTACCTCTTTTATAGTAAAAGCATACCATTTAGATGCGAATAATGGCAAGCAAGCATCTAAATAGCCAACACTTGCTTCCACGTACCTGAATATGTACTCAATAAAGAAAATTAAACACAATAGCAACATCATTATGTATTTAAACATTCTAAATCATATATATAGCAATCGTCTTCAATAAATACAATATATAAAACCATAACTATCCCGCATATCTAACAACCATATACGCATAAGTTATCATATCATATGCCACCAATCAAACATCAAACATGCACATATAAGACCAGACATCAAAAAGTAACATTCATGCCTATCATAACATGTAGGATACTAAACTATATAGTATAAGACACTAAATGTGATATTCGATATGAAAGTTGATGAAAATCTCACCTTGTGATGAGCTTTGGATAAGTAATCCTCATGCTCTTTTTGGTATCCAATATGCAATCACCTTTGCTTTCACTCCATTTAAAATTTACTACTCCACCGCCTTCCTTCTAACTTGTTTTATATCACGTCTATAGGAAAGAGTAGGCCTACGAGATCTCGAAACTTCTGCTTTAGTCTCAATATCATCTAGTCGATTTGGTGCTAAAGTTCCCAATGCTTTTTGTAAGTTCTCCTAAAACTCTCTAATGGTTTCATCCACTTACAATGCTCTTTCACACACTGTGGAATCGTATATCTACTTTACATATAACGACTAATTTCGATGCCATTCAGTTGAACTTAATGAAAATAAAGTTTGCACTCTTCGTCAATCTATCAACTCTGACTCAAATGCCATCATATTCTCTTCTAACCCTCGACATCATCGATGAAGTCCATCGATATCCATTCTCATTTCCACCTAGGAATCTCAAGTGGTTGTATTAACCATTTGACTTCTTCTTTTCAGCATTTACTAGTCGACAATTCATTCATCTCAAAATGAATGTCCCATCATCCTTCATCCCTTCTCAATGAAATGTCTTCCTCGTATCATAGCCCATTTTTTTTCATCGTGATGTATAGTTAATCTCGAATAAGAGCACTCTCATAGCTTCTCCTCCCTCATCCCATCAATATCGGGAGAAAATAATATCTCATCCATATGGAGCCAATTGTCTTGGTGAGTCTGCATTGTATCACCTATACTGACACTACTCGTTCCCCTAATTTAACCATAATATCTACTAGTCTAGTTCACACCTTTGAATATTATCGATTCACTAAATCAAAGTAGATCTGATAGTTAAATCGGCTATTACCTTTGCCCCTAGCTCACATTGAGTTCTAAAGTCATAACCTGTGATAAATTTGAGCAATGACTACTCTAGGAATATTGCTCCTAAACTGGAATGTCCTCCACTCAAAGCATCAATTAATTCATTTCCTTTATAGGTGTATATGAAATGTCAATATTGTAGGAGGCTAGGAATTCCAACTATCACTATCGGCGAAGTTTGAGATCATTCTTGAAGAAAAGATACTTCAATGATGTAGGATCAGTGAACAACTAGAATTCCTCTCCTAATAGATAGCCTCTAAATCCTCAAAGCGAATGCTATCACTGCCAATTCCAAATCATGAGTCAGATACTTTATTTCATGCGGTTTCAATTTTAGACTAAATGTTCGGCAATCTTACCTTTCTGCATCAATACCATATCTAGTTAAATTCCACAAGCATGTACGTGTACTTTCAACTCCTTATTCCTACTCGGAATGAGTAATATCGGTGCACTTATCAACCTCTTTGTCAAGCTCATTGATGCATGTGCACACCTCGTGTCCTAAATAAAAAGTATGATTCTTCTCATCAAATTGGTTAATGGTGTCACTAATTTTAAGATGTCCCTGGTAACGTATATAACATCTAACAAATCCAAGGAAACTTCACATTTGTAGAAATCGTGGGTCTACTCAAATTCTAGACTATCGTAACTTGTAGGATTCATAGCAACGTGTTAGGGATGCAGATTAAGAATCTTAAGGCAGAAATAACACTAGAGGAGGGGGGGGGAGGTGAATAGTGTTTTAAAGAATATATGAACTATATGACTAAATTAAAACTTTCAACACAAATGTAAACAAAATTCTAACACAGAATGATCACAGAACATATAACAAATGCAAATAGTAAAGTAAAGTAAGTAAAAGGAAAGAACATACCGGATTTTATACTGGTTCGGAATCGTCCTACATTCAGTCCTGCACCAAGGCAATATCCTTGTACAGATTTTTATAAGCCAATATCCAAATTACAACCCTCAATTTCTAAGGCCTTGAGGAACCCTCCTATCTCCGAGTCTGGGGTAAACTCTCTTGATTTACGGGACACAAGATCACCCTAATACTTTCTAATAACAATCCTTTTGAATGGATAGACTCTATGGACTTTTTGAATACAAATTGATCCTATAACTCTGAATAGCACTTTGATCTTTAGTAGAATGATGGAGAATCAAATAGAGAGAGTATCTAAATGATTTCCTATTGAGAATTTGGCAGAATGATGGCACGATCTTGAAAATATGAAGTTTTATGGATATGAAATGGTGGAGAAGAAAGAGTGAAGAAAATAAGAAAGTAGTTGTTGAAAAAAAATTCATTTTGGAAGCCTTTATATAGATGCACAACAGTCATAACCATTGGCAAAAGGTTTACGAACGAATGGACACTTCTTTTGAAAATTGAATTTTGAATCCAACTGTCACCATGTCGACATGGGGTATCCCCTTATGTCAACATCCCTTAGTTCAAAATTATAGAGATGTTGTTTTGTAAAGACAATTGAATTTAAAACAAGTTGAAACTTCTCTGAAGCAAAGTAAAGTGTTTAAACAATATTTTGAGACAGAGAATGAATATAAAACATTATTTTAAATATATATATAATTGATATAGACCGTAAATTATATAATTAATATTTAAAATCAGAATAAGTTTTGATGTTTTAAAAATAGAAGTTTTTAAAAATCAGAATAGAGGAATATTTCAAAGCTAAAACAAAGTTTGAAAACATTTTTGAAAACATGATTTTGAAAGCTAAAACATTTTGGAAACAGATTTAAAAACATTTTGAAAAATCTATTCAAACTGAAATTGCAAGAACCTTCCTACAGAGCTCCTCCATAGGACTCGAGAACTTGTACAAAGTAGTATAAATGATTTTAATTTTCGTGGGTTTGTAAGCCACTTGTCGTAGGTTTGTAAGCTACTTGTCGTGGGTTTGTAAGCCACCGGTTTCGATAGAAATTGGGTTCCATCCCAAAAGAAAATTAGAAGAAAGATGAGAGTGCTATTATGAAGTTTTAACAAAATACTAGACACTTATCTTGAGATCTTGAAATCTTAATTCTCTAGAGTCTTGAATCTTGAATCTCCAATCTTCATCTTGATGCTTGAGTCTTTATACTGATCAGTCTTCGATGATACCTGCATATACTTCCTATATACATACATATATATATATATATCTATCTATATGGAAATGTTAGTATATATTTTATAAAGCAAAGTATAATAACTATATAAGGTTGTTGTCATCAAAACATCATCAACTCAGTTCCTAACAATCTCCCCCTTTTTGATGATGACAACCTTTATTTATAAAATATTCTTACCATGCCATAACTCCCCCTTACTCTGTGATTTCTTCTTAAAACTACAACTCCTCCTTACTCCATGACTCCCCCTTACACCAAGCACATATATTTTTATAACTTTATCCCCCTTTGTCATCAACAAAAACTATTAAATTGCCGACGCCAACCACATATCCTTTAGAGTTGTCACCAAAATTGACTAATCCACCGTCTTGATAAGTAATGTCCTTGAGTATCTCGGGATTTCCAGTCATGTGCCTCGAACAACCACTATCAAGTATCCTTTTATCTTTCTCAATTTGCATAGTTTGTCCATTGGTGTTGATTCGTCAAAAGCCATATAACATGTATGTTCCTGCATAACACACCAATTCGGTAGATAACTTAATTTTTCAAAATAACTATTTGCAGACTTATGATACTTTGATGAAATGCATAGATTCAAAACAGTTTTAACACAATTTTCCAAAAATGCCATTTTTATATTTTTCAAGTTTCAGATTATGAAAACAATGAAAACCAATGCTCTGATACAAATTGTTAGGGATGCAGATTAAGGATCTTAAGTCAGAAATATCACTAGAGGGGGGGGGGTTGAGTATTGTTTTGAAGAATATATGAACTATATGACTAAATTAAAACTTTCAACACAAATCTAAACAGAATTCTAACACAGAATGATTACAGAACATATAACAAATGCAAATTGTAAAGTAAAGCAAGTAAAAGGAAAGAACACACCGGATTTTATACTGGTTCGGAATCCTCCTACATCCAGTCCTGCACCAAGGCAATATCCTTGTAAAGATTTTTATAAGCCAATATCCAAATTACAACCCTCAATTTCTAAGGCCTTGAGGAACTCTCCTATCTCCGAGTCTGGGGTAAACTCTCTTGATTTACGGGACACAAGATCACCCTAATACTTTCTAATAACAATCCTTTTGAATGGATAGACTCTATGGACTTTTTGAATACAAATTGATCCTATAACTCTGAATAGCACTTTGATCTTTAGTAGAATGATGGAGAATCAAATAGAGAGAGTATCTAAATGATTTCCTATTGAGAATTTGGCAGAATGATGGCACGATCTTGAAAATATGAAGTCTTATGGATATGGAATGGTGGAGAAGAAAGAGTGAAGAAAATAAGAAAGTAGTTGTTGAAAAAATTCGTTTTGGAAGCCTTTATATAGATGCACAATAGTCATAACCATTGGAGAAAGGTTTTCGAACGAATGGACACTTCTTTTGAAAATTGAATTTTGAATCCAACTGTCACCATGTCGACATGGGGTATCCCCTTATGTCGACATCCCTTAGTTCAAAATTATAGAGATGTTGTTTTGTAAAGACAATTGAATTTAAAACAAGTTGAAACTTCTCTGAAGCAAAGCAAAGTGTTTAAACAATATTTTGAGATAGAGAATGAATATAAAACATTATTTTAAATATATATATAATTGATATAGACCGTCAATTATATAAGTAATATTTAAAATCAGAATAAGTTTTGATGTTTTAAAAATAGAAGTTTTTGAAAATCAGAATAGAGGAATATTTCAAGGCTAAAAAAAAGTTTGAAAACATTTTTGAAAACATGATTTTGAAAGCTAAAACATTTTGGAAACAGATTTAAAAACATTTTGAAAAATCTATTCAAACTGAAATTGCAAGAACCTTCCTAAAGAGCTCCTCCATAGGACTCGAGAACTTGTATAAAGTAGTTTAAATGATTTTGATTTTCCTGGGTTTGTAAGCCACTTGTCGTAGGTTTGTAAGCTACTTGTCGTGGGTTTGTAAGCCACTGGTTTCGATAGAAATTGGGTTCCATCCCAAAACAAAATTAGAAGAAAGATGAGAGTGCTATCATGAAGTTTTAACAAAATACTAGACAATTATCTTGAGATCTTGAAATCTTGATTCTCTAGAGTCTTGAATCTTGAATCTCTAATCTTCATCCTGATGCTTGAGTCTTTATATTGATCAGTCTTCGATGATACCTGCATATACTTCCTATATACATATATCTATATACATACATACATATATATATATATCTATATGGAAATGTTAGTATATATTTTATAAAGCAAAGTATAATAACTTTATAAGGTTGTTGTCATCAAAACATCATCAACTCGGTTCCTAACAATCTCCCCCTTTTTGATGATGACAACCTTTATTTATAAAATATTCTTACCATGCCATAACTCCCCCTTACTCCGTGATTTCTTCTTAAAACTACAACTCCCCCTTACTCCATGACTCCCCCTTACACCAAGCACATATATTTTTATAACTTTCTCCCCCTTTGTCATCAACAAAAACTATTAAATTGCCGACGCCAACCACATATCCTTTAGAGTTGTCACCAAAATTGACTAATCCACCATCTTGATAAGTAATGTCGTTGAGTATCTCAGCATTTCCAGTCATGTGCCTTGAACAACCACTATCAAGTATGCATTTATCTTTCTCAATTTGCACAGTTTGTCCATTGGTGTTGATTCGTCAAAAGCCATATAACATGTTTGTTCCTGCATAACACACCAATTCAGTAGATAACTTGATTTTTCAAAATAACTATGTGCAGACTTATGATACTTTGATGAAATGTATAGATTCAAAACAGTTTTAACACAATTTTCCAAAAATGCCATTTTTATATTTTTCAAGTTTCAGATTATGAAAACAATGAAAACCAATGCTCTGATACAAATTGTTAGGGATGCAGATTAAGGATCTTAAGGCAGAAATAACACTAGTGGGGGGGTGAATAGTTTTTTAAAGAATATGTGAACTATATGACTAAATTAAAACTTTCAACACACATCTAAATAGAATTCTAACACAGAATGATCACAGAACATATAACAAATGCAAATAGTAAAGTAAAGCAAGTAAAAGGAAAGAACACACCGGATTTTATACTGGTTCGGAATCCTCCTACATCCAGTCCTGCACCAAGGCAATATCCTTGTACAGATTTTTATAAGCCAATATCCAAATTACAACCCTCAATTTCTAAGGCCTTGAGGAACCCTCCTATCTCCGAGTTTGGGGTAAACTCTCTTGATTTACGGGACACAAGATCACCCTAATACTTTCTAATAACAATCCTTTTGAATGGATAGAGTCTATGGACTTTTTGAATACAAATTGATCTTATAACTTTGAATAGCACTTTGATCTTTAGTAGAATGATGGAGAATCAAATAGAGAGAGTATCTAATGATTTCCTATTGAGAATTTGGCAGAATGATGGCATGATCTTGAAAATATGAAGTTTTATGGATATGGAATGGTGGAGAAGAAAGAGTGAAGAAAATAAGAAAGTAGTTGTTGAAAAAATTCGTTTTGGAAGCCTTTTTATATATGCACAACAGTCATAACCATTGGCGAAAGGTTTTCGAACGAATGGACACTTCTTTTGAAAATTGAATTTTGAATCCAACTGTCACCATGTCGACATGGGGTATCCCCTTATGTCGACATCCCTTAGTTCAAGATTATAGAGATGTTGTTTTGTAAAGACAATTGAATTTAAAACAAGTTGAAACTTCTCTAAAACAAAGTAAAGTGTTTAAACAATATTTTGAGATAGAGAATGAATATAGAACATTATTTTAAATATATATATATAATTGATATAGACTGTCAATTATATAAGTAATATTTAAAATCAGAATAAGTTTTGATGTTTTAAAAATAGAAGTTTTTAAAAATCAGAATAGAGTAATATTTCAAGGCTAAAACAAAGTTTGAAAACATTTTTGAAAACATGATTTTGAAAGCTAAAATATTTTGAAAACAGATTTAAAAACATTTTGAAAAATCTATTCAAACTGAAATTGCAAGAACCTTCCTACAGAGCTCCTCCATAGGACTCGAGAACTTGTACAAAGTAATTTAAATGATTTTGATTTTCATGGGATAGGTTTGTAAGCTACTTGTCGTGGGTTTGTAAGCCACTGGTTTCGATAGA
Organism: Allium cepa; assembly: GCA_030765085.1. NCBI lineage: Eukaryota > Viridiplantae > Streptophyta > Magnoliopsida > Asparagales > Amaryllidaceae > Allium > Allium cepa. Next base: position 411,352,001 of record CM060937.1, read on the forward strand.
AATTGGGTTCCATCCCAAAAGAAAATTAGAAGAAAGATGAGAGTGCTATTATGAAGTTTTAACAAAATACTAGACACTTATCTTGAGATCTTGAAATCTTGATTCTCTAGAGTTTTGAATCTTGAATCTCTAATCTTCATCTTGATGCTTGAGTCTTTATACTGATTAGTCTTCGATGATATCTGCATATACTTCCTATATACATATATATATATATCTATATGGAAATGTTAGTATATATTTTATAAAGTAAAGTATAATAACTATATAAGGTTGTTGTCATCAAAACATCATCAACTCAGTTCCTAACACAATGTCCAATTCCGTAACAACATGACTCAAGCATCCCACTTCCCTCTTCTAGAAGTGATACTTTAAAGACATCATCATCAAACGGTGTTTTCTCAACACCTCCTCTACAATCATCAATCGTGTCTTATGCACCTCTTTCTTCCATGAGCAGACCAAAGTATCATCAACAAGAGCAAGCAGAACATTACTCAAGTGATTCCTCGAAACACAGTTCAAGAACTCAACAAAGCATACCGACGTGTTGGTTAGCCCAAACGACATAACCAACCAATCAAAAATAGAAGTAGCATATGAAATAGTGTGTTCAACACACTCTCTTCGAACACTCTCAGTAGATGAAACCTCATCGCAAGGTCCAAATGAGAGAACACCTTCGCGCCATAGAGCTGATCGAACAAGCCATCAATAAGTGGGAGGTGATACTTGTTCATCATCTCAATCGGCTCACGATAATCAATATATAACCTCAAAGAGCGATCTACCTTTGTGGTAAACACTGTAAGTGCATCCCACTCAACGTGCTTCTATGAATATACCTTCATCTCAATAGGTCATCCTCTCACACCTATAGTTTCCTCAGATCTTTAGGCATCATATACCTTAATGACATAACAACTGGTCTAGCACCTCTAACCAAATCGGTATGGAAACCAATCCCTATATGGTGGTAGTTCGGTTGCCTCATTGAATGTGTCCAAACGCTCTCTAGCTACAAGAACAGATGATAACTCATCGTATAGGAGATCGAGCGAATAATAAGCTAACCATTACTTCATCATCAAGTGGGTAGCCAAACACTTCCTTTCGCCCATCATCGGTCCTTATCATCACCAATGGCCTCTCACAATCCACCATTATTACATATCCCTTCAGCTAGTCCATTCCAAAGTACAATATCGAACACTAAACCCAAAAAATAATAACAAATAGATAAACATTCATGACTTGATAAGGCTAACTCTTGACAAATCATGTTTAGGCTGATTAAGCGCCTAATAAGGTTCATTACAATTGAAAAGGCCGGTCAATTATCTTGGGTCTCAATCCCAATCTATCAATCAAATCACTGGATATGAAGGAATGTGAAACCTCAATGTCAAATAAAACACATATGGAATTGCCATAAGTGGAAAGAATACCTCAAGTGGTGATACTATTTCCCTTCTATTTCTTCGATGGAGCACTCAACGAAATCAGAATGACATTTAATGCATATGCCTTTACGGTTTGTGCCTATTTGTTTTGTTTGAGGTGACCCTTGTACATAAGGTATGGGATCTTATGTCATAATGCCTTCTCGATCAACTTGTCGAAGCTCTCGTCAATATGACCAGTCAATCACTTCCAAAGATGATCACTTAACCCAATGATAATTTATTCATTCTTTTTAAGTGGAGTATTAATGAAAGATAGACCGTTCTTCGTTAGCACATCATATTCGGCCATATATCCGACACAAACATATCACCTTACTTCAAGTCGATGAAATACCCAAACAACACCAACTTTTGAAAAGTTTAGATAAATTTTCTTCAAAGCGAACTATGAACTAATCCCAAGTAAAATTATCCTTGGGAATTCAAGCTATAAAGGCACTCCACTAGTATATTGTTTACCTCTGGAGTCATTTAGAGATTAACTTCTACCTCATTGTATCATCTAACTCCAAGTCATCGTAGATCTTTCGCAAATATTCATTACATCTTGCACCTCAATAGCCGACTCCGTTCCAAGGAACGGTCTACCTCATAGACTCATGTAGTCTTTACACAGCTCAAAAAAGTTGACTTTAGGTGTTTGCACTTGAGCATCACAATCATTTGGAGTGACTAGAGCATTCCAAATAATGTTTCGCACCATCTTAGCAAACATATTCTATAAATTGGGTTTAGTGGCCCACTATCCAGCCCACTTCTCAACTTCGGCAATTGAGTCAATAACATCGTCTCTCGTATGCCAGATTATTCCTAATATATAGTTAGGATGATTAGTCTCTCATAAAGAAAAACTTCATCAATGGTACTCATGTATACAATACAACTTATATACCATATATACACTGCTATAGTTTTGAAAACCAGAATATATAACAAATACACACTCTCTCATACATGTGTATACTTTTGATCGAGTCAAAGGCGACACCTCCTACCCTATCTCCACTAGATCACAGTATCAACTCAGGTTAACAACATAACCTAAGCTCTGATACCAAATGTAACAATCACCCTACACCTCAAATGCTCATATAACTGAATAGTGCGCTGATGGAGCATCCGACCAATATCGGGCGGTTGTTAAGGGAAAGAAATAGAAGTGAAGAAGAGAAATAGAAGAAAAGAAAAGAGAAAAGAAGGGAAGAGAAAGAAAACATTAAACGATCACAAAACCTGTCGTATATCTCATAGTGCATCGAATAAAATATAATAGTCACCACATATATAAAACAAACAAGACAGCAATAACTATATAAACCACATAATCAGAGTACATAGGCTCATACATTTATACAAAATAGTAATAGAGTTTATACAACTGATAACTACCTTCAATAATAATATATCAAACACCATCAAGGCTCCATGGTGTCACAGCGGAATATGCAATAATAAGCCCAAAATATAAGCGTCACCTCCTACTGGTTCATCTACATAACTCCATATGTCATTTACACATGTTATCTAGTCTACTTATTTAAGAGAACTCAAGGTAATAAAAAGCAAAGCATAAAACCTCAAGTCAGACAAAAGTCTGATTTAAGTGATAAACATTCTCAAAATACTATAAGAGTCTATATAGCATATGGAACATAGGGTATGGAGAATCATACCTGACATGTCCCTACATCCAAAGAGTTAGCAGATAACATTAAATATATCCTAATTTACATCATAGTCATCGTGGGTGTACTATACATCAAAGTACTGAGAATATCTAAATATCTGCATCATATGGCATACCTAAGGTGATTAGCAATCAAGCAAACATATCATCCATCATCCATTTTCACATTCACTCACTCAGTGCATTGGATATATGATACTCGTATGACCAACCCATAGAGTCAAGGACTACTCAATGTCTCAGTTTCTTGGTACTCGAATCCATGTCACCCAGTAGGCCAGGAACTAGACCGCATCTCCATAAATAGTCCAAGCTAAAGGGACTAAAACATTGTGTGATCTAGGTCATACATCGTAACCTAAGTGAGCATCCTCACATACCACTACTTTACGTGTACAGTTTGAAACCCACGAATATTAACGATCCCTTTGCATATGCCATCCATAGCAGAGTTCATCCTCGAACTGTCCTTATAATTCCCGTTCGAAGTCATTGTAGTTGGGAACTATTCTAGACAGTCATCATTAGTCGTAGAATATTATCATTTGTTCTATAACCTTCCTCCAACAGTTCCTTCAATCCGACTCTTCATTGCCTACTCTGAATCTGGAAGTACAACTATCCATCGTCGCCATCATTTCCCATCATAGAATCATCATCGTCGAACTCCGCATCATTCCGTTGAAGTGTCATGTCCCCACTTCAATTCTAAAACCACTCATCAAAGAGCCATCACACTGAAATCAAATATCAAATGAACAAACCACCACATCATGCTCCTCGAAGCCTCTCTATCGTACACGTCAAAAATGGTCAAAAATCATTAGTAATAGTAGATATCGACCACTCTAGAGTAGTCGACAATGACCACTTTGGTCGTGTACTTAGCCAAAATGGTAGGTACAAACCAAATGAAAACGTCCAACATCTCTCCTGAAGTTTGAAGCGCATATCCAAGTCCATTGTCCTTCATATTAAGGCCAATTGGTATACACCTCAATTCTCTTTCACATACTTATCTCATCCATTCGAGTTTTCATCATTTTCACGCTCAATCGATCTGCGCGAAACTCTACAACATAGTTTGAGTTCTAATCATGTATGCATTCGTCGATATGCTCTAAGCTCTATCTAATAGGATTTTCCTAACACTATATCGCCTATGATCTGCATTTTCAACAAAACTAATCAAACAAGAATGCATGCAACCAAAAAGCATACAAACATCTATAATGGCCTACATACATCTATAATAACACGCATATCATGCAAACAATAAATCTAAGGCAACCAATGTCGGATTTATCAATAATAGCCTAAGTCTAGTAATTTAATCAAAATACCGCGTTAATAAGAAAAATATGATATTGATTTAAAACCATTTTTAATTCTTTTATAAAATAAGATGTCGATTTAAGTATAATAAAACTCACGTTTTAAAGTTAGAAATCATCTCAAAACATCATTTTAATACTATACTAGCAATCATAGCACGGTGAGAGAAAATATTACTTGTGTCAATAAAAGCTAACCAATCCAATATTAAGTCGTAGAGCTCTCCATCACGAGTGTAAAGTAAGAAAACGCGTCCAAAACAGACCTCGTATGTAAAAGATATGAACTAAATACAAACCGTGATTAAATAAGCTATTAATTAATCAAACCGACCGTTAGGGAGGTTTGCTTACTGTCACTGGGCAAAATCAATTTTTCTGAAGCCAAAAAAACGTGGATCTTGTCTCATCGCGATTTCCCTAAAAATGTGGATCTTGTCTAATTGCGGTTTCCCTAAACTTCCTCATTTTATTTCATGCATCAAAGTTTTCAAATTCAAATCTATTATAATTTTCAAATTCTAAAATTTCAATTTCAAATCGATAATTTTGAATGCTTTGATTAATATTTAAATTTGAAATTCATATTTTCAGATTCAAATCTCAATTTATTCTTTTCCAACATATTATCACTTAATGTTTAAGTAATATTAACAAAAAATTTAAATGTATATTTCTTATCAAAGTTATACAACCGAACGGTCGATTTCTCCACCGTTGTGCGGTTATACTAGTGTAACTGAATAATTAATTAGCCCCTAGTTACCTTCATTAGCTGACTAATTCTTCTTCCTCAATGCTCTATACAAATGTGCATAAATTTACACAACCGCATATTACTCCCTTTGATTTCTCACCCATTTCTGGACGAAATGTCGCGCCGTCTTTGCTATCGAGTACCTCTATGCACGAGCTCCAAAATTGACAAAATGAGAAGTAGCTTAGTCATCCCTCTCGAAATGCTACAGTACCAACCGTAAGCGATAAGGGAAATGTCACACCACCCATTTGACAGCCGCACATCCCCAAATTTTCACCATCCACTCATATTTGCACAAGAAGTTCAATGTCACACTCAATTCTTCTTATCGTCATCTCTAGCCTTGCCAAATCCAAACCCTAGTTTGGCCATGGGGAGGTCGAGCTAGACCGAACTATACCACATGCCACATTGACCCCATAGACGTGAAGCTCCTTCCAACACACGTTGAACGGACTTGGTTTCGTGATTTTTCGTGGAGTGAATCACTAAATTTAATTTTTTGAAGTGAAACCGAGGGAGCGGCCATTTATTCTGCTCCCAAGCAATGGAATAGTAGATAAAGTGGGGTGGGTTTACGTGAGTGTTTATTTATAGTAATATAATGTTTTATTTATTTAATTTCTTCATTAAATCATTGTGCGTTATGAGTTCGTATGATCACACGATGCATTCGATCATAACGAAAATCGTCAGCGTACATCATTTCATTTTTCTGGTCCAAATGGTATAAATTTCATCGCTGTCAGAGATAGCACTCCGGGATGATAATTTCATGCATTCTGAGATCGTTTTGGTCATCAGATCGTCCGATCTCCATATATAGTGATGCTTATACTCATTTTAATTTGCAACGTCGATCCGAACGCAAAGGAAGTGGTCTCGAGTCCTAGTTCGACTATATATGAAAAATCATATTTTGGGACGTTTAAATAAATTAACGATTCAATATTTAAATCAATTATTTAAGTATCCTATCATTGATAATACAGGTTGTCACATTCAGGCAAAAACATTTCCTTTTGAAATGATTGCTGGATTTCCGCTATACAATTAAAAATTTAGTACAAAGAACTATTTGATACTTTTAACTTTGAAATTTACATAATTCCAAGGTTTTTAGACCTCATAATGACTTCCTATGGACCTTTACATTCAATTGTGCCCTTTGAAGGCATCACCTAAACATAGTTCGTCTTAATTTGTTCCAAGTTGGAATATTATAACTTATATAATGAGAGTGATGCTAAAATTTGATGTTGGGATAAAACTAAAAGTTGCGAGGTTCAATGCTTGGGAGTCTTCGACATGCCCGCAAGCCTTCACATTAAGATTCGCGCAGACGAGAAGGGGATAGAGGTTATGACCAGGGGCGCTCTGGGTATTATGACCAGGGGCGCTCTGGGTATTCTAGTCACGAGAGATATGACACGGACAGAGGCAATAAGCGTCGATCGCGATCGCGTACCCTTCCTCCTTCCAGAGATCCCGTGCAACCTCCCGCTCATGTCCCTCATCCTTCCGAGTCTTCTCGATATACGTCGGTTTCTCAATCTTCCCGATCTAAGGCGATGACCTCGATAGTCGCGGAGCAGCCTCCTACTGAAATCTCGAGGGAAGGGGCAATTAGACTTGCGCAATTAAAGAGGAAGTTCCCGAATATTTGCTTCGATAACTACGTCTTTCCCCCGAACCTGAAAAGAATCCCGCCGGAGGCCGAGCGGTTGGCGCTTGACTATGTGCATGACTTTTACACCCAATACAAGGCGTGGTATAGGGCGGCCGACAAGGTATCGGCGTTGGCCTTCGAACGAGCAGCTACCATTGAAAAGCTTCAAACCGAGCTGGCTCAAAAAGATCGCATCATACAAGTGCTGAATACCGAGGCTGAATCGTCTCGAAAATCAGAGATGGAGGCTCTTACAAAGGCCGATGAAGCTCAAGTAGCCATGGATAGAATGAAAAAGGAGCACTATGTTACGGTGGAAGACATGGGCCACCGGAACACTGTCGTCACTGCTGAGCGGGATGCGGCGTTAAAAGAACTTAATGAGCTCAAGGCTAAATTTGCCGAAATTATTAAAGATAGAGATGACGCGCTTAACGTGGCGCAAGAAGCCTGCGAGCAAGCCGTAGTGCTTCACACTGAAAGAGATGTGGCCGTGGCAAAAGTTCAGGCGGTCGAAGCAGAGGTGGAGGAGAATGTTCAACAGGAAGAGGCCAGGCTAGAGGCCGATATCGAAGATCTGCTCATAACTTACAACGCCAATGTGTTAAAACACAGAAACTTGGCCTAGCTTCAAGATTATCCGGTTCACCTTCGTAGCGCTTGGGACAGATTGGTTGAGGAGGAAAAGGAAGCGCATCCAGGTGAAGCGGTCGATCGATTCAAACTTGAAAACCGGCTGCTCACAGACGATGAGAAGAAGGTCCTTCATGACGCTATCATTGCTCATGAGAAGGAGATGATCGGTGGTCGCTCCCTAGAGTGTACAAGTTCTTAAACTTCTCAGGGACAATACCAAACATTTTCATATCTATTTCGAAAGTTTAGGCCCCTCCCAAAATCAAAATTGCATACATAGTTAATCCTACATAAATTTTTTAATAACAATGAATTATTAAAGAGGAAAAACCACCAATAGACAAAATATGTGTTTTTGCAACATAGACCTAGAAAATGTAACATACCTCTGTTACAGCCATCATTTGACCAACTTGATTCTTATTAGCACTCTAAACATAGACTTCAACATAACCAACATTGACCATAATTGTGAATACTATAGAAACAATATTATATTCTATAGGACTATAGATTTTAGAATTTTACATGATTATATTTTCACCATTACTTGTTGATATATATGGTTTGAAAGGAACCAAAGAATATTTTATAATATTAATTCTACCTTGGATAACCTAATCTACATCGTCAATCTTTTTGTTTATAATTTGGTTACTAAGTTCAATTATAAATCGACGAAAAATGTTTCGTCCAGAGATTTTTTTCAAAAAAGGAAAATTATGGATTGATACCCTAATGTTAAAATTGCAAACAACAGAGGGAGATACAACCATGCCTTAACCACTGACTTAGCAGAAACCTTTTACGAAGATAACTCTTTGAACATTTTACATATAATTGATAGCCGGTCCTATTTTATTTTATGTTATTGTTTGCTTTTCAATCAGATATATGTACATAACTTTTAAATTATATATATATATATGTGTGTGTGTGTGTGTGTGTGTGTGTGTGTGTGTGTGACGACCTGCAAATCCATACCCTTTGAATCGACAATAATCAACATAGGTACGACCCAAAAAGCACAAACTGATGGAGAATCAAGAGAAAGAAAAGAAGAGAGAAGAAGAGAAGACAAGAAAGAGAGAAGATAGAACCAAACAGAATAATAAAGAATCTCACATTGCAGCGGAAAACATATAATATCATATCAATGATCTTTACAAAACAGAAACTGTATATATACATACATCAATCAGAGTCAACAATCAACCTCAGCCTGAACAGTTATAATAACCTGTCCTTACAAATGCTGATAATAACAATAACTAAGCACAACGGATAATTAATAATCAAAACAGATATGCGTATATGAAATGAAGATCTCCAGCTCTCCCGCTGAAGCTCCAAAAGCATCAAATCTGACCTGTAAACATACTCGGTCTGATCCGAGCATTGAAAGGGAAGAACTTCCGGATCAGTCTAGTAAACCAGCGCGAGAAACACACTCAACTGAATTTATTAAATTACCAAAAATTTTGCCTATTAAAACAAAAGTATCTCGTAAGATAAGTCCACATACAAACACAGACATGTTTTTACCTTACGATAACTAAATCATTTCATATCAAATCCTCTTATATTATAGTAGTGTCTACTATATACAAATAATATTAATCATAGCCAAAATTGTTACATTGATTAAATTCCAGCATATAGCCCAATCGGGTAATACAATCAAAATGGCAATCACGTAGTGGATTTTGGATTTCCATACAAATGACCGGGTGAAGGGACTAGCTTCCGACAGTACATCTCTAGAAGAATGTACCGAGAAACCATCATAAAGTTTCTCTACCAACACAAGACCGGCCCACCTCTATAACTAGATGGTACCGAATATGTCATCCTCTGGTTGTTACTGACCTTTACCGAGGGCTCTCTAGCATACAAACCACAATAATCAGATACATGACGTCATGGCATGTAAAGATATATTTAGAAGAGGATGATCATATCCTACTTGGGAATGACCCACTTAGCCTTGCTACATCTAACCCTTTTTTGATCATTTCCGGTTGATGAGGTAGAGGTAACGATTACCTTTCACGATCATATAACACATCACTTTGAATGCCACATGGCCATTTCCGTTGACTACTAACTGCCTTCCACAAAAATACAACCCTTAAGCTGATATGTCTTAAGGAGGGTGTTAAGCTAAGAGAAGTTGCCTTCTCCGCCACCGCTGATGCACGTTTGTAAAACCCAATGTATGTAATCTATAGAAATGCAATGTCAGACAAACATCCGCAAAAGTTGTCCAGGAACATGACAAACCGAAGGTACTTTCCTACCACATCCTGTCGGGAAATCCCTAGGATTTGTAGCGAATAGTCCTTGCATTGGATATTTCATAATGAAGAGACCACTGCTACTGGATGTATATTGGGATTTTAACCCTAAACAATCAACAAGCAGTCCCCCACTATGAAACTCCGGAATATCAATACCATCACAAGCAACCTGCACAATCATCGCATATATGTTGGTCCGAATTGGTTTTCGGATAAACTGATCCCGGTCTCTTCGCACCAACAATGCAAAAGCGTTTCTCCACCTCACACAGCAACTAAGTCTCATAGACTTATCACGTCTCTAACTTTCAACTTGCTATCCTTCGGGCCAAGAAGGAAGCTCGAGAGATTGGAGTAATACTCCGCACTATACGAATCAACAACACAAACGATAATCAAGCCTACACAGAAGGCTACGTACTTAAGTGTACGACTAAATAGTTCCCACATCAAGTTGAGGAACTAAAATTTTGACCAAGTCTGATAGTCGGTTATTTAACTATAAAAAAACAAATAAAAATTTAGCACCATATACAATCACTAGACCCTTCTAATTAATCTTTTATTAATTAAATCATTGCCAAATATTCACTTCAATTTATCTTTAAAAAAATAAATATTCTCAAAACATTTCAACTTTCTATATTGGAAAAAATTGCCATACACTTATTCAAAAAATAAGCAATTCACTATTCTATTTATTTTCAACATTTAGAAAATATTCTATATACTTAAATCACGATTAAGTATATATTTTATTCTATGAGGAAAATATTCTTTTAAACATCTTTTATTTGGGTTAAAACGAATGTTGCGTAAAACATCATTACGACAAACCAAAATCATTAGTATAGGGTTTCGAAGATAAGATAGATATATAAATTCCAATACTATACAAAAGCATTTCCTTTCGAAAATCATTTACTATAACATTAATGTTATAGCCTATCATTTTCTTACTTCTCGAAAGCGTCTATTTCAAAAATGAATATTGAAATTTATGGTTTCGATCCTTAACACAATTTAAAACCATCTTTAAGGCATTTAACTCCATTTTAAAATATCATTTTCCAAAACATTTCTTTAATATTATTCACTGTCCAAAATCGTGAATATAAGTCGTTTTCCAAATTTAATATTATTTCAACATTTAATTTAAAGGATAATTCACCGTCAAAAATCGTGAATATAAATCCTTTAAATAAACTTCTATATTTAACTTATCAAAATCAATTGATTTCGGATTTATAAAACAATGTTTATAAATCACGTTTATATTTAATAAAAACTTCCATTTCTAAAATCCTTTTTATTAACCAATTCTATATATAGCTCATTTACATGCTAAAATCCAACTATAATTTAACTACTTATAAATCGTTTATTTACAAAATCATTCTTTTATAACTTCACCAATTCATAAGTCTATACATCTTTTTTACTTATAAAATCCTTTACAACCTCATTTTAACACTTACAAAACTCGTTTTATAATTCCAATATTTTAATTTATAAAATATCAATTTTGCAAATCTTTTATAAACCATTTACAATAAATAAAAAACCTCAGTTTAACTATTTACAAAATAATTAACTCCATATTCAATCATAATTTACTATATTTCACAGAAATCATAATTTTTATAACATAAAAATTATAATATCTAATTATTCAAAATAAATTCAATTCCTTTACAATTCAAAAATCAATAAAACGTTTATTTCCAAAATCACTTTTTAAATTTGGAAATCACCACTTTAATAGTTTAAATTATCAAAAATAGGCCCAATGCTGCAACAGAACCAAATACATCAATCAAGGCATCCAAAACATCATATATAACATGATAATAGAATATGTCACAATATTTGTAAATAAATCAATACTAGTGAGGAATCCAGTTGGATCCCTCCAACTCATCACTTGCAACAAATAGCATATTAGAATATGTGTAAAATGTCCGCTTCAAGGCAGACGCGCGTACAAAAGGTCATCGACTCATACACGGGAACGTATAGGGTCATCTGCTCCACTAGGCAGGAATATATCCAAATACCAATCAATATATCATATATCATCCAAAAAATCATCAATCATCATATATATATTTATCACTTATATGAGAATATAAGTGAGTCGGAAAGAGTGAGTTGTACTCACATTGCGTCCAATAGCGGTTGTAGTGTTTAATTTCGAATAAAATTAAACGACTATTTTATTTTGCCTAAAATTCACACTAGCTCCAATCAGCTCCAAACTGGCTACATCGTGTAGTGCTCGTCAATACGAACTAAACGCAATTCGTTTCGTCAATTTTCGACCTCGTAGGACAAAGTTACACAATTTTAAAGATTGTACGAATTATAATATATATTAATTTACAATTTTATTTTATATTTAAACCTTCCTTCAATCCTAGCCGTTGTTTCCTTCTCCTTCAGATCTAAGCCACGCATTTCCTTTCTTCCCCAATGTGAAAACTCACGTACATGAAACCCAATTTGGCCGCCATCTTCTTTGAATTTTTGCGATCCTTACACTCGACTTCACGACGATCCAACACCACCAACTCGAAGCCCGCACTCTACTCCACCCTCACCTTGAATGGCTCGAAGCTCAGCTGCTTATCTTCCTTGATAAACGCGTGTAACTGTAGCAACTTTGAATACGAATTGCCGCCACGTCGATCGACATCACACGATCATCACCGTATTGATGGAAAGGTCACGATAAGCTCTACAATTCTTGTGTTGGAAGTTTCTCGAATAGATTTGTGGATTGAGAGAGATTAAGAAAAGAAATTCGTGCATTTCTGGCCATAGAAATTGAAAGTGGCGGCTAGGTTATGAAACCCTAGTGTTTGTTAAAAAAGGAAAAAATGAGGCGCTTTTATAGCTCTCGCACTATTCATCCGAAAATTTTCAAACTTGAAACGAAGCGTGCCGCCTGGCGTTTATATTGTGTTACCTCTATTCCGAACACAATGGAATATATATCGGGAGCCAATTCGATCGTATTTGGAAGATAGGTTTTCAAATCGACTATTTAAATTTAAAATTCACTTAGACCGATTTCTACGCGTTTTAGCTTGCCTCAGACAAACCCTAAACCCGATTGAAACAAAATTTGAAATCTTACAATAATTTAACATTACGGATCCAACAAAACTGGTTTCGTTGGAATCCGAGATTATTTGAAAAATGGCTATTTTCACTCGTTAATTAAATATTAAAATATTCAATTTTTTACAAATTAACATTAATATCAATTTTAAAAGTTCTCTAACATCATTCTAATTCAAATAGAATTTAATTCAACTTTATAAATCATTTTTATTCATATTAAATCCAATTTTCAATTATTTCTACAATTTCAAATATTAAATTATCAATTTAATTATCCAATTAAATTACCATATTCGAAATATAATCTATCCAGCTTATTAAATTTACTTGTGCATATTTAAAATCAATTTAATATACAAATTTTAAATGACAGAAATTCTGGGTCGTTATAATATATGTATGTAAGTATGTGCGTGCGTGCGTGTGGTACTCAAATTTTAGTCGTGTGTTTTAGCTTTTGTATTTGAACTAGATTGGGTATCTGATGGACCGAGAATACTTGAATTCTTGGATCAGATTCCTTTACTTGCCTTATATCACCATTGTTTGATTGCTTGATTATTGCTACATTCATCCTTTCTCCCTATATAGATCCATATTTATCGACATCTAAGGACTAGTCTATTTGTGCTATGACTTTTACGTAGATAGTTTGTTAATAGTGGGTTGTTGCTATGCGCCTCCTATTGATTAGCGTGTGAGTAGCTTCAGACTATTGTGCTTTTATTGTTAGACTAGTTTGTTCCACTACGACTATTCATATTTTAGTGTTTTAATGGTATACATGGACTATCCAATTTTGATAGCATAAGAGATAATATATCTTAATGTGCCTATATCTAACACTAGTTTTGGCTCTTTTGCTCCACTTACTACACTATGTCTGGAGGATTTTTTTCTCATATTGTCGGGGTTTTTTGCTACCTATCAGGCTTGTTGTTAGCCCTTACCAAAGCGTGGAATAAAATTGCATATTGCTCTTCTCCATAGGAGGATCACTCATTTCTCTCAAGAAATATATGTATTTACAATGATTAGTGGTTGTTAGGTAGGCCGCCCTAGCTGTAACCCCAAAATGGGTTAACGGGCTGCACTATTCCCCTCATTGTAACCGCTAATCTGCCTAAAATCTGTTAAAAGTTCAAACATCCATGTCTCCTAAATTATAAGTCCAAAAATTTATTATTACCATTTTACGGAATGAGAAACCATCATATCTTTCATTTGGAAGTGGTTTGGGACTCTAATTGGGCTCCTTTCAGAAATTATAAGATTTATAATTTTTTTCAAGGTCAAAACTATCCAATAAAAATTCCAGGGTGACAATGTCAATACTCAACATTACACAAAGTTATAACCTCATACGACCTAATTTGGATTTTAAAACAATATTTTACGATCCCTCGGTATATAAAATATGAGTCATCACAGTGAGTTCGAGGTGTATGTGTAACAATATAAGTAAGTAGAGAAGCTAAAATATTTGCATTTCATATGAATTGTCTTAATATTTCTCACATACATTTTCCCCAAATTAGCCCAAAGTCGTATCCATGCAGGGGCTAAATTACAATAGAAAATGACATAGAAGAGTGTCAGTATATGATGTCATCTCGAACTCTTGAAACAATGGAAATAAACATTCTTTATTAGTTGACAAAGCCTCTTGCTTCGTCTTTGGACTTCATCCTTCAGTTCCCAAGATAACCTATGTAGACCCATAAAGTCAACATTCTCAAACAAGTATCTATGAGTTTATTGGGAAAACAACAATAAAAACATGATTCTTACATAAAGTCTAGTGCATATAATACCTTACCCATAACTTAACATATAATGAGACCACACTACGATATATGAACGATTTTCTCCTCAATAGTCTTAACAATAAACATAAATTCACCATTAGCAAAGCACAAGTCAAATTTAGGCTATCCTGAATGCCAATGTGATTCCAGCCTCGGCTAACCCCTGATCAAACCCTGACCCTTAAATTGCACATGAAAACCAAACTACTGAAGGTACCTCTCCTATAGTCCAATTACGAAGCGCACCCTTTGCATTCCTCACTTCTGAAAAACATAGTTTAACCTCTCCTCAATTTGAATAGTGAAGTACAACCCTATTTTTTTTTTCATTTTTCTCTTTAGTTTATACTGTAAGGACTCAGCCACATGCAGTTTCATCTTTATTTAACCTTTATTTAATTGACAGGCAAGGAATTGGGCACATGCATTTTCGTCTTTATTTAAATTACAATGCAAAGAATCAACCAAATGCAGTTTCGTCTTTATTTAATTTGCACCAGAAAGAATCTGCCTCATGAGTTTAGTCTTTATTTTATTTACACAATAAAGAACCAGTCATATTTAGTTACAAGAGCATAGATTCCTCCCTAATGTCCCACGTCCCTTCGGAAGTTGAATGTCTCTCCTTATCTTGGCAAGGTGTACATTCGAGTGAGCATACCTACTCAGTATCAACAACTCTTCCGAGTCGGTACTTTTATATAAGTTTTTCTTTTACTTAGTTATCTTAAGCTCCTCGAGCTTTACCTAATCGTCATATATTAGCTTTAGGTTTTTGGTGCAGTACAACCCTGCCCTAGTTCATACTATGATGTAGTACGACTTACTCATATTGCAGTACATCGCTTCCTTACCTACTTTCGGCCTTATTGCAGTATATCTAGCTATACTTCTAGCTCAAATGACTTAGGGACCCTTGCATAGTCCCTACTGTGCATATTGGCTTATGACAAAGTACATCACCATGGAGTATTGACCCTCCCCAAAAGATAACACGATCATATGGAAATTGACTATCTTTGGCCTTAGGCACTTAGTTTATTTTCTTAACATTTGGCCACCCTTCAGCTCTATATCAGACAAAATATAAAACTTCTATGACTACCTTTTCCATTTGTTGCCATCTAATACAGTTAGACTCCACTTTCTATTAATGAAAGTGTCCTTTATTTACCTTTAAAGCATTTATGTAGGATCTTGTCTTTTAATCATTTAATATTAATTTCATCAATTTTATTTAGTAATTCTTGGTTCCCTACATAATCACCTTCGGCCAAAGCTGTTTCCCCTCGGTGATGTTTGATTTTAGCTCAGAAAATCGTTATCAAATTCCAAAAAAGTACGAATAATTCCTTCAACTCATTTTACACATATTTTACTTTACTTCTGGTTATTTATATTAATATAATGCTTTATTTATTTAGTTCATAATTAAATCATCGTGCGTTATGAGTTCATATGATCACACGATGCGTTCAATCATAACGAAATTCATCAGTGTACGTCATCTCATTTTTCCTATCCATGTATAAATTTCATCACTGTCAGAGAAAACACTCTGGGATGATAATTTCGCGCATTTTGAGATCATTTTGGCCATCGAACCGTCCGATCTTCAAAGATAGTGATATATACTTTTAAGTGAAGAATATGGAAGTAAATGAATGATTTTGAATAAATCTGAATGCACAAAAGTGTTAGAATCAGAGTAGTATAAGAATAGAAAGAGTTAGATCGATTAGGTTCATAAAACTAATGATTCTAACTTGTTTATATAGAGTATAAAGAGGTGTAATCATTCATGAATATTTATCATGAAAGAGTATGGACATATCTATTAATAAAAGGTTGTATCTCTTCATGGAAGAGAAGTGTCCATTCAAAAATATAGCTGTTGTAGGAATTCAGATGTCTGAAAATAATAATTCAGACTTTTGAAATTGGTAACGTGCAAACCAGAAAGGAAATATGTCATTTTTGACCAGACTCATACGTCTTAAACTTCCAATTCAGACGTCTGAATGTTGTAAAAAATTTAATTTTAGTTACAGATTCAGACGTCTGAATTGGTCATTTCAGACGTCTGATTTTGACCAAAAAATTCAATTTCATTTTATGAAAGTGCGTTTGTGTATGTGTCGATATATATATCCATAAGAGAGATTTTAACATTATTTCAATTCTAAATAATGACTCAATACAACATTTATGCAGCATGAAGTTCAATTCAATCTGGTCTTGTAGACATTCCTACAAAAACAAGTTAGTATGGAAAATTATCATATATAGTTGTCGTAGTTAAAATAAGTATGAAACGTCGTAAACGAAGTTTCAACAGTTTATACTCATTTTATTTGCAACATTGATCCGAAAGAAACGGAAGTGGTCTCGAGTCCTAATCCGACCGTATATGAAAAATCATATTTTGGGTCCATTAAATAAATTAACAGTTCAATTTTAAATCAATAATTTAAATATCCTATCACTGAAAATATGGGTCGTTACATTCAGGCAATAACACTTCCTTTCAAAATGATTGCTGGATCTTTGCTATACAATTAACAATTGATTACAAAGAACTATTTGATACTAGTAACATTAAAAATGCCATAATTTCTGAGGTCTTTAGATCTCACAATGAATTCCTATGAAACTTTACATTAAATTGTGCCCTTTGAAGGCATCACCTAAACTTAGTTCATCGTACTTTGTTCCAAGTTGGAATACTATAGCTTATATAACGAGACTGAAACTAAAATTTGATGTTGGGATAAAACTAAAAGTTACTCCTCAAACTCACTGTACAAGTTCCTAAACTTTTCAGGGATAATACCAAACATTTTCAAATCTATTTGGAAAGTTTAGGCCTCTCCCAAAATAAAAGCTGCATATATGGTTAATCCTACATAATAAAATTAATAACGATGAAGTCTTAGAGAAGAAGAAACTACCAATAGATATGTGTTTTTACAACACAACCTAGAAAATGTAAAATAACACTATTACAACCGTCCTTTGACCAACTCGATTCTTATTAGCACTCTTAACATAGAATTCAACATAACCAACATTGACCTTAACTGTGAATACTACTGGACTAATATCAAATTCTAATGGGCTATAGATTATAGAATTTTACATGATTATATTTTCACCATTACTTGTTGATATATATTGTTTGAAAGGAACCAAAGAATGTTTTATAACATTAATTCTACATCGGATAACCTAATCTACACCATCGATCTTTTCGTTTATAATTTGGTTACTATTCTCAATTATAAATCGACAAAAAATGTTTCTTCCCGAGATTTTGTCCGAAAAGTAAAATTTTGGATTGATACCCTAAATGTTAAAATTTATAACAATAGAGGGAGACACAGTCGTACCTTAACCACTAACTTAGCAGAGTTCTTTAAAGAAGATAGCTCTTTGAACATTTTAGTATACTTGATAATTGATTCTATTTTATATTACATTATTGTTTACTTTTCAATCAAATACTTGTACATAACTTCTAAATTATATACTTACATATGTGTGGTACTTACAGTTTACTCATGTGTTTTGGCTTTGGTGTTCGGACTAGATTGTTGTATCTCATGGACCGAGGACACTTGATTGCTTGGCTCGGTTTCCTTTACTTTCCTCATACCACTATTATTTGATTACTTTATTATTGCTACATCGATCCTTTCTCCCTATATGGTTCCACATTTATCGGCATTTAAGGACTAGTCTACTTATGTTATGACTTTTATGCAGATGGTTTGTTAATAGTGGGTTGTTGCCATGTGCCTCCTATTGATTAGCATATAAGTAGCTTAGGACTACTGTGCTTTTATTAATTAGATTAGTTTTTTCCACTGCGACTATTCATATTTTCGTGTTTTAATGATATACATAGACTATTCAATTTTGATAGCATAAGAGATAATATAGCATATTGTGCCTATATCTAACATTAGTTTTGTCTCTTTTGCTTCACTTACTACACTATGTCTACAGGGTTTTTTCTCGTGTTGTACGGGGTTTTTTTTGCTACCTATGAGGCTTGTTGTTAGCCCTTACTTATGCGTGGAATAAAATTTCATAGTGCTCTTCTCCATAGGAGGACTATTCATTTCTCTCAAAAAAGATATGTATTTACAGTGATTAGCAGTTGGTAGGGAGGCCGCCCTAACTGTAACCCTGAAATGGGTTAATGGGCTGCACTATTTGCTCAATTATAACCGCTAATCTACCTAAATGCTACTAAAAATACAAACAACTTTATCTCTTAAATCATAAGTCCAAAATTTATTATTACCAGTTTAATGAAATGGAAATTCATCATATCTTTCATTTGGAAGGGGTTTGGGACCCTAATTTTGCTCCTTTTAAACCTTGTAAGATTTATAATGTTTTTCAAGTTCAAAACTATCCAATAAAAATTCTAAGGGTGACAATGTCACTACCCAACATTACACAAATTTTTAACTGCATACGACCTAATTTGGATTTTAAAACAACATTTTACGATCCTTCGATATGTAAAATATGAGTCATTACTTTTAGTTCGGGGTGTATGTGTAACAATATAACTAAGCAGAGAAGCTAAAATATTTGCATTGCATTTGAATTGTCTTAAAACTTCTTACATACATTTTATCCCAAATTAGCCCAAAGTTGTATCCATGCAGGGGCTGAATTACAATAGAAAATAACATAGAAGAATGTCAATATAACATACGATGTCATCTCGAACTCTTGAGAGAATGGAAATAAACATTCTTTATTAGTTGACAAAGCCTTCGCTTCATCTTTCGTCTTCATCCTTCGACTCCTAAGATAAACCGCCTAGACCCATAAATTCAACCTGTGCAAACAAGTACGCATGAGTTAATGGGGAAAATAGTAATAAGAACATGATTCTTACATAAAGTCTGGTGCCTATAATACCTTACCCATCTTTTAACATATGATGAGACCACACCACAATATATGAACGGTTTTCCCTTCAATAGTCTAAACAATAAACATAAATTCAGCATTAGCAAAGCACAAGTCAAATTTAGGCTATCCAGAAACCCCTATGTGATTCCAACCTCGGCCAACCCCTGACCAAACCCTCCCTCTAAAAATGCACATGAAAACCAAACTGCCGAAGGTACATCACCTACGGTTCAATTGTGAAGCACGGCCTTTGTATACTTCACTTTTGAAAAACATAGTTTAACCTCTCCATAATTTGAACAGTGAAGTACAACCCTTAAGTTATTCATTTTTATTTATTTTATACTGCATAGACTCGGCCACATGCAGTTTCGTCTTTATTTTGTCTTTATTTAATTGATAGGAAAGGAATCGAGAACATGTAGTTTCGTCTTTATTTATATAACATTACAAAGAATTAACTACATGCAATTTCGTATTTATTTAATTTGCACCAAAAAGAATTCGCCTCATGAGTTTCATCTTTATTTAATTTACACAATAAAAAGTCAGTCATATGTGGGTACGAGAGCATAGAACCCTTCCTGATGCCCCTACATCGCTTGGGAAGTTGAATGACCCTCCTTTTCCTTGCAAGGTGTACATTCGAGTGAGCATCACCAGTCGGTATCAATAGCTCTTCCGAGTCGCATACTTTTATATAAGTTTTTCTTTTACTTAGTTATCTTAAGCTCCTCGAGCTTTACCTAATTGTCATATATTTGCTTTAGGTTTTTGGCGCAGTACAACGCTGCCCTAGTTTATACTGTGATGTATTATGACTTACTCATATTGCGGTACATCACTTCCTTACCTACTTTCTGCCTTATTGCAGTATATCTAGCTACACTTCTAGCTTAAATGACTTAGCGACCCTGGCATAGTCCCAACTTTGCATATTGGCTTTTGAAAAATCTCATCACCATGCAGTGTTGACCCTCTCCATAAGATAATTGGCTCATATGAAAATTCACTATCTATGGCCTTAGGCAGTTAGTTTATTCTCTTAACATTTGGCCATTACTCTAGCTCTGTATCAAACAAAGTCTGACACTTCTATAACCATCCTTTCCGTTTGTTGCCATCAAATATGTTTAGACTCCACTTTCTATTAATGATAATGTCCTTTATTTATATTTTTCAGCATTTATGTATGATCTTGTCCTTTAACCATTTAATATTAATTTCATCAATTTAATTTAGTAATTCTTGGTTCCCTGCATAATCACCTTGGGCCAAAGCAGTTTCCCCTCGGCGATTTTTTATTTTAGCTCCGAAAATCCTTGTCAAATTCCAAAAAAGTATGATTAATTCCTTTTACTCATTTTACACGTATTTTACTTTACTTCTTGGTTATTTTCACTAATTTACTTACTGATTATCTTCTTTTGAAGTTTATAACTAATTATTTTGACATGGAAAATTCTTTGTGTTTTGGTAGAATTTTGAAATCATTAGAGCAAAGAAATGTAACTAAACATCCTATGTAACACCCTGAAAATTTAACGTAAAATTTAATAAGAAAATTGAATTCAAATAAAATAGGGACTAAAATGAAATTTTCAAAGACATTAGAGTTTAGCCATAAAACTTATACCATTGCATTCTTACGGATTTTTTTGGACAATTTTCATATAACACTTCCAAATCGGAGTTAATATGGAGAATTTACGGACGTTTGAAATTTAAAAATAAAATGAACTAAAAATAAAAATATCCAAAAATTTAAACTATATTAGTCAACCCTAGAAGGTTGATGGTCGATAGGTAACGGTTGGCCCTGTGTATAAGTCAGTCGACCCTTTACGTTGAAAAATCAAAAATCATGAATCCTGGAGCGTGTTCGAACAACTCAAATGCACCAAAATATTTACCTTGGTCCCCAAATTTTGATGTGCATGTGAGATTTAAACAAGTATTCTTTCGGGCAAATTCAATGCTCCAAATTTGTCACTAACCTCTATAAATTAACACCTAGGCTGATCCTAAATTCATTAGAAAAACCTACAGCCTATCAAAAATCTACCAAAATTCTATCTCTGCACACACAAAAATTTCTTTCAAATCAAACTAAAATCATAGAAAAAGTATTCAAGTGAAATGGATCTAGGAGTGGGCAAGCTAATGGGTGTAAATCTCGTAAAAGAAACGAAATTAGAGCTTAGATGGAGTGACCCGGATTTTTGGGTTGATAAATAAAATAAATAGTGATTTAAATAATAGAATTCAAATCATTAATTTGGAGTTTGTATTCTTTTTATAAAAGATATTTGGTT
Organism: Allium cepa; assembly: GCA_030765085.1. Lineage (NCBI taxonomy): Eukaryota > Viridiplantae > Streptophyta > Magnoliopsida > Asparagales > Amaryllidaceae > Allium > Allium cepa. Next base: position 411,374,040 of record CM060937.1, read on the forward strand.
TTGTAATGGTTGATTATAAATATTTTTAAAATTGAAAATTATTAGTATTATCAATGTGTTAAAAATCATTTTATAAAAAAAAATTAGTGAGTTTTTACCTAATTATGGAAATATGAAAATATAATAAGTAACCGTTGTTAAATTGTTAATTAAGGAAATTTCCTATAGAAACTTTTGGCCTATTGTCTTGGGTTCTTGAGCATTTTATTTTAGGAAGTCTAGTATAAGTAAATTGAATTAAGTATAAGAAGTGAGTGTAAATAAAAGAAATAGAGTTTTAATTCATATTGGGTTTAGCCAATTTAGGGGTTTAACATGCGATAACTCTTCTCTTCAATGTACTATACAGTTATTTCCTAACTTCAGAAACTAGTAAACAACAAACAGAAAAAAGAAACTCCGCTCCTTTTTAAAACCTAGAAGTTCTTGGGCAAATTAAAATGGAAATAAATTACTATAAATTCCAAGATAATTAAGGTAATGGTTTTACCACCTATTCTATCTTTTAGATTGATTGATTTCAGTTTATAGTGTTTGATTTCCGGTTATTGTTTGTTCAGGTTGAGATAATTATCTAGGATTTGCTGTTTCTGTCCTTAAGCTGCTGTTGATCTTATGGCTGCTATTTGACAAGGAGAAAAGGCGAGTTAAACCGCATAAGATGTAACATCCCCTACTTGGAGGCCCAAGACTAACGACTATGGATGCTGCAGTCATCTATAGTTAATCCTTGGCGACCAAATACGGTAATGTTAGATACACTGATATGACAGAAACATGTAGATATGAATATTTTAAAAATCGACAAACAACTTTCTCATTCCATTTCAAAGAATTCCAAATTCATTACATAATCCCAATGCGAGAACCACGTTCGAAGAAAATATACTTATTACAACATATGCCTAGAGCGACATCTGAAGATGCCCCTTTGAAAGATTAGAGTATATATAGGCAATTAAACAACTTTTTCTTTACAACAACATCATAGTGAATTCAAAATAGGAAAGAACTCTAAATAGATATCTTGCCTTCAGCACGTCTCCGGAAGCTTATTCGTCTAACGAGGTACCTAAAAACCTTAACTCTCTAACTTCTCAAAATCAATTGTGTATCCGAGACTTAAAGGGGAAAACATAAACTTCGAGTCAGACATAAAGCTTGGTATAAATAATAATTTACGACCCATTTAGATATCTAGTGAGACCATACCACTTAGCGGAATGGGTTTCCCCCTCACTGGTATCCTAAAACTATATAAAACCATATACCATGCTTCTGAATCCATAATGGTTGAAACATGGTAGTTCAAAATAATATGATGATATGCAAACAAGTAAATCAATTCTAGATTGTCCATCCCCATTCATCGTTGACTATCTGTGATGACCCGGAATTTCTGGCAATATCAATTTAATAATCTGAATTAAAAATTAAATTGATTTAATAAAATTTGTAATAAGATTTGAATTAATTTAATAATTCAACAAAATAAATAGTTAATTGATAGATTTTATCTTTTAAAATCTAATATTTGTTTTATATTTATAATATTTATAGAATATTGTATATATTGTAAATAAGTGTTGTTTTAAATGAATCCTGTTTTCTATAAAATTTATATCTTTAGTAAAATTGGAAATTATGATTTTATTTAAAGGTTAAACTTTTTAAAAGCTATTTAATAAATAAATATGGATTTAAATATATAAGATAAATATTGAAATGATTTAAAATATTTTAACTCAAGTTTAAAATTTGAATAAATAACAGTGAGATTATTTTAAGTTTCTTTAAAATATAATGTGATAAAATAAATAATTATTAATAAGAAGATAATTTCTTTAATAGTTATTTATGGTTATTATATATTATTATTTCTAAAAATATAATAATACTTTGTTTTAGTGAATAATTTTTTTTAAACAAAAATATTGTTTTCCAAAATTCAAATTTTGTAATTGTATTTGTAAATAAACTATATTTCAAATTTTTTTTTTGAACATGAATTCAAAGTTTTAAATCTAAAGTATAATTGTTTTTATTTTATCTTGATTTTGAAATATTTGTGTAGGTTTAAATTTATAAATATAGTTTGATTTATTTTATTTTAAATTCTATATACATGTAGATAAGTGCATGTTAACAAATTAACTAAACTATCTTATATTAAACATCTTTAAAATTCAAGTTAACTAAATATATAGCTTATTAACATTTAAGAGTATAATTAACTAAATTATGAGACATGTGTTAACATATGGGTTAATTAGACAACAAGTGTTAAAAGGTTAAGTAGAATGTAAGACATGTGTCATTTAAATTTGGCTTTTCTTTTATTTGTTCAATAAATTTAAATTTCAGTTTTATATATAAAACAAATTCTTTTTCCATTTTTATTTCTTTTCTAGAGCTAAACAAAAAGGAATCACATTCTCTAAAACTTAAATCTGAGACAAAACTTCTCATTTATCAAATCTAAAACAGCAACTTACACATCTTCAAAAGAATCAAACCTGTAAATCATCTCCCTGTTAATCAAAACCTTATTCACTCTCAAGAAAAACCTGTAACTACTTCAAAGCATTCAAAATCTGTAGCCTGCATTTCATTTAAAATCTGAAGTTGCAAGGCATCTGCATTCTTCTTCAACTAAGCAACAGCAGTTTTAAGACTCAGAGACTAGTAGCAACTCTAAGGCATTTCAACACCAAAATTTTCAAAAGAAGCAAAGGATTTCAGTTTTAAAGCTATTTTCAAAATATAAGAGGAAGCTCTGTCTTCTTCAAATGAGGTGAGTAACATTCTGTTTTTTTAAGTTTAAAATTTTAAATAAGTTGCATGATTAAATTCCTGTGACAAAATGTGTTGAATGTGTACTTGAATACATTATGCTGTGACTTTGTATGTTTGTGATTTCTAAAGGATACTCTCTAATTCTATATAGATCATGAGTTCAGATTCTTGTTTTATAATCCAAACATATAGATTTACACCTCTGATTCAATTTAGATATAATCAAACTTATTTGTTTAAGATAAGTTTAGTTTAAATTTTAGTTAAATTAAAATAACATGTAGACTTCTCTGTAAACCAGAGTTTGGTTAATTAAGTTTAAAAATGTGTAAATTCATATTGAACAAATTATGAATTCTGTAATAGGAATTAAATAGCTAGATCAAAACTTGATTTTTGGAACACAAATTAGGATTTTTAGTGGAAGGGTTGTGGTGCTATCCTGTGTTAAACTGTATAAGGGGAAATTTGGGTTTTTGTGTGATCTAGGAAATTTGAGGTGTCGGGATTCATCTGGGAGATGGAGGAGTTGTCGTTGGTATCAAGAATAATACTAGGTGGCGTTGCAATTCAACGAGGTGGTTGCGGTGACGAAATTTCAGGAAGAACCATAGTTTAGGATGGGTGGGTTGCTTGGGTCAGTTCTTCTTGTAGGAGTGATCGAGTTGTCAATAACTTTCCTATACCTAGTTTTCATGGGTTTACTATGAACCTATTGGTCCCTACCAATAACTTCTTTTAAACATAGTTTTCATGGGTTTACTATGAACCTATTGGTCCCTACCAATAACTTCTTTTAAACATAGTTTCCATGGGTTTACTTTGAAACTATCTTCTTGACAACTTCTTTAATCCATATTTTTCGCACCTTTTATTCTGGTCTTCCCGACCTCCTGGATGCAATTCCACTAATTCAAGAGTTAACTATATTCACTACCGGGTCAACTTAGCTAGTTTCTATGCTCTTTCTCCCTGAAATACAATTATGGGTCCATTACAATGTGAGATATATATATATATATGTATATATATATATATATATATGAAGAAGTAAACATAATATCAAAATAATACCAACATCTATAGTTTAATATGCTTGAAATCATTTTATATAAAACTTGGTCAATCCCTTTAACCAATTAATCAAGGAATATTTATTCATAAACTCCGTACTTAAAGTCATTTCAAAACTCTTTTATTATGCCATGGTTTTCCTTTAAAAAGAGACTGGGTAATTTGTTTTGAAAACTAAGGCTTTCGAAACCTTTAATCATTACTTTTGAAACCATTGAAACACTTCCTTTCGAAAGCATTAAAATCTTCTTTTCCCAAATTTTAGGCACCCGCCTTTCGAAACCTTTCAAATGTATTAAAGTGAAACCATTATCAATTATGGAAGCATAGCTTCGAAACCATATGAAAGTACCCCTTTCGAAACCATTGGATTTATCTTTAAAATATGTTTTGGGTTAAAGTGGATATAAACAAAAGTATCTCTTTCGAAACCATTCCTTATCATATAAAAGTGTTTGGGAAAAAAATTGATGGCTTCGGAACCATCCTTTTAAAAACATAAATCTTCTAGGTAAAACACTTGAAGATTAGCTTCGAAACCCCTATCGAAACCATTGCCTTTGAAACAATTTAACCCCTTTCGAAAGCTTTAGGAAGTGGCTTATATTTACAAAACAAAGTCTACCTTTTGAAAGCACTGATGTCTTCAATTCCTTTGAAAGGCATAAGGTCGGTAGAAGGGTTTCTGCTAGGTCGAAACTACCCCTTTTTAAATCATTAGTTTGGAAACTAACTAACTTATTCGAAAGCTATACTTTAAACAATGAGATGACAACCCTCTTTGGAAAGCTATTCAAAAGACCCCTTCGAAAGCATGTATTTCGACACCCTCGATAACATTTAGTAAAATAGGCAGGCACATTTCGTTAGAAAACAAAACTAAAGTTTCGTTCCTATCGAACTATGTTTCGACAATATGCTTCCGCCTTCCTCCAACCCATTATGTACCATCGTTGATACCTTGTGTATTGGTTTTGGCTTTGTAGGGTTTCGACTTGATTGAAGGCGGAAGCTATGAGTGGAAAGATGCTTCTAATAGAGGCGGAACCCACTTTTTTGGGTAAAAGCTGATTAATGCCAATAAAAGAAAATACTTTCTAAATAACCTTCCTACTTGTGAACATGTGTTTGGTTGCCTCAACTTTTCAAATTCTTTACCAAAATAACTACGACAAAATTTCATATCTAAACCAAGATTAATTTACAAATAAGCCCTTCCATTAAGCAAAACAATTAAATTATTTAGGTACTCCTTCCAAAAAATTTTAATTCGTATAGTAAATTACTTAGGAAAATTCCCTAAAAATCCAAAAATTCATTTTTATATGTCATCTAACATATCTAAAATTCAAACCCAAATTCTGATATAATTTCCGAAATAAATTTCTAAACCCAATTAACCATATTTTCCTCAAAAAATTCATAATAAATTCTCCATGGCTTAGAAAATTATGAAAATTAAATCCCAACTCCAAATCATGTTTTACATAACATATTAATTCCCCATGGCATATGAAAATCATTATAACAGGTTTTACCCTCAAAACCATATAAAATCATATTTAAACAATTTTTGTTTATATCAAACATGTTATAATCTAAGCATATCATCATCCAAATCATCAATAAAATGGATTAAATCTTAAATCCGAAAAAATGATCATAAACACAAAATAGAGATGATTAGATTATTATTCACTTTGATTAGGATAAGGAGATTGAATTGAGACTAATTTCCCCTAACTTGAATCTTTGGCTTTACTTGAATTTTCTTCTTTTTTCTTCCTCAGCAATGGCTGGCTATTTTTTCTCTTTTGTTTAAGTTTTAGTGAAAAATGAAAACGAATGTGAATGGATGGTATAGCCGTGGATATATATATATATATATATATATATATATAAGGGTTATGGAAATAAGGTGCAGCTATTTTCCAATATGTCCTTGTGTAAATTAATTAGCCTATAAACCATCCTTAAGCCCATTTAAACAATTAAGCACGACCCTTAATTTTATTTTCAAATCTCAATCCCTTTGTCACTCTAATTATTTATATTATTCTACTTAATTTATATAATTAAATCCATTGAATAATGTTATTAAAAATTAGGGGTGTTATCGGCTCCCCTCTTTAAAGGATTTCGTCCTTGAAATTCAGTAAGGACTAAATACTAAATGCAGCAATCATCTGTAACCACTCCTAACAACCATACTAGCCTACCTGACTAGCAACTATCTATATAAAGAAAATATAGACGTACCCTAAAAGCAGACCAGGATAAGTATCTCTAATCCTATCTTCTATCTTCCAAGTATAGTCCTTCTCGTTGTCGCTCTACTAAAGTTTCATCAACTTGACCGTCTTGTTCATCAATCTTTTTTCATCTCTCACTACAACCCGAATGGTTGTCAAACAAAAGTCAATTAGCCTCTACTATCTCTTCCAACCCTGTCGCAGGAATAGTAGTCTCTGGACCATGCACATATTTGCAAAGATGGGACACGTGAAATACATTATGGGCACCTGCCATATTGCTCGACAATTCTACTCTGTATGTGAGCTTTCCAATCCTCTCTATAATCTGGAGTGGACCAACATATCTCGATGCCTATTTCCCTGACTTTCCAAATCGTACCATACCCTTCATCGGTGATACCTTAATTAAAACCATATCTCCAACTCTGAATTCTAGGTCTTTACGCCTCTTATCTGCGTAACTTTTCTAGCTGAATTAAGCTTCTTCATTCTTTCTTGGATCAACTCAATCTTGTCTATCGCCTCTCTAAACAGATCTGTACCTAAGACTAATTCGTCTCCAGTCTCCAACCAAAAAGCTGGTGATTTGCATGGACTTCCATGCAAAGCTTCTAAAGGTGCCATTCCTATACTAGTCGGACAACTGTTATTATAGGAAAACTCAACCAAATGTAGGTGATATTCCCATGATCCACCAAAGTCCAATACACAAGCTCTTAATAAATTCTCGAGTACATTATTGACTTTCTTTGTCTGCCCATCCGTCTGAGAGTGATATACAGTAGTCATCTTGAGCTTAGTGCCTAACACATCCTTAGACTCTTCTAGAATTCACTAATAAACATAGCATCTCTGTCGTTGACTATACTACTAGGAATCCTATGTAGTCTAATTATGTTCTTCATGAACAACTTAGCTAAAATAGGTGTCACCCTGATTGACTTAAATGGAATGAAATGAGCAATCTTGATCAACCTATCCACTATAACCCATATATGACCTTGGCAACCTATTTATAAAATCCATGGACGTCGACTCCCAATTTCAAACAGGAATCTCTAATGGTTGAAGCAATCCACTCATCTGTTGATGTTCGACTTTTACTTGTTGACAGTTTGCACACTGCCTAACCCACAAGCCAACATCCCTCTTCATACCTTCAACATAGAAGCTCCTCTTCGTATCTTGATACATTTTGGTCCCTCCAGGATGAGTCGTAAACTTGGACCGATGACATTCTCTAAGAACTTCTTTCCTCAAGTCCTCGGCATTAAGAACATACAACCGTCCCTTCTTTCTCAACCACCCCCTCTGGTCAAGACTAAAATCTTTAAGATCATCGATCTTTGATCCAACCTCGAGCCTTCTAATCTTCTCCGCTGATAATGGATCCTCCTTCTGCTTAGAAGCAATCCTCTCGATCAACACTGGTTGAACTTCCAAACATGACAACATGACAGTATTTTGAATAGAACTAATAGTCGATCTTAACTGCACACAACAGGTAGTCAAAGCTTCCAAGTCCTTCCATTCCGCCAACATAGCTAACGCCACATTCTAATGTCTTCTGCTAAGAGAATTTGATACTTTATTTCCTTTCCTAGGAGTATACGCTATACCAAAATAATAAGCAACTAAGAACTCTAACCACCTCTGGTGTCTCATATTCAGCTCCTTTCGAAAGAATAAGTAGCTTAAAGACTTATGATCTGTGTATAACTCAAACCTCTCCCCTAAGAGTTAATGCCTCCAAATCTTCAATGCAAAGATCACCGCAGCCAACTCCAAACCATGAGATATCTCACTTCATGTGGTCTAAGCTGTCGTGAAGTATGGAAAATCACTTTACCCTTCTGCATCAACACACCTTCCAATCTAGTTCCACATGCGTCGGTATACACCACCACCCTTGATTCCTGTCTAGAACTATTAACATTGGTGCATTGGTCAACAAATGCTTTAACTTAAGCAATGCTTCCACACATTTGTCAGACCAGACAAACTTCACATCCTTCTTGATTAACTTAGTCAAAGATGGTGCTATCCACGAGTGATTAATCTCTGTTAATAGCCAACAAGTCCAAGAAAACTTATAATCTCAGTCACCATCTCCGGTCTCTTCCAATTATTAACTGCTTCGATCTTATCTGGATCGACTGATAAGCCCTTCTCTGAAACCATATGATTAAGAAACTTAACCTCTTTCTTCCAAAAATTACACTTGGAAAACATTGCTTTTAGCTGATGCTACCTCAGCATCTCAAGCACTGCTCTACGATGATCCTTATTCTCTCTTTCATCCTTAGAGTATACTAAAATATCATTTATAAATACTAACACGAACCTATATAAATACTACTGGAAAACTCGGTTCATCAGATCCACAAAGAAAGCAGGTGTATTTGTGTTAACCCGAATGGTATTACTAACCACTCGTATAAACCATGTGAGGAATGCAGATTACAGATCTTAAGGCTAGAATTAACACTAGAAGGGGGATAGCATTTTAAGGAATTACTAAATCTTTTTGATTTTATATTAATTTGAACACAAATGTATACAATATTCAGACACGGATATGATCACAGAATCAAACACAGATGCAGAAATAAAGTTAAAGCAATAAAGGAAAGAACACATCGAATTTTATACTGGTTCGAAGTTACCCTACATCCCGTCCTGCACACAAGTATGGATTTCCTTTCAATATCAATTCTTACAATTACACCCTCGATTTCAAGGCCACGAGGTACACCACTCCAGATTCACAATCCTTTGGGTAGAGATACTTGATTTTACGGGCAACAAGTTTACCCAATTGATTTCACAGGCTACAATCACGCCTTTTCTCGCTTGATTGATTTCACAGGCTACAATAACACCTTTTCTCACTCAATTAATTACAAAGAAGCCTATAACTTTGAATAACACTGGGATCTTGTTGAGAAAGTGATAGAGAATCAAACCATAAATGATCTAGTTAGATTCAATGTTGATTTCGGCAGAGTAATTGTAAAATTGTATGTAAAGAATTGTGGAAGAAGAAGAGGAGTGAAATCAGAGAAAATATGTATACAAATTCGTTTAAAACTGCCCCTACTTATAGTTAAACAATAGCCATGTCCATTCGTGAAAGGATATGATGAATAGACACTTCCTTTAAAATTCAAAATTTTGAAATAAATTGCAACCTTGTCGACAGGGGTCCCTAGGGGTTGTCGACAGGCCTATGGTATTTTTGGTGATTTTATTTCTTTGAAAATAACTTCTATCTTGTATTAAAACTATTTTAAACTTTATAAATATACTTAACTATAGTTAAAATACATAAATAAGTATAGAGAATAATATTTTGGTATATATAAAATTTTACTATAATTTTATTTTTAAATCTAAGTATAAATATTAAAAGTTAAATATATTAAAAGATAGTTTAAAACCAAGGATAATTTGGTTTCGAAGATAAAGATTATTTTAAGGCTAAAAGTATTTTAAAACCACGATAGATGTTTTTGATGCTTTTAAAAGGAAGATTTTGAAAACATTTTGAAATCAAGATATAATTTTGTAAAACATTTGAATAAAAGTTAGTGGATACAAAACAATGTTCCACTAGATTTTTCATAGGTTCCATCCTATTTAGGGTTCCATCCCTTTAACGTGCTCGAAGTGGATTCCATTCCACAAATAAAATGGATTTTAAGATGCCAGTGCTTTTCTAGGAGTTAAAAAAATTCCTAATTAAATTACATATATTAAAATCTTGAACTGTTGATAATCTTGATACTCATAAGTCTTCAACCTTGATATCTTCAGTCTTGAATCTCTATACTGTACAGTCTTCATTCTTGGTACCTGCATGGTTAAATCCTGCATATACATATACATACATATATACATAAATACATACATACATACATACATACATACATACATACATACATACATACATACATACATACATACATACATACATACATACATACATATATATATCTAAACAATAATGTTTTTATTTATATTTTATAACAATTCCTAAGGTTGTTGTCATCAAAACTATCATCTCAATGACTAACAATCTCCCTCTCTTTGATGATGACAACCTATGTTTATAAAATATACTTCACCTTCACTATAAATCCCCCTAAAACTAGTAACTCCCCCTTAATCTATGACTTACTATCCTATTTTATAATTCTCCCCCTTTGTCATTAACAAAAACCATCCTAAAAAAAATAAAAATTTCCTCCTTAAACTAATAATAGAACAAAGTATAGTAATTGAAATGTGAAAGACATTAACATAATTATATTATAATTATTCAATAATAAATATGTATAAGTATATTTCAAACAATCCAATCAACACGTACATCAAATCCAATCATGTCAAACAATTCAAACAAATCAATCAAATCAAACAAGTCAATCAAATCAACAAGTCAATCAAGTCAATTAAGTGAAACAAGTCAATCAAGTCAAACAAGTCAATCAAGTCAATTAAGTCAAACAAGTCAATCAAGTCAAACAAGTTAATTAAAACATACCAAACAAATAAAAAACTAATAATCCTATACTATAAGACAATACTACAAACTCCTCCTAGAAATACACCTATTATGAATACATGTATGCAATATGTAGTTTGTAATGCAGTATGAAATGTATGACATACACAATGTAGCATGAGATAATATGCAAAATGAAGTGCAACTTGTGATGCAAATGATTATGACATTTCATGCATTGTAATTTATGACGTAATATGCAATGAAATGTGATATCAAAAAGGATGCATAATGATATGTAATATAAACAAAATGATAATGAATTAAAAATAATAATATCAATAATAATATGCAGAATGATATGATGATATATATACTACGGTAAGAGACATCCAAATTATAAGACAAACATGAGTGATAAGTAATATCTAACTGACAAGCATATATATGTGTGTGTGTGTGTGTCTGTATGTATGTGTATATATATCAAATTATTTATTATAAATCACTTCAACCAAATAAAGGTAATACAAACCAATTTAGACTTAGGTTAAGGAAACTAATGAATGTGACTGAAAGAGTAGTAAAGAAAGGAGTTTAAAGGTAATAAATGATATTAAAACGATAACATATTCATGAAAGGTAGTAATCAAACTCAATATCAAAATCAAATTGCTAAGAAATATGATTTAAACTATATATAATCAAATATGGTTTTTATAGAAATTAATAGCCTACTTATTTAATTTATTTAAAATATTTTTTTAACTTGGTTGTTTTTATAAGAATCCAAACTTTCATGTTTATAAAATACTTAACTTACTAATTAAAACCTTTATATTAAATTATTATTGGTTTAAATATTTAAAAACATGTTTAAACTCTTTTAAATTTAAAAAATATCATAATGAAATATTAAATAAAATAATAAAGACTGAAAACTAAAGTAAACATGTGTTATATTAAGGCCTCCTACTTTTAAAAAATTTATATAATTATTAAAAAAACATTTAAACATGAAATTAATTTTAAAATATTCTAATATAAGTTAGAACCTAACTCTAAAAAGAATTGAGATAAATAATTAATTTAAATATCATTTTTACATAGTTTAAAGTTTCATAAAGAAAAACAGCATTTCAAGAATGCTATAAAAAAAATTTGTAGTAAAATATATTCAAAACTTTATAAAACTGAAACTGTAGCTTTTACCAAATGCTGTGTAAAGTTTCTGAAACTCTACAGCGTTTCAAAGCAAATAAATGATATAAAAATGAATTTGCAGTACTTACAAAACATTACAGAAGAAAAGAAGCATTTTAGAAATGCTATCTAAAATTCCGGGCTTGTTTTAACATGATGTTGCACTAATTTTACGACTAGATTTTGACGTGTAAATAATTGATTTTTGACCCAATTTTTTAAAGTAGTTAATATAACTAAATCACTAAAAAGAATATAAAAAATTATGGAAAAAACATCTGTAAAGACATTTGGCATTAGGCATGTAAAAATGCTTTTGTTATAGAACAAGTGTAATGACATGTGACATTTTGCATGTACGTCACTATCTATTTATATGACAAGTGTCATATGATGTGGTGCAATCTTATTAATTGAAGAAAAATATAAATAAAGCATTATTCTAACATTATAAATTCATTTTATTAATTTCATAGAGATATAAAATTAGTATCTTAAAAGAAATAGAGTATGAGATGTAAAAATAGCATTAGAAAAGTTGAAATCATGAATGAAGGTATGCTTTTCTACTTAGTATAGTTGTAATAAATTAGTTGTAAGATTTTATTTGAAAGGAACACATTTTAAAAGACTTAATTATGGTGTGTCGATATATGAACCAAAATATCAAAACTTACAAAAGAGATAAATTTCTATACCTAACTAAATGCATAATTATATATTCCTAAATGCAACAATAAAGATGAAATAATAGTAAAGCGTACCACTTTTAGCAATCCTCCTCTTTCTAATTTCGTTGTTCTTCCATTGCAATGAATCACACATTTATATCTTTCAAGATTTGACGACAAGATCTGTTCTATTGTGACGGGCTCGTGTCTCTTATCAGCGTAGTATGTTCATTTGCTGAATTTAAAGATCATATAAGAAAGATGCAGATGATTTAGTAGATTGACCAACTTGGCACCAAAACTTTGAATTTGAATTTTGAATGAATGGAAACTTCAACCACAATAAATAAGCCCAACAATCACCACTTTTCAAAAAAATTCCTCCTCCTCTTCTTCTTCTTTCCTTTTTTTATATACTATCAAACTTCTAGAAGGCATATCTCCTTCGTTTCTTAACGGAATTGGATGAAACCAGCGGAAAATCGAAGAGGAAGGCAAGGGCTACGATCAAGTAATAGTTTGGTTACAAATTTGGATGATATTATGGTGCAATAGGCCGATCAGTAAGAGAAATGTACAAAATCCCGTACATAGTTTTTCTGTTTTGGATAGCGAACTTCAAACTGTCATATCTCACTCAATTTTGATCTGAATTTGATGATCCATCCATCAAAGCGACTGTGGGAACAAGGACTAAAATCTAAAAAAGGAGTTGGGATAAAAAACACAAACCTTTAGATGCAATTTGAAGAATTCCATTGACAGTTTGCTTTCTTTTTTTCTTTGCTCACCAAAACATCATTTGAACATAACTTGATTATTTCTTGACAGATTCATACAAAACCAGTGGCATTACGAAGAAGATGGAGAGAAGTACAATATCAAGTCAAGTTGTAGATGAGAACCAAAAGTTTTGTATTGATTTAGAACCCAATTCGTTGCCGATTTCCATTATATATCCATTTGTTCTTCTTGATCGATGAATGATTATCTGGTATCTTTTAACCAATGGTCGTTAGACATAACTCTTCTCCTGCAAAGCAACATAACTTTTTAAAGAATCAAGCGACTTTTCAAAATAACTAAATATAGTTCTAAACAACAATATCATGATGATTCTGTGACATATTCATATGAAAATCGTGTTAATAATTTTATCAAAAAAAATTGCTATCTTAAAATTTTTCAAAATTCAGATTATGAAAACTTTGAAAACCTTGCTATGATACCAAATGTGAGAAATGAGGATTATGGATCTTAAGGCTAGAATTAACACTAAAGGGGGGAGGTGAATAGTGTTTTAAGGAATTACTAAATCTTTTTGAGTTTATATTAATTTGGACACAAATGTATGCAATATTCAGACACGGATAGGACCACAAAATCAAACACAGATGTAGAAATAAAGTAAAAGCAACAAAGGAAAGAACATACCGAATTTTATACCGGTTCGAATTTACCATACATCCAGTCCCGCACACAAGTATGGATTTCCTTTCAATATCAATTCTTACAGTAACACCCTCGATTTCAAGGCCACGAGGTAGACCACTCCAGATTCACAATCCTCTGGGTAGAGATACTTGATTTTACGGGCAACAAGTCTACCCAATTAATTTCACTGGCTACAGTCATGCCTTTTCTCACTTGATTGATTCCACAGGCTACAATCACACCTTTTCTCGCTCAGTTAATTACAAAGAAGCCTATAACTCTGAATAGCACTAGGATCTTGTTGAGATAGTGATAGAGAATCAAACCAGAAATGATCTAGTTAGATTCAATGTTGATTTCGGCAGAGTAATGGTAAAAATATATATAAAGAAATGTGGAAGAAGAAGAGGAGCGAAATCAGAGAAAATATGTATACAAATTCGTTTAAAACTGCCCCTACTTATAGTAGAAGAACAACCATGTCCATTTGTGAAAGGATATGACGAATAGACACTTCCTTTGAAAATTCAAAATTTTGAAATAAACTGCCACCTTGTCAACAGGGGTCCCTAGGGGTTGTCGACAGGCCTATGGTATTTTTGGTGATTTTTTTTCTTTGCAAATAACTTCTATCTTGTCTTAAAACTATTTTAAACTTTATAAATATACTTAACTATAGTTAAAATACATAAATAAGTATAGAGAATAATATTTTGATATATATAAAATTTTACTATAATTTTATATTTAAATCTAAGTATAAATATTAAAAGTTAAGTATATTAAAACATAGTTAAAAACCAAGGATAATTTGATTTTGAAGATAAAGATTATTTTGAGGCTAAAAGTATTTTAAAACCGGGATAGATGTTTTTGATCTTTTTAAAAGGAAAATTTTGAAAACATTTTGAAATCAAGATATAATTTTGTAAAACATTTGAATAAAAGTTAGTGGATACAAAACATTGTTCCACGAGATTTTTCATAGGTTCTATCCTACTTAGGTTTCCATCCCTTTAACGGGCTCGAAGTGGATTCCATTCCACGAGTAAAATGGATTTTAAGATGCCAGTGCTTTTCTAGGAGTTTTAACCAAATTCCTAATTAAATTACTTATATTAAAATCTTGAACTCTTGATAATCTTGATATTCATGAGTCTTCAATCCTGATATCTTCAGTCTTGAATCTCTATACCGTACAATCTTCATTCTTGGTACCTGCATGGTTAAATCCTGCATATACATATATATATCTCAACTATAATGTTCGTATTTATATTTTATAACAATTCCTAAGGTTGTTGTCATCAAAACCATAATCTCAAGGACTAACAAACCATACCTAGTCTGAAATGCTGTCAAAGGAATATTATATTTTGCACTCTCAAGTGATGGAAACCTTTCCCAAATCCAATTGGGAAACACTCTAGCTCCACACAACTGATCAAATAGATAATCAATTCTCGGCAAAGGATAATTATTCTTAATCGTCCTCTCGTTCAACTTACAATAGACGATACACATCCTTAACAACCCATCTAGTTTCATCACAAACACCACGGCCGCTCCTTAAGGTGAACTGCTTGGTCTAATAAAATTCCTTTCTTATAATCCCCTAGATTCCTTCATTTCAGTTGATGTCATCCTGCTAGGTGGTCTACTCACAGTTTCAGCTCCTGGGACAAGATCTATCCGAAACTAAACAGCTCGTTTCGGTGGTATTACTGTAACCGGCTCAAAGATATCTTCAAAATCCCTTGCTACTTGAACCTGGCTTAACTCTTCTCCCACTTCCATAACACTTAACAAAGCATAACTACTCTGATCGAAATTCTCCACTAAGAATATGATTCGATTATGACTATCATGATGTCTTAGTGATGTCCCCCTATCCTAGCAAAATATCCTAGCATCATACTTTACTCAGCCAATCCATACCCAAAATGATTTCGAAATATATGAAATAAAAAACATACAGACCGCATGCAAACTTGTGACCTAACAAATCAAGTTCTAACTAGTCATATCACATCCCAGGAGTCGCATACGCTCCTATTAGATTTGCAACCCTGAAGGAAGTAACAAGGTATGTGGGTTCTAAGCATAAACTATCAACCAAGCACTGGGATATAAATGAATGTAATGCACCGGTATCAAATAGTATCCTAATTGGTATACTCTGAATCAAAAGCATATCTTCCATCACAGTCTTCCCTTTTTCAGCTGCAGTTGTCCTAGCAGATGATGGTCCAAGAGAAAAAACTTTTACCTTGTCCGCCCTGAATGGCTCTGGACACTGGTTCTTATAATGCCAAACTTAGTCACAATTAAAGCACTTCGCATTCTTCTTATATGCAGCCTCCTTCCCCTTGCCTAACCAGCACTCATAAGCATAATGATCTTTCTTGTCACAGTTGAAACATACCAAATTAGCTTAGCCTTCTTGGCAATCTCCCACTTTCGGCCTCCCATCTTCTTAAAGAACTTTCTCTTCTTTCCTAGAGAACCCTGGGTTTCAACTGGATTTTCTCTAGCATAAACTACAAGCATCTCTTTATGGCAGATTGCCATTTCTACAACCATATTACAAGGATCACAGTTATGTGTCAAGGTCACCCTAGCAAGCTCAGGTCTCAACCCTCGAATGAACCTCTCATTTCTCCTGATGACGGTGTCTATAGCAGCATACCCATATCGGGATAACTCATCAAATTTAGTAGCACACTCAATTACTTACATCTCCCTGCACTAGATTTATAAATTTTCTCATCAATTCTAACTTAGAAACTTCAGATAAAAACCTATGTTCAAATTTCCTTATAAAATCTACCCAAATAAACTCCTCCTCCGGAGCCCCTGTAGTAACACTATTCCACTAATGTGGTGCTGCCCCTTGCAACTACCTAGAGGCTAATCTCCACTTCTGCTGATCATCTAAATCCAAATTAAGAAATATTCTCTCACAATGCAATAGCCAATTCTCAACTTCTATGGCATCCTCCGTTCGCACAAATGACTTCCCACCAAGACTGGTGTAATCTCTACTTAGCTTAACATAGTTATTCCCAACTAAAGCCACATGATTTGCTCCTCTAAAATTTCCAGCAACACAAGCATAAACTCCATCTTGCATCATGTTGACGAAAAACTAAAACATTTCCCCATATTCACTGGTGGATTTCCAATACAGACATTAGCATCAACATTTTGGTTAGCATTAGTCTATCGACTCGGGTTCCTCCTAGTGGGTCGAACATTTCCATTGGTTGTGGTGCTTCCTTCACTGAGATTTCCTCTTCCATTTCCTACCTCCATATATTCTTTCTCGTAAATATGCATAAGAGCATTAGTAAGATAAAGTAGAACGGTCTAAGAGAGAAGGAATACGTACTTATATATAAATATATCAAATACAAGTACGTTACTATAGCGTTAACCCAAACCTCGATCTTATTTTCTGATTCACTGGATTATGTTTGAAAATCTTTTAGATTTAAATTCCTTTTAATTTTCATAAACCTATGCTCCGATACAAACTTGTAACATCCCTACTTGGAGGCCCAAAACTAAAAGTTACGGATGTTGTAGTCATCCATAGTCATTAATCCTCGATGACCAAATACCGTAATGTTAGATACATTGATATAACAAGAACACGTGGATATGGAAAATTTTAAAAATCAACAAGTAACTTTCTCGTTTCATTTCAAAGTATTTCAAATTCATTAGATAATAACAATGCAAGAACCACATTCAAAGAAAATATACTTATTATAACATACGCAAAGAGCGACATATAAAGATGCCTCCTTGGAAGATCAAAGTCTATATAGGCAATTAAACAACTTTGCCTTTACAATAATAAAACAGCAGAATCAAAATAGAAAGGAACTCTAAATAGCTATCTTGCCTCCTTTACATCTCCAAAAGCTTATTTGTCTATAAAGGTACCTAAAAACCTCAACTTTCAAACTACTCGAAATCAACTGAGTACCCAAGAGATTAAAAGGAAAGCATAGACTTCTAGCCAGACATAAAGCCTGGATGAATAATAATTTACCATCTCAAACCATTTAGATATCTAGTGAGACCACACCGCTTAGCGGAACGAGTTTTCCCCTCACTAGTATCCTAAAACTTTATAAAATCATATACCATGCTCCTGCATCCACAATGGTTAAAACATAGTAGTTGAAAATAATATGATGATATGCAAACAAGTAAATCAATTCTGGATTACCCATCCCCATTCATCTTTGACAATAGTTTCTAGGGTCACTATTAACCTATTAGTTTTCATGGGCTGATCAATAACATATTTAATACTTATGGACATCCTGTACTTTCGTAGTTTTCATAGGCTTACTATTGACCTATTCAAATTTTTGGACTCCCTGTCCTACTTCATAGTTTACATGGGATCACTAAGAACCTATTAGCCCTTACCAATAACTTCATTGTTTCATGGGTTCTCCTTGAACCTATTGATATCTCCAATAACTGCTCTCTTATCCTAGTTTTCACCGGTTGACTAGGAACCTATTGACATCCGTCGATAACTTAATCTGGATATAGTTTTCATTGGTTCACCACAAAATAACCGGCCTCTGCTAATAACTCAATCTAATCATAGCTTTTATGGGTTTACTATGAACCTATAGGCCCCTGCTAATAAATTTTCCTATACTTTTTTTTTTCATGTTTACTACGATCCTATTGGCCTCTGCCAATAACTTCTTTTAAACATAGTTTTCATGGATTTTCTATGAACATGTCTTCCTAACAACTCTTTAATCTATATTTTTAGCATCCTATATTCTAGTCTTCCTGACCTCCTGGATGTAATTCTATTCATTCAGGAGTTAATTATATTCACTACTGGGTCAACCTAGCTGGTTTCTCTGCCCTATATATATATATGTATATATGAAGAAGTAAACATAATATCATAATAATACCAACACCTGTGGTTTAATATCCTTGAAATCATTTTATATAAAACTTGGTTAATCCCTTTGACCTACTAATCACGGAAAACTTCTTCAAAAACTCCATACTTAAACTCATTTCAAAACTCTTTTATTATGCCATAGTTTTCGTTCAAAATGAGATTGGGTTATTTGTTTTGAAAACTAAGGCTTTCGAAACCTTTAATCGCTACTTTTTAAACCATTGGGAAACTTCCTTTCGAAAGCATTAAAATATTCTTTTCAAAAACTCTAGGCGCCTACCTTTCAAAACACTTGAAAACCTTTCTTTCGAATCCTTTCGAATGTATTAACGTGAAACCATTCAATTATAAAAGCATAGCTTCAAAACTATATGAAAGTACCTCTTTCGAAACCATTGGGTTTATCTTTAAAATATCTTTTGGGTAAAGCTGAATATAAATGAAAGTTTATCTTTCGAAACCATTCCATATCATATAAAAGTGTTGTGGAAAAACTTGATGGCTTCGGAACCATCCTTTCGAAAGCACAAATCATTTAGGTAAAAAACTTGAAGATTAGCTTCGAAACCCCTATCGAAACCATTGCCTTCGTAACCATTAACCCTTTCTGAAAGCTTTAGGAAGTGGCTCATATTTACAAAAAAGGCTGCTTTTCAAAAGCATTGATGTCTTCATTTCCTTCGAAAGGCATAAGGTCGACAGAAGGGTTTCGGCTAGGTCGAAACTACCTCTTTTAAATCGTTAGTTTGGAAACTAAGTAACTTATCCGAAAGCTATACTTTAAACAATAAGGCGACAATCCTCTTTTGAAAGCCATTCAAAAGACCCCTTCAAAAGCATGTATTTCAACACCCCCGAAAGCATTTAGTAAAACAGGCAGGCACATTTTTTTAGAAAACAAAACGAAGGTTTCGTTCTCATCGAAAGCTATGTTTCGACACCATGCCTTTCTCCTTCCTCAAATCCATATGTACCATCGTTGATACCTTGTGTATTGGTTTCGGCTTGATGGGGTTTCAATTTGATTGAAGGCTGAAGCTATGAGTCGAAAGGTGCTTTTAATAGAGGCAGAACTCAATTTTCTAGTGAAAAGCTGATTAACACCAATTAAAGAAAATACTTTCTACATAACTTTCTTACTTGTAAACATGTTATTGGCTGCCTCAACTTTTCAATTTTTTACCAAAATAACTACCGTAAAATTTTAGATCTAAACTAAGATTAATTAACAAATAAGCCCTTCCATTAAGCAAAACTATTAAATCATTTAGGTTATCCTTTCAAAATAATTTTATTCCCATAGTAAATCACTTAGGAAAAATCCACAAAAATCATAAGAATTCACTTTTAATATGTTATGTAATGTTAACTCCTCTTTTTCACGACTCAGCGACCTAACATGTTAGAAGACTCAGTGACCTAACGGGTTAGAAGACTCAGCGACCTAACGGGTTAGAAGACTCAGCGACCTAACGGGTTAAAAGGTCCAGCGACCTAATGAGTTAACAACCTAACAAGTTAGCGACCTAGTGACCTAACGAGTTAGCGACCTAGCAACCTAACAAGTTAGCGACCTAGTGACCTAATGAGTTAGCGACCTAGCGACCTAACAAGTTAGCGACCTAACGAGTTAGCGGCCTAGCGACCTAACGACCTAGTGAGCTCCAGAGTAAAGCCGCATGCAATGCCTCTTCCATTAGGTCGCCCACTACCTAAGCAAGCTGAGATAACTCCTATGCTATGCATACTAAGTCGCTCACGGTCTGCATCTCATCCAGGATGGCTCCACTAGGTCGTTAACGACTTAAGCTACCTCAAGACCACTCTTATGTCGCACCTTCCAAGGTCGCTCGCGACCTATAACATGGCCAACCTAAGCCTAACCTCTCCTATAAATACCTCACCTGCTCCACACTTGAGAGGGGATTTTGCTGAAAAGCCGACACTCTGCCACTTTGAAATTCAAGCAACTCATTCTCCAAGTCCAACAACATCATAACAACTTCAGAGATCAATTCCAGAATGGATCAAACTTTTCGATTCTACTTTGGAAGCTCAAGTATTTGTAGTTTGTTGTACTTGAAGTTTAGTTGTAACAAAGTGTACTCAAAGATCATAATAAAAGATATAAAGTGGACGTAGGCTTGACTTTGAGCCAAACCACTATAAAAATTGTTGTCTCTTTTCTATTTTCTGCTATTCTCTGCTTATTTTTAGTTTTCGTACCAACGGATGGTGCTTTTGCTATCTCACAACTTACACCGGGGTGTTAGCGTACATTTTTAGCGTTAACATCTAACATATCTAAATTGCAGACCCAAATTCTCAATATAATTTCTAAAATAAATTTCTAAACCCAATTAGCCATTTCCTTTGAAAATTCATAATAAATTCACCATAGCTTGGAAAATTATGAAAATCAAAACGCAACTCCGAAATCATATTTTACATAACATAAAATTTTCATGGCATATGAAAATCATTATAATCGGTTTTAACTTTAAAACTGTATAAAATCATATTTAAACAATTTTGATTTGAATCAAATATGTTATAATCTAAGCATATTATCATCCAAATCATCATTAAAATGGATTAAATCTTAAATCCGAAAATAGATGATCATAAACAAAAAATAGAGAAGATATAGATTATTATTCACCTTGATTAGAATAACGAGATTGAATAGAGATTTATTTCCCCTTGCTTAATCCCAAGATTTACTTGAATTTCCTTCCCTTTCCTTCCTTAGAAATGGCCGGCTATTTTTCATCTTTTGTTTACGTTTTGGTGAAAAATGAAAATGAATATGAATGGATGTATAGCCATGGATATATGTAAGGGCTATGGCAATAAGGTGTGGCTATTTCCTAGAACGACCTTGTGTAAATTAATTAGTCTATAAACCATTCTTAAGCCCATTTAAATAATTAAACATGACCCTTAATTTTATTTCAAAACTCAATCCTCTTATCACTCTAATTATTTACATTATTCTATTTAATTTGTCTAATTAAATCTCTTGAATAATGTTATTAAAAATTAGGGCTGTTACACAAGACCTATCTTTTAAGTTTTTGATTTGCATGCTTTTAATTTCATAATAACCGATTGTGAATTGAGTTGATGAATTGGTGTTTCTGTAGTTGCAATCTTATTGTTCAGTCTATATCAAAACTATTTACTGTATTTCTGTTTTCTGCCTCCTTTTAATGCCTATGGTGTTTAAATCACTTTACTTATGAATGCACTTATTTCTTAGTTGCTTTGTAAGTATAAAATGTCGAAACACACTGGAAGTGTATCAGAGCTTTTGATTGTTAACGATGAAGAAAATAAGACCTAGAACTCACGTTCCAGGCGACCCATCGGTCCACGGCCTCGGCTGTGAGTTCCAGGTTGCTGCCATCCCCTCCCGTCTTCTTGCTTTCACCTGCTTTCGTTTTGCTGTGTTTGATGATTTCCCAGGTGAGTTTCCTTATGATTTTCTAAGTTTTGTTCCTCCAATTTGATGATTCTTAGATTCAATGATTTTGAAGTGGTTTATATATAAAAATCTAGTTAGTATGAATATAGTTTTAATAAAAGAAATTTGCAAAAGATTGTTTAATTATAAAATCGATTTGAAAACTAATTTCCAAATAAATTCAAATCCTTATGTAAATGGATTTAATAAACAAATTATATATATATTGAGTTTTATTAGTAGATATAGTTTCATGAAGTAAAAGGACAGTCTTGAAAAAAAATTCGTATTGTTGCAATATAAATAGATGTATATCAATATATGGATTTTGAAAATGGTTTGTTGAACTATGTTGTGTTATGGGAGTTTTGGAACAACTATAGATATATAATTAAACTTTGATATTTATTGTGGTTTATAGTATATAAATTTATAAACTGATATATATATATATAGTTGAACAATAAAAGAGTTTTGGACTTTAAAATGTGAAGTTTGAAAGTAATAAATAAATAAAGTGTTTAGAAATTATTTTCTATATGATTAAAAGTTTATTATTTACTTTCAAGTCCTTAAACTCTTATTGAATTCCATTGTGATTAGTCTTTGGCTATTTTTATGCCATATGGGCATTTTGTGCGGCTTTTAGGGTTTATTGCTTTCTTGCATTTTCTGCTTTCATTTGAATGAGAAATTTAAGTAAACGATTTAGCAATACAAGTGGTATGGAACGTTGTATTACTTTATCTGTTAATTATTGGACTTGTTCGATTGAATATTTTAGTCGAGTGAGATTTACAATCGTTTAGTAAATATAAAAGTATCGCAAAATGGTTATATGTCATCAGGTAAAACTCATTTACTTACCAATCGAAAGTATATTACATTTATCGAATGGAGTTTACTAACATTTAGTAAATGTTCAAGTAAACCCGAGTTGTTATGGGACACATGATCGTTACTTGGATGATTAATTTTCAGAAATATATAACACTTATTTTGTCGAATTTTCACACTCGTCGTTTGGTGATTTATTTATTAGAGTTATCTAGGTTTTCAGGCCCATCTTGGGATACTCATTTACTAATAAGTTTAGATTTGCAAAGTGCTCATGTTTGGGGTTGGTGCACGAAGTGTGTGTCTTTTGTGTTGACTTGCGAAGTGCTTGTCAATATTGTTGGTTTATGGATTTGATTTGCGATGTGCTTGTTTTATTCGACGTGTGAAGTGCATGTCAATCTGTATTAGCATGCAGAGTGCGTCAATATTATTATTGCTTGCAAAGTGCTTGCTTTTTTTGGATTTCCGATGTGCTCGTCGTTATGATTTATGATTTCTAGCTTTTATGCTAAATCTTTTAGGCTTTGACTCGCTTTTAAGCAATCTTCTATTTTCTA
This sequence comes from Allium cepa, assembly GCA_030765085.1. Taxonomy (NCBI): domain Eukaryota; kingdom Viridiplantae; phylum Streptophyta; class Magnoliopsida; order Asparagales; family Amaryllidaceae; genus Allium; species Allium cepa. Next base: position 411,397,794 of record CM060937.1, read on the forward strand.
GAGCTGACTTGCTTTATGCAATCTTTTATGTTCTTGAGTTTTCGAAGCGAGTTCCTTATCACCATATTTGAGATGATTGTGTTGATGGGCATGAGAGTATTTGATTACATGGTGATTTGATATTGTGATCTTTATTTGCATATGGCATATATTAGATAGTTATTATTATGCCCTGTATTTTATGCAAATTTATTAATGATCGATTTCATGGTGAGACCTTTCCATGTTTAGTGTGATACACTATTTAGACTATAGAGTTCTGATAATTATAGGATTTGGATATGTATATAGTTGAATTTGAACTATAACAAATGCTAGATTTTAAAATAATCTGGGGATAATAGCTCTTATAATAAATTAGCAAATATACAAATAAATTTGGTTGTAATACATATAGTAAATTTCTAAATGATAAAAAAGTTAAACTTAACATTTTTATGGTTTAAAATTTAAATAAGATTGATAATATTTTGTTTATGAATTAAAATAGCTTGTAGATGTATAAATAAGAATAAGCATGTTATATAACTAAAATAAAGATAAGTGATTTTTTAAACAAGGGTTAAACATAAAATGTGACGCCCCACCTCTATACCCACGCTAGCCAAGAACTCTACGATGTAGTGTTGTCAACTAGCACGGAGAATAAGGCTGTTGAGGAGCGACCATCCATGTAACTTCTTTGTGCGAGCACCGTTATGTCAGATAGTATAGCATGCATTTCATTTAAGGAGTAAGTCCAACATACCGATACAAACTCAAAGCTATTTCACACGGTGGCTATAAATAATCTTCGGAAACAAACATAGAAATAAGCATAACACAATCAGTCACAGACATCCATATCACAAAGGCGGAAGAAGATATGGATATATAACTAACACATGAAAATGTACATCAGAGTAGTGGTCAAAAGGATCCACAATAATACAAAAGAATAGCAACACGTGCTATACAAAAGAATACAACTGTGAGCCTATATCTCAAGTGTATACAATAAAAACTGCTAATCTAAATAGTTAGCCAAAAGTCAGAGTAGCAAACCCCGGGAAGAAGTCAAGCAGAAGCACCTGTAACGTCTCGGTCTGACCCAACTATTATTTAAGAAAATAATAAACGGATCAGTCTAGCTATAAATATCAGATGATATGGTATAAAATAAAAGATATGGCATAACATAAAATATCCATACCGACATACTACTATAAGTATGAAAATGATGATCAACAGAAGATCAATCAATAAGAGATAAATCAATATCACAAGAATCTTCTCAAAGATCCAAAGAGGGAATCATACCCTAAACTTGTACTCATAACAAGTCAATGACATAAATTCCAGAAATCAACACAGGAACTCCAGAAATCATAGAAAAAGGGAAAGAGGCCTATCATATGACGGTCCGAAGACCATGGGGAGCTACCCCATATGTGTGAGTCGAAATCACACAGATGAGGTCTAGACTAACCAAAAATCAAAAAGGTATGTGTGAGTGAAATCACACAAGTGGTGTCTAGTCTAACCTTGCAAACAAAAACGTATGTGTGAGTGAAATCACACAAGTGGTGTCTAGACTAACCAAGAAGGTAAAAAGGTATGTGTGAATGAAATCACACAAGTGGTGTCTAGTCTAACCAAGCAAACAAGAGACATCGCACAATTGCTAGTCTAAATCATAAGAATGATCGTCATGATCAACGAGAAGTGTCAATTACACTAAGCTAGTAAATATAAAAGTTTAGCTTCATGTCCCATAACCACTTGCTTAACTTAAATATTTACCAACAAACTGTAAATCTTCACTATAAAATTGTCACAAGAGGTTCAATCGAACAAGTCCAAGAGTTAACCGACGAAGCAAACGCAAGCGTTTCATACCACTTGTTTTACTAAGCCGTTTAATTCAATTTCTCATACGAGTGAGGTAAATGTTTGTATATACTAGTAGATTGGAAAATGGTTTAAGAAAAGAGCTTTGTTATTGAAAATAGAGTTGAAATCATTTTATTGAAAGAGTTTTGATATTTACTACTAGTATTGAAACCTTCATATTTTAAAGTGACAAATCATAGAAGTGATTGTAGAAACAATCAATCATAAAAATTCACATATGAAGATGTGAATACAATCCAAAGAAACTGATAAAGAATCCATCGAAATAGATATTCAAAAATCCATAAAATCGATCGAGAAGCCAAAGATAGTTTGTCTCGAAGAATGGTCAACTCAGCATCTCAACAAAGCAAGTTCTGTTGAATGTTTTTCAAATAAGATCCCCTACGGAGGGGGGTCTGTAGGATCGATTTCACCCTAGAGGGGGGGGGGGTGAATAGGGTGGTAGTGTTAATTATAAAAATTAAATGCGGAAGCTTATAAACTAATATTAACACAGATCACAGAATATTACCAGCACAGAAATAAATAGCAGAATAATAAAATGTAGAAAAGAACAACACAGAATTTTCCCAGCTTCGGCAAAACCCTGCCTACGTGCTGCCTCCAAGATTTCTACTAGAAATTAGAAAGTCCCTCGCTTACACACGTAAACTTGCTATACCCGCTATTGACTATCCTAACTCTATGCTCAAAACCCTGGTCACAACTCAACTACCGAGTTGCGAATTCCCAAACTACAACACGTAGTTTGTACCCTAGTCACACGACTAGAAACAGATAAAACAGTTTAAAATATAAATTTAAAAACAATTAAAATTAAAATTGAACCCTAATTATAAATTAAAAACCCCTTAAAACAAACTCCCTTAGAAAGTAGGCCGGCCTCCTTTGCTATTTGACCCGTCTCTTTTATTTCTCTGTTTGTAATGGCGGCCGTTCCTTTTTAGGGCTTCGTTCCTTTTGTTCCAATTAGGGCTTCGGCTCTTGTGTAAATCAGGGCTTCAATTTCTTCGTCCGATCTGAGATATGTTGCCCTAGCTCGCTGCTTCTTTGATGGTCGACTATCGCTCGTTTGCAGCTGCTTGATCGAGTTCGTTGTTTGTGATTTTGGTATGTACTGTTTCCTTTTTCTTTACTGGGTTGATGCTTGAACTCCGATTATTATTTTGCCAATGATGATTGGGCTTATATAGGATTCGAAATCCTATTTTTGCGTTCATATATTCGTGTTTGAATTTGTCTACTGATTTGCTTTGGCCATTCGATTATACTTGGATGATTGAGATAAAATCTTACTTTGTCAATTCCGTATTTTTGATAGCTTGATTTACACGGTATTGATTTGATTTCGTGGTCAATTTTCTTGGCTATCACGGTGAACACTTGTTTGACTTTGACAATACTGATTTCGTGAATTTTCACTTTGTTGACTTGTTCAACATACTGACTTGGTTCAATTTTGACTTCGGCTTTGATTGATTACATGAATTTTTGGCTTGATCAACCTTGATGTTGAACTCTGTCTTCACTGATTGTGTTTACTGCAGCCAATTGATTTCTTAAACTTTGTAGCCTTGGTTACTGGTCGAGTTGTATCTGCTTGTAGTTGAAGCATATGCTCTCTGTTTTCTTTTGATGCATTCTGGTGCGGTGTTGTTACTGCATTCATGACCACTGTAATGTATTCTCTGGTTTGATGTTGCATTTCATGATTCATCTGATCACTGCTGTGTCTTGATTAATGGAGTCAGTGATAATGATCACTGTGTTGGCCTTGTAGTATTCTTTGACATGTTGTATCTGCATTCACCATAGTTTGTATATTTGTACTGTTGGTTTGTAGTTTGCATTGCTGAACTTGGTCTCTACTTGATGCTTGTCTTGAATTTGCGCAGTCCATGTTGCATTCATTCCATTTTGCATTGATGCAGTGCTGTCATGTTGTTTTCAGTAGTCTTGGCTATGTTGGTTCGAATTGCACTTGCTCTTTTGTACTACTTCACCATGTCACTTGAGGTTCTGCAGTTGGTCTATGATCTTCACTATGAACTTTACTTGGGCATTTTGTATGTTTCATTTTGATCCACTTTGTCATTGCATATCTATATATGCTTGACCTCTGTTGCATGCTTGCTGTTGCATGCTTGTTTGTATGTTGCACTTGTTACCACTCTTGTGCATTGCCTAGCTGATTCATTTGTTTACACTCATGTGTTTGGTCTGCATGTTATGGCCTGTTCCTTGTTTGGTTTTTGGTGACATCTTGTTGGCTGTGCATTGAGCATTGTTTGAACTTGTATCACTGTCTAGTTCATCTTGTAGTATTTGGTATTTATTTTGAACCATGGTTTTTGTATGTCGAACTTGCTTGCATCTGTATCACTCTGGTATGCTGCAGCTTGTACTTGCATAGTACCATAGCTTCTCTATTGCACTTAAGTTTGGACTAGCTGTTCATTGTTCATTCCAGTGAGTTTTGTTTTGTGATATCCATGTTGCAACTGTTTTTGACATGTGAACTGCCATGATTGTTGCAGTCCATTTTGATGTTGGTCTTCGTTGCATTCATGTCATGTCGCCTTGTGTTGAATCCAGTTTCAAAACTCGGATTTGACCTTGTGCTCGTGTCGTATTTTTGAATATATTGCACCTGAGTTGAACCTATCCGTATATTTGGGTTTGACCTTGTGCTCACCTGTCCCTGTAGCATTATCAAGTGTATATTGGTGTGCACGGCCTTGTGGCATATACAGTGATACATTGTGTATGTCACAAGTTGTTCACGTATGATGAATTCAAATTTAAATTATGACGAACAACCCAATAACTGAGGCAAATCATATTTTCAAAAATTATCTTTTATTTTTGAATTGCAAAAATATTTCTTTTTCAATTTTACTGCGTTAGTTTATATTTTTGCAGATTTCCCAGATGCTGGATTCAAACTGGAATGCAGTTGAAGATAAATACGAGTGTGAGTGATATGTAGTGAGGTGCTGATGTAAATGTGAAAAATGTGATGTAATCAAAGTTGTATAGTTATAGTGAGAGCTTGAAATTGTACTATTCAAAAATGTAATAAATATTTATTTGAATAAAATATCTGTTTGAATTCAAATTCAAATTCTGTGTAATTTATTTTATTCAACAAATATTTATTTAAACTGTGAAAAATAGAATAGTATATTAACAAATACATTTAAACGAATGTATATATGTTTATTATCATCAAACAAAAATCATATAAGCGCGCAAAGCGCATATTCAACAATCTCCCCCTTTTGATGATAACAAACATATATTTAAGATTTTGAAATGTATTAAAATGTATAAATGTATTTGATCGTTCAATTTGCTCCCCCTATTTGAATGCTCCCTCTCTACACAATACTCCCCCTACATATACGCATACAAATAGAAATATATAAATGAGCCTATATGCAAATGAGTCTAGATGCAAATAGAAAATTATTTGACCTTTGCTTGATTTTATTTGACAAAATCTTAACTTTTCTCTCCCCCTTTTGTTATCAACAAAAGAATAATAGTGTTAGGGAAAATAGAGATAAAGTAATTGATATTAATCCAACATTAAAACTCAATTGAATATAAATATTAAATTTCAACAAAAAATCAAACAAAAATCATAAATATTTTGTTAGGCGCATATTCCACTTTTGGAATGATAGGAATGATATCATCATATAAAACCATACAGTTGTGTCTATTTGTGGTATATTTATATCAGGAATTTGGATATCTACTAACCATGCATAACCGTTAGGACTTTTAAATGAGATTAGTAGTATTCCAATTTTATTTAAAAAAAATGAATTCAAGTATCTTCTAACCATGCATAACCGTGAGGACTTTTAAATGGGATTAGAATCAACTTGTTTATTAAAAAAAAATCAACTTTTGATATGCGTTCCATACATGCATAACCGTGAGGACTTTTAAATGAGCATGGAAGCACATAACAAATTCCAAGTAATTCACCCATGCATAACCGTGAGGACTTTTAAATGAGAGTGAATACTTTGGTATTTATTTATTTATTTATTTTTTTTTAAAAAAATGTGAAAATGAAAAACGAACGATTCCTGTTTAAAATACCACACATCGACAAATTATATAGAATTTTGATGAGTGATGGTCGTTAGAAATATGATAGAAATCGAGATGGTCATGGAATTTTTTACCAACAAAATTTTTTTATGACTCTTGTTTAATTTGAAAAATTTACTAATTATACCGTCTCGAGTAATAATATATGATAAATATCAATATTCATCAATTTTTCAATCACTATTTATTTCTTCGATGATTTGTAGGGAGAAAAAAAATGTTAAATATTCAGCAAATTTCTAAAACACCTAGACTGAGTCGTAGTTTACAAAAACTATTTTCTGGTAGGGGTTTTGTAAAGATGTCTGCCAATTGAGAATCAGTTGAAATAAAATTTATGCAGATATTTTCTTTGGAAATATGATCTCTAATAAAATGATGTCTAACATCTATATGTTTTGTTCGCGAGTGATGTACAGGATTATTTGTGAGATCAATTGCGCTTTTGCTATCACACATTAGTGGTACACGTTTATAATTTAGGCCATAGTCATGCAAAGTTTGTATCATCCATAAGATTTGAGCAGAGCAACCACTCAAAGCAATATACTCTGCCTCTGTTGTGGATAATGCAATACAATTTTGTTTTCTACTCGACCATGCAACTAATGAATGTCCGAACATAAAACATGCTCCACTAGTACTTTTTCTATCAACCAAATTTCCAGCATAATCAGCATCTGAAAAACCTTTCAATTCAAAATTATCGTTTGATGGATACCAAAGACAAAATCGTGGGGTGTGCAACAAATATCTTATAATTCTTTTAACAGCTTTTAAATGAGATTCTTTTGGGTTAGATTGAAATCGCGCACATAAGCAGACATAAAACATGATGTCAGGTCTAGAGGCGGTAAGATAAAGGAGTGATCCAATCATACCTCTGTACTGCTTTTGATCAACTGTCTTACCTTTTTCATCCTTGTCAAGTTTAAGTGTTGTACTCATAGGAGTTCTTGCTGGTTTAGCATCTTTCAATCCAAATTTGTTGACAAGTTCCCTAATATATTTTGTTTGAGAAATGAATGTGCCTTTATCGCTTTGTTGGATTTGAAATCCTAAAAAGAATTTTAACTCTCCAACCAAGCTCATTTCGAATTTTTCCTGCATGACTTTTTCAAATTTCTCACACAATAACTTGTTAGTAGCACCATAAATGATGTCATCAACATATATTTGAACAATCAAAAGATCATCGTTTTCATGCAACAGAAACAGTGTGGTGTCTACACATCCCTTTTTGAACCCATTTTCAAGGAGATAAGAACTAAGACATTCATACCAAGCTCTGGGAGCTTGTTTTAATCCATATAATGCCTTCTTTAGCTTGTATACATGGTTTGGATATTCATGACTTTCAAAACCTTCTGGTTGTTCAACAAACACATCTTCTTTTAAAATTCCGTTAAGAAAAGCACTCTTAATGTCCATTTGTCTTAGTTTAAATCCTTTGTAACAAGCAAAAGCTAACAATATTCTAATTGATTCTAGTCTAGCTACAGGCGCAAAAGTTTCATCAAAGTCAACTCCTTCAATTTGATTGTATCCTTTAGCAACTAGTCTAGCTTTATTTCTAATTATATTTCCAGATTCATCATATTTATTTTTAAAAGTCCATTTTGTTCCTATAATTGGATAATCCTTAGGTCTAGGTGCTAGACTCCAAACATTATTTCGTTCAAACTGATTTAGTTCTTCTTGCATGGCCATGAACCAGTTTTCATCATTAAGAGCTGAATCTATGTTATTTGGTTCTATTTCTGAAATAAATCCACTGTATAAGCACCGATCACATAAATTTTTAAAGGATGAACAAGTTTGTATACCTGCTATAGGGTTTCCAATTACCAATTCTGGTGGATGGTCTGTTTTTTATTTCGGTTTTTCTGGATCCAGATTTCTTCGGACTTCTTGAATTGTAGTAACTTCTCTAGCATCAGCAGTTTCTTTTGGTTTTTCAAGCTCATCTTTTTCTTTCTCCTCTTCAATGTTGCTTTTAGATGTTTCCTGATTATCAATGCCTTCATCAAATTTCACATTGATTGACTCCACGATTGTTTTAGTCTTTTTGTTTTAGACTCTATAAGCTTTGCTTCTCGAAGAGTAACCCATGAAGATGCCTTCATCAGCCTTTGCTTCAAATTTACCTAACTGTTCACCTGTATTAAGAATATAGCAAGGACATCCAAACACTTTGAAGTAAGCGATGTTTGGTTTATTGTTGAACCATAGCTCATAGGGGGTTTTGTTAAGAATCGGTCTAATCATAACTCTATTCATTACATAACATGCTGTATTTACTGCTTTTGCCCAGAGATGCAGAGGTAGTTCATATTCATTTAACATAGACCTAGCCAGTTCTTGCAAAGTTCGATTCTTTCTCTCAACTACCCCATTTTGTTGTGGAGTACGTGGTGCAGAGAACTCATGTTTGATTCCGTTTTCATCACAGGAAGTTTCAAATTCATAATTTTCAAATTCTCCACCATGATCACTTCTTAACGAAATAATAGAGACTTCTTTTTCATTTTGCACAAATTTTGCGAATTTTGTGAAGTATGAAAAAGTTTCTGATTTTTTAGCCAAGAAATATACCCATGTATATCTTGAGTAGCCATCAACTAACACAAAGCAATATTTCTTACCTCCTAAGCTAGCAATGTCATTAGGCCCGAATAGATCCATATGAACTAGTTCAAGGACTCTAGAAGTGGTTACATTGTTTTTGGCATGAAATGATGATTTTTTAAGTTTTCCCAAAGTACATGCTTTACAAATGTTTTCAGTTTCAAATTCATGTGATGGCAACCCTCTTACCAAACTTTTCCTTTTTAATTTGTTCAATAAGTTCATACTAGCATGTCCTAAACGTCTATGCCATAAATTCACTTCTATATCCTTAGCTACCAAACATTTAGAGAGGATGAGATCATCAAAGATAGAGAATATATATTACCTTTCCTTTTTCCAGAAAATAAGATTTCTTTTGATGATTTGTCAACAATTTTGCACAAGTCAGAATCAAAGATAACATTCATACCTTTATCACATAGCTGGCTGATTGATATCAAATTGTGGTGCAGATTTTCAACATATAGTACGTCATTCAAGGTAAATGTATTGTTACCTACTTTACCTTTACCGACAATTTTACACTTTTCATTGTTCCCCATTGTGACTCTGCCACCTTTGTACTTTTCTAGGCTAAGGAATTCGATTTATCGCCTGTCATGTGCCTGGAACAGCCAGAATCCAAGTATCATTGCTGTTGTTCCTTAACCTGCCAGCATACCTACACGAGAAGAGAGTTTAGTGACCTATTTGTTTTTATAGGTCCATGATTGTTAGTGGCAAAATATTTAGAACGATAATTTTGTGGAGACCCAAAACTATTTATAATTGTTCCCTTCGGTACCCAAATTTGTTTAACTTTGAGAGATTTTATATTTGTGCCTTTTGGAACCCAAATCGGTATAGTTTTCATATGTTTGGGTCTATACCAACAATTATTGTGATTGTGTCCAAATTTTCTACAAATTGTGCACATAGAATTAACTTGATTAATATTGCTTTCAACAATTTTCGAATTATTATATCCAAGTCCTTGTCTAACCATATTAACAGTTTGCTTTCCTAATAGCATATTCAACGATTTTTCACTTTTTGAAAATTTATCTAAGGTCGTTGACAGTTGTTGAACTTGTGTTTTGAGAGATTCATTTTCGTTTAACAACTGTGTGCACTTTTTAATAGAAATCTCTCTCCTAGTATTTTCATTCTCTTTTAAAATCAGAATTTCATTTTCAAGTGATTTTATATTGATTTCCGATTTTTTAATTTCTTCTTCGAATGTTGGACACTTATCACACTTAGGGATTCTACATTGATAGTTCTTAACTAATTGATCAAGTTGTTTATTGCATTCTATCAAAGTATCCTTTTGAGATTCAAGTTTAGCATATTTTTCCCTAAGTCGTTCATAACAGCCATTTACTTCATGGAAATAAATTAGTAATTCAGAATGAGTGAGTTTTGATACCTCGCTTGGCTCGTCGTCATCACTGTCTGTAACTTCACCATGAAGACACATGTTTGCTTTTTCACTCTCACTCTCGGTGTTATGACTTTCATCTTCGTCAGTTTCATCCCAAGTAGCCGCAAAGCTTTTCTTCTTTAGTTTCTTTCCTTGATTTGATCGTTTTTGAGGACATTGTGGCTTGATATGACCGGGTTTGTTGCATTTGTAACAGATGATTTTCTGTTCTTCTGGGTTGTCTAGTGCTTTGCCTATTCTGCTTTTCAATTCATGATTTCGAGCTGGATTTCCGTATTTGCGATTCCACCTTTTGAATTTCTTTATTAGTAGCGCCAGCTCTGCTGCTCCGTCATCATCATCATCGTTATCATCATCACTTCCAGTTGTTCCTTTGAGAGCTATTGATTTCTTTCGAGTATCTCTACCTTTACGCTCTTCCTTGAATTTCATTTCTAGCTCATAAGTGGTGAGATTTCCGATGAGTTCTTCGACTTTGAGTTGTTTTAAATCTTTCGATTCTTGAATGGCAGTTACTTTTGCTTCAAAGCTTCGTGGAAGGACTCTGAGGATTTTCCGGACTATATCCAATTCGGTGTATGTTTTTCCGAGAGCTTTTGATTTGTATACGATATTGGAAAGTCGTCCGTACATCTCTTTGACATTTTCTTCTTTCGCCATTGTAAAGTTCTCGTATTCGCTACTAAGCATGGCAAGGCGAGATTCTTTGACTTGAGATGTTCCTTCGTGAGTCACTTCTAGTATGTGCCATATTTCCTGCGCAGTTAGACAATGTGAGACACGATTAAATTCAATTTGATCTAATGAACAGATAATAGAATTCATAGCTTTGGCATTAGTATTCTGTAATTTATTTTCTAGTTCTGTCCATTGTTCCTTTGGTTTCTCTATTTCCTGATCATCTATAGTTATAGTTGGTATTCTATAACCTGTCTCAACAATATCCCAAGCGTCAATGGTTTTCAAAAAAAATTTCATCCTATTTTTCCAAAAAGCATATTCACCATTGAACATTGGTAGTCTAACTATGGATTGACCTTCTGCAAAAGCATTATTAAAAGAAGCCATTTTAAAAATTCAAATTTTTAAAAACAAAAACTGATTTTTTTTTTGAAATCGAATTTTTAAAACAAATGTTGACTTCTATTCCTAGCTCTGATACCACTTGTAGGATCGATTTCACCCTAGAGGGGGGGGGGGTGAATAGGGTGATAGTGTTAATTATAAAAATTAAATGCGGAAGCTTATAAACTAATATTAACACAGATCACAGAATATTACCAGCACAGAAATAAATAGCAGAATAATAAAATGTAGAAAAGAACAACACAGAATTTACCCAGCTTCGGCAAAACCCTGCCTACGTGCTTCCTCCAAGATTTCTACTAGAAATTAGAAAGTCCCTCGCTTACACACGTAAACTTGCTATACCCGCTATTGACTATCCTAACTCTACGCTCAAAACCCTGGTCACAACTCAACTACCGAGTTGCGAATTCTCAAACTACAACACGTAGTTTGTACCCTAGTCACACAACTAGAAAGAGATAAAACAGTTTAAAATATAAATTTAAAAACAATTAAAATTAAAATTGAACCCTAATTATAAATTAAAAACCCCTTAAAACAAACTCCCTTAGAAAGTAGGCCGGCCTCCTTTGCTATTTGACCCGTCTCTTTTATTTCTCTGTTTGTAATGGCGGCCGTTCCTTTTTAGGGCTTCGTTCCTTTTGTTCCAATTAGGGCTTCGGCTCTTGTGTAAATCAGGGCTTCAATTTCTTCGTCCGATCTGAGATATGTTGCCCTAGCTCACTGCTTCTTTGATGGTCGACTATCGCTCGTTTGCAGCTGCTTGATCGAGTTCGTTGTTTGTGATTTCGGTATGTACTGTTTCCTTTTTCTTTACTGGGTTGATGCTTGAACTCCGATTATTATTTTGCCAATGATGATTGGGCTTATATAGGATTCGAAATCCTATTTTTGCGTTCGTATATTCGTGTTTGAATTTGTCTACTGATTTGCTTTGGCCATTCGATTATACTTGGATGATTGAGATAAAATCTTACTTTGTCAATTCCGTATTTTTGATAGCTTGATTTACACGGTATTGATTTGATTTCGTGGTCAATTTTCTTGGCTATCACGGTGAACACTTGTTTGACTTTGACAATACCGATTTCGTGAATTTTCACTTTGTTGACTTGTTCAACATACTGACTTGGTTCAATTTTGACTTCGGCTTTGATTGATTACATGAATTTTTGGCTTGGTCAACCTTGATGTTGAACTCTGTCTTCACTGATTGTGTTTACTGCAGCCAATTGATTTCTTAAACTTTGTAGCCTTGGTTACTGGTCGAGTTGTATCTGCTTGTAGTTGATGCATATGCTCTCTGTTTGCTTTTGATGCATTCTGGTGCGGTGTTGTTACTGCATTCATGACCACTGTAATGTATTCTCTGGTTTGATGTTGCATTTCATGATTCATCTGATCACTGCTGTGTCTTGATTAATGGAGTCAGTGATAATGATCACTATGTTGGCCTTGTAGTATTCTTTGACATGTTGTATCTGCATTCACCATAGTTTGTATATTTGTACTGTTGGTTTGTAGTTTGCATTGCTGAACTTGGTCTCTACTTGATGCTTGTCTTGAATTTGCGCAGTCCATGTTGCATTCATTCCATTTTGCATTGATGCAGTGCTGTCATGTTGTTTTCAGTAGTCTTGGCCATGTTGGTTCGAATTGCACTTGCTCTTTTGTACTACTTCACCATGTCACTTGAGGTTCTGCAGTTGGTTTATGATCTTCACTGTGAAGTTTACTTGGGCATTTTGTATGTTTCATTTTGATCCACTTTGTCATTGCATATCTATATATGCTTGACCTCTGTTGCATGCTTGCTGTTGCATGCTTGTTTGTATGTTGCACTTGTTACCACTCTTGTGCATTGCCTAGCTGATTCATTTGTTTACACTCATGTGTTTGGTCTGCATGTTATGGCCTGTCCCTTGTTTGGTTTTTGGTGACATCTTGTTGGCTGTGCATTGAGCATTGTTTGAACTTGTATCACTGTCTGGTTCATCTTGTAGTATTTGGTATTTATTTTGGACCATGGTTTTTGTATGTCGAACTTGCTTGCATCTGTATCACTCTGGTATGCTGCAGCTTGTACTTGCATAGTACCATAGCTTCTCTATTGCATTTGAGTTTGGACTAGCTGTGCATTGTTCATTCCAGTGAGTTTTGTTTTGTGATATCCATGTTGCAACTGTTTTTGACATGTGAACTGCCATGATTGTTGCAGTCCATTTTGATGTTGGTCTTCGTTTCATTCATGTCATGTCGCCATGTGTTGAATCCAGTTTCAAAACTCGGATTTGACCTTGTGCTCGTGTCGTATTTTTGAATATATTGCACCTAAGTTGAACCTGTCCGTATATTTGGGTTTGACCTTATGCTCACCTGTCCCTGTAGCATTATCAAGTGTATATTGGTGTGCACGGCCTTGTGGCATATACAGTGATACACTGTGTATGTCACAAGTTGTTCGTGTATGATGAATTCAAATTTAAATTATGACGAACAACCCAAATAACTGAGGCAAATCATATTTTCAAAAATTATCTTTTATTTTTGAATTGCAAAAATATTTCTTTTTCAATTTTACTGCGTTAGTTTATATTTTTGCAGATTGCCCAGATGCTGGATTCAAACTGGAATGCAGTTGAAGATAAATACGAGTGTGAGTGATATTTAGTGAGGTGCTGATGTAAATGTGAAAAATGTGATGTAATCAAAGTTGTATAGTTATAGTGAGAGCTTGAAATTGTACTATTCAAAAATGTAATAAATATTTATTTGAATAAAATATCTGTTTGAATTCAAATTCAAATTCTGTGTAATTTATTTTATTCAACAAATATTTATTTAAACTGTGAAAAATAGAATAGTATATTAACAAATACATTTAAACGAATGTATATATGTTTATTATCATCAAATAAAAATCATATAAGCGCGCAAAGCGCATATTCAACAAGGTCCACGGGGGTGGCAACCCTCCAAGGTGGGGGTGCAGGGGCAACGGCGCAGCTACGGGGTTCGACCTGCCCGGTTAGGTCGCGGGGGTCCGGGGGGCAGCGCCCCGTCCAATACGGTACGACCTAGTGAAGACAAAATGAGGTCTAACGACCTAAGGGGAATAGGGTCGAGCGACCTAATGGTTGCGACCTAAGGGTCTAAGGGGTCAAGCGACCTAGTGGTGCTCGCGGTCCGACGACCTAATGGTTTAAAATAGGAGAGCGACCTAGGGGGTATACGACCTAAGGTCTTACGACCTAACGATTTACGGTCTAAACAAGGTCACGCGACCTAAGGCCAGCAACGACCTAATGTGGGATGACCTAAGGTCCAGCGACCTATCGGTACTTAAGGAGGTCCAACGACCTAAGGTCATGCGACCTAAAAACCCGCGACCTAAGGGTCGAACGACCTAAATGGTCCAACGACCTAGCACTAAACAAGGCCGAGCGACCTAAGGGTACACGCGACCTAGGGACAAAATGGCCAGAGGATAAAGGCGAGCGGCCTATGACCTAACTCCCCACGACCTACGACCTAAAAGCCAAACGACCTACGGTATTAACTCGCGAGCGATCTAACGAGTTAACTTGCGAGCGACCTAACTCCGAAGTGCCAATATTTCCAGAATGACCTAAAGCCTAGCGACCTTGCGACCTATCACCAAACGAGTCAAGTGGCTAGAACGAGCTAAGTGCAGGAAATTTCCAAAAATGCTAAAAATTGGAGTTTTTTGACAATCCAATCCAAACCAAAGGCAAATGTGCATGCAAAAGTAATAGGGAATCATTCCTAACAGTCCAATATAGTTATAGACTAGATTTGTGAGTTAAAAATCTCACCTTTGCAACAAAAACCAATGAAAATGAAGAACAAAGCAAGCAAGAATCAATCCCTCTTCAATCCCAATGCAAGAAGCTTGAATCCAATGTCTTCTTGTTGAATTTGGAGTTGGATGATGGATTTGAAGTTGAATTTGAGCTTGGAGTTTTAATTTCCCATTCCCCCTACCATTTTTGAAGAAGCTTGAAGGTTTAAAGCAATTAGAAAGTTATGAAGAGGGGAGGGTGGAGTTTGGATTTGATAGGTTAAAAGCCCAACTACTGGTCTCAAGTGAAAAAGTGGTGAAATTCCACCAACTCCAAACATATCAATGCTTATACTTAAAAAAGTTGCAAACAGCGTTTCGAACTCAATGGAAGTGGTCTCGAGTCCTAATTTAATCGTTTGCAAAAGGTTGATTTTCGGACCAAAATCCGATTAACGATAAAATATTTAAATAAAATATTTAAATATAAAATCGACAAATATGCGGGTTGTTACATAAAATCCTTGTATTTAACATTTGAAAAACCCTTATAACATGCAAAGTACACTTGTAATAATAATATGATGTTTGTACATTTGTGAGCCAAGGGAAAATTGACATTTACAAGTGGCATATTTATTGTCTTTCAAATTTTATTTTATGTACAAAAATGAATTAAGGAAAAAGAAAACAGGCTGCTCCTTTTCTTTTTCATCTTTAAAAAAATTCAAAATTAAACAACAGTTTTTCAAAGTGTTCCAACTTGATTCAAGAGCATAAAAAAATCAATTCATCATAAAGGAATTTCAATTCAGCAAGTAAGCTTGGTTTCAAATTAGCAAATCAAGCACAGAACAGATCTAAGTACAGTTTTAGACCATCAAAACAGGCTCCTCTGTTTAACAGTGAATAAACTACTTCTTTAAAAGTTAAACCTGCTTTATACTTTGAAGAATATGAGGAGTATTAGTAGAGATGTTGTGAAATTGCTTTGCATGAATGTACTGATGTGTTATCTAGTATATATGGATGGAAATACTAAATGCCTGTCTGTGTGAATACACATAAACCTCTATTCTTCTTTAACAGACCAAAAACCATGTTTAAAAATTTATATCTCATGATATAAACAATCTTATGATTAGATCTTTAAAAGAAATTTGTGTGTATCTACTATATTAAACTCATAAAAGTATTTCCAGTACATATACTAAGTATTTATTTCTAAAATAAGAATGGACAGTAAAAAATAAATTCAAGTCTAGAATTTGATTTTTAGATTTCTAAGTTTTGATCATCTGAATCGATTCGTACTTGAATATGCTGATTTTTTAAAATAATCTGGTAATTTTTACGCTTGGAGTTGATGTAAATTAGCAAGATGGCCAAGATTGGGTATTTCGTAAAATTCAGGCGAACGAGATGGTCAGTGACGTCGAAATTGGGGCCCAGGGGTAGGTGGTAGGCCAGAGATGTTAGGAAAAATAGCTAATGATTTTATAAGATGTCGTGGTGGGTGCGACGTAGTTGTTTAGGGTTTCCTTTGCTTACGTGATTCGTTAGAGTTCTCAAACGATTTTTCCGTCGTGAGTGTTTCGAGTTCGATCGCATCAAAGGGAAATGCCGCGTTTGTCGATGTGGAAGCTAAGGTATGGGTGGCATGGACGATGAAGGTCGGAATTGTCGTCGACAAACTGAATTTGGTTGTGGTAGTTGGTTCCGGACGGGTTCCTATATGCCCTATTTTGTTTCCGAGTTTGTCTCGTAACTCAAGTGTTTGGGATCAATGGGAAGTTCGTCTATGTCATGCTGGTGGCCTCGGCAATGACCAGAGATGGTCGTAGCTCTGGTGCATGTGCATGCGTATGCACCTGTGTCAGGCATCGTTTAAGTTTGGGAAGATGATGTGAGTCTCAGGTTCTTCCCCGCATGGGACCTTGTGGAACTCGAAGTAATTGTTGGATGAAGGTCTCGTGTTCTATTCGAGAAAATTGAGATGTGGCTCGGGTTACTTTTGGGTATCGAGTTTCTTTGTTTTTCTTTCAAGTTTTTTAAAAAAAGCAAACGAAAGAGAATTCGTAGTTAGTTTCGAATAAAATGATAGGACTATGTTTCGAGGCTATTATCAAACAGTTTTCAAAATAATAAGTGTATTATAAACTTTAATAAAGGGGTGTTTTGACTAAATTAATTTCAAAACTTTTGAATCCAAGTAAGATTATTGATGAAAATAAGTAATTAAAGGAGGTGGTTTAATCTTAATTATTTAAAGTTTTTTTTACAAATTGCAATATAATTTCTTAATGTAATTAAAGAATAGTTAATTACTTGGTATAAGTAATTAAGAGTAATTCCTTATGTAATTAATTAGAAGATAGTTAATTATTAAATGTGACTGATTTGAGGTTAATAAATTGAATATAATTAGTTAAAGATAATTAACTAGTGGAAGTGTTTATGTATAAAGTAATTAAATTAAGTGTTTATGGGATATTTACTCGATGGAAATAATTAAAAGATAATTGAATTACTTAAATGATAATGTAACTAATAAAAGGATTAGTCGGTGAAGGGTAAATAAATTTAAATAGAAAAGTAAAGGTTAAATTAATTGAGGATAATTAACCAATGGGATAATTACTCGATGAAAGTAACTAAAAGTAAATTACTTAAAGGAAGTAATTACGGATTAATTACTTAATATAATTAATTTAAGTTTATGTAAAGGTAATCTAAGTGATTAAAGTTAGTATTAACGCTAAAAATGTGCGCCAACATCCCCGGTGCGAGTCGTGACGAAGTGAAAGCACCACCCGTTTGCACGGGAACTAAGAGTAAACAAAAAATAATAGAAAATAGTAAAAGAGAGCAATTTTTATAGTGGTTTGGCTCTACGTCAAGCCTACGTCCACTTTACATCCTCCATTACGATCTTTGAGTGCACTCTTACAACTCAACTTCGAGATTACAACACTTTGACAACACAACTTTCCGATTTTAACACTTTAACAGCTTTTACAATCAACCTTCGATTACAACATGATCTAGACAAGTAGCTAGAACTTTGATGATGAATTGCTCTTCGGATTCATGTTGAATATGATTGATCTCCTCTCTTGGATCTTTGGAATGTGGTTGGTTAATGAAGTGTTGTGGAGGTCGAGAAAACAGCAGAGTCTTGATGCTTCAAAGTCCGGCCAATCCCCTTATTAGTTGAGGTAGGTGGAGTATTTATAGGGAATCCTGGAGTTAGGTCGGTAGGGACGACCTAAGGGTTAGGTCGTAGGTTGTGGGCGACCTAAGGAATAACGGCATAGGGTCCGGCGACCTAAGGAATAACGACATAGAGATGGATAGGTCGTTAGCGACCTAAGGGGTAGCAGAAGAGGGAGCGGCGATCTAAGGAGCTACAGTGCAGGGAGCGGTCTTGATTTGGATAGGTCGCAAGCGACCTAACTTTGATGAGGCAAAGCATAGGTCGCTTCTTCTTATCACGTAGGAACTCCAAGGTGGTTAGGTCGCTAACAGGTTGGGTTGGTAGGAGGTTAGGTCGTTGGGGATGTTAGGTCACTTAGGCTTGTTGGTGTGTTAGATCGTCGGATATCTAAGTTGCTAGGTCGCTTCTCTTCTAACTCATTAGGTCACTGGGTGTTGCCAAATTGACTCACTGGACGATTTAGACCGTTAGGTCTCTATGGAATTAGGTTGCTTGAACCTTTAAGAAGTTAGGTCGCTTGTTAGATCGCAACCTTTGGGCCGTTGCTTGCTTTAGCTCATTGGACGCTCCATGTTTTAGGCCGTTGATCACTAGGTCGTTGAATCTCTTTGACTAATTGAGTTGCTATGAGATGGACCATCCTTGCATTCTCGGTCGATTTTTTGGTATCACGGCCTTGCTAAAAAGGCGGGATAACACTTTCCCTCCAAAACATGCCTTGCGGTAGGAAGGTGTGTTTTTTAATACCATAAGTTGGATGTTCATATCTTGTTGATGACCTGCAAAGGAATTGACAGTTTTATATGGCCCCGAATGACGACCGTTCGGGATCGGGCTATTTGGGATGAAGTGCGGCTGTTTACGGTCAAGCGCCTAACTTTAAATGACGACCGTTGATCGAGCCATTTGAGGTAAAGTGCGGCCGTTCGCGGTCAAGCGCCCAAATCCATGTGACGATCGTTCGGGATCGAGTCATTTATGGTGAGATGTGATCGTTCACGGTCAAGCGCTTTACTTCAAATGACGACCGTTCGTGATCGATCCATTTGAGGTAAAGTTCGAACGTGCCTGTTCGGGAGGCGAACCTCAAATGGCGACCTTTCGCGATCAAGCCACTTAAGGTGAAATGTGACCGTTCACGGTCAAGCGCTTTACTCCAAATGACGACCGTTCTGGACCGAGCCATTTGTGGTAAAGTGCGACCGTGCGCGGTCGAGTTGCAGAATTCGAATGACGGTCGTTTGAGATCAAGCCAATCAAGGTGTCCGTTCGCGGTCAAGCGCCTTACTTCGAATGACGATCGTTCGAGATCGAGCCATTCGTGGTAAGGTACGACTGTTGGCGGTCAGGGGGTGGACCTCAAATGACGACCGTTCGTGATCGAGCCATTTGAGGCAAGATGAGTTGTGTCGTTCGAGGTGAGTTTGTGACTGTTCGAGGTCGGGTGCCGTTCGAGGCGAGTTTGTGACTGTTCGAAGTCGGGTGCCATTCGAGGCAAGTTGCCTTGACCTCAAATGATGACCGTTCGGGATCGAGCCATTCGAGGTGAGGTAAATTGATGTGTGCCCGGAGGGGACTTAGTGTTGGGGGGACTTAGTATTATCGATGCCAGGTTCACGTTCGAGTGAGTTCCTGGATTTTTTATATGCCTGTTGGAGGCGAGTAAGTGTGCCCGGGAGGGCTTAATCATCTCAAGATTATCAATATAAGATATTCAACTGAAAAGTTTGAAAGTAAAAATGTGTGAAAAAGTCAAATCCAAAAATTGGAAGCAAAACACGAAAGCTAAGCAACCAATCATCAGAAGTAAAACACCAAAGCAAAATAACCAATCATCTGAAGTAAAACATGAAAGCAAAGTATTGACGTCCGAGTGCAAACACCTACATCGATATGATTTATAGTTGTATCAGAGCATGCCTGGGTATCGTTCGCGGTCCCGTACATGTGTGAACAACTTAATCGTGTCGATATAAAGTTTTCCACTCATTCGTCATAACCACAATCTATCGATAACAAGCTGGCGCCTCGATCCTGAGTCGTTTCCAGTTGGTGCAGGCGGTAGCCGTTCTTGTTCCACCGTTGCAGTCTTCTTTTTCACATACTGTGATAACAAACCATCCTGGATATGTCCCTCAATTTCGTCTTTCAAGTGTCTGCAGTCATTTGTGCTATGACCATTTAACTCATGGAACAAGCAGTACTTGTCCGAACTTTTCTCGTTGTTAGTTGGATCTCTCTTTATTGGCTTTCGATAAGGAACCTGTCCTTTGGTGTCTTGATAAATCCGCTCCAGAGTCTCATTCAACTCCGTGTACGAGGTGAATCTTGATTCCATTCGTTGTCTTGCTGATCTACCATTGTTATCCTCAGCCTTTCGTTTACCTTTGTTAGCTTCTACGTCTTTCTTTGGAGGATTTCCACCTTTGACTATAAAAAACATCAATTCCTTCTCCTTCTTCTCTTTGGGCCTTTGCGTCTTATAACCGTAGAAATCCTTCAGCCTCATGGTAAAATTCCCCTAGATCCATAGGGGGATCTCTTGTCAGCGAATTCTTGAATTCTGTGTCATCAGCTATCCCCGATACAGCTGCCATTAGAACCATAGATGGATCTGGCCGATCCACCGACGCTGCCGCTGTGTTGAATCGCGTCAAAAAACTTCTTAAAGATTCTCCGGCTTTTTGTTTTAGTGTTGCCAAACTCATAACATTCTTAGGTCTCGAAATGTGAACCCTGAATTGCCTCATAACCTTTCAATCAAATCATTCCATGTCCCGATCGATCCATTCTCCAGTTGTCTGAACCATAACGCCGCAATATCTGTCAAATACAATGGAAAGCACCGGGCCATAACTTCCTATGATGCCCCCAGCACTTCCATATGCCTCATATATTTTGTCAGATGAACTGTAGGGTCTGTCCTTCCATTATACATATCCAATGATGGTAGTTTAAAGTCTGGTGGGTTCTTAGCTCGCCTGATTGTTGTGGTAAAAGGACTCCTATTCACATCCTCCAAGTCCTTCTTTACCAAGCCACCTCTCATAGCTCTTTTGACCATTTCTACCAATCTGTCGTTGTCTCCTAGTTGTAGTCCTCGTCCATTGCCTTCGGCCTGCACCCCGAGTTCACGAGGGAATTCTGGAATCTGTTCTCCTGGTTGAGCTCCTGTTCCTCTGTTAGTGCCATGTTGCTCGAATCCACCAGATGTTTTCCTCGGTATTAGGTCAGTGTGCTTTAGATGAGTGTCCCTTAGCTCTGGTGCTGCCTCAGATAGTCCTGCTCTTTTCTGGACTCCAGTCGCTCCTTGATTTTGCGCTCCAAGTTGCCCAATCCACTGAAAAAAATTCTGGATCAACTCCTCTTGCCTTTTCATCATTGTCTCCATCTCACCCCTGGTGATGAAGACTGAAGTTTGGCTCTCTCCTGAGGAAGCCCCTTGACTCCCTTCGTGCTGACTCCTTTCTGGTCTCTGTCTTCTACTTGTTTTCCTTCCAGGAACCATAATCTCGGATAGACTTCTGGTTCTTAAAGAAAGTCTCTCAACAAATCTTTGCGAAGCAATGATGAAAGCGCTCCTGAGTTCAATTTTCAATGAAAGCACCAAAAAGTGTTAACGCTAAAAATGTGCGCCAACACCCCCGGTGCGAGTCATGACGAAGTGAAAGCACCACCCGTTTGCACGGGAACTAAGAGTAAACAGAAAATAATAGAAAACAGTAAAAGAGACAGCAATTTTTATAGTGGTTCGGCTCTAAGTCAAGCCTACGTCCACTTTACATCCTCCATTACGATCTTTGAGTACACCCTTACAACTCAACTTCGAGATTACAACACTTTGACAACACAACTTTCCGATTACAACACTTTAACAGCTTTTACAATCAACCTTCGATTACAACACGATGTAGACAAGTAGCTAGAACTTTGATGATGAATTTCTCTTCGGATTCATGTTGAATATGATTGATCTCCTCTCTTGGATCTTTGGAATGTGGTTCGTAAATGAAGTGTTGTGGAGGTCGAGAAAACAGCAGAGTCTTGGCGCTTCAAAGTCCGGCCAGTCCCCTTATTAGTTGGGGTAGGTAGAGTATTTATAGGGAATCCTGGAGTTAGGTCGGTAGGGACGACATAAGGGTTAGGTCGTAGGTCGTGGGCGACTTAAGGAATAACGGCATGGGGTCCGGCGACCTAAGGAACAACGACATAGAGATGGGTAGGTCGTTAGCGACTTAAGGGGTAGCAGAAGAGGGAGTGGCGATCTAAGGAGCTACGGTGTAGAGAGCGGTCTTGATCTGGATAGGTCGCGAGCGACCTAACTTTGATGAGGTAAAGCATAGGTTGCTTCCTCTTATCACATAGGAACTCCAAGGTGGTTAGGTTGCTAACAGGTCGGGTCGGTAGGAGGTTAGGTCGTTGGGGATGTTAGGTCGCTTAGGCTTGCTGGTGTGTTAGATCGTCGGATATCTAAGTCGCTAGGTCGCTTCTCTTCTAACTCGTTAGGTCGTTGAGTGCTGCCAAATTGACTCACTGGAGGATTTAGACCGTTAGGTCGCTATGGAATTAGGTCGCTTGAACCTTTAAGAAGTCACTTGTTAGATCGCAACCTTTGGGCCATTGCTTGCTTTAGCTCATTGGACGCTCCATGTTTTAGGCCGTTGATCACTAGGTCATTGAATCTCTTTGACTAGTTGAGTTGCTATGAGATGGACCATCCTTGCATTCTCGGTCGATTTTTTGGTATCACGCCCTTGCTAAAAAGGTGGGATAACAGTTAGTAATTAGCTTAATTAGAGATCAATTAAATTAAATTGGAAAGTGATAAATCTTGCTTATGAATGATTGAATGATATTAGATTAGTTGATATCTATGACAGTTGATTTGTGATGCTATGTGATATGATATGTTTGGTTTAAACAATGATGATGTGGTTACCTATAATGATTTGCTGTGTAAAAGTGACACCCTGTATTTAAATTTGAATTGTATTCACTTGAATAACTTGGATTAAGATGATATTGCAATTTGATTTGAATTTGGAAAGAAATTGAGGTTAATTCAACTTGAATTACGATTAAATCTATTTCAATGGAAATTGAAGTTATTTAAATTGAAATTGAGTCAATTTAAATGGAAGTGGAAATTCAAATTGTATTGATGAATTGGAGATTGGGAATTGAACAGTTTGGCTCTGGACTATTTTCAATATGAATTGTTTTAATATAAACTTATTTTTCCAAGTTATTTATATGTACAACCTTTCTTTCTAAACCCCAAACTGTTTTATACTTATTTTATAATTATTTTTGAAACTATTTAACTTTTTTACAACTGTTTTATTAACTAATTCCTGTTTATCAACTGTTTTGTTAACTATTTCCTGTTTATAACTATTTTACAATTATTTGACTATTTTATAACTTTTTTATCATTATTTAACTAGTTTACAGATATTTTACAAACTAATAATTATTTTTCAACTACTTATCTATTTTAAAACTTTTCAAGCTATTTTATAAATTTAAGCTGGACAAAGTTTAAACTGTTTACGATTAAATATCCATTTGAGATAAGAATTGAGGTGATAATCCAAATGAGGATTTAAGCAATTGTGAGTAAGTGAATGGAAATCAAAGTGAAGGTGAATAGAAAGAGAATTGATTGGCTAATAACCAATAAAGATAAATACGTAGGATGTACGTATATTATTCTATTCGCATAGTGATTTGATCCAGATTCGAGCAAAGAATTTCGAGATAGTTATATCAATCCGAGTTGGGATTTTTCACTCGATTTTCGACGGCAAACCTGGATATGGATTTTTGACAGGTTCTGGATATTCTCTATCATAGTTATGGCTATGCAAGGTGAATGGCGGATTCTGATAAAGAAACCAGATCTGAGTCCGCACTAGGAAGTCGGGTGGACGATACTAGTTCGGAAGAGAAATTGTGTGATCGAGTGAGCGATCAGATTGATACTACGTACGGACGATATGTGTACATCGTATGGATTTGAATAAATTGATATGGGAAACTTGTGGATAAAAACTGTAAAATGATTTTTAAATGAAAAGTATATTTGGTGAGATATATGATCAAATAAAGGGGTAGGTGGATATTTCTATAATAGAAATTTACTTTAAGGAAGTAAGTGATATGGTAAGTGGTTTTGTCAAGAGTAATCAAATTTGGGTATTTAATTTGGCATAAACAAAGTTATGTATCTTTGTTATATATATGATAAACTCCCCTTGTTGAATCTTTAGAAAGAAGAAAAGGGTTTTGAAAATATTTAAAGTTTAAAAGGGTTTTATACAAGTTTGAAATGATCCAAAGATTTTCAAGGTTATATATGTGTGTGTGTGTGTATAAAGGATCTTATGAGAATGATTTTGGAGGAAAGGTTTTTGGAACCTGGATTTTGGAAATTTTTGGGTAAAATCAATATTGGAATTTGGAAAGCCTATTTTGAGAATTATCGATTTTGGGATAATCGATTTTGAGAAAAAGAGATTTATATGGGATTCATACTAAGTGTATGATTTGGAAGATACTATATGTTTATTGTATAAAGTGTTTCGAGAATGGCTCTGGAGAAAAAGGCGCTCCCTTGGAATGAACTTCTCAGGAGTACCAAAGGTTGGTACTGCCTTGAGCCTCAAAGGGGAGGTTCTAAAGTTGATCCAGTGAGGAGTCCAGACAAACTAGTTCCTAAGGATTATTGGGTAGCGAAAGTCAAGGGCACTAATACCTACAGAGGCATTTGGGTTATGCTGTGACGACAGTGTAACTCGATGTCGCTGCGATCTACTGTGGACCATAGCGGAAATCGTGTGGAGGTGAGTGTCAACGATCTATGCTTGATTTTGCCGGGAAGGCAATGTAACATCTGTAGACTGCGGTCTATGGTCAAGTGGAGTGGAGAAGTTTCATTCTTTTGGCAGCGGAATTCGAGGGCGTTGAGGCCTATAGTTATATGGGTTTTTCTATAATAGCAACATAACACGGGTTGTAGCTGTGATTTGTAGCGGGTTCCATGGCGTAATCTAGGGGCGCGGAGTGCCTACAGTTATCTTTGGATTTTGCCGGATGGCAACGTAACCATCGGGTTAACTACGAGCGTGGATGGGGGTGATGATTTCCAGAGCATTCTCACCAAAGACATTTCCTCTATTTCAAAAATGTTTTCGACATTTTTATAAAGTTTTCAGAAAGGTTTTTCAAATATTTTCACTGGGTGTTGAAAATAGTTCTGCTAAGTACTTATAGATTTTCAGTCTTACGCCTGATCAACATATGACCGAATTTCTATGAAAACGAGGATGGACTTGTTGAAACATCGAGTTAGAAAAAAGTATTTTTATAAAATTATTATGGTAATATTATATAGATTTTAGAGTGTTTTAATTTTTTAAATAAATGGGAGTTTGTAGTTAAAGAGATCAAAGAGTAATTTTTCTGATATTAAGCATTTTAATAAATTCTGGCTTCGTTCCTTTTCGAGGACGAAAAGATTCAAAGTGGGAAGGAATGTGATAAGCTGAGTTTTTGGGCAATTGTTAATTAGTAATTAACTAATTTTAACCATTAAGATACTGCTATTTATTTGGATAAACAAATAGAGTTCTGATAATTATAGGATTTGGATATGTGTATAGCTGAATTTAAACTATAATAAATGCTGGATTTTAAAGAAATCTGGGGATAATAGCTCTTATAATAAATTAGAAAATATATAAATAAATTTGGTTGTAATATATATAGTAAATTTCTAAATGATAACAAAATTTAAATTTAACATTTTTATGGTTTAAAATTTAAATAAGATTGATAATTTATTTTATGAATAAAATAGCTTGTAGATGTATAAATAAGAATAAACATGTTATATAACTAAAATAAAGATAAGTGATTTTTAAATAAGGGTTAAACATAAAATCCTTGTATTTAACATATGAAAAACCCTTATAACATGCAAAATACACTTGTAATAATAATATGATATTTGTACATTTTAAGCCAAGGGAAAATTGACATTTACAAGTGGCATATTTATTGTCTTTCAAATTTTATTTTATGTACAAAAATGAATTAAGGAAAAAGAAAACAGGCTGCCCGTTTCTTCTTCATCTTTAAAAAAATCAAAACTAAACAATAGTTTTTCAAAGTGTTCAAATGTAATGACCGCCGTTCATTTCACAGAACGACGCATCACTATAAAGAAAGAGATAGAAAAGAGAAAGGATAGAGAAGAAAGAAAGAAACAACATCAGAATCTCAACAGCGAAACGAATAAATTATATTAATAACATAAGTATTACATAGTATACAACCATTATCAGAGTTACACAGATTATACATCTCATATTAGACAGTTATAAACACCTGTCTAGTTATTAGAACTCAATACAATACAGAGATACCAACACAGCGGAACACTAAATGTAACAACCCGCATTTTTGAAATAATAAAATAAGATATTTTATTGTAAATTTACCAATGTAAACTTGGTTACAAATCTTAATTATGTTATTAAAGTGATTCATAAATTTCCTTGTGAAGAAATTATAAGTTAGAGAGCTAAAATCTATTTTAAACATGTTTTACATTTTTGTACAAACCTGAAAAGGTCCATTTTCAATAAATTATCTGACGTGTCTAACGACCATAAAAATGAGTGATTTTAGTTTCATTGCAAAGATTAAGTCTTGTACTTAATTTTTGAAAATAAGTTTGCATTTTTATGAGCTTTGGTTTTGGAGATATTATTTTTCAAAGATAGACCTAAAAGGTGTTTTGTGTGTGTTTAAAATAGTGAAAAATTGATTTATTAATGGATTTGGGCTCAAATCTTCAACCTAAGCCCACCTACAAGTGAAGAAGAGATAACTCCTCTCTTCTTTTCTCTGTACGTTCATTACATTTCTCAAAAACTTGAAACCAGAAAACTCAAACTCCTCTTTCTACAACTCTTTTCACCAATCCCTACCTGCTCCAAAAATCATAATAAATCAAATGAATTCTCAAAAATTAAAATTTGGATATATTATTGCTGATATGCTACAGCACATATGCTCCAAATTTCATGGCAATTAGTTTAGTTTTGATGGTTCAAAGGTCTTGTTTTCTCTAGTGGTTTTCGGGTTAGATCTTGGCTGAAAACGAAGGTCAGTATAAAATTCATAACTAATTGTAGAAAAATCATAAAAATATGAGATTTGGATATGTTGTTCTAACCTCACGGATACACCTTCTTTAAAATTTTCGTAGGAAAATACTTAGTTTTGGTATGCTAAACCCTTGCTGCACTGAGGAGGAAAACACAGATTTTTCAGTGATTCGTTTATTTGTTGATGCATGCGATTTGGAAGATGATAAGGTGAGTTTTGAACGCTCACAACATCTATCTCTAACGATTATGCTATGAAATGATTTTTTTTTAATGCTAATTTATTGTATGATGGTTGTTATGAGGTAAGAGTTAAATTGGTTAATTTGTTTGGTTAACATTATGTCAATTTAGATTCATCAAATCTGAGTTGAAAATGATAGTCAAAGAATATGAAATCTGTACCAATTGGTTAGGTTTTTGGCTTTGAATTTCTATATATATAATCTAGACTAATATTCAAAGCTACTATAAAAAATTTGAATGAAAAAGATTAAATTTCGAATTTACATGATTTTTGCAAAGTGGGTACACGTAAACTGAAATTTACAAATCTGAGTTGAAAATGGTGATTAAAGAATATGAAATCTGTACCAATTGATCATGTTTTTGGCTTTGAAATTCTACATATATAATCTAGACTAATATTCAAAGCTACTGTAAAAAGATTGAGTGAAAAAGATTAAATTTCGAATTTATATGATTTTTGTAAAGTGGGTATATGTAAACTGAAATTTTCAAATCTGAGTTGAAAATGGTGATTAAAGAATATGAAATCTGTACGAATTGGTTAGGTTTTTGGCTTTGAAATTCTATATATACAATTTAGACTAATATTCAAAGCTACTGTAAAAAGTTTGAGTGAAAAAGATTAAATTTCGAATTTATATGATTTTTACAAAGTGAGTATATGTAAACTGAGATTTACATATCTGAGTTTAAAATGGTTGTTAAAGATTATGAAATCTGCACCACTTGATTAGGAATTTAAGTTTGAAATTTTCTATAAATAAAATAAACTGACATTCAAAGCTACTATAAAAAGTTTGAGTCACTTTCCTAAGTGTGTTTAAATGTGTGTTGTCCTTACCTTTATTCTGTTGTTTTGCACTGTTTCTTCTGTATTTCCAGAGATGAATTATGATGTTTTCAAAAGGATGTTTCTATACATTAGAAAGCCGACATTCTATAATGATTTTAAGTTGCAATGTTTTTGATTTATTCGAGTTCTATTTGAGAAAACTCAGTTGAATTTGAATTGATTTCGATGATTTCGTGCATGGATTTTATAATCAATTTCAAGATGATATTTGAATTACACGTTTTTGCACATTTCGAGCGAATGAGAAGGAGAATTAAACGGTTTGGTAAAACACGTGGTATGGGACACGTGCGTTTATCTTATCGGTTAATTCCCGACTTGTCCGTTTGATCGTTTCGGCCTACGGGTCTAGTTTACCGATGATATGAGGTGAACCTTTTACTGCTTTGAGTGTGAAATTTACCAGCGGTTAGTAAACCGTTTAGTACGAACGGGTGGTATGGGACACACGTTAACACTTTTCGGGTTCCTTTCCGAGAGTTTGTGACACATTTTCCTATTGGCGTTCCAGTACTGGACCTTCGGGTCATTTGCCATTGCGGCGTATTTGTCTTCCGAAGTTTGCCATTGCGGCGTATTTATCTTCGGACGTTTGCCATTGCGGCGTATTTGTCTTCGGACGTTTGCCATTGCGGCGTATTTGCCATTGCGGCGTATTTGTCTTTTGACATTTGCCTTTGGACGAGGTACCTATTATGTGAAACAGTACTCAACAAAAATAGCACGTGCAAAACCTTTTTGAGATGATTTTTACCCTTGCGTGTCGTCATTTTGGAATCGGTCCTTTGAACCATTCGGTGGCGATTACTTTGGGATTTTTGGACTCTTGGGAGTTCTTTTGAGATTTTCGTTGCCTACACTGGCGTGTTGAGATTTGCCTTTTGGCGTATATATATTGAGATTGCCTATTGGCGCTATTTTTGAGATTTGCCGTTTGGCGTTGTATGAGATTTTTATTTCTTTGGCGACATTTGCCTTATGGCTTATGTCGAGATGGCTTTTGCTTATGTTTTCCTTGGAGTTGTTGATATGGCGGGTTTGGGAATTACTCATTTAGGAGTTTACATTATACTATTCCCTAAACCATTCTTATTTGATTTATGATTGCCGATGATATGGGGCATGCTACATTTTGGCGATTCATGAGATTTTTCCTCTCCTTTGTGTTTTATGCTAATTGAAGCAATAGTGTTCTATCAGTTAGTGTAATTATATATGCCCCACATGATGCGTATCCTCCATATATCTATGGTTAGATTTCTTATTGTTTCTTCTTGTTTATGAAGAATATCACTATGCTCTTATGCTCTATTATTCTGCTATCATATTTTAGTGATTCGTTTAGCTAGACTGACCCGAGTATTTTATACTCGGGTCAGACCGAGTTGTTTCAGGTTAGCTATCAGTTACGGGACTTAGCTCTGATGCATTTGCTTGGATACCAGCCTAGCACTTTTGTGTAGTTTATATTATTTTCCGCTTGACTCTGATATGTATTTGATTAGATGTATATAGTGTGGTCTTTGTACCACTTTTGTGTATCAGTTTGTATCATACTGGGATGTATCTATGTATATGTATTTATATATATGATGATTACTGTTCTATGATGCGATATGCATTTTGTTATTGTATTTTGTTCTGATAGATCCATTAGCCACCTATAGTTTTGTATTAAGCATTTATTGGATATGTCGATTTACTTGAATCAAGAAAAAAAAAATAGAGCATTTATCGACGTGTGCAGTAGATGTTTAAGACAAGATTATAGATGGTCGCTCCTAACCAGCCCTATTCTCCACATTAGCAGATATAATTACCCAGTAATTCTCTTTGTTAATGTGGGTCTCGGGGTGGGGCGTTACACTAAATATATCAAAACGCTGAAGCCTCCTGCTCCATTGCTCCTCTATAAATCATTAAAGATAACCTGAATCCATTGGCTACTCGTAAAAATTTGAGTACCCAAGAGTTTAGGAAAACAAAAGATAAACTCCGGGTCAGACATGGGTCTAGTGTGAGTAACATGTTAAAGTTGCTTAACTTTGAAAAACCTTTGAAAACAAAAGGTATCACGTAAGACTCCCCACACATAAACATGGGTAAGTTTTTACCTTACACTAACCAGAACATTTGATAGGAAATCTGGTGATATTATAATAGGGTCTAGGGTTTTCAAATAAATAAGAAATAGCCGAAAATGTTACATTTATTAAATTCCAGCATATATAGGCTTACAATCAAATTCGAGTGCACTTATTGGAGATTGGATTCTGTACAATGGCAGGGCTACGGGGGTACCGCCTGTCATAATACGGGGCATAGATCATCGTACTGAGGATTACTCCCAATCCCCTACAACACAAGGCCGGAACCATCTCTTACTGGATAGTCCCGAACAAGACAACCCCGGCAGTTGTCGCGACCAACTGTCTACACAGCCGAATTAAAAAGGGACCTCTAGACAGGGGAAAATCTTGTCCTACTTGGGTGCTATCCACTTAGCCTAGCTGCACCCCCCTGTTTTAGCCATTCCTCATTGATGAGGCTTGAGGCTACAATTACCTTTATAGAACACATTTATCTTAGAATGCTCAATATAACAACCCTGATTTGGAGATTACCTGTATATATTAAATTATAAATGAGGTTAAAACTTAATATTGTAAACTAAAATATAATTGGAAATTTGTACTTTTTTATTTGGAATGAACAATGAATTTTGTAAATAAAATATGAAAAATAAAGCTTGGAACTTTATTTTGTTTATTTGAGTAGAAAATAATCAAATTGCAATTTTATTTGGCTAAATACAACCATATTGGAAAACATTGTCAATATGAGTTACTTATTGAATTTAAAATGTGAAATATGAAGATAATATGTGTTTTATTAAAATAAAAGATGAAAAGTTGTTTGACAATATTATTTTGATCATTTAAAAGTGTTAGAATGATTTATTGCAATTTATTTGACAAAGAGAATAAATTTTGAACAAATTATGCTTTTAAAATGATGTTTTTACACTAAAATTGCGTAAATTGTTAAATATTGTTAAAAAGGGGGTTTTATCATTAAAATTATCTTTTTATTGTTAGAATAAATTTTATTTTATTACAATAACTATTTTACTTCAATACTATAAGAAGTATGCATCTTTGTATGACTTTAAAATAAAGAAAATGAGAATAGGGTGATAAATTAAGTGAAATATGTGCATACCTTTTATTTTCTTTAAGTATTTTAGCATTTGGGCTCTTTGGGTAAGAAATAAGGTCCATTAGCCATAACTAGAAGCTTCTGGTTAAGGGAATTAGTCTGTACGTTATTTTCTTCTTCCTCCTCTAAGAAATGAACTTACAGTAAAACAAAAAGAAAGAAAATGGCAGCCTCCATCTAAATTCAATTTTCCACTCAATTTTTCTGCAAAATAAAGAAGAATATCCACCTAAATAAGTATATACAAGGTAATCTCCATCTAATTCCTAAAAGTTTTCATCCAAATCCTTGAATCAAGAGGAGTTGTCTGTAATTTATTTTGGTTTGTTTTGCACGTCTTCTTTTTAGCTTCTACAGGTTCTTAGAGCCCCAATCTATCGCCAAAGTTTGCATCTTGCTGTCTAAATTTGCTTCTAATTGCTAAGGTGAGTTAAAGCTCACGAACTGCTAGCTAAAATTGAAGTTTCTGTGAAATCAACTTGCAAAATTGTTTACGGTATAATAAATTATACCTGTTAGTTGCTGATTTGAATTCTTTTTTTTCTGTTTACCACTTTGAATGGCCATATCTTTCTCGTTTTTCACTCAAATTTAATAATTTTAGATGTTCCGGAAAGCATAGACTTTGTTCTAAAACTTTTATGTTTTGAGTTTTCTGAAATTTCGAAGTTATCTTGGTCAAAAATGTGATTGTTTGTTGCTATCACGATAGCAAAACGAGAGCGACAATGATCATTGATCTAAGAACATTTTTGGCCATATCTTTTGATCCGTAAGTTTGATTTTGATGATCCTTTTTCTGTATTCAAGCTAATAAAATTACCTTCAACTTTTATGTTTTGACTTTTCTAAAATTTCGAAGTTATCTTGGCCAAAAATGTGATTGTTTGTCGTTGTCCCGAGACAAAATGACAGAAGCTGTGAAATTCAAATCTCGAAATTGTTTTATCCATAGCTTTTACATTTCTTATCGGAATTCGGTAATTTTTAATGTTCTCGAAATCTTAGGATGTCCTCTACAACTTCTGTGTTTGTATTTTCTCAAATTATGTGCGTAAAAGGGGCAAACTGAACAAACAAAACACAGGTGTGGGCAAAACGCCAAAGTTTATTCCTGTGTATCTTGAATTGTTGCACCAGCTTTTGGTGCTTTCTCTTATGTTTTCCGAACATGGTTTTGGTGCTCTTTGTTGAATATGCGCTTATATGATTTTTGTTTGATGATAAAAAACATATATACATTCGTTTAAATGTATTTGATAATATACTATTTTATTTTTCACAGATTAAATAAATATTTGCTGAATAAAATAAATAACACGGAATTTGAATCCAAACGAATATTTTATTCAAACAAATATTTATTACAATTTTGAATAGTATACAAATTCAAGCTCTCACTATTCACTATACAACTTTGATACAAATTCAATTACATCACTATTTTACATTTCATCACCTCACTACATATCACTCACACTCGTATCTTTATCTTCAACTGCATTCCAGTTTGAATCCAGCATCTGAGAAATCTGCAAAAATATTCACTAACGCAGTAAAATTGAAAAAGAAATATTTTTGCAATATAAAATAAAATATGGTTTTTGAAAATAATTTTTGCCTCAGTTATTTGGGTTGTTCGTCATCATTTGAATTCATCATACACGAATAACTTGTGACATACACAGTGTATTACTGTATATGCCACAAGGCCGTGCACGCCGATATATATATATATATATATATATATATATATATATATATATATATATATATATATACACACACTTGATTGATTTACAGGGACAGGCGAGCACAGGTCAAACCCAAATAATAAACCGGGTTCAACTCACGTGCAATAACATTCAAAAATATGACTCAAGCACAAGGTCAAACCCGAGTTTATGAAACTGGATTCAACTCAAGTGAAATTTCAAAAAATCAACATGAACGGATGCAAAGACCAGAAATGCAACAGTGATATGCACAGATGCATTCAAAGTCAAAAGCAGTTGCAACATGGATGTCACAAGCACTGACTGAAGTGAACAAACCAGAAGAAAACCAACTAAACCAACATGAACAAGTACCAGATATATGCATGCAAATTCGACAAGCAACTGAAGGCAATAGGTCCAAAGTATCGCACATACAAACAACAAAAACCAAGGCTACACAATGAACTGTATGAAACAGTCATGAACAATACACAGCAGCCTCAAATAACAGTGATGCAGTCAACATCTATTCAAGGCCAACACAAATTATAAGAGGATGCAGAATCAAGATGAACAATGCAATTTAACATGAGCAAGTGCAACAATGTGCACAGTTCAGACAGGCAGTAGTGAAGTGACTCAAGTAAAATGCAAACCCAAACCATCAAGCCAACACTGCAAGTCCCAACCAATGAATGAACATACATATATGGAACAAAACTGCAGAATGCAAATGAACTCGACCAAGTACACAAGTGCTACAAGCAGCAATGTGCAACTGCAAGTGAACAAATATGCATATACCAGTGATGCAACTAAGCACAAATCATTTACAACATGTAAACAGCAAAGACCAATGAATCAACAATGCTTGAAGACTGCAGCATAAATTAAACGGCCAATATATATGCACAGAAGCAACAATGAAACTGACTCAAAGCACAAAACTGCACAGCAACAGTGAATGGGGAAATGCACAAGACAGTGTACAACATCAATATGCAATGCCACAGTACTGAATACCATATGGACACAGGAATGTTCAAGACCAAGGTACAAGTTGAAGAAGTCAAAAATCAAAATGGCCAAAGTCCACAGAATGATGAACAAAGCCACATGATAACCAGTAACCAAGCTTCACAATAAACCAGTGGCCATAGACACAAGACAACAAGTGCACAAATGCACACAATCCAGGCAAAGCAAGATGACCACAACACCAAGCTACAAACTCAGTGCAACAGAGCTACTCCAGACCAGGGCATATTGAAGCAAACTACATGACACAGCAGTATACAAGTACAAGCCACAGTAACAACAAAGCCGAAGTAAACAAGTCACGGTCAACAAAAAAAAGGAACGGAGTAGAAGCCGTGGTTATCACGAAAATAAATTCAAAATCGCGTCAACCAAGGATCGTGAAAGATACGAATTTGACAAAGTCAGTTCAATCATCAATCGTTCAAGCATAATCATACGGCAGAGAAAAAATAATTGACAAATTCGAATCATCAGAACGAACGGGAATATAGGAATTCGATTCCTATTTAAACACAATCATCATCGGCAATTTAAAATCCATCGAGTTCAAGTACGAAAGATTAGAAGAAGCAAAAAGCACAAATTACATACCGAAGCAATCGAACTCGATCAAGGAGGAGAAGCCGCAAACAATTGAAGCAAATCAGAGAAACAGTGATTGCAATCAACCAACAAAGGCAGCGACTTCAAACCCTAATTTAAGAGCACGGCATCAAAGGGACGAAGCCCTAAATCTGCAAGAGGAGCGGCCATTTGATTCACGAACGAAAAAGTAAAAGAGACGGGTCGAGTTACAAAGGGGACGGCTTCTAAAGAGTGTTTTATTTTATAAGGGCATTAAATTTTTAATTAGGGTTATTCTAATTTCGAATTGTTTTTTTTTAATTTGTTTTTTAAATTTTAAACCATTTAAATTTCTAGTCGTGTGACTAGGGGACAAGCTACGTGGCGTAGCTTGAGAATTCGCAACTCGGTAGTTGAGTTGTGGCAGGGTTTTGAGCGTAGAGTTAGATTAGTCAATAGCGGGTATAGCGAGTTTACGTGTGTAAGCGAGGGACTATCTAATTTCTAGTAGAAACCTTGGGGGCAGCACGTAGGCAGGGTTTTGCCGAAGCTGGGTAAATTCTGTGTTTTTCTGTTTTATTCTGTTATTTATATTCTGCGATATCTGTGCTGCTATTCTGTGATCTGAATTGAAATTAATTAATAAGCTTCCGCGATTAATTTTTATAATTTATACTATCACCCTATTCACCCCCCCTCCAGGGTGAAATCGATCCTACAAGTGGTATCAGAGCTAGGAACAAAAGCCGTTTTTGTTTTAAAAAATTTGATTTTACAAAAATCAATTTTTGTTTTTAAAAATTCGTGTTTTAAAAAAAAAATCGGTTTTTGTTTTAAAAATTTGAATTTTTAAAATGGCTTCTTTTAATAATGCTTTTGCAGAAGGTCAATCCATAGTTAGACCACCAATGTTCAATGGTGAATATGCTTATTGGAAAAATCGAATGCAAATTTTTCTTAAAACCATTGACGCTTGGAATATTGTTGAGACAGGTTATAGAATACCAACTATAACTGTAGATAATCAGGAAATAGAGAAACCAAAGGAACAATGGACAGAACTAGAAAATAAATTACAAAATACTAATGCCAAAGCTATGAATTCTATTATCTGTTCATTGGATCAATTTGAATTTAATCGTGTCTCACATTGTCTAACTGCGTAGGAAATATGGCACATACTAGAAGTGACTCACGAAGGAACATCTCAAGTCAAAGAATCTCGCCTTGCAATGCTAAGCAGCGAATACGAGAACTTCAAAATGGCGAAGGAAGATAATGTCAAAGAGATGTACGGACGACTCTCCAATATTGTATACAAATCAAAAGCTCTCGGAAAAACATACACCGAATTAGAAATAGTCCGAAAAATCCTCAGAGTCCTTCCACGAAGCTTTGAAGCAAAAGTAACTGCCATACAAGAATCGAAAGATTTAAAACAACTTAAAGTTGAAGAACTCATCGGAAATCTCACCACTTATGAGCTAGAAATGAAATTCAAGGAAGAGCGTGAAGGAAGTGACACTCAAAAGAAATCAATAGCTCTCAATGGAACAACCGAAAGTGATGATGATAACGATGAAGATGATGGAGCAGCAGAATTGGAGCTGTTAATAAGGAAATTCAAAAAATGGAATCAAAAACATGGAAATTCAGCTCGAATTCAAAAAGCAAAAAGCAGAATAGCCAAAGCACTAGACTACTCAGAAGAACAAAAGTTTATTTGTTATAATTGCAACAAACCCGGCCATATCAAGCCCGATTGTCCACAAATTAAATCCAGCCATTGAAAGAAGTAGAAAAAGAAAAGTTTTGCAGCCACTTGGGATGAAATAGACGAGAATGATCAAAGCACTGGTAGTGAAAGCGAAAAGGCAGAATTGTGTCTTCGAGGTGATACAACTGACAGTGACGATGACGAGCCAAGTGAGGTATCAAAACTTACCCATTTTGAGTTGCTTATATATTTTCATGAAGTAAACGGTTGTTTTGAACGACTTAGGAAAAAATACGCCAAACTTGAATCTCAAAAAGATACTTTGATAGAATGTAATAAACAACTTGATCAATTAGTTAAAACCTATCAAAGTAGGATCCCTAAGTGTGATAAGTGTCCAACATTTGAAAAGGAAATTAAAAAATCAGAAATCAATATAAAATCACTTGAAAATGAAATTCTGATTTTAAAGGAGAATGAAAATACTAGGAGAGAGAATTCTATTAAAAAGTGCACACAGTTGTTAAACGAAAATGAATCTCTCAAAACACAAGTCCAACAATTGTCAACGACTTTAGATAAATTTTCAAAAAGTGAAAAATCATTGAATATGCTATTAGGAAAGCAAACTGTTAATTCGGTTAGACAAGGACTTGGATATAATAGTTCGAAAATTGTTGAAAGCAATATTAGTCAAGTTAATTCCATGTGCACGTTTTGTAGAAAATTTGGACACGATCACAATAATTGTTGGTATAGACCCAAACATGTGAAAACTATACCGATTTGGGTTCCAAAAGGCACAAATATAAAAAATCTCAAAGTTAAACAAATTTGGGTGCCGAAGGGAACAATTATAAATAGTTTTGGGTCTCCACAAATTTGTTTCTCAAAATTTTCAGCCACTAACAACCATGGACCTATAAAAATAAATAGGTCACATAAATCTTTCATCGTGTAGGTGTGGTGGCAGGCTAAGGAACAAAAATAGTGTTCTCTGGATTTTTGGCTGTTCCAGAAACACAACGGACGACGAAGCAAAGTTCCTTAGCTTAGTATAAAGGTGACAGAATCACAATGGACAACAATGAAAAATATCGTAAAGGTAAAACAGGTAATGGTATGTTTTAAACGATATATTAAATGTGATAATCTGCACCGTATTCTGAATTAAAATCGGCCAATATTGAGATGATGGAAAAATGTTGATTCTGACTTATTCAAAATTGTTGGCCAATTATATTCTTATGCCAAAAACACTATAAAAATCTCTAGATTCTTTGAATTACTTCATACATATCAGTTTGGATTAAAAAATAGTGTTTTGTTGGATAATACAATTGGTTATAATACGGCTGACTCTATATTCACGGTTTTCTGATTATTAACTCGGCTTCAATTCAATTTCAAAAGAATGTCATTTAAATTATTGTTAAAATTGAGTTTGAAATTTTTGGTGCACACTTCATGTTTTGGTCTATAAAATTCAATTTATGATAACTTTTGAGTGAAAGAGAAATTCAGATGCAGATTACAATGGTAATCTAGTTGATAGAAAAATTACTAGTGAAACGTGATTTTTGTTGAGACATTTAGTAACTGCATCGTTTTTCAAAGAAAATATCTGCATATTTTTTCATTTCAAATAATTTTCAAATAGCAGAAAATTTTCTTTAAAACCCCCTGGAGAAAATCATTTTTGACCGTAGTTTCAGATTAGTCATTTAAAAAAAAAATAATTTCATAATTATTTTTGAATTTGATTTTAAATGACTAT
Source organism: Allium cepa (assembly GCA_030765085.1). NCBI lineage: Eukaryota > Viridiplantae > Streptophyta > Magnoliopsida > Asparagales > Amaryllidaceae > Allium > Allium cepa. The sequence continues at coordinate 411,436,294 of CM060937.1, forward strand.
TTTGACTAATCTGACTCCCTGATGTTTATCGAAAAGAAAAATAGTGATTGAAAAAGTGATGAGTGTTAATATTGATCAAATATTATGACTTGAGACGGTATAATTAATAAATTTCTTTAGAAATTTAAACAAGAGTTATAAAACTTTTTGTTGGTAAAAATTCCATGACCATTTCTATTTCTATCATCTTTCTATCGACCATCACTCATCAAAATCATATATAGCATGTAAATTTGTGGTAGTTTACAAAGAAAATCATTCGTCCTTCAATATCTTTAAATTTGTGAAGGAAATTATTTGTGCTTCAATTTATTATATTCTTCAATAAAAATAAATATCCAAAGCATTCACTCTCATTTAAAAGTCCTCACGGTTATGCATGGGTGAATTACTTGGATTTTTGATTATGTGCTTTCATGCTCATTTAAAAGTCCTCACGGTTATGCATGTATGGAACGCATATCAAAATTAATTGATTTAATAGACAAGTTGATTCTAATCCCATTTAAAAGTCCTCACGGTCATGCGTGGTTAGAAGATACTTGATTTCATTTTTTAAATTAAATTGGAATACTACTAATCTCATTTAAAAGTCCTAATGGTTATGCATGGTTAGTAGATATTCAAATTTCCTGAAATAAATATACCACAAATAGACAGAACTGTATGATTTTTTTGATGATTTTATCCCCATCACTTCTGAAAGTGGAATATTCGCCTAACAAAATATTTATGATTTTTGTTTGATTTTTTTATTGAAATTTAATATTTATATTCAATTGAGTTTTAAATTTTGGTTAATATCGATAACTTTATCACTATTTTCTCTAACACTATTATTCTTTTGCTGATAACAAAAGGGGGAGAGAAAAGCTAAGATTTTGTCAAATAAAATCAAGCAAAGGTCAAATAATTTTCTATTTGCATCTAGGATCATTTGCATATTTTTATTTGTATGCATATATGTAGGGGGAGCATCGTATAGAGAGGAAGCATTTAAATAGGGGGAGCAATTAGGATATATCTATGATCAAATACATTTAACATATTCAAAATCTTAAATATATGTTTGTTATCATCAAAAGGGGGAGATTGTTGAATATGCGCTTATATGATTTTTGTTTGATGATAAAAAACATATATACATTCGTTTAAATGTATTTGATAATATACTATTTTATTTTTCACAGATTAAATAAATATTTGCTGAATAAAATAAATAACACGGAATTTGAATCCAAACGAATATTTTATTCAAACAAATATTTATTACAATTTTGAATAGTATACAAATTCAAGCTCTCACTATTCACTATACAACTTTGATACAAATTCAATTACATCACTATTTTACATATCATCACCTCACTACATATCACTCACACTCGTATCTTTATCTTCAACTGCATTCCAGTTTGAATCCAGCATCTGAGAAATCTGCAAAAATATTCACTAACGCAGTAAAATTGAAAAAGAAATATTTTTGCAATATAAAATAAAATATGGTTTTTGAAAATAATTTTTGCCTCAGTTATTTGGGTTGTTCGTCATCATTTGAATTCATCATACACGAACAACTTGTGACATACATAGTGTATTACTGTATATGCCACAAGGCCGTGCACGCCGATATATATATATATACACACTTGATTGATTTACAGGGACAGGCGAGCACAGGTCAAACCCAAATAATAAACCGGGTTCAACTCACGTGCAATAACATTCAAAAATATGACTCAAGCACAAGGTCAAACCCGAGTTTTTGAAACTGGATTCAACTCAAGTGAAATTTCAAAAAATCAACATGAACGGATGCAAAGACCAGAAATGCAACAGTGATATGCACAGATGCATTCAAAGTCAAAAGCAGTTGCAACATGGATGTCACAAGCACTGACTGAAGTGAACAAACCAGAAGAAAACCAACTAAACCAACATGAACAAGTACCAGATATATGCATGCAAATTCGACAAGCAACTGAAGGCAATAGGTCCAAAGTATCACACATACAAACAACAAAAACCAAGGCTACACAGTGAACTGCATGAAACAGTCATGAACAATACACAGCAGCCTCAAATAACAGTGATGCAGTCAACATCTATTCAAGGCCAACACAAATTATAAGAGGATGCAGAATCAAGATGAATAATGCAATTTAACATGAGCAAGTGCAACAATGTGCACAGTTCAGACAGGTAGTAGTGAAGTGACTCAAGTAAAATGCAAACCCAAACCATCAAGCCAACACTGCAAGTTCCAACCAATGAATGAACATAAATATATGGAACAAATCTGCAGAATGCAAATGAACTCGACCAAGTACACAAGTGCTACAAGCAGCAATGTGCAACTGCAAGTGAACAAATATGCATATACCAGTGATCCAACTAAGCACAAATCATTTACAACATGTACACAGCAAAGACCAATGAATCAACAATGATTGAAGGCTGCAGCATAAATTAAACGGCCAATATATATGCACAGAAGCAACAATGAAACTGACTCAAAGCACAAAACTGCACAGCAACAGTGAATGGGGCAATGCACAAGACAGTGTACAACATCAATATGCAATGCCACAGTACTGAATACCATATGGACACAGAAATGTTCAAGACCAAGGTACAAGTTGAAGAAGTCAAAAATCAAAATGGCCAAATTCCACAGAATGATGAACAAAGCCACATGATAACCAGCAACCAAGCTTCACAATAAACCAGTGGCCATAGACACAAGACAACAACAAGTGCACAAATGCACACAATCCAGGAAAAGCAAGATGACCACAACACCAAGCTACAAACTCAGTGCAACAGAGCTACTCCAGACCAGGGCATATTGAAGCAAACTACATGACACAGCAGTATACAAGTACAAGCCACAGTAACAACAAAGCCGAAGTAAACAAGTCACGGTCAACAAAAAAAAAGGAACGGAGTAAAAGCCGTGGTTATCACGAAAATAAATTCAAAATCGCGTCAACCAAGGATCGTGAAAGATACGAATTTGACAAAGTCAGTTCAATCATCAATCGTTCAAGCATAATCATACGGCAGAGAAAAAATAATTGACAAATTCGAATCATCAGAACGAACGAGAATATAGGAATTCGATTCCTATTTAAACACAATCATCATCGGCAATTTAAAATCCATCGAGTTCAAGTACGAAAGATTAGAAGAAGCAAAAAGCACAAATTACATACCGAAGCAATCGAACTCGATCAAGGAGGAGAAGCCGCAAACAATTGAAGCAAATCAGAGAAACAGTGATTGCAATCAACCAACAAAGGCAGCGACTTCAAACCCTAATTTAAGAGCACGGCATCAAAGGGACGAAGCCCTAAATCTGCAAGAGGAGCGGCCATTTGATTCACGAACGAAAAAATAAAAGAGACGGGTCGAGTTACAAAGGGGACGGCTTCTAAAGAGTGTTTTATTTTATAAGGGCATTAAATTTTTAATTAGGGTTATTCTAATTTTGAATTGTTTTTTTTAAATTTGTTTTTTAAATTTTAAACCATTTAAATTTCTAGTCGTGTGACTAGGGGACAAGCTACGTGGCGTAGCTTGAGAATTCGCAACTCGGTAGTTGAGTTGTGGCAGGGTTTTGAGCGTAGAGTTAGATTAGTCAATAGCGGGTATAGCGAGTTTACGTGTGTAAGCGAGGGACTATCTAATTTCTAGTAGAAACCTTGGGGGCAGCACGTAGGCAGGGTTTTGCCGAAGCTGGGTAAATTCTGTGTTGTTCTGTTTTATTCTGTTATTTATATTCTGCGATATCTGTGTTACTATTCTGTGATCTGAATTGAAATTAATTAATAAGCTTCCGCGATTAATTTTTATAATTTATACTATCACCCTATTCACCCCCCCCCTCTAGGGTGAAATCGATCCTACACTCTTTTTAGTGCAAATATTGAGAGATTTGTATCACATATGCTCTAGTATCGAATCATGTATTTTATTAGATTGTTCGAGCAAGTCTTTGATGATAAATTTTAATATAGATCTTGAGTGTTGTTTTATCTTATTCAAGGGATAAACCATGCTTCTTGTGATTATTTTTGGGTTGCTTCTACTATATAGAAGCATGGATTTTCACGAATCCGTCATTGGGATTTTAATGGATTTTAATGATTCATTATGTAATGTTTTCATTGTGATTCCGAGCGCATGTGCACGTATTTTCAAAATATTTTTCCAACAGTGTTCATATTCTAGCTATTGTTCTAATAAATATATTTTACAAGGTGATTTCATACAAAAAATAATAATAATACAATTAATGTTTCTAAAGTATAAAGAGAGTTTCAAAATCGATTTCTTAAATATTTTCTGAAATTTACTTCAAAACCCGATTTAGCAAAAATATATTTTCTATATAAAGATACACGTTTTTGCACTTTTCGGACGTATGAGGAAGAGAATTAAACGATTTAGTAAAACATGTGGTATGGAACACATGAGTTTGCTTTTTCGGTTAATTCCGGACTTGTACGATCGAAACCTCTTGAGTATTGTATCTTGAGTTAATATTTAAGATTTTCAATTCCTGTTATAGGAATAATCCGACTGGCCAATATTTGGAGAGTTGGGATGTTCGAGATCTCCTATTATAGGAGTAAAAATCGATGAGAACCACTTAAAGATGTTTTTTTACTTGCCGATGACATGAGGCGAGTCTTGAGATGAGATTTCCCTTTTTGGGGATTATGGTTTATGAGAAACCACTATGAGATTTATTTTCATTTGCCGATGATACGAGGTAAGCTTCTCTATGATGATTTTATGATGTTGAGATGTATTATGATAGTTCTTACTTGTCGATGAGATGAGACAAGTCATGATGCCACTAGTACTCGTCAATGAGACGAGACGAGTAGGGTATTGTATTTATTCGCCAATGAGACGAGGCTGAGTATATTTTCATGACGTTTATGATGTTTTACTAGTGTGGTACCAACTAATGGCTAGTAAACCATTATGTGTGAACGTATGGTATGGGACATACGTTAACATCTATTGGGTTCCTATCCAAGAAGTTGAGAAACATTCACAATGTTTCCTAGTACTACAAACCACGAGTACTCGATTGGAGTCATCACGATGTAGCTGCTACTCCGATAATCACGATGTCATTAACTCGGGTCTTTATGACTGGGAGTCATTATGATGTTATAGACTATAGTCATTCATGATGTTCATGATATTAAGATGTTATTTGACGTCAGTCATCATGATGTTTACGGTACCAAATAGTAGTACTAGTCACGATGTAGCACGCGTAGCATTGCTTCGGCATGTAATCGAGGATCTGGCCAATCTCGGATTTCTTAAGTTTTGATGTTTTAGACTTCACCTTCTTTAGATGATTATTACATTGATAGCCTAGTGCAAGATGATACGTATACATATATGGTGAAATCATTTACGATGTTACTCTTTGATTGAGTTATTTGCATTATGGATTGATGACTTGATGATTTAATAGACTACTTGATGTTAAGATGGAATTAAGATGTATTATGATATTTATACCGATGAGATGAGGTATAAATGATTATGAAGAATCTTTTATGATGATTTTAAGTAATGGATTTGAGATGTATCTATATTCATACCGATGAGATGAGGTATGAATAAGTATAATGCTTCTTTTATGATTGGGTTTTATATTTTCTCGAATGATCCTTGGGATGTGCCAATGAGACGAGGCACATCCATATGCATTTTATTCTATGTATGAAGGATATGTACATTTGATGTATTGTTATATTGACAAACATTTCTAAGAGGATCGTTGAATCATTTGAAGTCATTATCCATATTCTTTTATACCGCCGATGATATGAGGCGAAAGCAATGTTTATTGAATCTTATCTTTAAAACTTTACTCACCGATGTCCCATTTGCTTAAGTGTTAGTTATGCCACTTATGTATGACTTTACCATCATTATCTCTTCTACTTTCCAAGCAGTGGTGTTGTCCTTTCTTATGATGTTGAAAACCTATTTAGGGCATGGCTTCCTTTAAGAAAAAGGATACCATAACTTTCACCTACTTATAGTTATCGATTATTCTGTTTAACTTATGATTTTAGCTAGCCTAACCCGTTTGTTTTCACTCAGGTCAGACCGAGTTGTTTCAGGTATCTTCTATTGGGCTTAGCTTGAAGTTGATGTTGGATAAAAGCTTTTCTTTCTCTTGAGTAGTTTCTATTCTTTCACATACTCTAATGTAGTTATATTTGATTCAATGTATATAGTGTGGTCGAGTACCACCTTTATTGTATTCGTATTGTATTGTACTAAACATGTATCAGTGTATATGTATATATATGACATCGATTACTGTTCTGTGATGTGCTTTTCATCTAATTATTGTATTTTGTTCTAATAGATCCGTTAGCCACCTATAGTTTTTAAATAAGCATTTACTGGGTATGTCGATCCACTTGAGATAGAAAAAAAATCATATTGCATTTATCGACTTATTCAGTACATGTTTAAGACAAAATTATAGATGGTCGCCCTAAACCAGCCCTATTCTCCAATTTAGCAGACACAATTACTCGTTAATTCTCTTTGCTAAGGTGGGTCTCGGGATGGGGCGTTACAGCTTGGTATCAGAGATGTGGTCAAAATAAAGCAGAATAAACACAAAACAGTACGTATATCATGATACAACGAAGTACAACACGAATGAATCATTGTCCTTTATCCGAGCTTGTTTTAGAATCGAGCCTTGATTCTTTTTTGAGTTTTGGGATTGTTGAGGTGGAATATATAGATATATTGTATACCGTAGTATTCCATAATAGAGTTTGATGTCATCTTGTCTTATATAAAATTTTATTTGGGATTATTGTATTCTTATTTTTATCGATACGAGTGAATTCATATCGATGGAGCTGATTAATTTATTTAATGATTCTCGTTGCATTCCTTTGAGAGTTGTGATCCTATTAAAGGGATCCACAACTATTGGCTTGTTATGAGCATTCTGAGTCCTCTATTTGTTCCTGCTTTAGTGAGTATTTGTTTATTACTCACTATCTTGAGATGTATCTAATTTGAGATGGATTGACTTATTTGATGTTAAGTCCGATCCTTTTGTTGTTATAGGATCCTATATTTATTTGGGAATCCTAATTTGATTAGGTTATTATTTCTATCACTTTGAAATGTTAGTGATGATTCCGAAGTTTCTGTATTCACTGTTGAGTATCGAGATGTTGATGATATATCTCGAATTCTACTCAAGGTGACTTTGTTGAGTTTTGTGAGTCCGTTTGGATTTGACATCCAATCGGGAAATCAAGTGTTGAGGTAACCTTATTCCTGGCTCTTCGGTTATCCTTCCACGAGGATATCCACTAAGGAATGAGGTGAGTTTCTAGATTGTTCGAATTTGATTGAGTTTATCATTCAGCTTCGTTTGAGTGTTATTTTCATATACTCAATCAATGTTATCCTTTAGCATTACTCCGACTGAAGTAATGATTCTTGGATTGTTCCTTCTTCTCCTTCGAGAAGAATATCTTGCTTATCCTGTATCTTGACGATTTTTGGGAGTGGCTCGTGACATTGTAAGATTTACGAACACTCTATCTCCTTCTATTGATTTTGAGAATCGAGTATTCTGGTAATATCTTGATGCATTCTCTTAATGTTCTTTGGTTTGAGTTTTGAAGCTATATAAATATGAGTTTTAAAGAGAAATTTGAGCTTTGAGATATAAAAAATATATCAAAGAATATTTTGAGAATATATTTACATGAGTAGTTATTCTTTTATAGAAATAATTTGAGAGTGTTGGGTTGTCCATCGAGTAGTTAAGAGTTCTAGTCGATACGCCTGATCAACATTATCGATAGGAATCTCCTAAATGCTATGACGAGACAATCAGACACGATGGTTTGTGTTTTAAAAATTGAGATTTTGAGAATAATATTTGAGATTAAATATTAAATTTATTTTTGAATGGTAATTGCAGCCATTAATTTTAGAGACGAGTATCAGAGTGGCGAGGCAGTTTTGGTCGTTCTATCGACTCTGCAGCCAACGGACATATCCATTTATTAGAGATTCAGTGGCGAGGCAATGCCATTTATTTATATATTTATTTTGAAATTATAAAGATGAGAATATGTGAGAAAATTATCGAGCTATACTTTACTGAAAGTATATTTCGAGATTTTAGAATTTATATTATATACATTGGATGTTTTAAGAGAAGAGTTATAAGAGGATTTGAAGATTGTTTTAAACTATTTAAGTGATTTAATAAAAAGAGTAAAGAGAATTTAAACCCTTAATTTATTTTAAGGAATATTATTATGGATTTACAAAATTTTTTAAAATTAATTTTGAAGTTAGAGAAGAAATTTGGAGTTTTAATTTGAGTTTTATATTACTTACTATGTAATATAGTAAAGCGTTTGAAAATTTTCAAATGTTGATAAAAAAGTTATAAATATCTTGGACTGATAAGTAATTTGAGTTCATATTCTTGTTCTTGAGTTCACTCTATTCTTGTGCTAATGATAACGACGTGCATTTTCGCTGTCGTTCAAGTTTGGTGGCCTCATGAGAAGCCATTTTATGTGATTTATCTGTCTTGTCTATTGAGTCTATCCTTTTTGTGAGGATGTACTTTCCGTATTGTTATGCGGAAAATTGTGTTGAAGATCATTTTTGTTGCTTAGAGTTCGAGTTTGAATGAGTTCGATCCCGACTCTATTCGTAGGATTTTGAGAAATCTATCTTATTCGATATGTTATTTGTTGAGCTTTTTATTGAGCATTTATTCGAAGATGGGATATCTTCGAAACGCTTTCGAGTTGCTTGAAAATTTTGATGGTTTGCTTATCACTATATTAGCATATGAAGGACCATTGGATTAACCAAGGGAGTTATTCCTTATTTCTCTCTGTCGTTCAGTGTTGAGAGTATAAATGGTTTCAGTTCGAGCTTATCTATCACCTTTGTTGATTGAATTTTTATATTGTTAACAACTATTTTTCTATAAAATTGTGGGGATGTAATTTCTGTAGGGAGGGAGTCTGTAACAACCCTGATTTGGAGATTACATGTATATATTAAATTATAAATGAGGTTAAAACTTAATATTGTAAACTAAAATATAATTGAATTTTTTTAAATGTTTATTTGGAATGAACAATGAATTTTGTAAATAAAATAAGAAAAATAAATCTTGGAACTTTATTTTTTTTATTTGAGTAGAAAATAATCAAATTGAAATTTTATTTGGGTAAATACAACCATATTGGAAAACATTGTCAATATGAGTTATTTATTGAATTTAAAATGTGAAATATGAAGATAATATGTGTTTTATTAAAATAAAAGATGAAAAGTTGTTTGACAATATTATTTTGATCATTTAAATGTGTTAGAATGATTTATTGCAATTTATTTGACAAAGAGAATAAATTTTGAACAAATTATGCTTTTAAAATGATGTTTTTACACTAAAATTGTGTAAATTGTTAAATATTGTTAAAAAGGGGTTTTTTTATATTAAAATTATCTTTTTATTGTTAGAATAAATTTTATTTTATTACAATAACTATTTTACTTCAATACTATAAGATGTATGCATCTTTGTATGACTTTAAAATAAAGAAAATGAGAATAAGGTGATAAATTAAGTGAAATATGTGCATACCTTTTATTTTCTTTAAGTATTTTTGCATTTGGGCTCTTTGGGTAAGAAATAAGGTCCATTAGCCATAACTAGAAGATTCTGGTTAAGGAAATTAGTCTGTACGTAATTTTCTTCTTCCTCCTTTAAGAAATGAACTTACAGTAAAACAAAAAGAAAGAAAATGGCAACCTCCATCTAAATTCAATTTTCCACTTAATTTTTCTGCAAAATAAAGAAGAAAATCCACCCAAATAAGTATCTACAGTTAATCTCCATCTAATTCCTAAAAGTTTTCGTCAAAATCCTTGAATCAAGATGAGTTGGTAATTTATTTTGGTTTGTATTGCGTGTCTTCTTTTTAGTTTCTATAGGTGCTTAGATCCCCAATCCATCACCAAAGCTTGCTTCTTGCCATCTAAATTTGCTGCTAATTGCCAAAGTGAGTTAAAGCTCACGAATTGCTAGCTAAAATTGAAGTTTTTGTGAAATCAACTTGCAAAATCGTTTACGGTAAAATAAATTATACCTGTTAGTTGCTAATTTGAATTCTTTTTTTTCTGTTTACCACTTTGAATGGCCATATCTTTCTCGTTTTTCACTCAAATTTAATAATTTTAGATGTTCCGGAAAGAATAGACTTTGTTCTAAAACTTTTATGTTTTGAGTTTTCTGAAATTTCGAAGTTATCTTGGTCAAAAATGTGATTGTTTGTTGCTACCACGATAGCAAAACGAGAGCGACAATGATCATTGACCTAAGAACATTTTTGGCCGTATCTTTTGATCCGTAAGTTGGATTTTGATGATTCTTTCTCTGACTTAAATCTAATAAAATTATCTTCAACTTTTATGTTTTGACTTTTCTAAAATTTCGAAGTTATCTTGGCCAAAAATGTGGTTGCTTGTCGCTGTCCCGAGACAAAATGACAGAAATTGTGAAATTCAAATCTCGGAATTGTTTTATCCATAACTTTTACATTTCTTATTGGAATTTGGTAATTTTTAATGTTCTGGAAAACTTAGGATGTCTTCAACAACTTCTATGTTTTGTATTTTCTCAAATTATGTGCTAAAAGAGGCAAACTGAACAAACAAAACACAGGCCTAGGCAAAACGCCAAAGTTTATTCCTATGTATCTTGAATTGTTACACCAGCTTTTGGTGCTTTCTCTTATGTTTTCCGAACATGGTTTCGATGCTCTTTTTAGTGCAAATATTGAGAGCTTTATATCACATATGCTCTAGTATCGAATCATGTACTTTCTTAGATTGTTCGAGGAAGTCTTTGATGATAAATTTTAATATAGATCTTGAGTGTTGTATTATCTTATTCAAGGGATAAACCATGCTTCTTGTGATTATTTTTGGGTTGATTCTACTATATAGAAGCATGGATTTTCAAAAATCCATCATTGGGATTTTAATAGATTTTAATGATTCATTATGTAATGTTTTCATTGTGATTCCGAGCGCATGTGCACGTATTTTCAAACTATTTTTCCAACAGTGTTCATATTCTAGTTTTTGTTCTAAGAAATATATTTTACAAGGTGATTTCATAAAAAAAAAAATAATACAATTAATGTTTCTAAAGTATAAAGAGAGTTTCAAAATCGATTTCTTAAATATTTTCTGAAATTTACTTCAAAACCCGATTTAGCAAAAATATATTTTCTATATAAAGATACACGTTTTTGCACTTTTCGGACGTATGAGGAAGAGAATTAAACGATTTAGTAAAACATGTGGTATGGAACATATGAGTTTGCTTTTTCGGTTAATTCCGGACTTGTACGATCGAAACCTCTTAAGTATTTTATCTTGAGTTAATATTTAAGATTTTCAATTCCTGTTATAGGAATTATCCGAGTGGCCAATATTTGGCGAGTTGAGATGTTCGAGATCTCCTATTATAGGAGTAAAAATCGATGAGAACCACTTAAAGATGTTTTTTTACTTGCCGATGACATGAGGTGAGTCTTGAGATGAGATTTCCCTTTTTGGGGATTATGGTTTATGAGAAACCATTATGAGACTTATTTGCATTTGCCGATGATACGAGGTAAGCTTCTTTATGATGATTTTATGATGATGAGATGTATTATGATAGTTCTTACTTGTTGATGAGATGAGACAAGTCACGATGCCACTAGTACTCGTCAATGAGACGAGACGAGTAGGGTATTGTATTTACTCGCCAATGAGACGAGGCAGAGTATATTTTCATGATGTTTTATTAGTGTGGTACCAACCAATGACTAGTAAACCATTATGTGTGAACGTATGGTATGAGACATACGTTAACACCTATTGGGTTCCTATTCGAGAAGTTGAGACACATTCACGATGTTTCCTAGTACTACAGACCACGAGTACTCGATTGGAGTCATCACGATGCAGTTGCTACTCCGATAATCACGATGTTATTAACTTGGGTCTTTATGACTGGGAGTCATTATGATGTTATAGACTATAGTCATTCATGATGTTAAGACGTTATTTGGCTCCAGTCATCACGAAGTTTACGGTACCAAATAGTAGTACTAGTCACGATGTAGCGCGCGTAGCATTGCTTCGGCATGCAATCGTGGATCTGGTCAATCTCGGATTTCTTAAGTTTTGATGTTTTAGACTTCACCATCTTTAGATGGTTATTACATTGATAGCCTAGTGCCATATGAGATGTATACATATATGGTGAAATCATTTACGATGTTACTCTTTGATTGATTTATTTGCATTATGGATTGATGACTTGATGATTTTATAGACTACTTGGTGTTAAGATGGAGTTAAGATGTATTTAGATATTTATACCGATGAGATGTGGTATAAATGGTTATGAAGAATCTTTTATGATGAGTTTTAGTAATGGATTTGAGATGTATCTATATTTATACCGATGAGATGAGGTATGAATAAGTATAATGCTTCTTTTATGATTGGGTTTTATATTTTCTTGAATGATCCTTGGGATGTGCCAATGAGATGAGGCACATCCATATGCGTTTTACTTTATGTATGAAGGATATGTACCTTTGATGTATTGTTATATTGACAACCATTTTTAAGAGGATACTTGGATCATTTGAAGTCATTATCCATATTACCGCCGATGATATGAGGCGAAAGCAATGTTTATTGAATCTTATCTAAACTTTACTCACTGATGTCCTATTTGCTTAAGTGTTAATTCTGCCACTTAAGTATGACTTTAGCATCATTATCTCTTCTACTTTCCAAGTGGAGGTGTTGTCCTTTCTTATGATGTCGAAACCCTGTTTAGGGCATGACAACCTTTAAGAAAAAGGATACCATAGCTTTCACCTACTTAAACTTATCGATTATTCTGTTTAACTTATGATTTTAGCTAGCCTAACCCGTGTGTTTTCACTCGGGTCAGACCGAGTTGTTTCAGGTATCTTCTATTGGGCTTATCTTGAAGTTGATGTTGGATAAAAGCTTTTCTTTCTCTTGAGTAGTTTCTATTCTTTCACATACTCTAATGTAGTTATATTTGATTCAATGTATATAGTGTGGTCGAGTACCACCTTTATTGTATTCGTATTGTATTGTACTAAACATGTATCAGTGTAAATGTATATATATGACATCGATTACTGTTTTGTGATGTGCTTTTCATCTAATTATTGTATTTTGTTCTGATAGATCCATTTGCAATCTATAGTTTTTAATTAAGCATTTACTGGGTATGTCGATCCACGTGAGATAGAAAAAAAATCATATTACATTTATCGACGTATTCAGTAGATGTTTAAGACAAAATTATAGATGGTCGCCCGTAACCAGCCCTATTCTCCAATTTAGCAGACAAAATTACTCGTTAATTCTCTTTGCTAAGGTGAGTCTCGGGATGGGGCGTTACAGCTTGGTTTCAGAGCTGTGGTCAAAATAAAGCAGAATAAACACAGAACAGTACGTATATCATGATACATCGAAGTACAATACGAATGAATCATTGTCCTTTATCCGAGCTTGTTTTAGAATCGAGCCTTGATTCTTTTTCGAGTTTTGGGGTTGTTGAGGTGGAATATGTATAGGAATATAGATATATTGTATTCTGTAGTATTCTATAATAGAGTTTGATGTCATCTTGTCTTATATAAAATCTTATTTGGGATTGTTGTATTCTTATTTTATCGATACGAGTGAATTCATACCGATGGAGCTGATTGATTTCTTTAAGCATTCTCGTTGCATTCCTTTGAGAGTTGTGATTCTATTAAAGGGATCCACAACGATTGGCTTGTTGTGAGCATTCTGAGTTCTCTATTTATTGCTGCTTTAGTGAGTATTTGTTTATTACTCACTATCTTGAGATGTATCTGACTTGAGATGGATTGACTTATTTGATGTTAAGTCCGATCCTTTTGTTGTTATAGGATCCTATATTTATTTAGGCATCCAAATTTGATTAGGTTATTATTTCTATCACTTTGAAATGTTAGTGATGATTTCGAAGTTTCTGTATTCACTGTTGAGTATCGAGATGTTGATGATATATCTCGAATTCCAGTCAAGGTGACTTTGTTGAGTTTTGTGAGTCCGTTTGGATTTGACATCCAATCGGGCAATCGAGTGTTGAGGTATCCTTATTCCTGGCTCTTCAGTTATCCTTCCACGAGGATATCCACTAAGGAATGAGGTGAGTTTCTAGATTGTTCGAATTTGGTTGAGTTTATCATTCAGCTTCTTTTGAGTGTTCTTTTCATATACTCAATCAATTTTATCCTTTACCATTACTCCAACTGAAGTAGTGATTCTTGGATTGTTTCTTCTTCTCCTTCGATTGTTTCTTCTTCTCCTTCGATAAGAATATCTTGCTTATCCTGTATGTAACATCCCTCCTTTTCGCACGCTTCAAATCGACACACGTGCCAATTCAAACCATACGCAAGGGCAGATTGTTATGGGATAAATAAGAAAAACAGAGAAGAAAAAAATACTAAACAGAATCTCACAGCGGAAGGATAAAATATAATAATCAAAATATACAGTTCATGAAGCTGTTTTACAAAACCTTTGATTATATTTATAAAATACATATCAGAGTGCACATACCGTATAACAATGCAGCGGAACAGATGAGTGAAATATAATTAATAATATACGGATCTTCGTCTTCGTCCTCCAGAGCTAAATCTTCAAATCCTGAAACGCTGGGACTGACCCGAGCGAATTTGAAAAGACAAAAACACTCGAGTCAGAACTAAAAGATCTTATGTGAGTTAAATTAACAGAAATAAATATGAGTACAGTAACTCAAGAGATGCTCGGGATTTACATCTCCTAAGGGTCCGTTAAACCATTTACTATGTAGTATATTGCGCTATTATAATGTGTCTAATTGTAAAATAAACTTACTTTTTAATAGCGTTAAGGGGTTACCCATATAGCCCTTAACACAAATAATGCCAATAGTCTATACAGTACCGTAATACCTCCTGATCGGGAAGCTACCAGAGGATACTCCATAGGTACGACACAAATAGAAACTCGTAGAAAAGGCTCGGTATGGTAGGTGACACGGCACAACTAGGCAATGCCAGGGTAGATATACCAATTGCTATCCGGACTGATGGAAACGCGTAGCCACCGCTATCGCCCACCTCGAACAAACTCCCCCAAAAATCAAAGTAAAAGTGGCCACTGAATCAATCCAAAGTCAAAGTATAATATCGAAGAGGAGTGTCCGATCAGAGGAATGACCTCATTGGCCCGAGAATCGCACCTGTTTTAGCCACCTTATGCCAACTCACGGGAGTCGGGTCCACGTATTTACCTTGCAGGAAACGCCTCCACCAACCTACTTCATTCTGAAATCTCCACCGCGTACACGGTTGTTAAAGTGGTTTTCGGAGTTGGCAAAGAGTATGACAACTTCTGATCCTGGTCTCTTCAACAACCAAACGTTATTATAACACCGCGGTCATTTAAAAATAATTATACTTTCAAAACTAGAGTAAAACATCTATTTCAAAACCATATAAATACGATATCATTTTCATTTCCAAAACAACTCATTTGATATTATTTTTATAAAACCCAAATCAATAATATCATCTCTCAAATATATTTCTTTTCAAAAATCATACTGCTTTAAAATTTATCATATCTTGAAACCGAACATTTGAATTAAAATTTTCAAACATAATACTCCGAAATTCATAGCTTCAAAACCATACTTCTAAAACTTGAATGGTTTGGATATTCAACAGTATATAAAGAATATAGTTGAATTTAAATTACTTTATAAAGTAAATAATTTCCGCGCCTTTACAATTTTATTCACTTTAAACTAAGACTAAACCCATAATTTTTAAACTCTCTTCAACGTTCCGAACCACTACAAATTCTACATATTTCAAACTTTAAGTATTACACTTCTAAAATTTAAAATGGGAAATTATTATTCAACCATTTAATGTCCTATTATTTAGTTTGAAATATTGCATATTAAATCCATAATCATTTAAATAAAACTCCAATTTCTATAACAGAATATTTCTTTTAATCCATTTATAATAGAAATATTCATTTAATTCATCTTGAAATAAAAATCAAGTTATAAATATCATACCTTTAAAATCTCCAAGTTTAACCGGTTTACATCAACTTATGGAGTTAAATTTTTAAGCTGCCCAATCCTAAATAAATTTCCTATTTATATTTCAAATCTTAAATTGAGTTGAATCATTCAAAACTCTGTATATGTATACAATAACTTAAACCTATCCTTGAACATATAATATGAATTATCAAACTCCATTTTCACTCATTCAATTTTTATTTATCATATTTATACATAGCTTAAATTCACAATTTAACTATACATGTATATAAATTATTTAAAAATATCAAAACTTAATATTTATTAAACCGTATCCTATCCAAACCATAGAAATCATTTTGAAAATAATTATATATAGACCGACGGTGTCTGTATAGAATTCTCTATCCTATGGTCAAGTGATACGGATATTTATCATTTCAATCCGCAATTTAAAAATAAAAATGCGGTTGTTTATCATTTCAAACCGCAATCCCAAATGAATGAAATGCATGATAACTTGTAGTTTATACGAAAAAATTTACAGCATCCATACATCCAAATAGCAATCATCGACCATTAATTACAAACATCATCCAATTTAAACAACATCAATATAGAGCATATAAATATAACAGGTGATAAATAACAGGTATGAACTGATAGTTTATATTCAGAAATAAATTTAATAACTGTTTAACTAGTAGTTCATATGCAAATAAATAAATTATAACCGTCAATTTATATGCAATAATAAAAATTAATTCACAGTTAAATTAAATAAATGCGATATAACTGAGATGATGACTAAAACATGCCAAACAATCATGAATAAATTTCTACTCATATCAAAAATCAATTTAACAAACATAAGAAATTTTAGAAGTTGTGAGTGGGTTAAAACACTCACCTTTTGAATTTAAATCGAATTTAAATCCGATTTAAACCCAAAATTCGACTGTCTCCAAATCTATCCAAACCAGCATCAACAGATCCGAAATTAAATTTCGATCCTAACAAAAAAAAATCGCACGTAAATCGGATTTCTTATGTGAAAATTAAAGCGATAAAACGATTTGAAATTCAAAAATCAAATTAAACAAACTCACACAAAAAATGGCCACGTTACCAATACCTCATCTCCCTCCTACAGTATTCACGCGTCTTCATCTACAGGGTATCGAGCCCTAGACCAAACAAGCCGCCACCCATTTATCCACCCTCGTCGATGATCTTGCCATCGCACCCTGATCGATCTTCACCAACGTGAAGACCACCACCGGCCGCACCTACCAAGGCCGAGCGGCCTCCCCTGGCTCCCCAAACCGTGCTCGCCACCGCCCCTAATTATCCCAAATCACGGTGAATTTTGCCCATCTTGAACCAAGCGACCATGAGATTCGTGACCTGCACTCCACCATCTTCCCACCGCCACCTTCCGATCGTCGATTGGGCAAAGATCCACCGTTGAAAAATTTAAACCCTAGAATGGACGACCGGAAATGGTTCTGAAATTATGGACAAACGATGCATCCAATTGAAAAACGAACACCACCAGTAGATTCGTGTTGATGAAATCTACAACATATATTTTTTTGAGAATTTTCTGAGGACTTTTAATTTTTAGCTTTGGATCTGATTTGAATTTTGAATTTGGATCTAGAATTGTTTGTTGCCATTGAAGAAGAGGAGTACAGAAGTTCCTATACGTATAGAAATGAGAAGTAGAGGCTGCTAGGGTTTATAACAGCCTATTTATAGACAAACTGCAATAGAATAGGCGGACACGAATTATAAACGCGCTAACCGATAGTTGGCACAAAAAGCCCGTTCTGACCCCATAACGAAATTGGATAAACCCATATATCAAAATAGGTATTTTAAAATATTCTGAATGCGATGGAAAAAGTTTCATGTACAAATTCCATCGTTTGAAGAAGTTATGCTGAAAACAAAATTTTCAAATTAATTTCAAATTGATTTCAATTAAATCGATTTCAAGGCGTTTCGCATTCGTACGATCAAATGACAAGTCCGATCGCTACGAAAGTTAAAACCCTACAATAATTCACTATTACGGATTCGATGAAACTGGTTTCGTCGAAATCCGAGTCTGTGACAAAAATGGCTATTTCAATATTAATTAAATGAATAAGAATTAGTGAATAAATCAAATTTCTATATTTCAGTTTTAGTATTGGAAAATTTTATCACTTAATAATCCTCAAATATTTACATTGATTTTAAACAAATCTTTATGTCAATTTAGGGTTGATACATCTATCAGTTGCAGTGTCAAATCTTCTATTTCGTTATATTCAAAATTATAAATTAAGTTCTCAAAATTTCTATTAAATTAAATAGTCAATGATTATTCCATCTAGAATTTTAAGTAAATGGATTCAAATGTTAGGTTCAAAACTATTATTTTAATATTCTTGAATTATAGTTAAAACTCTATTAACGTAATATCTTAAACGTTAAATTTCATTTCTTTTGCAATACTTCCATTAAATTAATAAATATTGCTTTCTATTATTAAGTCTATATTAACAAAATATTAGCTTTGGATTGATAGAATTTGATTTACCAAAGTTAACTTACACAATACAAACCATATTAATTTGCCATCTATTAGTTCTTAATTGTATTTTTAAGTTCGTTACCTATCCACCTTGATTATAATCCTATCTATAAAGCAAATTTAGTTAGCCTTAACGTTATTATACTAAATCTACAATCAGTTTCAATTAATATAGAATTAAATCCTAATTACTTACCATTTATTTATAAATTAGATTACCTTCCAAATAAATTTGATTCCTAAGTATTTGATTGGATTGCCATCTTTGCTATGTCCCTTATTAATTAGCTTCAACTTCTATAATTTCACTTCTTAAATCCACCCTTTTCTATATTATAAATAAAATTTTCATTGGTTACATTTCACATAAATGTATCATTTATTTACATTTATTACAAACTTATCTCCAATTCCAACTAACAATCTAAACAAATGAATAAGCAACCTACCACAAACATTTCCGTTACTTTTTGTCACATACCAAATCTTTTATTACAAAAATCAATTTTGGCATATATTTTCATACTACAAATTTAATTTACTTATGTTCAAATTATAGCCAAACCTGAATTTTTAATTATTTTATATGAAATTAGGATTTTATTAAGTTTATTAATTATTACCATTAATTGGCATTTATTACCTTGTATTCTCGTTATCATTTCATAGGTATGATTCCCAATTATTGCTTAAATCTATACTCACATTTCCATTCAATTTGCACTTATTATGTATTATTTCAACAGCTTATTCATAACTTTGAATCTATTCCCTAATTTTCACATTTCTATTAATTGAATCCTATTCTATTTAATATTCTTATTAATATTTCACAAATTCAACATTTCTATTGGTTTTATCAATTTACCCCATATTCCTTTAAATTTATACTAATGTAAAATTTAATTCCATTTATTGCCTAAACTCTATTACATAAATCTACAAGCAATTTCTACCTAGAAAAAAGATTACGTTTCCATTTACATTTACATTTACACCTTACGTTACTACACTAATAATTAGTAGCGTTTATATCATCAACACATTATAATTACTTATCCTTAAATGAGTTTGATTTCCAAATTTTCATACTTCAATTAATTAACACCTTACAATAGTTTACAAATAAAAGGGATTGTACTAATTACGTTATTTATTGTCCTGCATTACTTTATTACCTCCGTTTACATTCAATTTCCATAAATCAATATTATATTCCATTGATATTCAATACTTGCCTTAATTTACTTATTCAAACTTTATATCAAATGCAACAATTTCCACTATTTATTATTAATTGCAATATGTAATTTAATTTGTACATTTTAATTACCCTTGATACATCAAATTTCAGCATTCTCTTTCATATAAATAAATTAGATTTTCATTCATTTCTAAATTTAAAATAAAAGTCCTATTAATTTAATTCATTTTAAACATCGAATTTACTCGGTCGTTACACTCCCCCCCCACTCAAAACTTTTCGCCCTCGAAAAGGAAAAGAAGGGAAAAGAAGAATTAAATAACAATACATCTTATTCAAAATATTTAACTTATAAATAATAATTTTCAAAATTTATTAATTTAACTAAATATACCCATAAAAATCCTTTATACATAAATTGTTAAAGTTTGTAACATTTTCAAATTTTTCTAAGTCCAAAATATACGGAAAATTTTGACAGAGTCTCCTTTGTACGGAGAGGCTTGGAAGAAAATATAATATAAATTTGACAATATACACAAACATTCTCCAAATAATATATATCCCCACATGGAAAAACATATAAAATAGCGCTATAGACCGTAATCCGAAACGTACTTATTTGTCGGGCAATTTACGCTTAATTTATGGAACCAAAAGCAGTAGCAATTGATTCCATAACCCGCATTTCACTTATAAAATCCAAAGGGTTAACTATTTATATAAAGTGAAATATTTAAGTGGTTTCAATCACTAACAACAAACGAATACAACAACCAATAATTTCCACAAACAACATACACAACAAATATAAAACAGCCATACAATCAAACAAACAAATAGTTGTTCGGGTTCAAAACCTTTAAATTGTACGGAATGAAGAATAAACTACTAGCGCATCATTTACTCAACAGTCTTAGATAAAACTAAATAGATTATTCATTCTCCCAAATCCAATTTTAAAGTATCCTTGCCCAAACAACCATTAACTAAACAACAATTTCAGCAATAGATTTAGTTTATTCTTATAAGTAAAGGATTTTTTAATTCATTTATTTCACTTACTACTTATTATTATTCATTTCCATTAACTCAAGTCATGCCATTTACTATTATAATTATTCATTCATTTATTATTGCATGACCTCACTTATTTACACTTTAATTACTTAAGTTTATAATCATCTATTTGTCATACTCACCTTTAATTTTATTTACTTGGTAAAATTTCGATTATAACTTAAGTTTATACATTAAATTCTCATTTAACAGCAATTTCATTGGATACTTCATTACCTACTTTTACTTGTACAATTTTCATTACATTTCCTATTAAACATTTCAACTTTTAATATTTGGTAAGTTATATATGTTTTTAAAGAATGAACTTGAAAGTTACACAAGTTTCCTCATTATCTATGATTAATTTAAAGTTCAATAATAATATTCTTTATTTCAAAGGTTAAAATTTCAAATTCCATTTAATACCATTTATAACCTATTATTAAATCTCTTATTTCCTTTAGAGGTTTTAATTTATTTATTACCTACATTTCAATTCACTACAATAATTGAAACAAATAAATTAATGGAAATCTAAGAATTTAATACCGGGGTAAATTTCAAATTATTTTAAAACAATAGATAAATATATTCTTATAACTTATATATCTCTAATTATATTTAAAACAATTCAAAATTTATATATTTTTCAAAAATAAATCTGCAGTAGAATTACTACAGTGGCCTTTCCCCTTCGAAACTCGAAAATAAAAGTCGATGATGCGGCCGCCATCACCGAATTTATTTTCCAGCGACAGAGAGGAAAGTACAACTTATTTTCTCAAAAATCTTCTTTAAAACAATTCTTCCAAATTATATTAAAATATTTATATCAGAAAATACTTATACACAATATTATTATATTCCAAAATTTATTCAAAAGAAATTTCAAAACCCCGGATCTTAAGTTCTAAATTTCCCAAATTTCATTTATTTTAAATTTTTAAATATTATTTTTATCTATTATTTATATATCTTATTCCTAACAACCAATCTATTGCAGCCAAATATAGATATTATTTGAAAAATTATTTTATAGAAAATATAATAGGTAAAATTATTTCATTCACCTATATTAAAACAAATATTATGTCGGTCTGTCCTATTAAGTGTTTAGAAATCCCTATTGATGTCACAGCGTCCCATGCACCAACCGAAATTTTTAAATACAAAACGGAACAGATTAACACAATATGAAAACCTATTTATAACACTAAGAAATACGCTCACTCATGTATATACACTCAGCGACTCCCATGGGGTATTACCACCCTATTAGCAAAGAGTCAAACCCCACAAAGCTAAGGTTTATCTCTAAACCAAAGCTCTGATACCAGATGTAACATCCCTCCTTTTCACACGCTTCAAATCGACACACGTGCCAATTCAAACCATACGTAAGGGCGGATTGTTTGGGATAAATAAGAAAAACAGAGAAGAAAAAAAAAATAAACAGAATCTCACAGCGGAAGGATAAAATATAATAATCAAAATATACAGTTCATGAAGCTATTTTACAAAACCTTTGATTATATTTATAAAATACATATCAGAGTGCACATACCGTATAATAATGCAGCGGAACAGATGAGTGAAATATAATTAATAATAATACGGATCTTCGTCTTCGTCCTCTAGAGCTAAATCTTCAAATCCTGAAACGCTCAGACTGACCTGAGCGAATTTGAAAAGACAAAAACACTCGAGTCAGAACTAAAAGATCTTATGTGAGTTAAATTAACAGAAATAAATATGAGTGCAGTAACTCAAGAGATGCTCGGGATTTACATCTCCTAAGGATCCGTTAAACTATTTACTATGTAGTATATTGCGCTATTATAATAGTGTCTAATTGTAAAATAAACTTACTTTTTAATAGCGTTAAGGGGTTACCTATATAGCCCTTAACACAAATAATGCCAATAGTCTATACAGTACCGTAATACCTCCTGATCGGGAAGCTACCAGAGGATACTCCATAGGTACGACACAAATAGAAACTCGTAGAAAAGGCTCGGTATGGTAGGTGACACGGCACAACTAGGCAATGCCAGGGTAGATATACCAATTGCTATCCGGACTGATGGAAATGCGTAGCCGCCGCTACCGCCCACCTCGAACAAACTCCCCCAAAAATCAAAGTAAAAGTGGCCACTGAATCAATCCAAAGTCAAAGTATAATATCAAAGAGGAGTGTCCGATCAGAGGAATGACCTCATTGGCCCGAGAATCGCTCCTGTTTTAGCCACCTTATGCCAACTCACGGGAGTTGGGTCCACGTATTTACCTTGCAGGAAACGCCTCCACCAACCTACTTCATTCTGGAATCTCCACCGCGTGCACGGTTGTTAAAGTGGTTTTCGGAGTTGGCAAAGAGTATGACAACATCCGATCCCGGTCTCTTCAACAACCAAACGAAACACGGTCATTTAAAAATAATTATATTTTCAAAACCAGAGTAAAACATCTATTTCAAAACCATATAAATACGATATCATTTTCATTTCCAAAACAACTCATTTGATATTATTTTTATAAAATCCAAATCAATAATATCATCTCTCAAATATATTTCTTTTCAAAAAATCATACTGCTTTAAAATTTATCATATCTTGAAACCGAACATTTGAATTAAAATTTTCAAACATAATACTCCGAAATTCATAGCTTTAAAACCATACTTCTAAAACTTGAATGGTTTGGATATTCAACAGTATATAAAGAATATAGTTGAATTTAAATTACTTTATAAAGTAAATAATTTCCATGCCTTTACAATTTTACTCACTTTAAACTAAGACTAAACCCATAATTTTTAAACTCTCTTCAACGTTCCAAACCACTACAAATTCTACATATTTCAAACTTTAAGTATTACACTTCTAAAATTTAAAATAGGAAATTATTATTCAACCATTTAATGTCCTATTATTTAGTTTGAAATATTGCATATTAAATCCATAATCATTTAAATAAAACTCCAATTTCTATAACCAAATATTTCTTTTAATCCATTTATAATAGAAATATTCATTTAATTCATCTTGAATTAAAAATCCAGTTATAAATATCATACCTTTAAAATCTCCAAGTTTAACCGGTTTACATCAACTTATGGAGTTAAATTTTTAAGTAGCCCAATCCCAAATAAATTTCCAATTTATATTTCAAATCTTAAATTGAGTTGAATCATTCAAAACTCTGTATATGTATACAATAACTTAAACCTATCCTTGAACATATAATATGAATTATCAAACTCCATTTTCACTCATTCAATTTTTATTTATCATATTTATACATAGCTTAAATTCACAATTTAACTATACATGTATATAAATTATTTAAAAATATCAAAACTTAATATTTATTAAACCGTATCCTATCCAAACCATAGAAATCATTTTGAAAATAATTATATATAGACCGACGGTGTCTGTATAGAATTCTCTATCCTATGGTCAAGTGATACGGATATTTATCATTTCAATACGCAATTTAAAAATAAAAATGCGGTTGTATATCATTTCAAACCGCAATCCCGAATGAATGACATGCATGATAACTTGCAGTTTATACGAAAAAATTTACAGCATCCAAACATCCAAATAGCAATCATCGACCATTAATTACAAACATCATCCAATTTAAACAACATCAATATAGAGCATATAAATATAACAGGTGATAAATAATAGGTATGAACTAAAAGTTTATATTCAGAAATAAATTTAATAACTGTTTAACTAGCAGTTCATATGCAAATAAATAAATTATAACCATCAATTTATATGCAATAATAAAAATTAATTCACAGTTAAATTAAATAAATGCGATATAACTGAGATAATGACTAAAACATGCCAAACAATCATGAATAAATTTCTACTCATATCAAAAATCAATTTAACAAACATAAGAAATTTTAGAAGTTGTGAGTGGGTTAAGACACTCACCTTTTGAATTTAAATCGAATTTAAATCCGATTTAAACCCAAAATTCGAAGGTCTCCAAATATGTCCAAACCAGCATCAACAAATCCGAAATTAAATTTCGATCCTAACAATAAAATCGCACGTAAATCGGAGTTCGTATGTGAAAATTATAGCGATAAAACGATTTTAAATTCAAAAATCAAGTTAAACAAACTCACACAAAAAATGGCCACGTCACCAATACCTCATCTCTCTCCTACAGTATTCACGCATCTTCATCTACACGGTATCGAACCCTAGACCAAACGAGCCGCCACCCATTCATCCACCCTCGTCGATCATCCTGCCACCGCACCCTGATCGATCTTCACCAACGTGAAGACCACCACCGGCTGCACCAACCAAGGCCGAGCGGCCTCCCCTGGCTCCCCAAACCGTGCTCGCCGCCGCCCCTAATTATCCCAAATCACGGCGAATTTTCCCCATCTTGAGCCAAGCAACTATGAGATCCGTGACCTGCACTCCACCATCTTCCCAACGCCACCTTTCGATCGTCGATTGGGCAAAGATCCACCGTTGGAAAATTTAAACCCTAGAATGGACGGCCGGAAATGATTCTGAAATTATGGACAAACGATGCATCCAATTGAAAAATGTAACATCACGCCTTTTCGCACACTTTAAACCGACACACGTGCCAATTCAAAGCATACGCAAGGGCGGATTGTTATGGGGTAAATAAGAAAAAAACAGAGAAGAAATAAAAAAAATAGAATCTCACAGCGGAAGGATAAAATATAATAATCAATATACAGTTCATGATAACTGTTTACAAAATATTTATTTTACTTATACAATGAATATCAGAGTTACACATACCAATACAATCAATGCAGCGGAAATTTAGAGTGTGGTGCAATACTATAAATAATATAATACGGATTCTTCGTCTTCGTCCTCCGAAGCTAAAATCTTCGATCCTGAAATGCTCGGACTGACCCGAGAGAATTTAAAAAGACAAAAACACTCGAGTCAGACTAAAAGATCTTATGTGAGTTAAATTAACAGAAATAAATATGAGTACAGTAACTCAAGAGATGTTCGGGATTTACATCTCCTAAGGATCCGTTAAACTATTTACTATGTAGTATATTGCGCTATTATAATAGTGTCTATTTATAAAATAAACTTACTTTTTAATAGCGTTAAGGGGTTACCCATATAGCCCTTAACACAAATAATGCCAATAGTCTATACAGTACCGTAATACCTCCTGATCGGGAAGCTACCAGAGGATACTCCATAGGTACGACACAAATAGAAACTCGTAGTAAAGGCTCGGTATGGTAGGTGACACGGCACAACTAGGCAATGCCAGGGTAGATATACCAATTGCTATCCAGGCTGGTGGAAACGCGTAGCCGCAGTTACCGCCCACCTCGGACTAACTCCCCAAAATCAAAATATAGAAGTGGCCACTGAATCAATCCAAAATCAAAGTATAATATCGAAGAGGAGGGTCCGATCAGAGGAATGACCTCATTGGCCTGAGAATCGCTCCTGCTTTAGCCACCTTATGCCAACTCACGGGAGTCGGGTCCACGTATTTACCTTACAGGAAACGTCGCCACCACCTACTTCATTCTGGAATCTCCACCGCGTACACGGTTAGTCAAAGTGGTTTTCGGTATCGACAGAGAGTATGTCCATATCTGATCCCGGTCTCTTTGCCAACCCATCGTTATTATAACACCGCGGTCATTTAAAAATAGGTTATACTTTAAAAATCAGAATAAACATTCCATTTCATAACCATGAATACGATATCATTTCAAAACCCAAAACCATACTTTATCACTTATCCCAAATATAATTCTTTTCCAAAATCATAATGCTTTAACTTCATAACGTCTGAAAATCAAATATTTTCAAAGCATAATATTTTGAAAATCATAATTTAAAACCATAACTTCTAAAAACTTGAATGGTTTGGACATTCAACGGTATATGAATTAAATGGTTTAACTTAAATGTTACTTTGTAAAGAAAATAGTTCTCATGGCTTTACAAATACATTTCTTTATTAAAGTCTAAACCAAAATTTATATTATCTCTCTCAAGTTCCAAAACCACTTCAATTTATTTATATATACGTATATCCATTTTGAGTATCAATATTTCAAACTAAAGTTGGATTTTATGCTTTCAACAAATCAATTGTTCTATTAATTAGTCTTGAATATTCATATAAAATCCATAAATAATAAGACTTCAATTTCTAGTAATAAAATATATATATTTTTCCCAATTCAAATTATACTAGAATATTCATTTCAATTTATTTTGGGAAAAATCCAATTATAAATATCATATCTTAAAATTTCCAAACTTAACATTTAAACATATGATATAAATTATTAAACTCCATTTTCTTAATTTTCTTCCATTTTTAATAAAGATTTTTATACACCTTTTAATTTCAAAATTTTCAACTTCATATGTATATATATATGGAAGAAAAATATTTATACAATATAAAATTTAAGATTATTATAAACCGTATTCCATCCAAACCATAGAAATCACATTTAAATAGTTATATATATACCGCGGTGCCTGTATATAATTTTCTATCCTATGGTCAAGTGATACGGATATTTATCATTTCAATCCGCAATTTAAAAGATATAAAATTTTGCGGTTATATATCATTTCAAACCACAATCCCGAATGAAATGAAATATGCATGATAATTTGCAATTTAATGATATACAATAAACATCCATTCATCAACATCATCCATCATCCAAATCGCAATCATCAATCAATATCAATCAATAACAATATTATTTTTGGTACTACATAACAGGTAATACTGGCAATTTTATTCAAATTAAATTTAACAGCTATTAATCTACAGTCTATATTCAGAAACAAATTATATAACTGTTAACTAGCAGTTCATATACAAACAAATAAATTTTAACTGTAAATTTATATGCAATAAATTAATTAAATTAACAGTTAAATTAAATAAATGCAATTCAACAGATATGAATAAAATAAACATGCCAAATACTCATAAATAAATTTCTATTCATTTCTAAAATTAATTTAAACAAACATAAAAGCTTCTAGTAGTTGTGAGTGGGTTAAAACACTCACCTTTGGAATTTAAATCGAAATTAAATCCAATTTAAACTCAAAATTTTGACAGTCTCCAAATTCATCCAAACTAGTGCCAAAACGTCAGAAATTCCGATACGATCCCATCAAAACAAACCGCGGATTCGCAAAAGTTATGAAAATTTGAAAAATGGAAAATTCTGGTCCTGGGTCGACTTCGGGTTCGACTTCGGTGCGCCGCCTCAATTCCCCGGTGCTTGCTTAGAGTTTTCGCCAAAACGACCCGGAGCGACCCGAGTCATTTTCTTCCGGACCCGAAGTTGCTCTAGGGTTTTCTCCCCTGAAACCCGAAGCGCGACCAGAAGCTGCTGCAGATCCGATTTTTTTTTTTTTTTGAATTTTTTTTTTGGGAATTTGGGAATTAGGTTTTTTTTCTGCCATTAGAATGAGGAGTTGAGAAGGAGATCTACGTATAGAAAAATGAAAATAAGGAGTGGCTAGGGTTTATAACAGGTTATATATAGACAAGACTGAAAAATAATAGATGGATCGGATTGGATCTAAACATAAGTTTAAATTTAGGCATAAACATATATGTAACAAACTAGCATTAAATTTTGAAACGTGAATTGATTAATTGGAAATAAATTACCCAAATGTTCTTATTCCATCAAATTTTATTTACTGAAGGTTGCACTTAATCAAATTTATACATCTTGCCCCTTTTGTCTTTAAATCAATAAATCTTATATAGTATATAGATTTATCATTAATTTTATCTATTCTTCCTTTTTAGGCAATGTTCTATACATTAGATTTCATTTAAATGCAATAAATCATACTATCGTAGTTATATCCAATTAAATAAATAAATGTTGATTCCTACTCTTTTTATCCAACAATTGTTTACGTTTTATTCCATAAATACTTCTACACACATCCTGGATTTTGTATAAATGGTTGTAACGTTAGATCTTGTCTATTTTCCATTTTATATTTAAGGTTTCTAAAACCGATTAATATTATTCCCTAGTCCAAACACCCTTTTGCCCAATTCATATTAACATATCCTTAAATTAGATTAATTCCTATTGATGTAATAGTTAAACATAAATTTCACTTATTTGAAATAAATCCACAATTTAATTTCAAATAAATCAATAAATTTTGGTTTATCACTTCTTAAATACCCAATCGTCATAATTTAATTAAAACTACATTTATCACATTTTATAGAATTTACCATCTTAAGTGACAAATCAAAACTACCCTAACTGCACAAATTTAGGGTAATCAATTTCAATTGCTTTCCCATTAAACTACATAAATTATCCAAATGAAACCTAAGTGAAACGTTTATTTATTTAAAAATCTTACTGTTTAAATGAATTTATCCTTTACGATATAATTTACATTTGACTTGATTTCTCATTTATTTTGCAAAACGGTAAATTCCAATTGCTACCAACATTATATTTAATATAAATTTGAATCCAAATAATTGGTATTGCACAACCTTATTGCGTACATTTACATATAGTTACAACTAAGTCAATACACTGATTTCATGAATTCATAAATTAATCCACAAATTTCCATTGACTCTTTATATTCAAAATCAATTGCAAAGGTTTAAAAGTTGCTAAATTTCGATTTCAGTAATTCCTTTAATTCCATTCAAAATCAGCAATTATCTATTAAATGTCCCAAAATTTCTATTAAATTAATCTAACGAATCTTTAATATAAATTAGATGAATTAAATATTGCATTCAAACTATTGCGTTAATATCTTCCGTTTCACTTTAAAGTAACTAAATTTGCCAATTATAATACTTATTTCAATTTCTTAAAATAACCCTTTATTTACATTGAACCCAATTTAATTAAGTTTCCAATTGATTAGATTCAATTTCAACATTTAACTACCCTTAAGTTTTAGGTTATAAACAATTTATATGTATTCTTTCTTAATTATTACTTTGCAACTTCTCGTATAAATTTCACAATCAAACATAAATTTTAAAGTAACGCTTAATAAATATGCTCCTATAATTTCTCAACTTTTAAACGAACGTTACTCCACTTTCAATTTAGTGTAACATTCATTTAATTATTACCACCTATTACCGATCCTAATCCCATTAACAAATAAGCAGATAGATTTTTAACCTTTATATTCTAAACTTTTACCTAAAGTAAAGATGCTACTAACATTAGTTCAAAATTTCACTATAATGTTTACAAATTCCATTTTAATTAATATTTTACGTTTAATTCCATTTTATTTGTAATAATAAATACCATTTGTTGAATTTAATACTCAAATTAAAAATTATAAATCTCGCTTTCTAAAGTTTATATCAACCAATGGTCCAATTAAATAAAAATAGTATAGACCTCACCTTATAGAACTAACTACTGCAATTACAAACCAAAACTACGCAACTGCAAAAATTTAGTGAATACATTTAGGATTTGATTTCGAAATAAACTTAACAACAAATAAGATAGGTAACGAACAATAATTATTGTTGTCAAATCTATTTCAAAAGTCTACACTCAAATATTACCTTAAAGTAAGTCTTACGTTTCTATAAATTTATTCATACTTCCGTTACTATATTTATACTTAATAAAGTAACGTTCATTCTTAATAACAACATTATAACTATTCAACATATAAAAGAACTCTATTCCCAAATATATTCATTGACAAATAAGTTAGGAAATTTATAATGGTTGTTATTCTTTCTTAAATTTACCTCCAAATTAACGTACTATCAAATTTCATTCACTTATGTTCTATCCAACATTCCTTTATATTTTATTTCCATAAATTTGTTAATATTTACATTCATTTATTAACAATTTACTTCCATTATACAATTGCAATCTATTAAAGTTTTTATTACACTAATACTATTTCAACTTTATTATTTTAGTATTAATTAAACAATCGTATTAAATTAAGAGATTATAATGATTTTCACTGTTTATATATACTCCATTAAACCCAACAGTCGTCCCAATCACCTTTGTATTGCATTGAATTGGTTATCCCTCACTGCCATTTATTTTACTTCCTAAATTCCCATATAGTTACAATTTTACCAATATATATAAACACATAGGAAATTTAAATTCTTGTCATAAATTCTTAAATTTATTTTTATTCAAGTGCAACAATTACACTATTTCCCTATTTATATTTCAACTAATTTTTCAACAATTAGATTAAATAACCGTTTCTACAATTCATAATTAACTATACATTTAAATCTCCTATACATATACAACTACACAAAGATATACATCTTACACTATCTCAGTTTGGTTTTCATTCAATTTAACAATAATTAAGCTTTAATTACCGTTGCTAAAGTTTTCATTTAGCGTTCCTCTAGTATTAATTTCACAACCAATTAAATCCTATAACCACAACTCAAATTTTCGTTATTCTATCTATTGCCATATAAACATTTCAATTGTTAACCTTTTAATTCCAGTTACTATCTAACTCCTACATTTATTCTACATTAGATTGGAAATTATATTAATTTAATTCATTTAATATTATCAAGTTTAACGGGTCGTTACAATCTCCCCCACTCAAAACTTTTCGTCCCCGAAAAGGAAAAAGAAGGGAGAAGGAAGAATAAAACAGTAATCCTATTTTCAAATATTAACTTAAACAATAATTTACTAACTTTATTTTCTTAAATAAAATATACCTGTTTATAATCATTGTATTCTTTTATACTTAAATTATTAAAGTTGGGAAAATATTTTCAACAAAATTCTAAGTCTAAAATTTACGGAAAATTTTGGCAGAGTCTCCTTTGTACGGAGAGACTCCGGAGAAAATATAATATCAAAATATACAAATATATACATATATTATCAAAATATTATAGCCCAAAACGCTATAAAACGTAATCCGGAAACGTACCTATTTGTCGGGCAATATACGCTTATTATTATGGAACCAAAAGTAGTAGCAGTTGCTTCCATCACCTGTATTCCACTTATATAATCTAAAAGGTTAACTATTTATACCAAAGTGAAATATTCAAGTAGATTCAATCATTCATATCCCATCACATGCAACAACCATAAATTTTAACAAACAGCACACACCACAAACAAACAATCATTCAATCAACCAAACAATTAGTTGTTCGGGTTCAAATTCTGAAATTGTACGAAATGAAAAATAACTATCAAGTGCATCCTTTACTCAACAGTCGTAGATGGAACAAAGATAGATTATTTATTCATCCAACAACTTCAAATTCCTTACCCAACGAACATACATCAAACAAAACAATTCAAACCAACACCAAATTAGCTTATTATACTTTTATTTCAGGCTTCAGTGGTTTGATTTTCTCTTTTATTTTTGCTTAAGTTTATACCATTTAATTCTTATTTTTAATAGCAATTCATTGAATACTTCATTATTTTCAAAAATTCTACTAGTATAATATTCTATTCCAATCTCTTAATTAACATTTCAACCTTTCATATTGGTAAGTATATATGTTATAGAAAATGCAAAAGAACTTATACAAGTTTTATCTCTTCTTTTAATTTAATTAAATGTTCAACAAATCTTTACTTCTTTCTTATAAGTAAATTTTTTAACTTCCTCTATAACTTAGCATTTAAGACTCTTATTTTATTTAGGGTTTCAATTATTAATTAAATTCTGTTTCACTACTATAATTGAAACAATTAATTAATGGAAATTAAGAATTAAATACCGGGTCAAATTTTAAAATTATTTTAAAAATAATAGATAAATAATTTCTTACAACTTATATATCTCTAATTATATTTTAAAACAATTAAATTTTAGATGATTTCAAAATAAATCTGCAGTAGAATTTACTATAGTGGCCTTTCCCCTTCGAAACTCGAAAATGAAAGTCGATGATGCGGCCGCCATCACCGAAATTATTTTCCAACGACAGAGAGGAAAGTACAAAATTTATTTTCTCCAAAATTTTCTTTAAAACAATTCTTCCGAATTATACTAAATATTTATATAAGAAAATACTTATAGACCAAATCATTATATTTCATAAATCCTTTGAAAGCAAATTTTCAAAAATCCCGGACTTAAGTTCTAAAATTTCCAAATTTCAATGATTTTAATTGAAATCTTATTTTACCTATTATTTATAAATTTTATTCCTAACAACCAATCTATTGCAACCAAATATATATATCATTTGAAATTTTTATTTTATATATAGAAAATATAATAGGCAAAATTATTTCATTTACCTATATTAAAACAAATATTATGTCGGTATGTCCTATTAAGTGTTTAGAAATCCCTATTGATCACATAGCGTCCCATGCATCAACCAGAATTTATAAATACAAAACGGAACAGATTAACACAATATTAAAATCTTTTTATAACACTAACAAATACGCTCTCTCATATATATACACTCAGCGACTCCCACAGGGTATTACTACCCTATTAACAAAGAGTCAAACCCCACAAAGCCAAAGTTTATCGCTAAACCAAAGCTCTGATACCAGCTGTAACATCCCGCCTTTTCGCACACTTTAAACCGACACACGTGCCAATTCAAAGCATACGCAAGGGCGCATTGTTATGGGGTAAATAAGAAAAAAACAGAGAAGAAATAAAACAAAATAGAATCTCACAGCGGAAGGATAAAATATAATAATCAATATACAGTTCATGATAACTGTTTACAAAATATTTATTTTACTTATACAATGAATATCAGAGTTACACATACCAATATAATCAATGCAGCGGAAATTTAGAGTATGGTGCAATACTATAAATAATATAATACGGATTCTTCGTCTTCGTCCTCCAAAGCTAAAATCTTCGATCCTGAAACGCTCGGACTGACCCGAGCGAATTTGAAAAGACAAAAACACTCGAGTCAGACTAAAAGATCTTATGTGAGTTAAATTAACAGAAATAAATATGAGTACAGTAACTCAAGAGATGTTCGGGATTTACATCTCCTAAGGATCCATTAAACTATTTACTATGTAGTATATTGCGCTATTATAATAGTGTCTATTTATAAAATAAACTTACTTTTTAATAGCGTTATGGGGTTACCCATATAGCCCTTAACACAAATAATGCCAATAGTCTATACAGTACCGTAATACCTCCTGATCGGGAAGCTACCAGAGGATACTCCATAGGTACGACACAAATAGAAACTCGTAGTAAAGGCTCGGTATGGTAGGTGACACGGCACAACTAGGCAATGCCAGGGTAGATATACCAATTGCTATCCAGGCTGGTGGAAACGCGTAGCCGCAATTACCGCCCACCTCGGACTAACTCCCCAAAATCAAAATATAGAAGTGGCCACTGAATCAATCCAAAATCAAAGTATAATATCGAAGAGGAGGGTCCGATCAGAGGAATGACCTCATTGGCCTGAGAATCGCTCCTGTTTTAGCCACCTTATGCCAACTCACGGGAGTCGGGTCCACGTATTTACCTTACAGGAAACGTCGCCACCACCTACTTCATTCTGGAATCTCCACCGCGTACACGGTTAGTCAAAGTGGTTTTCGGTATCGACAGAGAGTATGTCCATATCCGATCCCGGTCTCTTTGCCAACCCATCGTTATTATAACACCGCGGTCATTTAAAAATAGGTTATACTTTAAAAATCAGAATAAACATTCCATTTCATAACCATGAATACGATATCATTTCAAAACCCAAAACCATATTTTATCACTTATCCCAAATATAATTCTTTTCCAAAATCATAATGCTTTAACTTCATAACGTCTGAAAATCAAATATATTCAAAGCATAATATTTTGAAAATCATAATTTAAAACCATAACTTCTAAAAACTTGAATAGTTTGGACATTCAACGGTATATGAATTAAATGGTTTAACTTAAATGTTACTTTGTAAAGAAAATAGTTCTCATGGCTTTACAAATACATTTCTTTATTAAAGTCTAAACCAAAATTTATATTATCTCTCTCAAGTTCCAAAACCACTTCAATTTATTTATATATACGTATATCCATTTTGAGTATCAATATTTCAAACTAAAGTTGGATTTTATGCTTTCAACAAATCAATTGTTCTATTAATTAGTCTTGAATATTCATATAAAATCCATAAATAATAAGACTTCAATTTCTAATAATAAAATATATATATTTTTCCCAATTCAAATTATACTAGAATATTCATTTCAATTTATTTTGGGAAAAATCCAATTATAAATATCATATCTTAAAATTTCCAAACTTAACATTTAAACATATGATATAAATTATTAAACTCCATTTTCTTAATTTTCTTCCATTTTTAATAAAGATTTTTATACACCTTTTAATTTCAAAATTTTCAACTTCATATGTATATATATATATGGAAGAAAAATATTTATACAATATAAAATTTAAGATTATTATAAACCGTATTCCATCCAAACCATAGAAATCACATTTAAATAGTTATATATATACCGCGGTGCCTGTATATAATTTTCTATCATATGGTCAAGTGATACGGATATTTATCATTTCAATCCGCAATTTGAAAGATATAAAATTTTGCGGTTATATATCATTTCAAACCACAATCCCGAATGAAATGAAATATGCATGATAATTTGCAATTTAATGATATACAATAAACATCCATTCATCAACATCATCCATCATCCAAATCGCAATCATCAATCAATATCAATCAATAACAATATTATTTTTGGTACTACATAACAGGTAATACTGGCAATTTTATTCAAATTAAATTTAACAGCTATTAATCTATAGTCTATATTCAGAAATAAATTATATAACTGTTAACTAGCAGTTCATATACAAACAAATAAATTTTAACTGTAAATTTATACGCAATAAATTAATTAAATTAACAGTTAAATTAAATAAATGCAATTCAACAGATATGAATAAAATAAACATGCCAAATACTCATAATTAAATTTCTATTCATTTCTAAAATTAATTTAAACAAACATAAAAGCTTCTAGTAGTTGTGAGTGGGTTAAAACACTCACCTTTGGAATTTAAATCGAAATTAAATCTAATTTAAACTCAAAATTTGGACAGTCTCCAAATTCATCCAAACTTGTGCCAAAACGTCAGAAATTCCGATACGATCCCATCAAAACAAACCGCGCGTGAATCCGAGCTCGTATGCAAAAGTTATGAAAATTTGAAAAATGGAAAATTCTGGTCCTGGGTCGACTTCGGGTTCGACTTCGGTGCGCCGCCTCAATTCCCCGGTGCTTGATTGGAGTTTTCTCCAAAACGACCCGGAGCGACCCGAGTCATTTTCTTCCGGACCCGAAGTTGCTCTAGGGTTTTCTCCCCTGAAACCCGAAGCGCGACCAGAAGCTGCTGCAGATCCGAATTTTTTTTTTTTTTTTTTTTTTTTTGAATTTTTTTTTTTTGGAATTTGGGAATTAGGTTTTTTTTTCTGCCATTAGAATGAGGAGTTGAGAAGGAGATCTACGTATAGAAAAATGAAAATAAAGAGTGGCTAGGGTTTATAACAGGTTATATATAGACAAGACTGAAAAATAATAGATGGATCGGATTGGATCTAAACATAAGTTTAAATTTAGGCATAAACTTATATGTAACAAACTAGCATTAAATTTTGAAACGTGAATTGATTAATTGGAAATAAATTACCCAAATGTTATTATTCCATCAAATTTTATTTACTGAAGGTTGCACTTAATCAAATTTATACATCTTGCCCCTTTTGTCTTTAAATCAATAAATCTTATATAGTATATAGATTTATCATTAATTTTATCTATTCTTCCTTTTTAGGCAATGTTCTATATATTAGATTTCATTTAAATGCAATAAATCATACTATCGTAGTTATATCCAATTAAATAAATAAATGTTGATTCCTACTCTTTTTATCCAACAATTGTTTACGTTTTATTCCATAAATACTTCTACACACATCCTGGATTTTGTATAAATGGTTGTAACGTTAAATCTTGTCTACTTCCCATTTTATATTTAAGGTTTCTAAAACCGATTAATATTATTCCCTAGTCCAAACACCCTTTTGCCCAATTCATATTAACATATCCTTAAATTAGATTAATTCCTATTGATGTAATAGTTAAACATAAATTTCACTTATTTGAAATAAATCCACAATTTAATTTCAAATAAATCAATAAATTTTGGTTTATCACTTCTTAAATACCCAATCATCATAATTTAATTAAAACTACATTTATCACATTTTATAGAATTTACCATCTTAAGTGACAAATCAAAACTACCCTAACTGCACAAATTTAGGGTAATCAATTTCAATTGCTTTCCCATTAAACTACATAAATTATCCAAATGAAACCTAAGTGAAACGTTTATTTATTTAAAAATCTTACTGTTTAAATGAATTTATCCTTTACGATATAATTTACATTTGACTTGATTTCTCATTTATTTTGCAAAACGGTAAATTCCAATTGCTACCAACATTATATTTAATATAAATTTGAATCCAAATAATTGGTATTGCACAACCTTATTGCGTACATTTACATATAGTTACAACTAAGTCAATACACTGATTTCATGAATTCGTAAATTAATCCACAAATTTCCACTGACTCTTTATATTCAAAATCAATTGCAAAGGTTTAAAAGTTGCTAAATTTCGATTTCAGTAATTCCTTTAATTCCATTCAAAATCAGCAATTATCTATTAAATGTCCCAAAATTTCTATTAAATTAATCTAACGAATCTTTAATATAAATTAGATGAATTAAATATTGCATTCAAACTATTGCGTTAATATCTTCCGTTTCACTTTAAAGTAACTAAATTTGCCAATTATAATACTTATTTCAATTTCTTAAAATAACCCTTTATTTACATTGAACCCAATTTAATTAAGTTTCCAATTGATTAGATTCAATTTCAACATTTAACTACCCTTAAGTTTTAGGTTATAAACAATTTATATGTATTCTTTCTTAATTATTACTTTGCAATTTCTCGTATAAATTTCACAATCAAACATAAATTTTAAAGTAACGCTTAATAAATATGCTCCTATAATTTCTCAACTTTTAAACGAACGTTACTCCACTTTCAATTTAGTGTAACATTCATTTAATTATTACCACCTATTACCGATCCTAATCCCATTAACAAATAAGCAGATAGATTTTTAACCTTTATATTCTAAACTTTTACCTAAAATAAAGATGCTACTAACATTAGTTTAAAATTTCACTATAATGTTTACAAATTCCATTTTAATTAATATTTTACGTTTAATTCCATTTTATTTGTAATAATAAATACCATTTGTTGAATTTAATACTCAAATTAAAAATTATAAATCTCGCTTTCTAAAGTCTATATCAACCAATGGTCCAATTAAAATAAAAATAGTATAGACCTCACCTTATAGAACTAACTACTGCAATTACAAACCAAAACTACGCAACTGCAAAAATTTAGTGAATACATTTGGGATTTGATTTCGAAATAAACTTAACAACAAATAAGATAGGTAACGAACAATAATTATTGTTGTCAAATCTATTTCAAAAGTCTACACTCAAATATTACCTTAAGGTAAGTCTTATGTTTCTATAAATTTATTCATACTTCCGTTACTATATTTATACTTAATAAAGTAACGTTCATTCTTAATAACAACATTATAACTATTCAACATATAAAAGAACTCTATTCCCAAATATATTCATTGACAAATAAGTTAGGAAATTTATAATGGTTGTTATTCTTTCTTAAATTTACCTCCAAATTAACGTACTATCAAATTTCATTCACTTATTTTCTATCCAACATTCCTTTATATTTTATTTCCATAAATTTGTTAATATTTACATTCATTTATTAACAATTTACTTCCATTATACAATTGCAATCTATTAAAGTTTTTATTACACTAATACTATTTCAACTTTATTCTTTTAGTATTAATTAAACAATCGTATTAAATTAAGAGATTATAATGATTTTCACTGTTTATATATACTCCATTAAACCCAACAGTCGTCCCAATCACCTTTGTATTGCATTGAATTGGTTATCCCTCACTGCCATTTATTTTACTTCCTAAATTCCCATATAGTTACAATTTTACCAATATATATAAACACATAGGAAATTTAAATTCTTGTCATAAATTCTTAAATTTATTTTTATTCAAGTGCAACAATTACGCTATTTCCCTATTTATATTTCACCTAATTTTTCAACAATTAGATTAAATAACCATTTCTACAATTCATAATTAACTATACATTTAAATCTCCTATACATATACAACTACACAAAGATATACATCTTACACTATCTCAGTTAGGTTTTCATTCAATTTAACAATAATTAAGCTTTAATTGCCGTTGCTAAAGTTTTCATTTAGCGTTCCTCTAGTATTAATTTCACAACCAATTAAATCCTATAACCACAACTCAAATTTTCATTATTCTATCTATTGCAATATAAACATTTCAATTGTTAACCTTTTAATTCCAGTTACTATCTAACTCCTATATTTATTCTACATTAGATTGGAAATTATATTAATTTAATTCATTTAATATTATCAAGTTTAACGGGTCGTTACAAAAAACGAACACCACCAGTAGATTCATATCGATGAAATCTGCAACATATATTTTTTTGAGAATTTTCTGAGGACTTTTAATTTTTAGCTTTGGATCTGATTTGAATTTTGAATTTGGATCTACAATTGTTTGTTGCCATTAAAGAAGAGGAGTACAGAAGTTCCTATACGTATAGAAATGAGGAGTAGAGGCTGCTAGGGTTTATAACAGCCTATTTATAGACAAACTGCAATAGAATAGGTGGGCACGAATTATAAACGCGCTAACCGATAGTGGGCCCAAAAAGCCCGTTCTGACCCCAGAACGAAATTGGATAAACCCATATATCAAAATAGGTATTTTAAAATATTATGAACGCGATGGAAAAAGTTTCACATCCAAATTCCATCGTATGAAGAAGTTATGCTGAAAACAAATTTTTCAAATTGATTTCAAATTGATTTCAATTAAATCGATTTCAAGGCGTTTCGCGTTCGTACGATCAAATGACAAGTCCGATCGCTACGAAACTTAAAACCCTACAATAATTCACTGTTACGGATTGGATGAAACTGGTTTCGTCGAAATCCAAGTCTCAGACAAAATGGCTATTTTTATATTAATTAAATGAATAAGAATTAGTGAATAAATCAAATTTCTATATTTCAGTTTTAGTATTGGAAAATTTTATCACTTAATAATCCTCAAATATTTACATTGATTTTAAACAAATCTTTATGTCAATTTAGAGTTTATACATCTATCAGTTGTAGTGTCAAATCTTCTATTTCATTATATTCAAAATTATAAATTAAGTTCTCAAAATTTCTATTAAATTAAATAGTCAATGATTATTCCATCTAGAATTTTAAGTAAATGGATTCAAATGTTGGGTTCAAAACTATTATTTTAATATTCTTGAATTTTAGTTAAATCTCTATTAACGTAATATCTTAAACATTAAATTTCATCTATTTTGCAATACTTCCATTAAATTAATAAATATTGCTTTCTATACTTAAGTCTATATTAACAAATATTAGCTTTGGATTGATAGAATTTGATTTACCAAAGTTTACTTACACAATACAAACCATATTAATTTGCCATCTATTATTTCTTAATTGTATTTTTAAGTTCGTTACCTATCCACCTTGATTATAATCCCATCTATAAAGCAAATTTAGTTAGCCTTAACGTTACTACACTAAATCTACAATCAGTTTCAATTAATATAGAATTAAATCCTAATTACTTACCATTTATTTATAAATTAGATTACCTTCCAAATAAATTTGATTCCTAAGTATTTGATTGGATTGCCATCTTTACTATGTCCCTTATTAATTAGCTTCAAGTTCTACAATTTCACTTCTCAAATCCACCCTTTGCTATATTATAAATAAAATTTTCATTGGTTACATTTCACATAAATGTATCATTTATTTACATTTATTACAAACTTATCTCCAATTCCAACTAACAATCTAAATAAATGAATAAGCAACCTACCATAAACATTTCCCTTACTTTTTGTCACATACCAAATCTTTTATTACAAAAATCAATTTTGGCATATATTTTCATACTACAAATTCAATTTACTTATGTTCAAATTATAGCCAAACCTGACTTTTAAATTCTTTTATATGAAATTAGGATTTTATTAAGTTTATTAATTATTACCATTAATTGGCATTTATTACCTTGTATTATCGTTATCATTTCATAGGTATGATTCCCAATTATTGCTTAAATCTATACTCACATTTCCATTCAATTTGCACTTATTATGTATTATTTCAATAGCTTATTCATAACTTTGAATCTATTCCCTAATTTTCACATTTCTATTAATTGAATCCTATTATATTTAATATTCTCATTAATATTTCACAAATTCAACATTTCTATTAGTTTTATCAATTTACCCCATATTCCTTTAAATTCATACTAATGTAAAATTTAATTCCATTTATTGCCTAAACTCTATTACATAAATCTACAAGCAATTTCTACCTAGAAAAAAGACTTCGTTTCCATTTACATTTACATTTACATTTACATTTACACCTTACGTTACTACACTAATAATTAGTAGCGTTTATATCATCAACACATTATAATTACTTATCCTTAAATGAGTTTGATTTCCAAATTTTCATACTTCAATTAATTAACACCTTACAATAGTTTACAAATAAAAGGGATTGTACTAATTACGTTACTTATTGTCCTGCGTTACTTTATTACCTCCGTTTACATTCAATTTCCATAAATCAATATTTTATTCCATTGATAAATTCAATATTTGCCTTAATTTACTTATTCAAACTTTATATCAAATGCAACAATTTCCACTATTTATTATTAATTGCAATATGTAATTTAATTTGTACATTTTAATTACCCTTGATACATCAAATTTCAACATTCTCTTTCATATAAATAAATAAGATTTTCATTCATTTCTAAATTTAAAATAAAAGTCCTATTAATTTAATTCATTTTAAACATCGAATTTACTCGGGTTGTTACACTGTATCTTGACGATTTTTGGGATTGGCTCGTGACATCGTAAGATTGACGAACACTCTATCTCCTTCTATTGATTTTGAGAATCGAGTATTCTGGTAATATCTTGATGCATTCTCTTGATGTTCTTTGGTTTGAGTTTTGAAGCTATATAAATATGAGTTTTAAAGAGAAATTTGAGCTTTGAGATATAAAAAAATATATCAAAGAATATTTTGAGAATATATTTACATGAGTAGTAATTCTTTTATATAAATAATTTTGGAGTGTTAGGTTGTTCATTGAGTAGTTAAGAGTTCTAGTAGATACGCCTGATCAACATTATCAGTAGGAATCTCCTAAATGCTATGATGAGACAATTAGACACGATGGTTTGTGTTTTAAAAATTGAGATTTTGAGAATAATATTTGAGATTAAATAT
Organism: Allium cepa; assembly: GCA_030765085.1. NCBI lineage: Eukaryota > Viridiplantae > Streptophyta > Magnoliopsida > Asparagales > Amaryllidaceae > Allium > Allium cepa. The sequence continues at coordinate 411,479,056 of CM060937.1, forward strand.
TAAATTTATTTTTGAATGGTAACTGCAGCCATTAATTTTAGAGACGAGTATCAGAGTGGCGAGGCAGTTTTGATCGTTCGATCGACTCTGCAGCCAACGGACATATCCATTTATTAGAGATTCAGTGGTGAGGCAATGACATTTATTTATATATTTATTTTGAAATTATAAAGATGAGAATATGTGAGAAAATTATTGATCTATACTTTATTGAAAGTATATTTCGAGATTTTATAATTTATATTATATACATTGGATGTTTTAAGAGAAGAGTTATAAAAGGATTTGAAGATTGTTTTAAACTATTTAAGTGATTTAGTAAAAAGAGTAAAGAGAATTTAAACCCTTAATTTATTTTAAGGAATATTATTATGGATTTACAAAATTTTTGAAAATTAATTTTGAAGTAAGAGAAGAAATTTGGACATTTAGTTTGAGTTTTACATTACTTACTAAGTAATATGGTAGAGCGTTTGAAAATTTTCAAATGTTGAAAATTTAGATTTAAAATTTAAAAGATGTTGAGAAAAAAATTCTAAATATCTTGGACTGATATGTAATTTGAGCTCATATTCCTGTTCTTGAGTTCACTCTATTCTTGTGCTAATGATAACGACGTGCATTTTCGCGGTCGTTCAAGTTTGGTGGCCTCGTAAGAAGCCATTATATGTGATTTATCTGTCTTGTCTATTGAGTCTATATTTTTTGTGTGGATGTTCTTTCCGTATTGTTATGCGGAAAATTGTGTTGAAGATCATTTTTGTTGCTTAGAGTTCGGGCTTGAATGAGTTCGATCCCGACTCTATTCGTAGGGTTTGAGAAATCTATCTTATTCGATAGGTTATTTGTTGAGCTTTTTATTGAGAATTTATTCGAAGATGGGATATCTTCGAAATTCTTTCGAGTTTCTTGAAAAATTTGATGGTTTGCTTATCACTTTTTTAACATATGAAGGACGATTGGATTAACCAAGGGAGTTATTCCTTATTTCTCTCTATCATTCAGTGTTGAGAGTATAAATGGTTTGAGTTCGAGCTTGTCTATCATCTTTGTTGATTGAACTTTTACATTGTTAACAACACTTTTTTCTAGAAAATTGCAGGGATGTAATTTCTGTAGGGAGGGAGTCTGTAACAACCCTGATTTGGAGATTACCTGTATATATTAAATTGTAAATGAGGTTGAAACTTAATATTGTAAATTAAAATATAATTGAAAATTTTTAATTGTTTATTTGGAATGAACAATGAATTTTGTAAATAAAATAAGAAAAATAAAGCTTGGAACTTTATTTTGTTTACTTGAGTAGAAAATAATCAAATTGCAATTTTATTTGGGTAAATACAACCATATTGGAAAACATTGTCAATATGAGTTATTTATTGAATTTAAAATGTGAAATATGAAGATAATATGTGTTTTATTAAAATAAAAGATGAAAAGTTGTTTGACAATATTATTTTGATCATTTAAAAGTGTTATAATGATTTATTACAATTTATTTGACAAGGAGAATAAATTTTGAACAAATTATGCTTTTAAAATGATGTTTTACACTAAAATTGTGTAAATTGTTAAATATTGTTAAAAAGGGGGTTTTATCATTATAATTATATTTTTATTGTTAGAATAAATTTTATTTTATTACAATAACTATTTTACTTCAATACTATAAGTATGCATCTTTGTATGACTTTAAAATAAAGAAAATGAGAATAGGGTGATAAATTAAGTGAAATATGTGCATACCTTTTATTTTCTTTAAGTATTTTTGCATTTGAGCTTTTTGGGTAAGAAATAAGGTCCATTAGCCATAACTAGAAGCTTCTGGTTAAGGGAATCAGTCTGTACGTTATTTTCTTCTTCCTCCTCTAAGAAATGAACTTACAGTAAAACAAAATGAAAGAAAATGGCAGCCTCCATCTAAATTCAATTTTCCACTCAATTTTTCTGCAAAATAAAGAAGAAAATCCACCTAAATAAGTAAATCTCCATCTAATTCCTAAAAGTTTTCATCAAAATCCATGAATCAAGATGAGTTGTCTGTAATTTATTTTGGTTTGTTTTGCATGTCTTCTTTTTAGCTTCTACAGGTGCTTAGAGCCCCAATCCATCGCCAAAGCTTGCTTCTTGCCATCTAAATTTGCTGCTAGTTGCTAAGGTGAGTTATAGCTCACAAATTGTTAGCTAAAATTGAAGTTTCTGTGAAATCAACTTGCAAAATCATTTACTATAAAATAAATTATACCTGTTAGTTGCTGATTTGAATTCTTTTTTTCCTGCTTACCACTTTGAATGGCCAAATCTTTCTCGTTTTTTACTCAAATTTAATAATTTTAGATGTTCCGAAAATCTTAGACTTTGTTCTAAAACTTTTATGTTTGAGTTTTCTGAAATTTCGAAGTTATCTTGGTCAAAAATGTGATTGTTTGTTGCTATCACGATAGCAAAACGAGAGTGACAATGATCATTGACCTAAGAACGTTTTTGGCCTTATCTTTTGATTCGTAAGTCAGATTTTGGTGATTATTTTTCTGACTCCAAGATTATAAAATCACCTTCAACTTTTATGTTTTGAGTTTTTTAAAATTTCGAACTTATCTTGGCCAAAAATGTGATTGTTTGTCGTTGTCCCGAGACAAAATGACAGAAGTTGTGAAATTCAAATCTTAGAATTATTTTATCCATAACTTTTACATTTCTTATCGGAATTCGGTAATTTGTAATGTTCTGGAAAGATTAGGATGTCATCTACAACTTTTTTGTTTTGTATTTTCTCAAATTATGTGCTTAAAAGAGGCAAACTGAGCAAACAAAACACAGGCCTGGGCAAAACGCCCAAGTTTATTCCTGTGTATCTTGAATTGTTGCACCAGCTTTTGATGCTTTCTCTTATGTTTTCCGTACATGGTTTTGATGCTCTTTTTAGTGCAAATATTGAGAGCTTTATATAACATATGCTCTAGTATTTAATCACGTATTTTCTTAGATTGTTCGAGCAAGTCTTTGACGATAAATTTTAATATAGATCTTGAGTGTTGTATTATCTTATTCAACGGATAAACCATGCTTCTTGTGATTATGTTTAGGTTGCTCCTACTATATAGAAGCACATATTTTCACGAATACATCATTGGTATTTTAATAGATTTTAATGATTCATTATGTAATGTTTTCATTGTGATTCCGAGCGCATGTGCACGTATTTTCAAACTATTTTTCCAACAGTGTTCATATTCTAGTTTTTGTTCTAAGAAATATATTTTACAAAGTGATTTCATACAAAAAATAATACAATAAATATTTCTAAAGCATAAAGAGATTTACAAAATCGATTTCTTAAATATTTTCTGAAATTTATTTCAAAACCCGATTTAGCAAAAATATATTTTCTATATAAAGATACACATTTTTGCACTTTTCAGACATATGGGGAAGAGAATTAAACGATTTAGTAAAACATGTGGTATGGAACACGTGAGTTTGCTTTTTCGGTTAATTTCGGACTTGTACAATCGAAACCTCTTGAGTATTGTATTTTGAGTTAATATTTAAGATTTTCAATTCCTATTATACGAATTATCCGAGTTGCCAATATTTGGTTAGTTGAGATGTTTGAGATCTCCTATTATAGGAGTAAAAATCGACGAGAACCACTTAAAGATGTTTTTTTACTTTTCGATGAGATGAGGTGAGTCTTGAGGCGAGATTTCCCTTTTCGGGGATTATGGTTTATGAGAAACCATTATGAGATTTATTTGCATTTGCCGATGATACGAGATAAGCTTCTTTATGATGATTTTATGATGTTGAGATGTATTATGATAGTTCTTACTTATCGATGAGATGAGACAAGTCACGATGCCACTAGTACTCGTTAATGAGACAAGACGAGTAGGGCATTGTATTTACTCGCCAATGAGACGAGGCTGAGTATATTTTCATGATATTTATGATGTTTTACTAGTGCGGTAACAACTAACGACTAATAACCATTAGGTGTGAACGTATGGTATGGGACATACGTTAAAACCTATTGGGTTCCTATCCGAGAAGTTGAGATACATTGTAACAACCCACATATTTATCGATTTTATATTTAAATATTTTATTTAAATATTCTATCAATACTCGGAATTTAGTCCGAAAAGCTACTTTTTGCATACGGTCGAATTAGGACTCGGGACCACTCCCATTGAGTTTAAAATGCAGTTTGCGACCTTTTTGAGTATAAGCTTCGATATGTTTGGAGAAAGGTGATTTTTGCTACTTTTCACTTTGGGTTTGGGTTTGGGCTCAGCCTTATGTTTAACTTATACTCAAATCTGAGCCACTCTTCCCCATTCACCTTCATTTTCTTCCTCTTTTCAGTTCTAAGGCAATAATGGTGGGAGAGATAGGAAATTAAAAACTCCAAAACCCTAGTTTTCTCTTGCAAATCAACTCTAGCTCCAAACTAATAGAAGAACCCATTGGTAAGCTTCTCTTCTTCTTCTCCAACTCAATCTCTAATCAAAAATTCAAAAATTCCCTAAACCTAACTTAGGGAATGTTCTTCTTTTAAAGCTTTGAATCAAGCTTCTTGAGTTGGATTTGAAGAGTGGTTGATTCTCCATTGATTTCAAGCATCTTCTTCAATCGTTTGGGTTCAAAGGTGAGAATTTTAATCTCACATCTAGGTCTATGATTATCTTCGATTGTTAGGTATGAATTCCTAACACATATTCATGTGCATTTGATTTTGGTTTGAATTGATTTGGTGTATATTCCAATTTTTAGTGTTTTGAAATCAAAATCTATGAAAATCCTTTTATGGATATCTCAACATGTTTTGGTGACGCATCGAAGAGCCATAAGGGTCGGGTAGTCGATTGGCATAAACCCCTAGTGCCATTGCTCGAATTCGGTTGCGAATTGGTTGGGTTTGCATATCTTGTGCAAAGGCAGAAAAACTGCCTTAGCTCCAGTCAGTCGACTGGATTTCTAAGCCAGTCGACTGGCTGTAGCTAATATGCAGTATAAAGGCTTCCTGCAGAGCCTTGGGATTCTCTATTTACTGTAGTCAGTCAACTGACTCACTGAGTTCAGTCGACTGACCTGCATCCCGAGAGTTTTTGGGACTGTGATCAGTCGACTGAACTCAGTGAGTCAGTCGACTGACATGCTTCTATTTGTGTGCTAGGCCTATTTGAGCCTAGTTTTGCTTGGTATCCAATTTATATCTATTCGTTTTGATTCCTAGTTGTTGTTATCACTTATTTGACTACGATGACTTTTATTTTGGAATTTTTGGAAATATCCATTTTGATGGATTTGATATCGATTTCTTTGGAATCAATTCACGTCTTCGTATGTGAATTTTAGTGATTGATTGTTCCTACAATCTTCTTTGTGATTTGTCACTTTAAAAATATAAAGGTTTTCTATACTAGTAATAAATATCAAAACTCTTTCTTCAAATGATTTCAACACTATTTTATTACAAAGCTCGTTTTCTCAAACCGACTTCCAATCTATTAGTATATACAAACCTTTACCTCACTCGTATGAGAAATCTAATTAAACGACTTAGTAAAATGAGTGGTATGAAACGCTTGCGTTTACTTCGTCGGTTAATTCTTGGACTTGTTCGATTGAATCCCTTGTGACAATTTTATAGTGGAGATCTACAGTTTGTTCGTAAATATTTAAGTTAAGCAAGTGGTTATGGGACATGAAGCTAAACTCATATATTTACTAGCTTAGTGTGATTGACACTTCTCGTTGATCATGACGATCATTTTTGTGATTTAGACTAGCAATGTGCGATGTCTCTTTGTCTGCGAGGGAGACTAAACCCCGTTTTGTGGAGTTTCGACTCAAATTGGTGGGGTAGCAACCCACGGTCTTCGGACCATTCGTGTGTCAGGTCTTCGGACCATTCGTGTGTCAAATTAATGGCTAGCTACCATGAGATAGCTTCTCGTTCGTGTGTTACAGCTGTTGGTGAGTTTTCATGCTCCCGTTCGTGTGATAGGCCTCCCCCCTATTTTGTGTGATTTCTGGTTTTCGTGTGTCGAATTCTGGAATTTCCTTCTTCACCTATTTTTGTGATTTCTATTGATATGATTTATCAATTTTTGTGCATAGGCGAATTTGTGTGTCATTTACTGGATTTCTTGAGATGATTTCTAGAATTTGTGTTTCACTAATTTTCGTGATTTCCATCGATAAGCTATATCGATATTTGTGTATTGGTGAATTTGTGTGTCATTGACTTTTGTGATTGGCATTGATATAATATGTCATTTATTGTGGTTTGGTGAACGAAATGAGGAGTATGACATTTCTTTGTTTCTTGTGTAGATTTGGTGATATTGATTAATCTCTCGTTGATTTTCAATTACTTATATATATCACAGCTTGGCATTGTGATTATTATGTGTTCAGTCATATCTCTTATTCTATATCGTTTCATCTGATATTTATAGTTAGACCGATCCGTTTATTATTTTCTTATTAAATAATACTCGGGTCAGACCGAGATGTTACAGGTGCTTCTGCTTGACTTCTCCCCTGGGATTGATTTCTCTGACTTTTGGCAAACTACTTAAATTAGTAGTTTATTTTGTTATATACACTTGAGATATAGACTCATTGTTGTATTCTTTTGTATAGCACGTGTTGCTAATCTTTTGTATTATTGTGGATCATTTTGACCACTACTCTGATATACACTTCCATGTGTTAATTATATATTCATATCTTCTTCCGCCTTTGTGATATGAATTATCTGTGACTGATTTATGTTATGTTTATTACTGTATTTGTTTCCGAAGATATTATAGCCACTATGTAGTAGTTTTGAGTTTGTGTCGGTATGTCGGATTTCCTCTTGATAAAGTATTGCATGTTATAATATCTGACATATCGATGCTCGCACAAAGCAATTACATGGATGGTCGCTCCTCAACAGCCTTATTCTCCGTGCTAGTCGACAGCATTCACCGTAATGTTCTTGGTTAGCGTGGGTATAGAGGTGGGGCATCACAGCTTGGTATCAGAGCCAAACTTCGGAACAATATGGAATTTTATAACAAGGATCATCGTCCTAAGTCTTTCTTAGGAGTCGTGCTTTAGGATTCTATTCGGGTCTACGTACCGTTCTATCCTATTTTCTTTTATGATTCCTTGTTTTATCTATCAAGTATTGCTTGATATTGAATTTGGTGAAAAACATTTTTCTTCTTCTTCTTTCTTTCTAAAAGAAGAGAAATGTCTAGACCAGGCCGCCCCAGAGCCGTGCCATCTAGCATTCCACCCCAAGATGGAGTTTTGATGACTGCTCAACAGCTTCTTGATTTAGTGACAAATGCTCAAGCAGCTGGAGCTAACCCGGAACCTACTCACCCAAAGTCGGGATTTGCACGCTTGTGTAGCGATTACACTAATTTGGGTCGGGAGCCATTTAAAGGTTCCGAAACTGTTATTGAAGTACAGGCCTGGCTAAGGTTATGCGATCAAATCTTTTCTCGCATGAATCTTATTGACCTTCACCGAGTTCAGGTGGCCTCTAGTATGCTCCGAGAAAGAGCATTGGACTGGTACGAGCTTCTTATATCTGAGATTAATGAAGCAGATCTCACCTGGGACCAATTCCGGGAATGCTTCGAGTTGAAATTTGTACCAGAAGCTGAGAAAGTGACATTGGCTCGACGATTTATAGACCTTGTTCAAGGTGAGTCCTTCGTGACTGATTACGTCGCCTCCTTCGAGTCACTTTCCAAATATGGGGTTGAATACATCAACACCCCTTTAAAGAAGAACCAGAGGTTCGTCTATGGCTTAAACAAAAATCTCAAGAAGCCATTACTTCTAAAATTAGAAGTTTCTTTCGACCAACTCGTTGATATTGCTCTTCGTCTTGAAGAGGCGGATAGGGAGAACGATGTTGAAGTGGTGGGTTCCAAACCAAACTTCAACAACAAGAAGAGGCCAAACAAATTCAAAGGCCCCTATCCTAATAAGAAAGGGAGGCAAGTAACTCCTGCTGAAAAGACCTTTTCCTCTACTCAAGGGAAATGCTATAATTGTGGTTCCAGAGACCATTTTGCGAACAAGTGTTCAAAGCCTCGTACTTGTCGCTATTGCAAGAGCCCGGACCATTTTATGCATGCATGTCCCAAACTTCAAAATAGGAAGGAGGGAAAGCTTAATGTTGCTCAAGCCCCTGGCAACACATCTCGTGGCCAAGGTATTTCTCATTCTATTCTGGATGGAATTATTTTATTTCGTGATCATCCTATTCGAGTTCTTTTTGATACGGGTGCGTCCCATTCTTTTATATCAAAAGAACTCGTTGATACTTTTTCCTTAGATGTTTTGTGTTTAATGACTTCTTTGAGAATTTCAAATCCGGTTGGTGGATCCGCGACAATCAGTTTATTGTGTAAAGATGTCGAGATTATTTTGTGTGATTTTTCTTTCCAAGCCGATTTGCATGTCATGCGATATTTAGGCTTTGGAATGATTTTGGGAATGGATTGGCTTAACCGTTATGAAGCTCGTATCCTATGTCCTGAGCGGACTATTCATCTTCGACATCCTCAATCTGTTAAGCAGATTTCTATTAATCTTAAAGATTCAGATTCCAGCTTGGTTGCATCTTTATATTCTTTAAATCCTCGTGATGACGATGCTGACGATGAAGGTGATATTATTTCTCTTATTCACGTCGTTTGTGAATTTTCCGACTTATTCGAGCCCGTTTTAGGATTACCACCTAAGCGAGCAATTGAGTTCAGAATTAATCTTATTCCTGGAGCTCAACCTATCACTCGTCCTCCTTATCGTATGTCCAATAAAGAAAACGAGGAGATGCGTAAACAATTATCTGAATTGGAGACGAAGTAATTTATTCGCTCTAGTTCCTCGCCTTGGGGAGCTTCGGCTATTTTTGTAAAGAAATCCGATGGAACACTTAGGCTTTGCGTTGACTACCGCAAGCTTAATGATCTTACTATCAAAAATAGATATCCTTTACCTCGGATTGATGATTTATTTGACCAACTTAGTGGTGCTAGAGTTTTTTCACAATTGAACTTGGCTACCGGTTTTCATCAGCATCGTATTGCAGAGGATAACATTCCTTTGACATCGTTCCGTACTCGGTATGGATCTTATGAATGGCTTGTTATGCCATTTGGGTTAACGAATGCCCCGGCTTATTTCGTTGACTTAATGAATCGAGTTTTTAAAGACTTCCTCGATCGATTTGTTCTCATCTTTATTTATCATATTCTTGTGTATTCTAAAACCGAGGAGGAGCATGAAAAACATCTTCGGATTGTGTTGGAAACTCTTAGGAGTAATCAATTAAAGGCAAAATTTTCTAAATGCCACTTTTGGCAATCTCGTGTGAAGTTTCTCGGCCATATTATTTCCGAATCCGGAATTTCCGTGGATCCTTCAAAGATTGAAGCGATTCAAGATTGGAAGAGACCGGAGAGTGTGACGGAGATTCGTAGTTTTCTCGGATTGGCGGGCTATTACCGTCGTTTTATCAAAGACTTTTCTAAGATTACCGTGCCTCTCACTAGCTTAATGAAGAAAGGTATTAAATACATTTGGTCGGAAAAATGTGAAACTTCTTTTCAGAAACTAAAGGAACTTCTTTCTGATGCTCCTATTCTTGTTATTCCCGAGGGGAATCAAGATTTCGTTGTTTATACCGATGCTAGTCGCGTTGTTTTGGGTGCCGTTCTTATGCAAAGAGAACGTGTTATTGCTTATGCTTCTAGGAAATTGAAGCCTGCCGAGACTAGATATGCCACTCATGATTTAGAACTCGCGGCTATTGTTTTCGCTCTTCGGATTTGGCGTCATTATCTTTTAGGAGAGAAATTTGTTCTTTACACGGATCATAAGTCTTTGAAGTATTTATTTTCTCAAAAGGAACTTAATTTACGTCAACAACGTTGGCTCGAGTTCCTTGCTCCTTATGATCTTGATATTCTTTATACTTCCGGTAAGGGTAATCGTGTCGCCGATGCCCTTAGCCGTAAAAAACAAGCTGTTGTTTCTTTGATGATATCCGAATGGAACGATCTCGAGATTTTATCCACTTGCGAAATTCGAGACCGTGTTTCCGATTTATGTTCATCTCTTGTTTTATGTAGCCTTGAGGCTCATCCATCTCTTTTTGACCGCATTCTTGAAGCTCAAATGCTAGATCCCGAATTGGCTCTTCTTGGCCAAAATGTTAAGGGTAAGATTGATATTGAAAGTTTGAAAGACTTTGATATTGATTTTCGTGGCGGCATTCGAAAATTTGGTAGACTTATCGTACCAAATATTGGTGATCTTCGTAAAGATATTTTAGAAGATTCCCACGTTCCAAAATTTACCATTCATCCCAGTAGTAGTAAAATGTACGCGGATATGAAGCGGCTTTATTATTGGGAGGGAATGAAACTTGACACCGCTAACTTCGTTAAGCGTTGCATGACTTGCCAACTCGTTAAGGCCGAACATCAAAGGCCCGGTGGGTTATTGCAACCTTTAGAAATTCCTATTTGGAAGTGGGACAATATTTCCATGGATTTTATAGATGGCCTTCCCCATTCTCGTTCGGGTCATGATAGCTTATGGGTGATCGTTGATAGACTTACTAAATCCGCACATTTTATTCCCGTTCGGTCTAACCGAACCGTTCCTCTTTTGGCCAAGCTCTTTATCAAAGAGATTGTTTAATTGCATGGAGTTCCTACTTCTATTGTTAGTGATCGTGATCCATTGTTTACTAGTGGATTTTGGAAGAGTCTTCAAAAAGCTTTGGGAACGAAGCTCAATTTTAGCACCGCTTATCATCCTCAGTCCGATGGACAAACTGAGCGTGTGAATCAAACTCTTGAAGATCTTCTTCGTGCTTGTGTGCTTGATTTTGGGGGAAGTTGGGAAGATCATATTTCACTTGTTGAATTTTCCTATAATAAGCTTCCAATCTAGTATTGGTATGGCACCTTTCGAGGCACTCTATGGAAGGCCATGCCGATCTCCTTCTTGTTGGCTTGAGGCCGGTGAGGAGCTGGTTTTAGGTCCAGATTTTATTCGTGATTCCACAGAAAAGATTGATATTATTCGTCATAGGATGAAAGAAGCCCAGAGTAGACAAAAATCCTATGCCGATAACCGGAGAAGGAAGTTAGAATTTTCTGTGGGAGATCTTGTGTTCATTTGTGTTTCACCTATGAAAGGTGTTGTACGTTTCAGTCGATCGGGAAAGTTAGCGCCTCGATATATTTGGCCATTTCCTATCACTGAACGCATTGGTTCCATGGCTTATCGCCTTTTATTACCGGCTCAATTTTCTGCTATCCATGACGTGTTTCACGTTTCTTAACTTCGGAAATGTCTTGGAGATTCCGATTCTATTCTTGAGCCCGGTGTTGTGGAAGAGATTGAAGTTTCGCCTAATTTAACTTATGAGCAACATCCTATTCGTATCATTGCTTCGGAGGTCAAACGACTTCGAAATAAAGATGTTCCGCTTGTTAAAGTTCAGTGGTCTTCAAATCCTAAGGATTGTTCTTGGGAATCTAGAGAGTACATCAAGCGAACACATCCAGACTTACTTTCTCATGCTCTTTGAGGTGAACTTCTTGTTTCAAACTTCTTTTGTGTTGAATATGCTTTTATGGTTGTTACTACATATCTTCTTCTTAAATATTGCGAGGACGCAATTTCTTTAAGGAGGGGAGTCTATAACAACCCACATATTTATCGATTTTATATTTAAATATTTTATTTAAATATTTTATCAATACTCGGAATTTAGTCCGAAAAGCTACTTTTTGCATACGGTCGAATTAGGACTCGGGACCACTCCCATTGAGTTTAAAATGCAGTTTGCGACCTTTTTGAGTATAAGCTTCGATATGTTTGGAGAAAGGTGATTTTTGCTACTTTTCACTTTGGGTTTGGGTTTGGGCTCAGCCCTATGTTTAACTTATACTCAAATCTGAGCCACTCTTCCCCATTCACCCTCATTTTCTTCCTCTTTTCAGTTCTAAGGCAATAATGGTGGGAGAGATTGGAAATTAAAAACTCCAAAACCCTAGTTTTCTCTTGCAAATCAACTCTAGCTCCAAACTAATAGAAGAACCCATTGGTAAGCTTCTCTTCTTCTTCTCCAACTCAATCTCTAATCAAAAATTCAAAAATTTCCTAAACTTAACTTAGGGAATGTTCTTCTTTTAAAGCTTTGAATCAAGCTTCTTGAGTTGGATTTGAAGAGTGGTTGATTCTCCATTGATTTCAAGCATCTTCTTCAATCGTTTGGGTTCAAAGGTGCGATTTTTAATCTCACATCTAGGTCTATGATTATCTTTGATTGTTAGGTATGAATTCCTAACACATATTCATGTGCATTTGATTTTGGTTTGAATTGATTTGGTGTATATTCCAATTTTTAGTGTTTTGAAATCAAAATCTATGAAAATCCTTTTATGGATATCTCAACATGTTTTGGTGACGCATCGAAGAGCCATAAGGGTCGGGTAGTCGATTGGCATAAACCCCTAGTGTCATTGCTCGAATTCGGTTGCGAATTGGTTGGGTTTGCATATCTTGTGCAAAGGCAGAAAAACTGCCTTAGCTCCAGTCAGTCGACTGGATTTCTAAGCCAGTCGACTGGCTGTAGCTAATATGCAGTATAAAGGCTTCCTGCAGAGCCTTGGGATTCTCTATTTACTGTAGTCAGTCGACTGACTCACTGAGTTCAGTCGACTGACCTGCATCCCGAGAGTTTTTGGGACTGTGATCAGTCGACTGAACTCAGTGAGTCAGTCGACTGACATGCTTCTATTTGTGTGCTAGGCCTATTTGAGCCTAGTTTTGCTTGGTATCCAATTTTATCGATTCATTTTGATTCCTAGTTGTTGTTATCACTTATTTGACTACGATGACTTTTATTTTGGAATTTTTGGAAATATCCATTTTGATGGATTTGATATCGATTTCTTTGGAATTAATTCACGTCTTCGTATGTGAATTTTAGTGATTGATTGTTCCTACAATCTTCTTTGTGATTTGTCACTTTAAAAATATAAAGGTTTTCTATACTAGTAATAAATATCAAAAATCTTTCTTCAAATGATTTCAACACTATTTTATTACAAAGCTCGTTTTCTCAAACCGACTTCCAATCTATTAGTATATACAAACCTTTACCTCACTCGTATGAGAAATCTAATTAAACGACTTAGTAAAACGAATGGTATGAAACGCTTGCGTTTACTTCGTCGGTTAATTCTTAGACTTGTTCGATTGAATCCCTTGTGACAATTTTATAGTGGAGATCTACAGTTTGTTCGTAAATATTTAAGTTAAGCAAGTGGTTATGGGACATGAAGCTAAACTCATATATTTACTAGCTTAGTGTGATTGACACTTCTCGTTGATCATGACGATCATTTTTGTGATTTAGACTAGCAATGTGCGATGTCTCTTTGTCTGCGAGGGAGACTAAACCCCGTTTTGTGGAGTTTCGACTCAAATTGGTGGGGTAGGAACCCACGGTCGTCGGACCATTCGTGTGTCAGGTCTTCGGACCATTCGTGTGTCAAATTAATGGCTAGCTACCATGAGATAGCTTCTCGTTCGTGTGTTACAGCTGTTGGTGAGTTTTCATGCTCCGGTTCGTGTGATAGGCCTCCCCCCTATTTTGTGTGATTTCTGGTTTTCGTGTGTCGAATTCTGGAATTTCCTTCTTCACCTATTTTTGTGATTTCTATTGATACGATTTATCAATTTTTGTGCATGGGTGAATTTGTGTGTCATTTACTGGATTTCTTGAGATGATTTCTAGAATTTGTGTTTCACCAATTTTCGTGATTTCCATCGATAAGCTATATCGATATTTGTGTATTGGTGAATTTGTGTGTCATTGACTTTTGTGATTGGCATTGATATAATATGTCATTTATTGTGGTTTGGTGAACGAAATGAGGAGTATGACATTTCTTTGTTTCTTGTGTAGATTTGGTGATATTGATTAATCTCTCGTTGATTTTCAATTACTTATATATATCACAGCTTGGCATTGTGATTATTATGTGTTCAATCATATCTCTTATTCAATATCGTTTCATCTGATATTTATAGCTAGACTGATCCGTTCATTATTTTCTTATTAAATAATACTCGGGTCAGACCGAGATGTTACAGGTGCTTCTGCTTGACTTCTCCCCTGGGATTGATTTCTCTGACTTTTGGCAAACTACTTAAATTAGTAGTTTATTTTGTTATATACACTTGAGATATAGACTCATTGTTGTATTCTTTTGTATAGCACGTGTTGCTAATCTTTTGTATTATTGTGGATCTTTTTGACCACTACTCTGATATACACTTCCATGTGTTAATTATATATTCATATCTTCTTCCGCCTTTGTGATATGAATTATCTGTGACTGATTTATGTTATGTTTATTTCTGTATTTGTTTCCGAAGATATTATAGCCACTTTGTAGTAGTTTTGAGTTTGTGTCGGTATGTCGGATTTCCTCTTGATAAAGTATTGCATGTTATACTATCTGACATATCGATGCTCGCACAAAGCAATTACACGGATGGTCGCTCCTCAACAGCCTTATTCTCCATGCTAGTCGACAGCATTCACCATAATGTTCTAGGCTAGCGTGGGTATAGAGGTGGGGCGTCACACACATTCACGATGTTTACTAGTACTACAGACCACGAGTACTCGATTGGAGTCATCACGATGTAGTTGCTACTCCGATCATCACGATGTTATTAACTCGGGTCTTTATGACTGGGAGTCATTATGATGTTATAGACTATAGTCATTCATGATTTTCACGATGTTAAGATGTTATTTGACTCCAGTCATCACGATGTTTACGGTACCAAATAGTAGTACTAGTCACGATGTAGCGCGCGTAGCGCGCGTAGCATTGCTTCGGCATGCAATTGAGGATCTGGCCAATCTCGGATTTCTTAAGTTTTGATGTTTTAGAATTCACCATCTTTAGATGATTATTACATTGATAGCCTAGTGCCAGATGAGATGTATACATATATGGTGAAATCATTTACAATGTTACTCTTTGATTGAGTTATTTGCGTTATGGATTGATGATTTTATAGACTACTTGATGTTAAGATGGAGTTAAGATGTATTTACATATTTATACCGATGAGATGAGGTATAAATGATTATGAAGAATCTTTTATGATGAGTTTTATTAATGGATTTGAGATGTATCTATATTCATACCGATGAGATGAGGTATGAATAAGTATAATGCTTCTTTTACGATTGGGTTTTATATTTCCTTGAATGATCCTTGGGATGTGCCAACGAGATGTGGCAAATCCATATGCGTTTTATTCCATGTATGAAGGATATGTACCTTTGATGTATTGTTATATTGACAACCACTTCTAAGAGGATAGTTGAATCATTTGAAGTCATTATCCATATTCCTTTATACCGCTGATGATATGAGGCAAAAGCAATGTTTATTGAATCTTATCTTTAAAACTTTACTCGCCGATGTCCCATTTGCTTAAGTGTTGGTTATGCCACTTAAGTATGACTTTACCATCATTATCTCTTCTACTTTCCAAGAAGAGGTGTTTTCCTTTCTTATGATGTTGAAACCCTGTTTAGGGCATGGCATCCTTTAAGAAAAAGGATACCATAGCTTTCACCTACTTACACTTAACGATTATTCTGTTTAATTAATGATTTTAGCTAGCCTGACCCGTGTGTTTTCAGTCGGGTCAGACCGAGTTGTTTCAGGTATCTTCTATTGGGCTTAGCTTGAAGTTGATGTTGGATAAAAGCTTTTCTTTCTCTTGAGTAGTTTCTGTTCTTTCGCATACTCTGATGTAGTTATATTTGATTCAATGTATATAGTGTGGTCGAGTACCGCCTTTATTATATCCGTATTGTATTGTACTAAACATGTATCAGTGTTTATGTATATATATGATATTGATTACTGTTCTGTGATGTGCTTTTCATCTAATTATTGTATTTTGTTCTGATAGATCCATTAGCCACCTATAGTTTTTAATTAAGCATTTATTGGGTATGTCGATCCACTTGAGATAGAAAAAAATTATATTGCATTTATCGATGTATTCAATAGATGTTTAAGACAAAATTACAGATGGTCGCCCTTAACCAGCTCCATTCTCCACTTTAGCAGACATAATTACTAGTTAATTATCTTTGCTAGGGTGGGTCTCCGGGTGGGGCGTTACACTCATCGTCCACCTGACGATGTTCTGAAAGCATTCAATCCATACAAGTTCATTCGAGGTTCGAATGAAACCGAAGGCATTATCTCGTTACACTCATTTTGGAATCACCCTCAGAGTTGACGACGATAACCCTTGCACTCTGAATCTTCATCTTCACTTGAGATTCATGACCTATCGTTAATTTGGATCGATGTGGCTTTCGAATATCCAAATCTGGAAACCCGATCCCGGTCTCATCGAAATCCAAAACATATCTTTTAGGTCCAAGTTGTTTTAAAGTTAAAACAATCTAATTCTATTATCTATATTCACACAAATAGATAATTCACAATATCACAATCGATAATCCACATTATCATCACAAATAGATAATTCACATTATCATCACAATTCAACCAAAGCATCCATATCACACAGCATCACTTATCTCATATCTAAGATCTCAAACCATTCAAGGCAATCAATATCATCCACCATACATAAGCAAGGATTAATTAATCACACTATCTTTAATTAATTTAAAATGAACTAAATTAATTACTTGCATTTCTAATTAATTTAAAATAAATTAAATTAATTACTTTCATCATTATAAAACTTGCTCACATAACCATTAATTAATTACAAACCAAATAATTAATTATCCTCTAATTATCCACCTTAATTAATCATCCTTAATTAATTATCCTTTAATTACATTCAAGTAATTATCCTTTAATTAATTTCATAAATTAATTTTCCTTAACCACTTACAGCAATTAACCTTTAATTAATATACTAATTAATTAACTATAATTAATTACATTAATCTTTAATTAATTACATTAATTAATTTCTCATAATCACTTATCATTGATTAATTAATCTTAATTAATCAACCCTTAATTACATCATTAATTATATAAATTAATGATCCCTAATTAAATTTATAATTAATTATTCTATTTAAATTAATTACATTAAGTAAATAAATCTTTAATTAAACCATAATTATTAATCACCCTTGATTAATCTCATCTAGTAATTAACTACCCTTAATTACTACATTAAATAAATTAGTTACTACTTAATTAATTATCTTAATTAATCCCTTGATTAATTACACAAAGAAATTTAATCCAAATTACTTTCATTATTAAATTATCTTCAATTAATTACATCCAATAATTACCATCAATTACTTCATTAAGTAATTACACTTCATTAATTACATTAAGTAATTATGCTAACAAAACATCCAGTGATTAAATTTAATTTAATTAAACTTAAAGAATTAACTAAACCTAATCACATTTAACTCAATTAATTACATTGAGTGATTAATTCCTTAATTACTTCCATTAAGTAATTATACTTAAACAATTCCATAAATGATTATCCTTAATTAATTAATCTAATTAATTTTTAAAATTAATCACATTAATTAATTATTTAGTAATCTCAAGTTAATGATCTTCATTAACCAAAAAAATCTTTAATACTTCTCTAAAGTAATTAAACTTACATTAATCATTATTAATTACAAATTAATTAATCTTTAATAACCCATTAATTAATCCCTAATTATTTAATTAATTAAGTGCTTAACTATAACTTAATTAATCTTTAATTACTTGATTAATTAATTCCTAATCATTAATTAAAAACTAAATCTTATCTAATTAATGATTCTTAATTACAAATTAATTATTCCTTCATTAATTAACTTAAACCTTAATTAATTAATTAATTTAAACCCTTAATTACTGAATTAATTAATTCAAATCATTAATAAATTAAATTAATTAATTATCCATTTTAATTACCTTAATAATTTAACGAATCACAAATCATTAAATCTTAATTATTTTTAAGATAAACATTTTTATTTTTAATGATTTAATTATCATTAACAAAGCATATAAAACAATTTACTTTTAAATTTACTTTTAAATTTCATTTTAAATTTTAAATTTAAAATGAATATGAAATTAATTTTAATAAAGTTTAAAAACAATTTTAAAACCTTTTAATTAAATGTTAAAGAAATACTTATCTTATAAAAGAATTTTAAAAAGAGTTTACCAAATTCATTTGAAATTCAAACCATTTAATTATACTTTAAACATTCAAAGTTGTTAAAACAATTTAAATTTTAAATACTTTATTTTATTTCAAAACTAGGATACAAATTCATTTTGAATCCAGATTTAAGCTAAGATTTAAACTTTGTTTTAAATCTTTAGTTTCAGATTTTAAAATCATTTTATAAAATACTTTAACATTTTAAAGTTGTTAAAGCATTTCATTTTTATAATACTTATTTATTTTAAAACTAGTTCAAAACTTTGATTTGAAACTTGCTTTACATTTTTAAATTTAGTTTATATTTCAAAATCTAAAACACTGACAGGTTTTAAAACCAGTAACATAATTTTGACTCGAGCTTATACTTCAATTACTTAGAGTCCAAAACTAAAGATCTTCGAGTAAAATACTCGAATCACTCGAGACAAACTCGAGTATACCAATCCCTTGCTCAACCCCAGATCATCAGAAATCAAAGTGCACCGTGCACATGCACGGTGGCTCTGACCATCCCGGTCTACCACGATAGCTTCATCACATCAGAAATCAACCTCGCACATCATCACGACCATCAGATCATCACAACGACTCGAAATTAAAAATCGAGTCTTAAAGCCAAAAACTGGAAAACCGTGAAACCTGGAATCATCTCATCCACGATCCTCCAACCACTAGAGTGACAGCAATTCCGGCCACACATTCGTCAACCACCATGCTTCCATTTTCCAAAGGCCCATGACACTTGATCCACCAGAACCGTTTCCCCAATCAAAACTATACAATCTATCCAGACTAGGTTTATAGACTTAATGCGATCGCCGCCGTCACCACGGTCATCTGCACGCCCATGCAATATTTTTCCTCGATTCTTCGATCACACTTCAACCTCCAAAAAGAACCATGACACCCCAGACCCTCGAGATCATCAGAACTTCCCCAAACCACCATTTTTGGTCAAACCAGAAATGCACATACATCCTCAAACTAAAAATTATGATAATACTTCTAAAAATCATAATTTTGATTAAGTATTCAGATTTGATTACTGAATCAATGAATTAAGAAGTTTGAATTTTTGAAATAAACCACAAGCTTGCTTGTTCTTTGGTTTTCTAGAGCAATATTCAATTAAAATTACTTAAATAAATTTTTAATCTTTAGTGTGAAATAAAACAAACAATTTATGTTTGGAACTTAAACCCTAACAAAGATTGGTTCAAGAGATGATGAATTATGAACAAATCTTGAGCCTAGAAAACTAAAACAGGATAACACTAAAGTACAACAACATGCACACACATTTATTCATATATATATATATATATGCATGAACTTTACAATACATATTCACACAAAAACACATTCATTCCAGATCTCAACTTGCAACCAGATTCATATTTAAGCTTTAGAAAAGATGTTACTCACCAGATTGCAAATGAAGATGAACAGAGCACCTTTGATATTGAAAACAGCTTTGAACTTAAAAATTGAGTGGCTTGAATTTGTCTTTGATTTTAAAACTTGCATGCTAATGAAACTTGTTGAAGATGGCTTAAGGCTTGATTTTAAACTTGCTTTGATAAAACCTAGGTTTGAAGAAAAATGCAGGCTTGATGATCTTTATCTCAGACTTGCTTTAGTTTTTGAAAAGGATGCGGGTATATGATGTTGAAAAATGAATTGTAGGCTTTTATTCTATCTCAAGTTGAAGAACGAGCTTTGCAAACTTGAATTGAAAGTGAATTACAGGTTGGTGATTGTGATTTGTAAATTTGATTAGAGGATTTACATGTTTGGATTGATTTCTGGTTTTTAAGGAAGTGATTTACAGATTTGGTTTGAGAAATGGTTTGAGTTTCAGATTTTTTTTTTACCCTTAGCTTTCAAAAGAGAATAGAAAAAAGAATTAAAAAGCAGAAAGGTATGTTTAAATAGGCTGATCTTTGATTTATCAAAAATAAAAGAAAAAATGAAAATTAATTGACACTTGTCATCTTGGATTAATGTTTACTTAACACTTGTTATTATGTGTCTTAAGGAATTAACACTTGTCTTTGAATTATTTTCTTTTTATTTTAAATGTTGATGAATGCTTTTTAACTTACTTTATAAATTTAGAAATACTTATCTAAATGAATATGAATTTCCTTTAAGATAAAAGTTTATATATATATGTTTTAAAATCCAAAACATTTTAAATATCTATCCTTTTGAATTTCAAAACTTTAAATTCAAATTCAAACTAAATTCTAAAATCCAAATTAAAAATCAAGTTATATATATACATATATAACTACTTATTCAATTTAAAAATAACAATTCCATTGTCTTAAAAATCCATTTATATCTATAAAAATAATACATTATAATTATTATTTGGAAATAACACATTTATCTAATTTTAAATAATTTGTAAAAGAGATTATCTTAATATTAATAAAATACTTATCTTTCTTAAATGAAATAAAATCTCATACGTTAATTGTATTTTAAACTTCTATATAAAATTTCAAATCATATTTATTAAGCAGTATATAAAATAAACCTTTTATTTAAATTTAAACATAAGTTAAAAATCTATTTTAAACTATTAAACATTTATCTCAAATATTTTAAAAATATATAGTTATTTATTTAATAGCATGAAAAGTTTTATATTAAATAAATCATAATTTCCAAATTACCAAAAATATTAGAATTAGAAAACAAGATTTATTTATTTTATTAAATTTCAAATCAAAGCTTACCTATTTACAATATATACAAATATATGTACATTATAAATAGAAAACATTTTATTAGCTTTTAAAAGATAAAATTCTCCAATTGAATATTTATCAAAGGAAGATTATTAAATCAATTCAAATTTATTAATACAAATTATCAAATCAATTTAATTTTTTTATACAAATTATTAAATTGATATTGCCTAAAATTCCGGGTCATCACATCAAAAATGATTCAAGAGCAAAATAAATAAATTCATCATAAAGTTCAATTCAATAAGCAAGCTTGGTTTCAAATTAGCAAATCAAACACAGAGAACAGATCTAAGTATAGTTTCAGATCATCAAAACAGGCTCCTCTGTTTAACAGTGAGTAAACTACTTCTTTAAAAGTTAAACCTGCTTTATACTTTGAAGAATACGAGGAATATTAGTAGAGATGTTGTGAAATTGCTTTGCATGAATGTATTGATGTGTTATCTAGTATACATGGATGGAAATACTAAATGCCTGTCTGTGTGAATACATGTAAACCTCTATTCTTCTTTAACATATCAAAAACCATGTTTAAAAATTTATATCTCATGATATATACAATCTTATGATTAGATCTTTAAAAGAAATTTGTGTGTATCTACCAGATTGAACTCATAAAAATATTTCCAGGTACATATACTAAGTATTTATTTCTAAAATAGGAATGGATTGTAAAAAATAAATTCAAGTCCAGAATTTGATTTTTAAATTTCTAAGTTTTGATCATTTGAATCGATTTGTATTTGAATATGCTTATTTTTGAAAATAATCATACAATTTTTACGCTTGGAGTTGATGTAAATTAGCAAGATGGCCGAGATTGGGTATTTCGTAAAATTTAGGCGAACGAGATGATCAGTGACGTCGAAATTGGGGCCAGGAGGCCAGAGATGTCGGGAAAAATAGCTAATGATTTTATAAGATGTCGTGATGGGCGCGGCATAGTTGTTTAGGGTTACCTTTGCTTATGGGGTTCGTTAGAGTTCTCGAACGATTTCTCCATCGTGAGTGTTTTGAGTTCGATCGCATCAAGGGGAAATGCCACGTTTGTCGATGAGGAAGCTAAGGTGTGGGTGGCATGGACGATAAAGGTCAGAGTTGTCGTCGACAAGCTGAATTTGATCGAGGTAGTTGGTTCAAGATGGGTTCCTGTATGCCCTATTTTGTTTTCGAGTTCGTCTCGTAACTCAGGTGTTTGGGATCGATGGGAAGTTCGTCTGTGTCATGCTAGTGGCCTCGGCAATGACCAGAGATAGTCGTAGCTCTGGTGCATGTGCACGCGTGTGCACCTATGTCAGGCATCATTTAAGTTTGGGAAGATGACGTGAGTCTCGGGTTCTTCCCCGTGTGGGACCTTGTGGAACTCGAAGTAATTGCAGGATGAAGTTTCTGGTGTTCTACTCGAGAAAATTGGGATGTGGCTTGGGTTACTTTTGGATATCGAGTTGCTTTGTTTTTCTTTCAAGTTTTTTTAAAAAAGAAGCAAACGAAAGAGAATTTGTAGTCAATTTCAAAGAAAATAGATAGAAGTATGTTTCAAGGCCCTTATCAAACAGTTTTCAAAATAATAAGTGTATTATAAACTTTAATAAAGGGGTGTTTTGACTAAATTAATTTCAGAACTTTTGAATCCAAGTAATATTATTGATGAAAATAAGTAATTAAAGGAGGTGGTTTAATCTTAATTATTTAATATATTTTTTACAAAGTGGAATATAATTTCTTAATGTAATTAAAGAATAGTTAATTACTTGGTATAACTAATTAAGCGTAATTCCTTATGTAATTAATTAGCAGATAGTTAATTATTAAATGTGATTGATTTAAGGTTAATAAACTGAATGTAATTAGTTAAAGATAATTAACTAGTGAAAGTGTTTATGTATTAAGTAATTAAATTAAGTTTTTATGGGATACTTACTTGATGGAAATAATTAAAAGATAATTGAATTACTTAAATGATAGTGTAAGTAATTAGAGGATCAGTCTGTGAAGGGTAAATAAATTTAGTTAGAAAATTAAAGGTTAAATTAATTAATGATCAAGGTTAATTAATTGAGGATAATTAACCAATGGGATAATTACTTGATGAAAGTAATTAAAAGTAAATTACTTAAGGGAAGTAATTAAGGATTAATTACATAATATAATTAATTGAAGGTTAAGTAAAGGTAATCTAAGTGATTAAAGTTAATAATTAGATTAGTTAGAGATTAATTAAATTAAATTGGGAAGTGTTAAATCTTGCTTATGAATGATTGAATGATTTTAGATTAGTTAATATCTTTGATAGTTGATTTGTGATGCTATATGATATGATATGTTTGGTTTAAACAATGATGATGTGGTTACCTATGATGATTTGATGTGCAAAAGTGACACCCTCTATTTAAATTTGAATTGTATTCACTTGAATAACTTGGATTAAGATGATATTGGAATTGGAAAGACTGGGATCGGGTATCAGTAAATACCCGAAACCACTTCAATTTGAAATCTACTAAAATTCTTATAGATTTGATATGGGTAATTAATAGGCTAGAAAGGAATAATTTAAGTTAATTAGTCCATTGAAACTAAGTAAAGGTACTTACTGATTGTTTATGAAACAAGTGTAGACTATAACCATGTTTGAACTTATGGTGAAGTTATAAGTTTTACCCGGGTTGTAAATAAATTCTGTTCATTGAAATTTCATGATAAATGGGTTTACTCACGCTGGTTTCCAGCCTGACCCAGGTGTTACTTTGATGTAATGCTCGGGTCAGACCAAGTATTACAGATTTTTAGGTAAGGGCATTCTTGAGCTTTGGAGGCGAGCTGATGAAAGGAACGTATGGAGTGTATTCCGATGTGATTTATTGTTTGTATATTTTGGGACAAGTTATTTTAATTGCCAGTGATTGTGAATTATTGTAACTCTGATGTATTAAAACGTAATTGACTGATTCAGCTATCTTTGTGTAAAGAATGTTATTTGATATTATATTTTATCTACTGCGAATGTGAGATGTTGGTGTTTCTGTTTCTGTTTCTTCATTTCTCCTATCTCTTTTCTTCTTTTCCTAACTATCTGGAATTTTCGGGATCGAAAATTTCGAGTCGGTACATATATATTCTCACTTTTTGGATATTTAGAGATACTCTGACCCGTTTATTTTATAATACTCGGGTCAGATCGAAACTTGATAGGTACAGGGAGTCAACGACTTTGGATTTGGGCCAGCTAGAGCAGTTATATGAAGTAGTAGCTTTGTGATAGAGTTCCCTTTTTAGATGTTAGTTTTATATGTATACTTGTGTATATTTGGTTGTAGTGCAGACTTAGGATGACTTGTATATTATTTTAGACCTATCATAGTATATACAAGTATATAATTTTTTTATGTAAATATAGTATTTAATTTTGTAGAGTTAAACTTTACAGAAGTATTTGATGTAATTTATTTCTGTTGCGGCGTTTGGTTTTTATGTTGTGTATTATTCTGAATTAAATTAAAGCACTGTAGTCCATGGATCGAATATGTCGAATTATCTCTTGTGAGAAAAGAAAAAGAAAAATATAGTGACCTTATTCGACATCCATACTCGTCCAAATTTTATGGATGGTCGCCCCTAACCAGCCTTATTCTCCGTATTACTCGACAATACTTCTTATAATATTCTTAGGTAATATGGGCATAAAGGTAGGGCATTACAGTTGGTATCAGAGCAGAGATTTTGAACAATATAGAACGTAAGAATTATGAATCTTTGCCTTGATAGACTTAGAGTCGCGTCCTTTAGGTGTGTTGGGTAGAAATTAGGATTTATTTCTTATTTAGAATAGAGGTATAAATGATTATTTAGAAAAACCATTGGGACGTATTTGTGGTAAATTTTGAATCACTTTACAAATTATTATTTTTATAAAATGATTTTAAAAGTTAGGTGATGTGTAGTGTGTTCTGATCTATTAGCGATTAAATTTTGAATAGTATGAGAATTTAGAGATTTGTAAACTTTGGAACAATTTTGTGTAACGACCCTGACTCGACCTACGAAAATCGTCATCCAAATACATCACCCATATTCAAATGCCGCATATTCAAACGTCGAATCCGGTTCGCCGGAGCTTATAACACATTAAGTATAACAACATAGTGGAAGAAAAAGATAATATCATTGAAATATAACAGTTGATTACAAAAATGATACAACTAATTGACCAATATTATCAGATATACACGATATAGCGGAAAGAAATAACTCCAAAAGATAATATCTTCAGAAGTCCTCAAGATAGATACTCCAACGTATAGTGACTTTATTGCATCAAGTTGCATTAAGCAATGTCAGATCTCGAATGTTGAAGAGAAGCACAAAGCGATAGCCAAATCCAAAGACTGAAGATTTCCAAGTGCTACCAAACCAGATACTTCGAAATATATCGAATCTACATCTATTATCCGACTATCTGAAAAATCTAACTCTAGACTGCCCGTGTGGAAAATTATGGGCACCCAAAGTTTAGAAAGGAAAAAATAAGCTTCAGGTCAGTCATGGGACTGGTGTGAGCAAACAAAAACAGTTTTGTTTGAAACAAAACAAATAAAAGGATTTAAAATTAAATCCGCAATGCTTTTTAGAAAATGAAACTACCATAAGGCCTCCCGTAACACACATAATGCAAACACACAATTGGAAGAGATTTCTCCTTATGATAGTCAAATAGGCTTGATATGCAAAATCCTTTTACTATTTTTATTAGTGCATAGTGCAGAAAACATTTCAAAAGTATAATATTAATCTTAGCCAGCATACAACCATTATTGTATGCCTACTATAGCTACCATCTAAACAACGGTGACCACCATAAGTAAATGGAAGGTTATACAACTAAAACTGTCAAGGCGCGTATTAGAGATTAGATTTCCAACAAATGGTCATGCTAAGAACTTCCCGAGCCACATGGGTGCGCCTCTGGAGGCACGCCCCGAGAACCTACCCAGATCTCTGCCAACACAAGGCCGGGTTACCCCTGCTCGGAAGTAACACCTACAAGTATGCCATCCCCTGTCGTTACCGACTTTTATCCAAGGATCCTCAACCACAAAGAAACAACCACGAAGTAATAAATTTGCAGCAACCACATAGGTTAAATATTTAGTCTCCATACCATGATACTACCTTTTTCCAGAAGAAATGGACATACTCTAGGGGCGCGACCCCTTAAAGCCTTGATGCATCTTTCCTGTTTCGACCATTTCCGGGTTGTGAGGTCCTGGTGCAGTCTCGTCCACAAAGCTACGCTTTACACAAAAGCCATGCTTCGATCAACAAATGATCGGCAGCACTTCGTATGCCACATTACCAGATTGGGAATGTATCACTAGTAACCATCAACTACATAACTTCTGAGCACATATGTCTCAAAGAAGGGTGTTTAGCTAAGAGAATAAATTCTCCGTCACCAAATAGAAATGTATTTGATAGAGACCAGTTTTACATCTCAAAATGTAATGTCAGACACACATCCATACAAGTATTGTAACAACCCGCATATTTATCAATTGTATATTTAAATATTTTATCGTTCGTCGGATTTTGGTCCAAAAAGCTACTTTTTGCAAACAGTTGAATTAGGACCCGAGACCCCTCCCATTGAGTTCAAAATGCCGTTTGCAACCTTTTTGAGTATAAGCTTCGATATGTTTGGAGCAAGTTGATTTTTTCTACTTTTTCACTTAGGGCATTGGTTTGGGCTAAACCCTCTAATCACTTACTAACTTAGTCCCAACCCCCTCTCCTCTTCATTACTTCATTCCTCATTTCCCAACACTTCAAGCTAAAGCAAAAATGGGGGAAAGAAGAGGAAATTAAAACTCCAAGCCCTAGCTTTCTTTGCAAATCCAACTTCTAGCTTCAAATTCAAGAGAACCCATTGGTAAGCCTTCTCTTCATCTTCCCCAACTCATTCTCTCTTTGATTTCAGAAAATTCCTAAACCTAATTTGGGGAATATTTCTCTTTTAAGCTTAGAATCAAGCTTCTTGAGTTGGGTTTGAAGTGTGGTTGATCTTCCTTTGCTTTCAAGCTTCTTCTTCATTAATTTGGGTTCAAAGGTGAGATTTTTATCTCACATCTTAGTCTATAATTATCTTCGATTGTTAGGTATAAATTCCTAACACTTATTCTTGTGCAATTGATTTTGGTTTGGATTGATTTTGTGTATATTCCAATTTTTGGTGTTTTGGTCTAATTTATGAAAACCCCTTTTTATGGACATTTGGACATTGATATTTGAGGCGTATCGAAGAGCCGTTAAGGCTGGGTTGTCGCTCGACGTAAATCCTTAGTTGTCGTTGCTCGTCCGATCGCTTCCGTATTTATTTCGGCCAATTTTGGTCTAGGTTCAGGGAATGCCCTGACCCCCAATTTCAGGCGTCTGAAACGTTAGATTCAGACGTCTGAATATTATACTGGGAGGATTTGAATTCCCAGATTCAGACGTCTGAATCTATATTTCAGACTTCTGAATTAGTTTGTTTTGGACCAGAAAGGAAATAGGCTAAAAATTGCCTATTTCAGACGTCTGAAATATAGGGTTCAGACGTCTGAAATATACTCTGGAAAACTTTTGGTTTTCCAGATTTAGACGTCTGAATCCTTGATTTCAGACGTCTGAATCTGCACTCTTTTGCCTATTTGCCTATTTTCTTGAGAATTCCAACTTTAATCGATTCGTGTTGATTCCCTTTTTTTTATTACCATTTGTTATTGACTTTGATGACATTTTCTTCGTGATTTTTGGGAATATCCATTTTGATGGATTATGTATCGATTTCTTTGGATTTTATTCACATCTTCGAATGTGAATTTTTATGATTGATTGCTTCTACAATCACTTCTATGATTTGTCACTTTAAAAATATAAAGGTTTCAATACTAGTAGTAAATATCAAAACTTCTTCATCAAAACGATTTCAACTCTATTTTCAATATCAAACTCGTTTATAAAACCATTTTCCAATCTACTAATATATACAAACCTTTACCTCACTCGTATGAGAAATCTAATTAAACGACTTAGTAAAACGAGTGGTATAAACGCTTGCGTTTACTTCGTTGGTTAATTCTTGGACTTATTCGATTGAATCTTTTGTGATAATTTTTTAGTGAAGATCTATAGTTTGTTCGCAAATATTTGAGTTAAGCAAGTGGTTATAGGACATGAAGCTAAACTTTTATATTTACTAGCTTAATGTAATTGACACTTCTCGTTGATCATGATGATCATTTTATGGTTTAGACTAGCAATGTGCGATGTCTCTTTGTCCATGTGGAGATCCGTACCACAATCCATTGAGCTTCGTCTCATTTCTTTCTGGACTAGCGATCTGTGTACTTCTAATGTGTTTTGATTCATTGGATGTACCGTTTGCACTACATCAATGTCTTTGCCTTTTGGATTCATTGGATGTACCGTTTGCACTACATCAGTGTCTTTGCTTTTTGGATTCATTGGATGTACCGTTGCACTACATCAATGTTTTTGATTTTTGATTCATTGGATGTACCGTTTGCACTACATCAATGTCTTTGATTTTTGGATTCATTGGATGTACCGTTTGCACTACATCAATGTCTTTGATTTTTGGATTCATTGGATGTACCGTTTGCACTACATCAATGTCCTTGATTTTTGATTCATTGGATGTATCATTTGCACTACATCAATGTCTTTGCTTTTTGATTCATTGGATGTACCGTTTGCACTACATTAATGTCTTTGCTTTTTGATTCATTGGATGTACCATTTGCACTACATCAATGTCTTTGCTTTTTGATTCATTGGATGTACCGTTTTCACTACATCAATGTCTTTGCTTTTTGATTCATTGGATGTACCGTTTGCACTATATCAATGTCTTGGCTTTTTGGATTCATTGGATGTACCGTTTGCACTACATCAATGTCTTGGCCAACCTTTTCTTGTGATTTCTGGATTTCTATATGACGATTTCTGGAATTTATGTTTCACCACCTTTTTCAGTTGGCAGTGATATGGATGTCATTTATTGTGGTTTGGTGAATTAAATAAATAATATGACATTCTTTTGATGCTATGAGATTCTTGAGATATTGTATGACTTTTGTGGATTTTCTAATGTATACTTGTCGTAGTATGACATTTTTGGTTATCATACGTCTTTTTATTGTATCTATTATTCTATATCATTTCATCTGATATTTATAGCTAGACTGATCCGTTTATTATTTTCTTATTAAATAATACTCGGACCAGACTGAGATTTTACAGGTGCTTCTACTTGACTTTCTATCTGGAACCATCTTCTGACTTTTGCTTAAGTACTTTGGTCTAGTAGTTTTTGTTGTATGCATTTGAGATATAGACTCCTTAATGTATACATATTCTTTTATCTAGCACTTGTATCTATTCTTTTTTGATATTGTGGATTTTATTTGACCACTACTCTGATTTACACTTTCATGTGTTATATTCATATCTATTTCCACCTTTGTGATATGAATTGTCTATGACTGATTTATGTTATGTTTATTTCTATATTTGTTTCCGAAGATATTAAAGCCTTTGTGTAGTAGCTTTGAGTTTGTGTCGGTATGTCGGAATTTCCTCTTGAAATAAAATGCATGTTATACTATCTGGAATATCGGTGCTCGCACAAAGCAATTACACGGATGGTCGCTCCTCAACAGCCTTATTCTCCATGATAGTTGACGGTATTACCCCGTAGTGTCCTTGGCTAGCGTGGGTATAGAGGTGGGGCGTCACAGCTTGGTATCAGAGCCAAACTTCGGAATAATGTAGAATAATCTAGCAAGGATCATGTCCTAAGTCTAGGAGTCGTGCTTTAGGATTTTATTCGAGTCTTTGTACCGATTCATCCTATTTTCTCTATGATTCCTTGTTTTATCTATCAAGATTGCTTGATATTTATTTTGAGAATAACTTTTTCCTCTTCTTTCTTTCTTTCTTAAGGAAGAGAAATGGTTAGACCAGGCCGTCCGCCGGTCAATCTAGTGCTACTCTCCAGGATGGAGTATTTATGTCTGCCCAACAGCTTCTTGATCTTGCAAAGAATGCTCAAGCAGCCAGACCCATTCCAGAGCCTACTCATCCAAGATTCGGTTTTGCACGCTTGTGCAGAGACTACACCTATTTGGGTGGAAGGCCATTCAGGGGATCCGAGAGTGTTATAGAAATTCAAGCTTGGCTCAAATCATGCGACCGTATCTTTTCTCGCGTGAACCTTATTGATCTACATCGAGTCCAAGTGGCTTCTAGCATGCTCTAAGAAAGAGCGTTAGATTGGTATGAGCTCTTAACTTCGGAGATTATCGAAGCGGATCTTACTTGGGAGAAATTCCGGGGACGATTCGAACTAAATTTGTGCTGGAGGCTGAAAAAGTAACTTTGGCCCGGCGTTTTATTGACCTTGTTCAAGGTGAATCTTCTGTGACAGATTACGTCGCATCTTTCGAATCTCTCTCTAAGTATGGGGTCGAGTATATTAATACCCCATTGAAGAAAAATCAAAGGTTTGTCTATGGGTTGAACAAGAACCTTAAAAAGCCTTTACTTCTAAAACTAGAAGTTTCTTTTGATCAGCTGATTGATATCGCTCTTCGACTTGAAGAGGCCGATAAAGAAAGCGATGTTGAAGTTGTCGGTGCCAAACAGAACTTCAACAATAACATGAAGAGGCCTATCAAATTCAAAGGCCCCACTCCCAACAAGAAAGGGAAGCAACAAACTCCGGAAGCAAAGACTCCCACCTCTAGTCGTGGACGATGCTACAATTGTGGTTCCACAGACCACCATGTAAGTGAGTGCCCGAAACCCCTCTTTTGCCATTATTGAAAAGGTTCGGGTCATCTTTTATCTTCGTGTCCTAAGCTTCCAAGCAAGAGAGAAGGAAAGCTGCAAGCCCCTGGCAACTCTTCTCTTGGTCAAGGTATTTCTCGTTCAGTCCTTGATTTCATTTGTTTTGTGATTATCCTTTTCAAGTTCTTGTTGATATAATCATCTCGTTATTTTATATCAAGAGAACTTGTGATTCTTTTTCTTTAAACATTTATGGGCTTGATGACTTCTTTGAGGATTGCGAATCCGGATTAGTGGATCTGCAACACTCAATTTGCTTTCTATTGATGTCAAAATTATTTTACATGATTTTTCTCTCCGAGCCAATTTTTACTTATGCTTCGGAATTGACTTTTGTGAAGATTGGCTTAATTATTATGAAGCCATATCCTTTGTCCCGTGTGGACTGTTCATCTTCGACATTTTCAATCTGTTAAGTAGATTTCTATTTTTTCCTTTGTGATTTTGATTCCAACTTGATGACATCATTTTATTCTTTAAGCTCACATGATGGGGAAAGTGTTATTTCTCTCATTTATGTAGTTTGAGAATTTTCTAGTAATTTTTGAGCTTGTCTTAGGATTATCACCTAAGAAATCTTTTGTGTGGTGTTAAGGTCTTTCTAGTTCGACCTTGCCACCGATTTTCATTTGGCTACGAGTTGTGGGATTTCGCATTCCACTTACCGCATTCCGCACTCGTTATGATTCTCATGAATGACTTATTTTGTCATTCAGTTTGTCCAGCTTATTTCATCCATTTTATGAATCGAGTATTCTACGATCTCGATGGCTCCATTCTTGTATATATTGATTTTGGATGAAAATAGAAATTTAAAATTTTGCAAATCTTTTTCATAAGATTTATTTATAAGTACAATTGGATTTTGATCTTAAACGAGCAAAGAATATTCTCAAAACATTTAAGAGATATTTTCATCATATAGAAGATGATTTTGTGATTATATAGCTCGTTGAGTGCTTTAAGAATTCTGGTCGATGCGCTTGATCAACGTTATCGATAGGAATTTCCTAAATGCTTTGATGAGACAATCAGACACGATATATTGACTTGTAAAATGTAAATTTTCTAGAAAGGTTTTTACATAGAGATAATTGTAATTTTGAAAGTTTTAGATTTTCGGAAAAGAAGATTATTTAAAAGAAATTGTTTCTTTTCGACACTCTTATTCTTGTGATTTCCGATGGGAACCAAGACTTTATCTTTTATACCGATGCTATTCGTGTTGGTTTGGATGCCGTTCTCTTGCAAAAGAGAACGTGCTATCACTTGTGCTACTAAACTATTAAAGGCGATCGAGACTAGGTATGCCACTCATGACCTAGTGCTCGCGACTATTGTTTTTGCTTTTAGAATTTGGCATCATTATTTTTGGGGGAGAAGTTAGTTCTCCACCTCGATCATAAATCTTTCGAATATTTTTTTTCTCATAAGGAACTTCATATTGGATTGGGTTCCTTACATCTTATGATCTTGATATTCTTTATAGTCCCGGAAAGGAGAATCGTGTTGCCTATGCACTTAGTCGTAAGCAACAGGTGGTTGTTTCTTTGTTGATGACCAAATGAAATTATCTTTTTACCAAGTTCATCGGGCGTTTTGATGTACTTCGTTTTATTGAATTTCATCTCATTTCTTTTATAGACTTGCGTCTGATGTTCTTTTATGGTGTTCGGTTCATTGGACGTACCGTTTTTGTACTACGTCGATGTTCCGAATTATTTAAACTTCGGATCATTGGACGTACCGTTTTTGTACTACGTCGGTGTTTCGAAATTATTCGAGCTTTGGACAATCTGGCGTACCGTTATTGTACTACACCGCTGTTCCAAATTATTCGAGTTCCTCATTTCTCGGGCGTATCGTTTTTGTACTACGCCGTTGTACTAGCTCAATTTTCTGCTATTCATGATGTTTTCTTACGTCTTTCTACTACGGAAATGCCTTAGGGATTCCGATTTTTATTCTTGAGCCCGGTATTATTAAAGGAAGTGAAGTTTTACCAGATTTGACTTAGGAGTTATATTCTATTCGCATCATTGCTTCGGAGATTGAGTGCCTTCGAAATAAAGATGTTCTTTTTGTGGGAGTTCAATGGTTCTCAAATCTGAAGGATTGCTCTTGGGAATCCAGAGAATTCACCGTGCGAGCCTGTTCAGGCTTACTCTTTCATGCTCCTTATGGTGAACCTTCTATTTCAAATTTTCTTTTGTGTTGATATGCTTGTATGGTTGTTACTTCTTATTTTCTTCTTAAGTATTGCGAGGACGCAATTTCTTTAAGGAGGGGAGTCTGTAACAACCCGCATATTTATCAATTGTATATTTAAATATTTTATCGTTCGTCGGATTGTAGTCCAAAAAGCTACTTTTTGCAAACAGTCGAATTAGGACTAGAGACCCCTCCCATTGAGTTCAAAATACCGCTTGCAACCTTTTTGAGTATAAGCTTCAATATGTTTGGAGTAAGTTGATTTTTGCTACTTTTTCACTTAGGGCTTTGATTTGGGCTGAACCCTTTAATCACTTACTAACTCAGTCCCAACCCCCTCTCCTCTTCGTTACTTCATTCCTCATTTCCTAACACTTCAAGATAAAGAAAAAATGGGGGAAAGAAGAGGAAATTAAAACTCCAAGCCCTAGCTTTCTTTGCAAATCCAACTTCTAGCTCCAAATTCAAGAGAACCCATTGGTAAGCCTTCTCTTCATCTTTCCCAATTCATTCTCTCTTTGATTTCAGAAAATTCCTAAACCTAATTTGGGAAATATTTCTCTTTTAAGCTTAGAATCAAGCTTCTTGAGTTGGGATTGAAGTGTGGTTGATCTTCTTTTGCTTTCAAGCTTCTTCTTCATTAATTTGGGTTCAAAGGTGAGATTTTTATCTTACATCTTAGTCTATAATTATCTTCGATTGTTAGGTATGAATTCCTAACACTTATTCTTGTGCGATTGATTTTGGTTTGGATTGATTTTGTGTATATTTCAATTTTTGGTGTTTTGGTCTAATTTATGAAAATCCTTTTTTATGGACATTTGGACATTGATATTTGAGGCGTATCGAAGAGCCGTTAAGGCTGGGTTATCGCTCGACGTAAATCCTTAGTCATCGTTGCTCGTCCGATCGCTTCCGGTATTTATTTCGGCCATTTTTGGTCTAGGTTCAGGGAATGCCCTGAACCCCAGTTTCAGACGTCTGAAACGTTAGATTCAGACGTCTGAATATTATACAGGGAAGATTTGTATTCTCAGATTCAGACGTCTGAATCTATATTTCAGACGTCTGAATTAGTTTGTTTTGGACCAGAAAGGAAATAGGCTAAAAATAGCCTATTTCAGACGTCTGAAATATACTCTGGAAAACTTTTGGTTTTCCAGATTCAGACGCCTGAATCCTTGATTTCAGACGTCTGAATCTGCACTCTTTTGCCTATTTGCCTATTTGCTTGAGAATTCCAACTTTAATCGATTCGTGTTGATTCCCTTTTTGTCGTTACGATTTATTATTGACTTTGATGACATTTTCTTCATGACTTTTGGGAATATCCATTTTGATAGATTCAGTATCGATTTCTTTTGATTTTATTCACATCTTCGAATGTGAATTTTTATGATTGATTGTTTCTACAATCACTTCTATGATTTGTCACTTTAAAAATATAAAGGTTTCAATACTAGTAGTAAATATCAAAACTTCTTCATCAAAACGATTTCAACTCTATTTTCAATATCAAACTCGTTTATAAAACCGTTTTCCAATCTACTAATATATACAAACCTTTACCTCACTCGTATGAGAAATCTAATTAAACG
This sequence comes from Allium cepa, assembly GCA_030765085.1. Classification (NCBI taxonomy): domain Eukaryota; kingdom Viridiplantae; phylum Streptophyta; class Magnoliopsida; order Asparagales; family Amaryllidaceae; genus Allium; species Allium cepa. Next base: position 411,513,875 of record CM060937.1, read on the forward strand.
ACTTAGTAAAACGAGTGGTATGAAACGCTTGCGTTTACTTCGTCGGTTAATTCTTGGACTTATTCGATTGAATCTTTTGTGACAATTTTCTAGTGAAGATCTACAGTTTGTTCGTAAATATTTGAGTTAAGCATGTGGTTATGGGACATGAAGCTAAACTTTTATATTTACTAGCTTAATGTAATTGACGCTTCTCGTTGATCATGATGATCATTTTATGGTTTAGACTAGCAATGTGCGATGCCACTTTGTCCATGTGGAGATCCGTACCACAATCCATTGAGCTTCATCTCATTTCTTTATGGACTAGCGATCCATGTACTTCTAATGTGTTTTGATTCATTGGATGTACCGTTTGCACTACATCAATGTCTTTGCTTTTTGGATTCATTGGATGTACCGTTTGCACTACATCAATGTTTTGCCTTTTGGATTCATTGGATGCACTGTTTGCACTACATCAATGTTTTTGATTTTTGATTCATTAGATGTACCGTTTGCACTACATCAGTGTCGTCGATTTTTGGATTCATTGGATGTACCGTTTGCACTACATCAATGTCCTTGATTTTTGATTCATTGGATGTACCGTTTGCACTACATCAATGTCTTTGCTTTTTGATTCATTGGATGTACCGTTTGCACTAAATAAATGTCTTTGATTTTTGATTCATTGGATGTACCGTTTGCACTACATTAATGTCTTTGCTTTTTGATTCATTGGATGTACCGTTTGCACTACATCAATGTCTTTGATTTTTGATTCATTGGATGTACCATTTGCACTACATCAATGTCTTTTCTTTTTGATTCACTGGATGTACCATTTGCACTACATCAATGTCTTTGCTTTTTTGATTCATTGGATGTACCGTTTGCACTACATAAATGTCTTGGCTTTTTGGATTCATTGGATGTACCGTTTGCACTACATCAATGTCTTGGCCAACCTTTTCTTGTGATTTCTGGATTTCTATATGATGATTTCTAGAATTTATGTTTCACCACCTTTTTCAGTTGGCAGTGATATGGATGTCATTTATTGTGGTTTGGTGAATGAAATAAAGAATATGACATTCTTTTGATGCTATGAGATTCTTGAGATATTGTATGACTTTTGTTGATTTTCTAATGTATACTTGTCGTAGTATGACATTTTTGGTTATCATGCGTCTTTTTATTATATCTCTTATTCTATATCATTTCATCTGATATTTATAGATAGACTAATCCGTTTATTATTTTCTTATTAAATAATACTCGGGTCAGACTGAGATTTTACAGGTGCTTCTGCTTGACTTCCTATCTGGAACCATCTTCTGACTTTTGCTTAACTACTTTGGTCTAGTAGTTTTTGTTGTATACATTTGAGATATAGACTCCTTGATGTATATATATCCTTTTGTCTAACACTTTTATCTATTCTTTTGTGATATTGTGGATCTTATTTGACCACTACTCTGATTTACACTTTCATGTGTTATATTCATATCTATTTCCGCCTTTGTGATATGAATTGTATGTGACTGATTTATATTATGTTTATTTCTATATTTTTTTTCGAAGATATTAAAGCCTCTGTGTAGTAGCTTTGAGTTTGTGTCGGTATGTCAGAATTTCCTCTTAAAATAAAATGCATGTTATACTATCTGGCATATCGGTGCTCGCACAAAGCAATTACACGGATGGTCGCTCCTCAACAGCCTTATTCTCCATGCTAGTTGACGGCACTATCCCGTAGTGTCCTTGGCTAGCGTGGGTATAGAGGTGGGGTGTCACAAGTATGTTCCGGGTTCGAACAGAACCGAAGGCACTTCCAAAGAAGCCCTTGTAATTTGGGTATTCACAATCCCGATTTGAATCCCCATCACATATGGAGATCTCTATACTGGCATGACTCAGTGCAGAGACATTCGACGGGATATCCTTTCATTCTCCAAAATACACGATCTTCACCACCGGTCTTATTCTATCCACTTCGTCGTATCATTATTCGGAATGGGTTATATGACACAAGGTCCTCTCTCGGCTAAACCAAATAATGAGCGCAATATTTAAAAATATATGAATATTAGGATCTTAGTTAAGTCACAACTTAAAGCCCAAAAACCTTTCTTAAAATGGTTTAAACAATTTACCATTTCCAATCTTTTAAACAAAAAGATTCATTTCACAAAGTTCACCAATCTTTCACAAAGATTAATTCATAGCTTTCAAAACAATTACATCTCAAATCTTTTATACAAAAGATATGCCTTTAAGATCCCCTTCAATTTCAAAACAAAGTTTAACAATCTTTCACGAAGAGTTTTTCATAGCTTTCAAAACAATTTCCCTTTTCAAATTAGATTAACTCATCCAATCTTTAAATCAATGACTCAATTCATAGCTTTCAAAACCTTTTCCAAAGATTCACTCATAACTTGAAAACCCCTTTCAACAAAACTGGAAATTCTTTCATTAATAGGAAAGCAATTATCATTTGAAACCAAAGAGTTTTTGTTTCGGGAAAAAAAATCCGATCAAATATACACAAGTTATAGCCTTTAAAGTATAAACTTGGGTTAGACTCAAATTCCTAAAATAATACTTTTAAAATGGTTAAAAATCCATAGATATACATTATATAACTTGTATAAACCTTCCAAATCAAATTTCCAAAACAATTTCAGAACTTAAACAAGATTAAATTCAAACTAAATTTCAATTTTAAACTTCTTTTCAAAAGCTTTTCATATTCAATTCAATTCCATTTCTAAAACCATTTGTATTCAAAATTCAACTTTAAAACCATTTCATTAAATTCAAATATCTGCGACTTAACCAATTTCCTCGTGCAATCCATATTTTTGTGTGTATGGTGTAGTCCGGGGGTTTTACACAATAGTGCCACATCATCAATAATCATCGATTCAAGCACAACAATATCGATAAGCGGTATAATCTATAACGCTTATCTTCCATTCATAGATTCACACGTAAATAATATACATTCATCACAGATAAATAAATTACATTCATCACAGCTTGAATCAAAATAATTCATATCACAATCACACATCAGGGATGTTAAACATTCAATAGAATCCAAACATTCATAAGTAAGATTAATTAATTATCCGATTAATTTAAATCAGATTAATTACTTATGAATAAACACTAATCCTGATTAATTAACATCAATTAATTATAAACCATTTAATTAATTGTGCCTTAAACCTTTATTAATTAACCTTAATTAATAAATTAATTAATCCTTTAATTATTAATTAATCAACCTTTAATTATTAATTAATTAACCTTTTATTATTAATTAATTAACCTTTAATCATTAAATAATTAACACCTAATTATTTAATTATTCTTTAGTTAATTATCCTTAATTAAATTAATTAAATAACCCTTAATTAATAAATCATCCCTTAATCACTTTCATTAATTTATTATCCTTAATTAAATTAATCATCCTTGAATTAATTACCTTAATTAATTAATCACATAATTAATTATCCTTTAAATAATTACGTAAATAAACCTTTAATGAATTACATTGAGTAATTAACCTTTTAATTACTCTCTTAAGTAATTATCCTTTATTAGTCAATAAAGATCCTTTAATTAATTTAGACTCCAATTATCTTAAGATAAGCTATTTATCTTGTTTAATTTCATAATTATTATTTTAAATAACCTTTGAAATAAATTAACAGAATCATACAATTTGACTTAAACCCTTTCTAAGTTAATTGATAATAAAAATTATTATTTCAAGATAAACCACTTTATCTTTAAAATCTCATATAAATTAACTTAATATCTTCAAGTTAATTAACATTCAAAATATCATTTAAGATAAACCATTATCTCTATTAATTACTTAACTATCATTAACATGTTTAAAAACAATTTACCTTTAAAATTAACCTACTTAATTAAATCATGTAATTTAAGTTTTTAAAATAATATAAACATTTAACAATATTAGGTCAAACAAGTTATAACTTCTTTTAATCAAATAATTTAAAACATTATCATATAATAATTTAAACTTATTTTAAATTTAAAACTTGTTTTTACAAAACTATTTGAAAACTATTTGAAATATGGCTTCGGGTCTAACCCGATTCCCGCTCGAGCCCCCCTCTGGTTTTCCCATGCCAACCCTATTCTCCGTTTTCCCCGAGAAAATCATTACTTACTTTGAGTCCAACCCGAAAGCAACCCTTCTTCCCCGATTCCATGATTTCCAAACAACCAAACTATAAGTGTGCACATGCACGATCACTAGAGTGGCTTCCGACCGACATCGTAACCACCCATAAGTCACTCTTGACCTTGACGACAAACTCCATTACCCAGTTCGATCAAATTCGACTGGAATAAAAATCTAGCCATCACGTAATTTCCTGAACCCGAACCACCGACGACAAAACTTCCTCTTCCCGATGATCCCAGCCACCATCTTCCAAGCCACTTCGACCAGAGTTGCCTCGATGACTCACGAAGTTATCCCTCCTGGTCCGATCACCTGAATGTCCTCGACGACGACGTAGTAACCATTAAAACTCAGATGAACAAAACTACCCCTAAAACCCTATCTACCATGGTATCGTCATTAACGATGATCAGAAAAATAAAACTCCATTTTTCTCATGATCTACGACACAAGATCCTCCTCCAAGTTTGATTTCGTTGACCATAATTTCGCCGATCGATGGCAATTTACGAAAAACCAACATCTGATCAACTCCAGATTTCACGATGACCCCAAACATAAAAATCATAATTTTAACCTTAAAAATCATTATTCTTTACTATAAATCAATTTATATAATTCAAACGTGAAATATTGCTACTTGATTTTCTTATTTTTAAATGATTTTAGTGTAATTTTCCGTTTAAAAATAATTTCTTGAAAGATATACTAGATATTATTCTTTTAAGGTTGACATCACATTGTTTAAATACTTTTTCATTTAGAGATCATCACCAAAAAATGTTTATCTGGGAAGATATAGACTTATTTGTGCTGCTCTTAGCCTGTGAATGTTTTAAACAGAGGTATAAATACCTGTAATAAACATGCATACAACAATATATACATACATACACACACACACCAGACATGCAGGCATACTAACATTCATACAAATAACAACTTTAAATATATAGCATCAAGATAGCATGGCAGATTTAAGGTTAGTTTTCTCACCTTAATGAAGACAGAGGACTGGAATCTCGTTTTGAATCTGAAAACTTGATTTTTCTGATGAATCTGCAAATAGATGTTGATCTGAACCTTGTAGCTTGATCTGGTTGAAGATTGTTGTTTGGTTGCTTTATCTCTGTTTTGCTTTGATTTAAGTTTGGTCATTAACTTATTTTGCTTTCAGGTTTGCTTTAGATTGTTGAATTTAAGCAAATTTTTGTTTTTGAATTGGAATCTTGCTTCCAGGTTGATGAAACGTGAATTTATTTTCATTTTGGTCTACAGGCTTTTGTTTCAGGTTTGGATTATTTTAATTTTCTTGATTTTTGGTTTCCAGGTTTTAGATAAATGAAGAAAAATCTGAAAAGTGAGAAAATGAAACATTTTATTCAATTTTATTAATCATTATTTCAATCAACTGCCACTTGTTTATTTTTCATGCTAATTCATCACACTTTTTCAATTATGTTAAGAAAGGTTTACATTTGTTATTACACAATCTATTTCTTTTACACTTGTTTAATACAAATAAATTTATGTTTAGCCATTACTTTTAATTTATTTAAAATTATATTTTAAACCTTACTTCATTTTAATTTATGAAATATGTTTTTTATATTTTCGAAAGGTATATTCATATTAAAGCCTTTATATTTATTTATCAACTATATTATTTTCAAGTATGTAAGAGGAAAGTATTTTAATCTTTTATACATATGCTTTATATCTTTGTATTCATACTTTTACTTTTAAAATTATTTATATATTCTTAAGAAAATCGATTTTTAGAATTAGATTTTACATAAATAGATACACACACACACACACACACACACACACACACACATATATATATATATTACATATAAGTCTTTAAAATATAAATTTTACTTTAAACAACTTTTTAAAATTATTTATATCAACTTAAAATTTGAATTTTAAATAGCTCTTGAAAATTACTATATTGAATTCCAATACAACTTTCAAAATATGTATTACATATGTAGATTATAAATTAGAAAACAAATTTCTAGTAATTTTGAAATAGAGATTTTCAAAATCAAATATCATTTATAAGAGATTTACTTTGAATTTCAAACCAAAATTCTTTTTATATTCAATTTATATACATATATATATGAATAAACAAACAAATGTTTTAGTAGTTTGGAAATTTCAAATTACACCGCAATTTAATCCAAAAATTTATTTTAATTATCAATTTAAATTTAACTCCAAAATCGGGATCGTTGCAGATTCCCCCCTTAAGAAAATTTCATCCCTGAAATTTCTAGCGAGACAACAAAGAACACATGAAGAATGTTTTACCAGATCAAATTGAATATCTATTCTGCATTTGGCTTACCAAATCAGAATATCATCAATAATTATGAGAATGAACTCATTCAATACTACCCAAGATACTCGGGTCATCCATTCTACGAAATATAAAGGGGAATTGGTTGGTTTGAAGGGATAACTTAATCATTCGTAGAATATATCTGGACCTAACAGAATAAATAAAGGATACTTAATCCAGGTTAGAATATCTCAAAGTTTACAACATCTTGTCCCTCTTCGGACTTTGATCCTCAAAGAATAAACAAACGGATATCATTTAATTCAGTTTCATATTTTGTTAACCAATTTATTTCAATTAAAATTTCAAATTCATTAAAGTTTAGAATGAAAAGCTAAGGGAAACCAGTGAAGATACATATTAGTGACCTTCTATAACGATTTTCCGGGCCACCATCACACCAAAGCTTCTCCCCCGAGCTGCCACGAAGCAATCAGAGAATTGAAATTGAATGATGATCAAAGGAGATCGAGAAAAATTTGTTCCCGTTGTTGCAGGGTATCGACCATTTGTAGTGGTACTCCCTTATCCCTTATCTCATCCTCTTCTTGCACTCATACCCATACTCACTATCAATGGATAGTAAGAGAATTTATTGAGGCATACAGATGGATACCTTAGGGATATACCCATTCTAGCGTATTCTTCACCCTATCTCTAATAAGTTACCTAATGTGTTATACTTCAAAAGCTAAAGCTCAACCTTCAGCTCTGATACCACTATAACGACCCTGACTCGACCTTCGAAAATCGACATCCAAATACATTTCCCGTATTCAAATGTCGTAGATTCAAACGTTGAATCCGGTTCACCGGAGCTTATAACACATTAAGTATAACAACATAGTGGAAGAAAAAGATAATATCATTGATATACAACAGTTGATTACAACAATGATACAACTAATCGATCAATATTATCAGAGATACAAGATACAGCGGAAAGAAATAACCCCAAAAGATAATATCTTCAGAAGTCCTCAAGATGGCCACTCCAACATATAGCGGCTCCATTGCAAAGTTCCAAAGACTCCAAAAGCCAGAGCCACCAACATGATTTCCAAACACGAAGCGAGAAACCTCCATCACATTTCATTAAGCAAGGTTAGATCCCGAATGTTGAAGGGAAGCACAATGCGATAGCCAAATCCAAAGACCGAAGAAGATTTCCAAGTGCTACCAAGCAAGAGACTTCGAAAGATATCGAATCTACATCTATTATCTGACTATCTGAAAAATCTAACTCTAGACTGCCCATGCGGAAAATTATGGGCACCCAGAGTCTAGAAAGGGAACAATAAACTCCAGGTCAGTCATGGGACTGGTGTGAGCAAACAAAAATAGTATTATTTGAAATAAAAAAACAAAAGAATTTAAAAAGACATCCATAATGCTTTTTAGAAAATGATACTACCATAAGGCCTTCCGCCACACACATAGTGCAAACGCACAATTGGATGAGATTTCTCCTTATGATAGTCAAACATGCTTGGTACGCAAAATCCTTTTGATATTATTATTAGTGCATAGTGCAGAAAACATTTTGAAAGTATAATATTAATCTTAGCCAGCATACAACCATTATTGTATGCCTACTATAGCTACCATCTAAACAGTGGTGACCACCACACGTAAATGGCAGGTTGTACAACTAAAATCATACAAGGCGTGGATTGGAGTTTGGATTTCCAACAAATGATCAGGCTAAGGAACTTCCTGAGCCATATGGGTACGTCTCTGGAGGGACGCCCCGAGAACCTACCTAGATCTTTGCCCACACAAGGCCGGGTTACCCCTTCCCAGAAGTAACACCTACAAGTATGCCATCCTCGGTTGTTACCGACCTTTATCTGAGGATCCTCAAGCACAAAATTATAAATATGAGCAACCACAAAGGTTAAGTATCTGGGCTCCATATCATGATACCACCTTTTTCCGAAAGAAATGGACATACTCTAGGGGCGCAACCCCTAATAACCTTGATGTATCTTTCCTGTTTTGACCATTTTCGGGTTGTGAGGTCCTGATGCAGTCTCGTCCACAAAGCTACGCTTTACACAAAAGCCATGCTTCGATCAACAAATGATCAGTAGAACTTCGTATGCCACAGTACCAAATTGGGAATGTATCACTAGTAACCATCAACTACATAACCTCTGAGCTCATACGTTTCAGAGAAGGGTGTTAAGCTAAGAGAATAAATTCTCTACCACCAAACAGAAATGTATTTGATAGAGGCCAGTTTTACATCTCAAAGTGTAATGTCAGATACACATCCATACAAGTCTGTTCCGGGTTCGAACAGAACCAAATGCACTTCCAAAGAAGCCCTTGCAATACGAGTATTCACAATCCCGATCGGACTCCCCATCACATATGGAGATCTCTATACTGGCGCAACTCAGTGCAGAGAAATTCGACGGGTTATCCTTTCGTTCTCGAAAATACCCGGTCTTCACCACCGGTCTTCAAATGCTATCCATTTCGTCGTGTCATTATTCAGAATGGGTTATATGACACAAGGTCCTCTCCCGACTAAACCAAATGATGAGCGCAATATTTAAAAACATATGGATATTGGGATCTCAGTTAAGTCACAACTTAAAGCCCAAAAACCTTTCTTAAAATGGTTTAAACAAATTACCATTTCCAATCTTTTAAACAAAAAGATTCATTTCACAAAATTCACCAATCTTTCACAAAGATTAATTCATAGCTTTCAAAACAATTCCGTTTCAAATCTTTTATGCAAAAGATACGCCTTTAAGATCCCTTTCAATTTCAAAACAAAGTTTAACAATCTTTCACAAAGATTTATTCATAGCTTTCAAAACAATTTCCCTTTCAAATTGGATTAACTCATCTAATCTTTAAATCAAAGACTCAATTCATAGCTTTCAAAACCATTTCCAAAGATTCACTCATAACTTGGAAAACCCTTTCAACAAAACTGGAAATTCTTTCATTAATAGGAAAGCAATTATCATTTGAAAACAAAGAGTTTTTGCTTCGGAAAAAAAATCCGATCAAATATACACAACTTATAGCCTTTAAAGTATAAACTTGGGTTATATTCAAATTCCCAAAATAATACTTTTAAAATGGTTAAAAATCCATATATATACATTATGTAACTTGTATAAACCTTCCAAACCAAATTTCCAAAACAATTTCAGAACTTAAACAAGATTAAATTCAAACTAAATTTCAATTTTAAACTTCCTTTCAAAAGCTTTTCATATTCAATCCAATTCCATTTCCAAAACCATTTGGATTCAAAATTCAACTTTAAAGCCATTTCATTCAAATATCTGCGACTTAACCAATTTCCTCGTGCAATCCATATTTGTGTGTGTATGGTGTAGTCCAAGGGTTTTACACAATAGTGCTACATCATCAATCATCAATGTTTCAAATACAGCAACATCGATAAGCGGTATAATCTATAACGCTTATCTTCCATTCATAGATTCACAGATAAATAATATACATTCACTATAGATAAATAAATTACATTCATCACAGCTCGAATCAAAGTAATTCATATCACAAAGCATCACACATCAGGGATGTCAAACATTTAATAGAATCCAAACATTCATAAGTAAGATTAATTAATTATCTGATTAGTTTAAATAAGATTAATTATTTATGAATAAATACTAATCCTGGTTAATTAACATCAATTAATTATAAACCATTTAATAAATTATGCCTTAATCCTTTATTAATTAACCTTAATTAATAAATTAATTAATCCTTTAATTATTAATTAATCAACCTTTAATTATTAATTAATTAACCTTTACTTATTAATTCAATAACCTTTAATCGTTAAATAGTTAACCCCTAATTATTTAATTATTATTTAATTAATTATCCTTAATTAAATTAATTAAATAACCCTTAATTAATATATCATCCCTTAATCACTTTCACTAATTAATTATCTTTAATTAAATTGATCATCCTTAAATTAATTGCCTTAATTTATTAATCACATAATTAATTAACCTTTAAATAATTAAGTAAATAAACCTTTAATTAATTACATTAAGTAATTAATCTTTTTATTACTCTCATTAAGTAATTATCCTTTATTAGTCAATAAAGATCCTTTAATTAATGTAGAACCTAATTATCTTAAGATAAACTATTTATCAAGTTTAATTTAATAATTATTATTTTAAATAACCTTTGAAACAAATTAACAAAATCATACAATTTAACTTAAACCCTTTCTAAGTTAATTGATAATAAAAATTATTATTTCAAGATAAACCACTTTATCTTTAAAATCTCATATAAATTAACTTAATATCTTCAAATTCATTACAATTCAAAATATCATTTGAGATAAACCATTATCTCTATTAATTACTTAATTATCATTAACATGTTTAAAAACAATTTATCTTTAAAATTAACTTACTTAATTAAATCATGTAATTTAAGTTTTTGAAATAAAATAAACATTTAACAAAATTAGGTCAAACAAGTTATAACTTCTTTTAATCATATAATTTAAAACATTATCATATAATAATTTAACTAAATTCAATTTAAATTTAAAACTTGTTTTTATAAAACCATTTAAAAACTGTTTGAAATCCGGCTTTGGGTCTAACCCGATTCCCACTCGAGCCCCCCCTCTGGTTTTCCCGTGCCAACCCTATTCTCCGTTTTCCCCTGAGGAAATCATTACTTACTTTGTGTCAAACCCGAAAGCAACCCTTCTTCCCCGATTGCATGATTTCCAGACACCCATACTACAAGTGTGCACGTGGACGATCACCGGAGTGGCTTCCGACCGACGTCGCAACCACCCACAAGTCACTCTTGACCTTGACAACAAACTCCACTACCATGTTCGATCAAATTCGAATGGAATAAAAATTAAGCCATCATGTAATTTCCTGAACCCAACCACCAACGACAAAACTTCCTCTTTTCGACGATCCCCGCCACCATCATCCATGCCACTTCGACCAGAGTTGCCCCAACGACTCACGAAGTTATTCCCTCTGGTTTGATCACCTGAATGTTCTCAATGACGACGTAGTAACCATTAAAACCCAGACGAACAAAACTACCCCTAAAACCCTATCTACCACCGTACAGTCATCAACGATGATCAAAAAAATAAAACTCCATTTTTCTCATGATCTATGACACACGATCCTCCTCCAAGCTTGATTTCGTTGACCATAATTTCGCCGATCGACGACAATTTACAAAAAAACAACATTAGATTAACTCCAGATTTCAGAATGACCGCAAACTTAAAAATCATAATTTTGACCTTAAAAATCATCATTCCTTACTATAAATCAATTTATATAATTCAAACGTGAAATCTCGCTACGTGATTTTCTTGTTTTTAAATGATTCTACTGTAATTTCCCATTTAAAAATAATTGCTTGAAAGATATACTTGATATTTTTTAAGGTTGACATCACATTGTTTAAATACTTTTTCATTTCGAAATCATCACCTAAAAATGTTAATATGGGAAGATATAGATTTATTTATGCTGCTCTTAGCCTGTGAATGTTTTAAACAAAGGTATAAATACCTGTAATAAACATGCATACAACAATATATATATATATATATATATATATATATATATATAATATACACACACCAGACATACAAACATACTAACATTCATACAAACAACTTTAAATATATAATATCAAGATATCATGGCAGATTTCAGGTTAGTTAGCTTACTTTAATGAAGACAGAGGACTGGAATTTCGTTTTGAAGCTGAAAACTTGATTTTTCCGATGAATCTGGAAATAGATGTTGATCTGAACCTTGTAGCTTGATCTAGTTGAAGATTGTAGTTTGGTTGCTTTATCTCTGTTTTGCTTTGATTTAACTTTGTTCTTTAACTTTCTTTGCTTTCAGGTTTGATCCAGATCTTTGAATTTGAGCATATTTTTGTTTTTGAATTGGAATCTTGTTTCCAGGTTGATGAAACATGAATTTATTTTATTTTTAGTCTATAGGCTTTTGTTTTAGGTTTGGATTATTTTAATTTTTCTTGGTTTTTGGTTTTCTGGTTTTAGATGAATGAAGAAAAATCTGAGAAGTGAGAAAATGAAACATTTTATTCAATTTTATTAATCTCTAATTCAATCAACCGCCACTTGTTTATTTTCATGCTAATTCATCACACTTGTTCAATTTTTCTGAGAAAGGTTTACATTTGTTATTACACAATCTATTTCCTTTACACTTGTTTAATACAAATAAATTTATGTTTAGCCCTTTGTTTTAATTTATTTAAAAATTATGTTTTAAACCTTACTTCATTTTAATTTATGAAATATGTTTTTTTATATTTTCAAAAGGTATATTCATATCAAAGCCTTAAGTATTTTAAACTTTAATACATATGCTTTATATCTTTGTATTCATACTTTTACTTTTAAAATTATTTATATATTATTAAGAAAATTGATTTTTAAAATTAGATTTTACATAAATAAATATACACACATATATATTACATATGAGTCTTTAAAATATAAATTTAACTTTGAACAACTTTTTAAAATTATTTATATCAACTTAAAAATTTAACTTTCAAATAGCTTTTGAAAACTACCATATTGAATTCCAATACAACTTAAAAATTAGCCTTAAACATCATTAAATGAAATGAGTAGTTAAAATTAAAACATTATTAACTAAGTAATTAGTTAAAATTAAAACACATTATTAATAAGTTAAAATTTAATCCTTGTTAATTAAATAATTGCGAAAATAAGGGACACATCCCTATAACCAAACTTAATACACAAAACATCCTCCAAATAAAAAGATATAAATTACATCCCTATTTTCAAATAGGGCAATTTTCTTCCCTAAACTAACCCTCTACTCCATGGCTGAACATAGGTTTTTCATATGCGGATGTTATTCTCACATCCATAATTGGAATTTGTACCATATTAATTATCAATCTTTAAAATGCAATAATGTTTATAGAAACGACGCATTAACAAACCGTTTTCACTATTAAATCAGAAATTTTATTATCTTTCTGATAAGTGACACTATGCATACGTAATTTTTTTTATAGATTGATGATTTCATATTTTCTGCAATTATATGGTATGATTGGAGACAACTCAGTAATTATATGAAATAATTGCAAAAAAGTCTGCAATTATATGATATAGTTGCACTTATCTACAATTACTTGGAATATTACAGACTTTTCTATAATTATTTGATATAATTGCATAAAAGTATGCAATTATATGGAAATTGTAGAAAAGTCTGCAATTATTCCAATTATAGCATAAAATTCTACAGTTATATGGAATAATTATTGGCATTTGTAGAAAAATTGACGATTAATTCATATAATTGTAGAAAATGATAAGTATATGGAATAATTGCTGAAAAGTCTGCAATTATATGGAATAATAGCAAAAAAGTCTACATACCATATGATTGCATAAAAGTCTGCAATTATTCCATATAATTTCATAAAAGTCTACAATTATATGGAATAATTGTTGACATTTGAAGAAAAATTGATGATTATTTCATACATTTTCAGAAAACGGTAGGTACGGAATGATTGCCGAAAAGTCTACAATTATA